>JAZKJV010001993.1:0-642899 GCA_037367405.1 Ottelia alismoides | reverse complement strand
TGCATTAAATCTCATGTTAATTGTATTGATAACTTTTATTGGTAGTTACGATATCATTGAAAAATTATCAAATATAAGTATCAATTTATTTACCAATTAATGGTTAAAAATTTATATATATATATAATATATAATGGCATTGAAGTTCAAATTAAGTTTTGGCACCGACTCGAACTAAGGGGTCGTAAGGGCCTAAAAGGGCCAACGCCTTCCGGGGGCGTGAGGCAAAAAGATAAGTCCTCTATAGTTGTAGCTACACTGTCATGTTATGTATTGTTTATGGACCGCTTGTGCCGGCGGTAAACCATCAAAGCCATCAAAGCCGCCTAAGATATACCAATCAAGACCACTCTAAACATGAGAAATGTCATGGCATATGTGCAATATATGTTAATATTATGTGCATATATGAAATTATGTTACTGTTATGGACATGTGTTTAAGTTCTGTAATATGTTTAAGTGCATATATTATGTGCATATGTTCTGTAATATGTTATGGACATATGTTCTGTAATATTATGAGCATATATGCAATGTAATGTCAAGTGCATATGTTTAAGTTCACGAAAATACCCTGTTAAATATTTGTCATGGATTATCGTTCGCTTAAATTAATATGTCATTTCGTTGTAGGCGGGAAATCGGAATCAGTCAAGAAATAACCACAATTATTTAGTCAATTTTATCAATGTGGTTTTATATTTATTTTTACTTGGACAAGTCCCAAGGTCGAACACAAGGAGGCAAAGAACAACCTAGAATTTTTCTATCAAAGTTCATGCATGATTTTTTAGGCGGCCTCTTTTTTGTATTTTTTAATGCAATTTGAGATGCAAAATGCAAATTTGGCATGTTTAAGGACTAGAAAATGAATATCAATCAAACAATGTCCTAAAAATGTGAAACTTGGCCAAGATGATAATTACGATGAAATGAATGCACTGTATTTTTTTTTTGAATTTTTGGATGCAAGATGAATTTTTTATGAATTTTTTAATGTAAATGATACGAATTTCAATATTTAATTATAATAAATAATTAAACCTATTTATTTTCAAGGGATAAAATTAGCCAAGATCTATCACTAGGTGATGGATCTCAAAAAAATCCTAAACCTCAAAAATATCAGATTTAATACCTATTAGAAAATAAAAATCAAAATATACAAAATGATTTTTATAAGGCAAACCATGCATGCAAATGCAATTCCTTTTGGGCACATGTAAAAGACAACTACATCTACAATTTTGATTTTTTGGCAATTTTCAGATCAACGGTTAATTAGTTATGAATTTTCAAGCACAAATAGGCAAAATATGCAATTTTCCACAAGATAATTATATTAATTAACCATAGATCATTAAAAATGTCAAACATATGCCATAATGTAGAGAATTAATTGTAGAAAAAATGCATATTTTTGATAAAAAAATAATGTAATGTAGAGATTCTAAACAATGAGAGAACACAGGGTTATTTCTGCAATAATACAATAATTAAATAAATATGAAACTACAGAAAAGGACTGAAATGTAAATAACATGATCTAGGGGATTTTTGTAAAATTTTCAACAGGTCACGTGCCAGGCACGTGACTTTGAGTGAGGGGTTCTGATGTAATTAGGCGAACTCCTAGGGGGCTTCTTGCAAATGTTCCCAGCGGTCACGTGCGCAGCATGTGACCTTGGGGTAGCTTGTAGATCTCAGAATTTACGGGTGCTTCTTCACAAAGTTCCCCCAATGCACTTGCGACGTACATGCACGGGGGCCTCGGGGTTGGAGCCCGGCGTTGAGGCAGAGGGAGCTTGAGAAGATGGAGTGTCGGCGACGCTACTGGCGGAGTGGTAGAGCCCGACCAGTGTTGGCGTGGTCGTGGTGGAACGATGGGGCTGGAATGAGAGCCGCGGAGCACGACGTCAGGTGTCGATGAAGCACGACGGGGATCCTAGCGATGGTGACGATTCCATGGGCATGCAAAGGAGCTGGGAGGTAGCTGGTGATTGTTGATGAAGCGGTGGTTGACGATGAAGGTTGAAGACGTTGTGTGTGACGAAGTTGAATAGCGTGTCCGAGGAAGATGAAGCTTGCGGAGGAGATGAACTTTGTCGAAGACGGACGGTGGAGCATTGTCGTTGAAGAAAGTCGTAGTGGCTCGACGGCAGGCCAGAGCAGAGCATTAATGGCGAGGGGTGCCATGATGCAGCAACGTCGAGAAACCTTGGATCTCGCCGTCGTTTATAGGCTCGTCGGGCTGTCACCACCAGCGAAGACCTTGAAGCCTAGTGATATCGACGAATGGGGTTTATGGAGGAGAGGCACGGGTGTTTAATAGGAACGGAGGGTGTCGCCGGAGAAGGAAGGGAATCGGGTAGATTTGATTAGGGATTTTGGAGAAGATCGACTATTTGGGTTGAATATGGGATACGATGAGATCAGAGATGGGAGTGATGGTGGGATTCACGGAGGAGGGACGGTGAGGGATTCGCGGGCCGAAATCATAGGGAGGCGGCGGAGAAATTTGGGAAAGAAGGGGGAGGAAGACGAGGTACAACGGCTGTCCGATTGACCGAGATCAGATGGCCAACATCGCACCACGTGGCGGCAAGAGAAGGAGGCCAGTGGAGCACGTGCGTGGCACGTGCAAAGCTTTTAATTTTATTTATTTATTTTTTATAAAAACAAAAGAAAATAAATCCAAAAATGGATGACACGTGGCAGCTCCCAGGAGTTGCCACGTGTCAGTCCCACAAAAATCAGAAAATAAATATAAAGAAAAATCCGAAAAAAAAGTAGCAAACGACCTCGGATCAAAAATGTTTCTTCACAAAAAATTGCTTGTCTCGATGAGATCTACAACTTTCATGAAGGGACCAAAACAAAATCGATCGATTGTACAAAGTGATATTTTTGGGATATCCATGTACATAGAATACATGATTTTTGGGTTTTATAATTTTTTATTATTTTTAAACCGTATAAAAATCCGGAAAAATATGATAAAATCAAAGATAAATATTTACACATTAATCTAATTTTTTTGGATTTTTATTAATTAAGAAAAATACAACAACAACAATAAAGCCTTTTCCCACAATTAAGTAGGGTCGGCTACATGGATTCTTCGCCTCCATTCAGATCTATCTTGGGTCAATCCCGGGCTTATATCTACAAAACAAAGATCCCTTCGTATGGTCTCTTTCCAACACTTCTTAGGCCGTCCCCCTCCCTCTCTTAGTCGGCTCAACATCCCAACACTCGCATCTCCTAGCTGGTGCATCAGCTGGTCTTCTTTGCAAATGACCAAACCATCTTAAGCGGTTTTCTCCGCATCTTATCCTCGATCGGAGCAACACCAACTTTCTTTCTGATTGCATCATTCCGAATCCGATCTTTACGTGTGTGTCCACACATCACCTTAGCATTTTCATTTCTGCTACAGCCATTCTCTACACGTGTCTATGGTTCACAGGCCAACATTCAGATCCATAGAGCATAGCAGGTCTCATGGCTGCTTTGTAAAACTTTTCTTTAATTTTTAAAGGAATTTTCTTATCACGGAGAACAACAAAGGCTCCTCTCCACTTTAGCCAACCTGTATTTATTCTATTAGTAACATCTCCATCAATTTCCTCATCATGTTGCAAAATAGTTCCCAGATATCTAAAAGAATCTCTCTTCCGAATGTTATCATCACCAATCTTCACTTCAATTCCTTCACCATTGCTTCCATCAAAGGTGCACTCCATATATTCTATCTTTAGCCCTACTTATAGGAAATCCTTTACTCTCCAACTCATGTCTCCAGACCTCAAGCTTCTCGTTTACTCCATCTCTAGTCTCGTCAATCAACACAATATCATCAGCAAATAACATACACCGAGGTAACTCATCCTGAATGTGACGTGTCAACTCGTTCCATAATCAAAGTAAAAATAAATGGACTCAAAGTTGAACCTTGATGTAAACCAATGTTGATGTCAAAATAGCCAGTCTTCCCAGACGGGGTCCTTACACAAGATAAAGCCCTATCATACATGTCCTTTATGAGGTTAATGTATAGGACATGCACTTGTCTCTTCTCCAAAACTCTCCACAATATCTCTCGTGGGACAGAATCATAAGCCTTCTCCAAATCAATAAAGATCATATGGAGATTCTTCCTTTTAGCTCTATAAATCTCCATTGTTCTCCTCAGCAAATGGATGGCTTCAATAGTTGAGCGACCTGGCATGAATCCGAATTGGTTTTCTTTGACGTTAGAAACTTGCCTCAACCTTCTCTCGATCACACGCTCCCAAATTTTCATAGTGTGACACATCAGCTTGATGCCTCTATAATTTGAACAATTTTGAATGTCTCCTTTATTCTTATAAAGTGTCACCACGATACTCCTCCTCCAATCTTCAGGCATTTCCTTGCTTCACCAAATAACATTGAATAGATTCGTAAGCCAAGTCAAACCACGTTCACCTAAAACTTTCCATACTTCTACAGGGATGTCATCTGGTCCTACACCTTTCCCAGGTCTCATAACCTTCAAAGCCTCCTCTACTTCCTTTCTTTGTATCCGTCTATAGCTTGCACGATTTAAGTAACTTTCACTACTAGCTAGATCACCCAAAGTGATCTCTCTATTTCCTTCCCCAATGAAAAGTTTATGGAAGTACTGCTCCCATCTAGTCTCTATATCCTTTGAGTAACAAGCACGTGACCTTCCTCGTCCTTAATGCATCTTACTTGAGAAAGGTCTTTGGTCTTTCTTTCTCTTGCTTTGGCCATCCCGAATATATCCTTCTGGCCCTCCTTAGAGTTAAGATTTTTAGACAAAACTTCATAAGCTTTCAACTTAGCCTCTCTTACAGCCTTCTTTGCTTCCTTCTTTTGCTATTTTGTAGTTTATGACAGTTTCCTCTGTTCTATCCTTAGACATAGCTTTAAAGATTTAATTAAGAAAAATAAGAAAAAAAATAAAAGATGAAAATCACAATTTTTGTAGAGACAGTTAATGAAGACTCAGACTCAGTTAGTTTCTTTGATTTCAAGCTCAGTTTGGATTTGGATTTTTATGCATTTTAATAAAACTTTCATCAAAGAAGACAAATGAAAAGGAAATAAAATAAAATGCGTCAATTATGTACATAAAATGATAGGTCAAAAATCGCTAAAATACAAAACGTACAAAAGAGGCCCAAAGCCCAACTTTCACATATGAGCTCCGATTAACTTGAACATATCTTGTTTTGAAGGTAATTGAATGTACATTAGTTCAAAAGTGAGTAGGATCAAAATGGACAATGGATGAGGAAGATATGAGGGTTTTAGTTCAAAAATCCTAGAACTAGGGTTGTGTTTTTGGTCCACTTATTTGGGTTAGCGATTTTTTTTGTATTTTTCATTTATTCTTGTTAGTGATCTGTGCACTGTGGAGGTAGTTTTGGGTCATATCGCATTAGCATGAATTAGTTTAAAATCGGGGAAGTTAGGCTATTTATAGGTTAATTTTGGCTGGGATTTTTGGCTTCTTATTTTGTGCAAAAATAGGTGATAAAATGCAATTCTTATGAAAACATGTATGAAAGCTAATTATGCAGAATAAGTGAATAAATGCCAATGATTTTTAGGTATTTGAGCTTAATTAATGATTTTTTACTTAAATCATGCTCGTCCCTAAGCATCAAAAGAAATACCCATGAGGTGAGAATGAGATTGAGTTCCATACCAAGATCATGAGCTGAAGGTGAAAATGAAATTAGACTCGACCTTTGGATTATTAGTTTGGCCAGAACTTCTGTGAGACTTAGAATTTTAAAATTAACAGCCTTCTAGTTCTACACATCATTGTCACAGTTTCGGCTCAGAAGTCATCTTAGATCAATCCTCTTCCCAAAGCATACCCCATGAACATTGAACAATGGACTCATGTGTGTGAAAGGTTTTATCTCTTCCCATCCAGAATGCCGGACTATGACGCAATCCTCCTCTCCAGTAACTCGTCCTCGGGGGAGTCAGGTATTTCCTTCTACGGTCTGTCGTGTTGTGTTCACAATTGAAATGGGGGAGAAGTTATAAGAAGGGGAAAAGAACTGGAGGGTGGCCAGTGTAGTCACCTCTTTTGTGAAGCTGGCCAGTGTAGCCAAGTCTCCACCAAGATCTGCAGGTTTTCTTGAAGCTTGGACCTTTTTGGTCAGATATTATTTGGTATTGGCTTCTTTGTATTTGGATTTTTGGTGGTTCTGCTTGGATCTTGTTGTGCCCCTATGGATATAGAATCTTTTTTCCGTACATGTTTTGGGGTCTTAAAAAAAATTGTATCCAGCCGTCCATCCTTTTCTGAAACTTTATTTCAACCCGTACTCCGGTCTTTAGATTTCACACTACCAGAAAAGAAACTCATACAGACTTCCAACACCCCATCTGAGTTGAGCTAAGTGCATAGTGTGAGAGTACAAATTAATCCTTATTCCAGAGTTGTATCCAGAATGAAGAGACCAGATTAGACACTAAGAGTCAAATGCTGCACATTGTCATGTTGAACTCGAAGAATTAAGTCAAAGACCTGAAGCTTTTAAAATCCTATTTCTCGATGAAGTTCCTTTGAAAATTAGGTGGATTAAGGTCAAGTCTATACCACTCTCGGTTTCTGCTCATAACTCGGTTCAGAACCCAACGGCTTTTTACAGATGCAAATAAATGTGATGCTGGATGAAGTGCAGGTGTGTGAAATGCAGATACATATTTTATACAAGGGATTTTTTTTGAAAAGTTTTTTATGAAAAAATGAATAAGAAGCCATTTTGTTCAAAATTTTGGGTTGGACAGAGTCAGTGTTAGTAGGGAAAACTCTTTTTCTTTTTTTTTCTTTTTGTAAAATTTTTTTTTGTTTTGTTTTTTTAAGTTAGTTACTCACTCCGTAAATACGTATAGACTTAAGTGAAAGTACGAGGTATGGGTAAAACATATACACAGTATATATACAGACCCCCCTATACTTAGCGAGTGTTGTGTCCTCAGAGCACAACAAGCGTAAAGAAGACATAGCTCGGGTTAACCGTAAGAGAGTGAAAAAGAAAAAGATAGATACATCGGTCTGCGCCCCCCCTATACTTAGGCTGTGAACAGCCTAAGTATAGAAGAAGAGCGAAAAATGAGGTGATTGGGATATGTGAATGAGGAGAGTATACACAGATGAGCATCGGTTTCCCTTATACTTAGGCTCTGGTCAGCCTAAGTATAGAAGAAGGGTGAACATGGAATGATCGGGATATGGGAAGAATGGTATGTACAGATGGCATCGGTATACTTAGGCCTTGGCCTAAGTAGAGTAAGAAGATGTACACGGAGATCGATGTGGTCGGGAGGGAGGGTGGTTAGCCGATGATTAAGGTGGTTTTCGATCGATCTTTTTTTAGCATGTGGTGGGAGATCGTAATGACGAGAAGGAGATGAAGTATATGATTCCCAACTATTATCGGTGTTATTCTCGGAGAAACCATGTTGGATAATAGATTAAGCGTATGAGCCAGATGAAAGGTAACCATTATCAGAGTTATCCTCAAAGGAATAGTATAGTATTTGAAAGTGGACACACTCCAGATATTCTTGGCTTTTTGTTTCTTCGGTTGTTTTCTCAGAATTCGTTCCTTCTTGGGATCAAGCGATTTTTCCTCAGATGAATACTCTGAAGCACCAGTCGCAGTCATCTCATAAGAAATAATTCCAGTGTATTTGATGAGAGCAGGAGCATCGGCTTTGGATGAATGATAGTGAGGAACAGGAGTTGTCCAATGGGAATCGAAGTTTGGATCCTTGTGAAGGTAAGGTTTTAAGACTGCCGAACAAACCTCACTCATGTAGCTTACCTTTTCCGGACCTGATGAGGAATCATCAGTGATTCCTCTTCCGGAAGGTCAAAGGTGACTTTATTTTTAGATGAAGGAGTAGTCATTTTGTTTCGTGAAGTTGTTGGTCCACATGAATCTCCAAATGAATAATCATTGAAATTTTTCTCCTTGGTTGGTGTTCTTCCTATGTATTTGTTCTTAGTCTTCTGGATGTTGGTGCACTCTTGAGTTGGAATGATTTGGTCAAGGTATTCAGAATAGGTTGATACAGGGTACAACCATGCATAAGTCTCAAGATCATATAAGAAACACTTTTCTATTGTGAGATCCGAAAGAACTCAAATTGTGGGGAGAGTCTCTGCATGATCGTTCTCAATTGATTTGATGTTGGAGCATTCCTGTGTCAAGTTGATTTGATCGAGGTAGTCAGAATAGGTTGACCCAGGGTGCGACCATGCATAAGTCTCAGGATCGATGAGTCATATATTTGATTTTCCATAGTGAGAGCAGCTGGGAATGGAGCAGGAGGGAGAGTTTCTAAACCAATAGTCTCATCACCAACCGCTATCTCAGATGTAGCAACGGGGTAAAGCTCTTCTACCGCTTGATGGTTACGGCTGTTGAGGTCTTCATGGGTCACCTCAGAAAATCGTGGTTCCTCAAAGACTTGTTGAGATCGAAGTGATGTCAATGCTGTAAAATTGATTTCCCTAGTCTCACACTCAATAATTGCTTTAGCCAATGCCAAGAATGGCTTTCCGAGAATAATTGGAGATTGGGTTAATTCTCCTTGATGCTTAATATCAATGATTGTGAAGTCTACTTTGAGCGGAGTACCTTAGAATGTAATAATGATTGAAATGGTTCCTCTCGATCGCTTTATCGATCGGTCAACCAATTGAACGATTTCTCGTATCTTCCTGATAGGTCCGAGTTTGATTTCGTGAAATACAGATGTCGGGAGGATATTAATTGGTGAGTCATCATCAATTCGAGCATGGGTAAAAATTATGTCTTTGATTCCACAGTCAAATTTGATAATCGCTTCACTATGCGGCTCTTGGTTTTTCTCCTCAACACCAAGGAGGAGGCCATTGACAAGATATATCTTTCAGTATTTGTTCTTATACTGCCCGACTTTTTCATCATTAATTTATCCATTACAAATATTTTAAGGTCGGGGAAGTGATCAATGGCCTGTATAAAGGTAAGTTCAAAAATCAATCTTTTCTCCAGTGCTTCCCGTAAAGCAGGATCCAAATTCTTCAGATCTTTTTCAACTCAATTTTTATTATTTTTTCTGAATTTTCAAATTTTTGGGTGTTTTTGAATATTTCAATTTTTTGATATTTTCTGAGTGGTGTGGTGATGTGGTATTTTCCGTAGATGAGAAGGGATTTGATGTTCCGAGTAAGAGTCAGAGACATAGTCATCCCTAGGGGAGTAATATGCAGAAGTGTCGTTGTTAGAGTCGTCCCTAGGGTGAACATATTATCTAGGTTTCTGAATATCCTCAGAATTTTCAACATGAGATCCAATCTTTTCCTCATTCATTTTTATATCCAAACTCTCATAAAATAAACTGAGTCGGTCAGTAAAATTTCTGAATTTTTCCTCCATTAATTCAAATTTCTTATTTATCCTCGAAATATCATCCTCAAAAATCTGCTCATGATCAATCATGGGAGCAGTCGGTGTGTGTTCTTATTTTTGAATTTTTGATCCGGTCATTTTCTCTTCTATTTTCCTGTATGAGCTAAGAGGAGAGTCTCTTGGAATATCCAATATATGATCGGTATTTTCTGCAAATTTCTTGTCAAAAATCATGGAAGGAGGCTGCTCAGTGGAAGGATTTTGCGGGAATCTGTAGATCTCATGCTCAACATACCGTGACTCAGGCATGTAATGTTGGTTTAAGTAGAGTCTACTTCCATGGTCATGATTGATCGTATCCTCAAATAATGGAGTCATACAGGGTGTATATGTGTCGATAACATCCATTTAGTCCTCTATAGGCTGATCAAAGGAGTGGTATTCAGGTTGGTCAATAAGAATTTGATCGTCACGGTTAATCCAACACTGATTATCATTAAGTGCGGGCCTCTCCTTGTGGTTTGATCGGGCTATCAAATTATTCCTTATGGTCCAGTCTGAATGCATTTCCGTGAATTGTATACCTATCCCAACAAGATCGTGAGGAAATGATGAAGGTGGGTGTGTCTGGTCTCTCAGCCAATCATGAGTCTCAAAAGTGATTTGATCGTGAAGAATGTTTATGATTTTTTTAATGCAAATGATGTGAATTTCAATATTTAATTATAATAAATATTAAACCTATTTATTTTCAAGGGATAAAATTATCCAAGATCTATCATTAGGTGATGGATCTCAGAAAAATCCTAAACCTCAAAAATATCAGATATAATACATATTAAAAATTAAAGATTGAAATACGCAAAATGATTTTTTTCAAGGCAACCATGCATGCAAATGCAATTCTTTTTGGGCACAATGTAAAAGACAACTACATCTACAATTTATGTTTTTTTTTCAATTTTCAGGTCAACAGTTAATTAAGTTATGAATTTTCAAGCACAGAATGGGTAAAATATGCAATTTTCCACAAGATAATTAATGATTAATTAACCATAGATCATAAAAATGTCAAACATATGTCATAATATAGAAAATTAGTTGTAGAACAAAATGCGTATTTCTGATAAATAAAATAATGTAACGTAGAGGTTCTAAAAAATGGGAGACCATAGGGTTATTTTTGTAATAATACAATAATTAAATAAATATGAAACTACAGAAAAGGACTGAAATGTAAATACTGTGATCTAGGGGGGATTTTTGCAAAATTCTCAACATGTCACGTGCTAGGCACACGACCTTTGAGTGGTAGGGTTCTGATGTAATTAGGTGAACTCCTGGGGGGCTTCTTGCAAATGTTCCTAGCGGTCGCATGCGTAGCACGTGACCCTGGGGTAGCTTGTAGATCTAGGAATTCACAGGGGCTTCTTCACAAAGTTCCCCCAATGCACGTGTGACGCACGTGCGTAGGGCCTCGGGGTTGGCGTCTAGCGTTGAGGCGGTGGGAGCTTGAAAAACGACGAAGTGCCGATGAGGCTACTGGCGGAGCGGTAGAGCCCGACCGATGTTAGCGTTGTCGTGGTAGAACGACGGGGCCAATGAGAGTCGGCAGAGCACGGCATCAGGTGTCGATGAAACACGATGGGGATCCTGGTGATGGTGGCGATTCCAGGGGAGTGCGAAGGAGCTGGGAGGTAGCTGGTGATTGTTGATGAAGCGGTGGCTGACGACGAAGCTTGAGGACGCTGTGTCGTGGAGAAGTTGAATAGCGTGTCCGAGGAAGATGAAGCTTGCAGAGGAGATGAACTTTGTCGAAGACGGGCAGTGGAGCGTTGTCGATGAAGAAAGTCGTAGTGGCTCGACGGCAGGCTGGAGCAGAGCATTAATGGCGGGGGGCGTCGTGATGCAGCAAGGTCGAGAAACCTTGGATCTCGCCGTCGTTGATAGGCTCGTCGGGCTGTCACCACCGACGAGGACCTTGAAGCTTAGGGATATCGACAGATGGGGTTTATGGATGAGCGGCGCGGGTGTTTTATAGGAACGGAGGGATTTCGGAGTTGATCGTGATTTGGGGTTGAAGATGGGATACGATGAGATTGGAGATGGGAGTGACAACGGGATTCGAGGAGGAGGGAGAAGGATTCGCGGGCCAAAATCATGGGGAGGAGGTGGAGAAATTTGGGAAAGAAGGGAGGAGGAAGACGAGGTACAACGGTCGTCCAATCGGCCGAGATCGGACGGCCATCATCGCACCACGTGGCGGCAAGAGAAGGAGGCTGGCGGAGCACGTGTGTGGCACGTGTGCGGGAGGCACGCGCTACGCACGTACGAGGATTTTAATTTTATTTATTTATTTATTTATTTTATAAAAATGAAAGAAAATAAATCCAAAAATGAGTGACACGTGGCAGCTCCACGAGCTGCCACGTGTCAACCCCACAAAAATCAAAAAATAAATATAAAGAAAAATCCGAAAAGAAATAGCAAACGACCTCGGATCAAAAACTTTTCTTCACGAATATTTCTCGTCTCGATGAGATCTATAACTTTCATTAAGGGACCAAAACCAAAATCGATCATCTGCACAAAGTGATATTTTTGGGGTATCCTATGTACATAGAATACCGTGATTTTTGGGTTTTATAATTTTTTATCATTTTTAAATCAGTTAAAAATCTAGAAAAAATATAATAAATCAAAGATAAATATTTACACATTAATCTAAATTTTTTTTGGATTTTGTTAATTAAGAAAAAAAAGAAATAAAATAAAAGACGAGAATCACAATTTTTGTACAGATAGTTAGTGAAGACTAAGACTCAGTTAGTTTCTTTGATTTTAAGCTCAATTTGTACTTGAATTTTTGTGCATTTTAATAAAACTTTCATCAAAGAAGATAAATGAAAAAGAAATAAAGTAAAATGAGTCAATTATGTACATAAAATAATAAGTCAAAAATCGCTAAAATACAAAATGTACAAAAGAGGCCCAAAACCCAACTTTCACATACGAGCTCCGATTCATTTGAACTTGGTCTTGTTTTGAAGGTAATTGAATGTACATTAATTCAAAAGTGAGTAGGATCAAAATAGACACTGGATGAGGAAGATATGATGATTTTAGTCCGGAAATCCTAGAGGTAAGGTTTAGCTTTTTGGTCCACTTATTTGGGTTAGTGATTTTTTTGTATTTTTATTTATTCTTGTAGTGATCTATACACAGTGGAGGTGGTTTTGGGTCATTCGGAGTTAGCATGAATTAGTTAAAAATCGGGGAAGTTAGGTTATTTACAGGTCAATTTTGGCTGCGATTTTTGGCTTCTTATTTTATGCAAAACTAAGTGATATAATGCAATTCTTATCAAAACATGCATGAATGTTAATTATGAAGAATAAGTAAATAAATGTCAATGATTTTTAGGGATTTGAGTTTAGTTAATGACTTTTAGAGTGATGAATATGAGATTCATCAGTGTGCAATGGCATACATGCAATTTATGTTAAGGCTAAAGGCGTGTGTGTAATTATTCTAATGATATGGGCATACATGCAAATTTATGTTAAGGCTAAGGGCACGTGTGCAACTATGCTAATGATATGGACATACATGCAAATTTATGTTAAGCTAAGATCATGTGTGCAATTATGTTAATGGGCGCATGTGCAATTTAAGTTAATGTTAAAGGTATATGTATATTTATGTTAACATTGTGGACATACACACAATATGGCAAAACTTAACGGTATATACGTAAGAATAGTATGCAACTCTTGGATATGAAAGGAATATACTTCGTATGCATCTTTGAATTAATTAATGATATCTATGATGATTTTTGACTTGTGTCAAGCAAAATAGTTTATACGACATGGTAAGGATATAGAGAACCAAATTTATAAGTCTTTTGAAATAATTACCATTATGTTATGTATGGAATAGTTAGATGTGACTTGATTTCTACGCTAGCCGGCTTGACCTCAACTCGGCACATATTGAGCGTTAAGATCATAACTTGTATTATTACTCTTTTTCAGGAGAACGTGAAGATTAATGTAGTTACGCTTAAAGGGAGACTTCACCATCATCAAAAAGTAGAATCGGTACGGGTTTATTGTTGGTTCGATTTGGAAGGATGTCATTATGCCAACTGGAATAAGGAAATCGTAGATGTGATTCATATAATTTATTTAAGGAACTCTTGGACTCATGTCCTTACTAATAATATGGAAAGGAAGTTTTTTTAAGTCCATTATTTACTTCTCTTATGTTATGATTAATGCTATGAGTAACGATCCCGAGATATCTGCTAAGTTCTCACTTCCGCATCATTCTCGGACGATCGGGTTCATTACAACATAATTGAGTACATTACAAAAAAAGTCATTGAATTATACACCTAATTTCAATGTCATATCTAAACTTTAAAAGGTAACAATGTAGTATCCGAACTTTAAGATCTATCTTGATTTGATTCTTGACTGTTGAAATTTAGTTGATCATTTCATCTTTCCTATTTTAAATTTCAATAGTCAAGGACTACATCAATAGAAATCTTAAAATTAGAGTACTACATTGTTACCTTTAATGTTCAGATATAATATTGAAATCCGATGTATAATTCAAGAACTTTTTTTATAATTTCCTCTAAATATCTTACTACTTGCTGGGTCAAATCCGTCCACACACAGCGTAGGCATCTGGAAACCGAGTGAAAGAGCACTCACCCGTCCCAACCGTCAGATCCCCCTCGATCTCAAGCTGTCCCCCGCGACTTCCCAAGATCCCCATTGGCGGTCCGCCCCCCTCCCGAGATCCAGCGGGACCCCATGTTAAAAAAGCCACGTAGACCCTATCCAGTTGTCTCCTATCGCAGATCCAACTGGCACCCCGCGTCTTTTACACCATCAACTTAATCCAACCCCCATTAAAAAACCCCTTAAACCCCTTCTCCGCATCCGAACAACGACTCCATTTCCCTCCACGCCTTCATCACCAACTGCAACTGAGATTCAATGGACTCCACGAGCTTCGGCTCCCCGACCGCACACTGCTCCACATCGGACGAGGAGGCCTACGCCACCATCTCTTCCACCCCGCCCAAGCGTCGGGCGGGACGCACCAAATTCCACGAGACCCGCCATCCCGTCTACAAGGGGGTGCGCCGCCGCAACGCAGATCGTTGGGTCTGCGAAGTCCGCGAGCCCAATAAGAGGTCCAGGATATGGCTCGGCACCTTCCCCACCCCCGAGATGGCCGCACGAGCGCACGACGTGGCGGCCATGGCGCTGAGGGGGAAGTCGGCATGTCTGAACTTCGCAGACTCAGCATGGCTCTTACCTGTTCTTAAATCCACGTCTCCCAAGGACATACAGAAGGCGGCGGCAGAGGCCGCGGAGATGTTCAGGCCGTCGAGTGGGGAGAGGAGTAGCGATTCGATGGAGGTTGCGCGAGTGCAGGAGACAGAAGAGTACGGGTTCGCGGTCGATGGGGAGGTGTACGTTCCGCCCTTCATCAACGACGGCCTCCTGTCGCCGCCGCATTGGGCGATGCAGCAGTGGCAGGGGAGTGAGGAATGCAGCTATTGGGATGACGTGGAGTGCAATGCTGAGATGTCACTCTGGAACTATTCTATTTGATGATGGCTTCATTGCTCTATTCTATACTGTATAGAGGCAGTAGAGCTAATTTTGCGATAAAATCTACTATTTAATTTCTGTCTTCTTTCTTAGATTATTGCGAGACAGCGGTTGATCTTTTCGGATCTGTTTGGTATGTGAATAGTGATCGGAATAAGGTTTTATCCTCCTCTTTTCTTATTGGGTAAATTACAAGAAATGGACTGATCTTTACATTGATTCCCAAGTTAGAGACTGATCTTTAGTTCGTAACAAATAGGAGATTAAAATTTAACTTAACGTTTCAGTCCCCAATGCCGTCAATGGACGGCTCAAGACATGATTTACTTGACGAAATTACCCCTAACCAATTCTACCCTCACCCAAAGAGCTTCTGCGGGAGAAGGGGAGCAGGATGACGGCGGCACGCTCCCACGCCCAACAACCTCGCCCGCCACCGTCGCCTCCTCCAGTAGGGAAACGCCCCAGCCATCGTCGACTTCCGCCTCGACGGCTCCTCCGACCCCTTCACCATCGGGTCTGCTCTACTACTTTTTCCCCCATCAAAGTCCTGCCCTTTCTCAAACCCACCGCCTTTCTTAGCGGTCGACGCCCATCTCTTTGTGGGTACTCGCGATTTTCCATCTTTTCGTTATTTTGCTTTGAGGGTTTTGTGGGTATTCCCTGTTTTCGATCTTTTTCGCAATTTTTTTATCGTGTTAGGTTTTGACATATGTGGTTTATTTGTGTTCTCGAGGAAACAGTCTGTACTAGGCGAGCCGCGAGAGTGAGATTGGGTAACCCTCCGAAGGAGTTCTACGTGCAGATTGACACCAGCAACGACATTCTCTAGGTCACCTGCAACCCTTGCAACGGCTGCCCCACCACTAGCGGCCTCCCGGTGAGCAGAAAGATCTCATCTTTGCCATGTGGGATGTGATGTGACGAGTCATTGCATTGTGTTTTTAGAACAGTGTGTGTTCGTGTTTTTCAGATTCAATTGGAATTCTTCGATCCGCAAGCGTCATCGACGGCATCGTTGATTTCGTGCTCCGATCAGAGTTGGACGTGCTCTGCGGCGTCCAACTCTGAGAGGTCCTTGTGTGGGTACACCTTCCAGTATGGTGATCGGGTAAAATGGTCGAGTTTGCTGTTTGTTTTTTGACCTCTCTTTTCTTCTTTTTGTTTATTAAAAGTTGCCACCAATAGAGATTTTAATAGCATGGTATAGAAAAAATTCCCACCAGAAATCGAGACTGGTTTGTCAAATGGTTTGGAGTTGTTTTTTTCAGTTGTTCTTTTTTTACTGTTGTTTTTAAAAGCATTCCTTCTGGTAAAGTGTCACTTAATCGTTGCTAAACTTGTTTTGGTCTTCAAATAACCTCAGATATTTTGTCATGTTATGAATGGGTTCGCATCGGCGGCGAGGATGGTGTTCGAGGTGTGGGCGTCGACGTCGAGGAGGGGCTGAGAAGGATCGGCGAGGTTGTTGGGCATGGGAGCGCGCCGCCGTCATCCTCCTCCCCTTCTACAAGCAGAAGCTCTTTGGGTGAGGGTAGAATTGATTAGGGGTAATTTAATCAAGTAAAACCATGTATTGAGCCGCCCATTGATGACGTTGGGGACTGAAACGTTAAGTTAAACTTTAATCTCCTATTTGTTACAAACTAAAGATCGATCCCTAACTTGAGAATCAATGTAAAGATCAGTCCCTTTTTTGTAATTTACCCAATTACAAAAAGAAAGATCTTCGTATTATTACGAAATAGCTAGAAAGACATGTCTTACAGGTAAAAGGTCGTTCTGACGGGAGAACGTATCAAAATCCCTCAAAAGAATTATACTGAACATAAAAATAACAAAAACGTTAAATTACTAGCAAATTATTTTATTTTTGTTTTTTGTGCGAATGCATATGTATGTAAGCGTATCTATTAATAACAAAACAGCAACAAAATTGAATTTGGTTAACGATGCAAAAATTAAATAGTGTTCTTTGCTAAAACGATTGGAATAAATCACGCCGACTCAGTTTTTCAAATCCTGTTTATATTTGTTACCTTCCACTAATTATTACTCGTGAAACATTCAAACTTTTCTGTCGTTCAATATTGTACAACTAATGGGAAAGCCCATTGAGACGGCAAAAGAAGGAAACAAAGACTTTGAATTGAGGGTAAATTACAAAAAGGTACCCATCTTTACATGGATTCCCAAATTAGGGACCGATCTTTAGTTTGTAATAAATAGGAGACTAAAGTATTACTTAACGTTTAAGTCCCCAACGTCGTGAATGGGGGGCTCAACCCCTAATTTTCCATGACAAAATTACCCCTCCCTGCTGCCCTCACCTACTATTGGCGTATGCACATGCTGGAGACCGCTCGTTACACCGCCCTCATCGCCAAGAATGCCAAGCAGGTGGCCGCCGACATGTCGAAGGTCCTCCAAGTCGAGATCGAAGTCGAGCAAGACAATATCGACCGCGTAGTCCACGTGCCGACCAATTCCTTCGGCCTATTCTCCAAGCAATTCCTCCGCCGCCACGGTCTCCACCTCCTCGGCACCACCACCACATGGTTCCTCCTTGACATCGCCTTCTATAACCAGAACCTCTTCCAGAAGGACATCTTCAGTGCCATCGGGTGGATTCCGCACCCGGAGACGATGAATGCCATTGAGGAGGTGTTCCGCATAGCCAGGGCCTAGACGCTGATCGCGCTCTGCAGGACGGTCCCCGGCTACTGGTTCACGGTTGGCTTGATTGATATCATGGGCAGGTTCACCATCCAAGTGATGGAGTTCTTCTTCATGACCGTGTTCATGCTGGGATTGGCGATGCCTTACAACCACTGGACCCAGAAGGAGAACCGAATTGGATTCGTGGTCATGTACGGGTTGACCTTCTTTGCCAATTTCGATCCCAATGCGACCATCTTCATTGTGCCAGCTGAGATATTCCCGGCCAGACTAAGGTACATGCCCACTCCAATTTCCCTCGTCTTGTGATCCAATTGAGCCCGATTAATTAGGTCATCGGTCTAACCCAAAACCATCTCAGGTCAACCTGCCACGGGATATCGGCGGCGGCCGGGAAGGCCGGTGCGATCGTCGGATCGTTCGGCTTCCTCTACGCGACGCAGAACACACATCGTGAGAAGGTGGATCGGGGGTACAAGCCCGGCGGCTGGGAACGTTGGAGCTGGCGAGGACGCCGTAGACGGAAGTGACAAGGAGGAAGGTCATGAAACACAAGAAGAAGACGTCGTGGCCCTTCTTCTCGAAGAGGCCCATCTTCGAGAACTCGTCCACCATGCGCCGGTAGTCCTTCGAGACGTCGGAGACATTGTAGTCCGAGTAGTACCTGTTTATGAATGCTGCCTCCATCAGCCAAAGCCATCATCGGACGGTCTAGCAAGTGGGTTCTTTTAAATATTCCTCGAAATATCAAAAAGATCCGATGGACGGCGGCGGCGACACCTCAGGCGGGGTCGACGGTGGTGGTATCACATCCGGAGGCGCCATCGGAGGGGGTGAAAAGGGCGGCAAAACATCCGAGAGGGCGACAACCTATGAACCGGAAGTCAGGGTAATTTTGTCATGGAAAATTAGGGGTTGAGCCCCCCATTCACGGCGTTGGGGACTTAAACGTTAAGTAATACTTTAGTCCCCTATTTGTTACAAACTAAAGATCGGTCCCTAATTTGGGAATCCATGTAAAGATGGGTATCTTTTTTGTAATTTACCCTTTCTTATTCTTCTCTTTTCCTTATTCCTCTTTATACACTCTCTTTATACACTCTCTTATAGTATTTATGCAGGTGCGCTTATAGGTTTTGCGAAACTGAGAAATGGGCAGTGGGTCACCACCATAGCATGAGATCCTTCACTTATAAGGTACAAGGTATAAATCGGACCTGCCGAAATCAATGCCAGATTGACTAATAGAATGGCTGTGCCATTGACCCATAACTTTATTTTTTCGAGGTTTGAACTCAATTTTTCATTAAACCGGAATTAGGAAGATACAATGTTGAGTTTCCATTAGAGGGAGTACCAGAACATCCCAACAAGGGGATTGCATTGTAGATGGCGGAGAGAAGAAAGGAAAAAGAACGATACTGTAAGTAACTAAGAAGAGAGATGCGTCGCTCGTCACGGGAATAAGCCACTTCGGCTAACAGTAGAACTGCCATTCGAGAGAGCTCTCTCGAGGGACTAGCGATACACAGATGATGGGAATAAAAGAGAAAAAAATCATCTCTCGACAACTAGAACCAAACATGAAAGAGGAGCTGGAAACTCCACAGGAGGTGGAACTTTCCGAGAGCTTCACGGAATCAAAACTGTCGAGACGAACAAGGAGAAGGCTAACGAACGAGCTTCAACACGAAGTCTGGGTCGGGAGGATACGTGGAAATTGTTGGGGATAATGGGTAGGCAATCGACCCAGGATATATCCCCTAAAAATGTCCTGCAGCAAAGATGGAACAACAAATATATGTTCCCCACACGGGAACTCAATGGCAACAATGATAAACCAATCACAAGCAATCACCACAAGACAAGGACTTTTATGTGGAAACCCTTACTTGATGTGAGTAAGGGAAAAACCACGGGGCAAGACCGGCAACGATTCCACTACGGTCAAATGGATACAAAGTTCTTCCCAGTTTTGTTGCCCACAAAACCGAGGTACAAGCCACACACACAACGATAGTTCTTCTACAAGGAACTAACTATCTATGGGTATCCAAAATACCAAAGGTGTGCTCAAAACAAGATGGATGGATTGACTCCCCTTGTGGGCTCCCAGATGGAGATCCAAACCGATGCCCGACCCTTGAGGTTGTTCCCAACGACCTCCGACTCCTCCCACTCGGGCTCGACTTGCCGCTGCGCCTCCAGTCCAAATCGTGGCTAGAAAAGAGCTCCTAGCCGCTGCTCCTCCCTGCTCCACGCTACTGCACCTTCTTCCTCTCGGTCTCTCCCTCGCGTGCGTGAGGGAGGATGGGTTTTCCCGTAGAAAACCCTTGCTGGCTGGTCGCTCGAAGGAAGGGAATGGGTAGGGCTTCGTTTTGAAATTGGGGGTGTCGCTGGAACGAATGGGGGGCTGAATCGCTGCTGCCGTCGTTCTGCAAAATGGGGTTAAAAGCCCCGATTGGGGTTCCCTGGAATGGGAGCAAAATGGGCAAATATCAATGATGCCCCTCCCCCCAAGTTGGGGCTGGAAATTGCAGCTAAACCCAACAAGCTCCCCCTCCAGCCCCAACGGGGAGGTGTCGTCCGCTGATGGAGATCAACAAGAGGTGACACCGCTCAGCTCTCTACAGAGCTGATGCTTGTCACGAGTGACTGCCTTGGTCAACATGTCTGAGGGGTTCTCATCGGTGTGAATCTTTTTCAACATGAGTTGATTCTATTCAATTGCATCCCTCAGCCAATGGTATCTCACATCAATGTGCTTTGTGCGAGCATGGTGCATGGTACTCTTGCTCAAGTCTATAGCGTTCTGGCTATCACAAAACACAACCGGCTCACTATCATCCAATCCAAACTCACCAAGAAAGCGTTGTAGCCACAACACTTCTTTCCCAGCCTCTGCTGCTGTAATGTATTCTGCCTCTATAGTTGAAAGAGCAACACATTTCTGTAGCTTGGATTTCCATGATATGGCCCCCCTGCAAAAGTGAAAATGTAGCCTGTGGTAGACTTTCTCTGATCCATATCTACTGCCATATCTGCATCAGTGTAGCCACATAGTTTGGGATCTGACCTCCCAAAAACAAGACATATACTTAAGGTCCCTCTCAAGTATCTCAAGATCCACTTCACTGCCTCCCAATGGTCCTTCCTCGGATTGGACACGAATCTGCTCACCACGCCCACTGCATGGGCTATATTGGGTCTAGTGCAAACCATTGCATACATGAGGCTCCCAACTGCTGACTGGTATGGGATCTTGGCCATCTCTGCTTTCTCCTCAGAAGTAGAAGGACATGACTCTTTGGTTAGCTTGAAATGAGAGGCTAAAGGCGTGCTGACAGGCTTTGCATTCTTCATGTTGAACCGCTCCAACATGCGTTCAACATAGCTTTCTTGTGACAACCACAACATGTGTTTCTTCCTGTCCCTTGTAATCTGCATCCCAAGGATGTGACTTGCCTTGCCCAAATCTTTCATCTCAAACTCTTTGGATAGTTCTTTCTTGAGCTTTGCAATGAGATTGGAATCATGACCTACAATCAACATGTCATCCACATATATCAAAAGAATGACGAACCTGCCATTGGGAAGACGACGAACATATACACATAGGTCGACTGTAGTCCTCTTGAAGCCTTGCTTTTCCATGAAAGCATCAAACTTCAAGTACCACTGTCTCGGGGCTTGCTTCAAGCCATAAAGACTCTTTCTCAACCTGCAAACCATGTGTTCTTTCCCTTTCTCTTGAAAATCATGCGGCTGCTCCATGTAGATCTCTTCCTTCAAATCACCGTGAAGAAACGTCGTCTTCACATCCATCTGCTCCAGCTCAAGGTCCATGCTAGCAACAAGTCCTAGCACCATTCTCACTGAATTCATCTTCACCACTGGGGAGAAGATCTCATCATAGTCCACTCCTTCCGTCTGGCTGAACCCTTTCACTACCAATCTGGCCTTGTACTTCACCTGCTTGCCGATGTCATCTGACTTCAGCTTGTAAACCCACTTGTTCTTCAAGGCTCTCTTCCCTTTAGGAAGCTCAACAAGGTCATAAGTGTGGTTTTTCTTGAGAGATGGCATCTCTTCATTCATTGCATTCTGCCAATGACCCTTGTCCTTATGCATCTGTGCCTCCTCATATGTGTATGGCTCACCTGCGTCTGTGAGAATCATGTACCTAGAAGTAGGGTAATGGGATGATGGCTGGCGTACCCTCTCAGATCTCCTGACCTGAGGCTCTGCTGCGTCTGCATGTGGATGAGGTTGCTCCCCCTACCCTAGGTCCCCTGGACCTGCATCAATGGGGTCTGCGTCTGGCTCATGCTGCTCTAGTTGCCCATCCTCTCCACCTGTATCCTGTACTGGAGAGGGATCTATGTCCTCATCACTATTATCATCCATGGAAAACTTGTCTACATCACTACTCTCAGTGGTGTCCTCAGCCAATGTCTGGTTCTCATAAAAGATCACATCCATGTGCCTGGTGACTGTCTTCTTCCTTGGATCCCAAAGACGGTATCCAAATTCCTGATCTCCATAGCCAAGAAAAATACAAGGCACTGCCTTGTCATCCAACTTCTTACGCTACTCCTTGGGTACCAATGCATAAGCCTTGCATCCAAACACCCTCAAATAAGCATATGAAGGGTCTTTCCCTGTCCAAACACGTTTTGGAATCTGAAAACCCAAAGGAACCGAGAGAGATCGGTTGACCAAGTAAAATGCGCTGCGAACCACCTCGGCCCAAAAGGTCTTGGGCAACTTCGTTGTCTTCAGCATGCAACGGACTCTCTCAACAATGGACTTGTTCATCCTCTCAGCTAGACCATTGTGCTGGGGTGTACCTGGCTCTGTCCTCTCATGCCTGATGTCGTGCTCTGCACAATAGCCCTGAAAGCTATGGGAGGTGTACTCTCCCCCATTTTCCGTGCGTAGACACTTCAACAATTTCCTTGTCTCACGCTCAACTATGGCATGGAACTTCTTGAAGCAATCAAAACTTGATCCTTCGATCTCAGCACATACACCCACACCTTCCTAGATGCGTCATCAATAAAGGTGACAAAGTACCTGTTGCCTCCCAAAGAGGCTGTGTCCATAGGACCACAAACATCAGAATGAACCAATTGTAGAATGTCTCCCTTCACCTTGGATCTGGCTCTGTATGGTGCACTCCTGCTCTTCCCAACCTCACATGCATCACACGGAGACAGTGTGATGTCATTGTGGTAGGGGATCAACTCTCTCTTGCTCAAAAGCTGTAAGCCCTTTTGGCTCATGTGCCCAAGTCGACGGTGCCACAAATCTGAATTATCTGCTTCACTAGCATGCAAACTGCCGTCCATGACCTTCACTCTAGTCATGTAGAGTGTGTGACACAAACTGCCTCTAGCCATAATGAGAGAACCCTTGCTAATCTTGCACTTGTTGTCGCCGAACTTCAGATGGTAGCCTTCACTATCTAGTTGTGAGCTAGATATAAGGCTAAGCCGCACATCAGGAACATGCCTCACATTCTGAAGAGTCATTGAGCACCCAACATCTGTCTGAATCGAGACTCTCCCATGATCACCCCTAGTGTAGGTGGTGAAGAACTCCATGTGTGGAGTCACATGATAGGAGGCAGCCGTGTCAACGACCCACTCCAAATCACTCCCTGCATGCAAGCACTAGTCCTGGATGGTGAGAATCACCTCTTCTACATTGTCGTCTGCCACAACTGCAGCTACATTCCCATCTTCCTTTTTCTGATCTTTCTTCTTGGCTTCAGCTTGCCCTCTTTTCCAAGCCCTGCAATCTCTCTTCCAATGGCCGTGCTTCTGGCAATGGTGACACTTTCCTCTGCCCTTGGACTTGTCTCCGGATTTTTGCCTCTCCTATGATGCTCCTCTGCTGCTGGATCTTCCTCTCCTCTCAACTGCATACACATGTGAAGAGGAGGATGCCTCTCCCGAAGAGCGACATCTAATAGCCTCATTGAGGAGACTGCCCTTGACCATAGCCATGGTCAACTTGCTATCCTTCGTAGAGTTGCTCACATTGACAACTAAGGTCTCCCAACTGTCTGGCAGTGAACCCAGTAGGAGAAGTGCCTGCAACTCGTCATCAAGTGTCAAACCCATGGATGTCAATTGGTTGATAATGCTTTGGAAATCATTCAAGTGCTCTGCCACTTTGGTCCCGTCCTTATATTTCAGATTCACAAGCTTTCTAATCAAGAAAGCCTTGTTGGTTGCGGTCTTCTGATCATAGAGCTCGGACAACTTGTCCCACAGCTCCTTCGCATTTGTCTCCTCGGTAACATGATGGAACACGGACATGTCAAGCCACTTCCGAATGGTACCAATGGCCTTTCAGTTTAACTTTGTCCACTCGCCCACAGACATATTCTCTGGCTTGGCGCTCTCTTCCTCCACTGGATCGTGGAGGTCCTTTCAATACAAGATGTCTTCCATCTTCGCCTTCCAAATCTTCCAGTTGCTACTTGTGAGCTTAATCATTGTGCCTTCATCATCTTTGCCCATTTTTGCTCAACCTGAGCTCTGATACCACTTGTTGGGGATAATGGGTAGGCAATCAGCCCAGGCTATATCCCCTAAAATGTCCTGCAGCAAAGATGGCACAACAAATATATGTTCCCCATACGGGAACTTAATGGCAACAATGATAAACCAATCACAAGCAAGCACAATAAGCAATCACCACAAGACAAGGATTTTTACGTGGAAACCCTTACTCGATGTGAGTAAGGGAAAAACCAACGGGCAAGACCGGCAACGATTCCACTACGGTCAAATGTATCCAAAGTTCTTCACGGTTTTGTTGCCCACAAAACCGAGGTACAAGCCACACACACAACGATAGTTCTTCTACAAGGAACTAACTATCTATGGGTATCCAAAATACCAAAGGTGTGCTCAAAACAAGATGGATGTATTGACTCCCCTTGTAGGCTCCCGGATGGAGACCCAAACCGATGCCCGACCCTTGAGGTTGTTCCCAACGACCTCCGGCTCCTCCCACTCGAGCTCGACTTGCCGCTGCGCCTCCAGTCCAAACTATGGCTAGAAAAGAGCTCCTAGCCGCTGCTCCTCCCTGCTCCAAGCTGCTGCACCTTCTCCCTCTCTGTCTCTCCCTCGCGTGCATGAGGGAGGATGGGTTTTCCCGTAGAAAACCCTCGCTGGCTGGTCGCTCGAAGGAAGGGAATGGGTAGGGCTTCATTCTGGAATTGGGGATGTCGCTGGAACAAATGGGGGGCTGAATCGCTGCTACCGTCGTTCTGCAAAATGGGGGTAAAAGCCCCGATTGGGGTTCCCTGGAATGGGAGCAAAATGGGCAAATATCAATGATGCCCCTCCCCCCAAGTTGGGGCTGGAAATTGCAGCTAAACCCAACAGAAATGGCCACCGGTGTCTATGAAGTCGGAGCCGAGGGCAACATCTCAAACTCAGGCCCCAGCTTAACTTATGAGGGCCAAGTGGAGCATGCGCCTTTCTGTTGTAGAATTGGTATTTGATTGGATGTTATTTGTTAATGAGATAAATTAAAAGAGAATAATACCTCTCATCGTAGGGATACAAAGATGGATGATCGATTAAGAAACAATTAGGAATCGGACAAAACGGTAGATGACCTTACCGAGACAATCTTCCAAGAGGGACAAATGATGATACAAGGATAAAAAGGCTGATGAGCATCCATCGATAGTCTCCTTTGTCTCTACAACAATCGCATTATGTTGTCTCCACTTCAATGGCATCCTTGACATCAATCCTTTACCAATAAATAGGGTTGAGCATCGGGTAGAGCTGGTCCGACCTAACCCAAAGCCCAACCAACCAAACGCGGCCCTAACCTGAGCGCATTGGAAATATGGGCAGGCTTGGGCTACAATTTGGGCCCAATTTGTTATTCGAGTCGGGTTCGGGTCTAGCATAACTGGAACCCGAAGCCCGATTAACTGGTTTGTTGGTAGCCTCGTGTTTAAGCTCGTTAAAAGGCCCATAGTTAGGCCCAAAGTCTCAGCCTTAGTTTGCCCAACCCCACCCGACCCCAACCAAAATACCTAGTCCCCTATTGGTTGGCCTCACCCAAAACCTAACATGCTAATCCCACTACCATGAGAACACTCACATTCCCCGGGACCAAAACCCTAATCCCCCATTGGTTGGCTCCACACTCAAAACTTAAAAACCCCAATCAACCATGTAGTTGATTTCCACCTTTATTTGTAATGTAACATCTCCATGCTAATAGACATATTTAATTTACAATGAGGTCCCAGATGCCATCTGCTTTTAAATCTAACAAGTTAATTTAGTGATCTGCAGTAGTTACCTGATCATTAATATTTTTTTCACAAGGTTAGAAATTTTTACGAAGATTAAATCAAATCATGTACTTTGATAAACAACCATGTTGATAAGCGTTGAATTTGATGTATGTATTAGTTTATTTGATTACTTAGACCATCTTAAATTATTGATATGATGTCAGTTAACCAACTTAGATGTCAACTCATAATGTTGCCACACCAACATTGGAAGAGAATGCAATTAAGGAGGGTGAAGATGTCAGGGTAGATGTGGTTGCGTAAGTTTCAAATAAACGTTCACGTCAATCACAATCATGGGCTTGGCAACATCCCTTCGATTTTATAATGTGATTGAGTCACTTGTTGACTATTTAGTTTTGTAAGAAAATATAACTTCCTCAGTTACTCATGCAAACTGTACATGGTCAACTATGACCATGCCTCAAGAGAAATAGATACAAAATAAATTCTGAAACAAAAATATGTGAAGTTGACCATTGTACTAAACAAATTCTTATTATTGACCTTGAAATTGACATTGGAAAAAAATCCTAACACAATCATTGTACCACTCCGTAGTCTAAAACCTTAGGTAAAATAAAAATTAATTCAACGAGAGAAAATACATAAATCAAAGAAACACCGCTTATCTTGTGGTCTGGCCCGACCCAAGCTCAACCCATATGACCATAGGTAGCTTGGGCTTGAGCAATCAAAATAAAAAAATAAGGCCTAGGCTCGACCCATGGTCCCAAAATCTTAGATGGGCTTGAGCTGGGATGACCTAAGCCTGGCCCTACCCAACCAGATGCTCAACCCTACCAATAAGTCGTAAATTTCTAGGGTCGAAAGAGAACGATTTTCTTCCAACATAAGATTCATTATTATCCAGATTGTTAACTTTGGATTCGAGAGCGAGAGGCAGCTCACAGTGGATGTAAACACCCCAAACATATTCCCAATCCAGAACTCAAAGTATGACATTGTGTTGTAAGTGATGAAATAATTGTGGAACAACATGAACTTTAAGCATTTTGGTTCATTATCAACAGGCTCATTCGAACCCAAGACTAATAAGTTGTCAGGGATTGATTTTCCTCAATAACGGTATAGAAACTAAACAGAAATTTACAGTGGAAACGTCATCTAGGCTTTTGTTGTCATTATGCCCACATCCAACCTGAGATTACGTGGTGGGAATGGAGATGGCGAGTGTCCTAACCATGGTATCTAAGAATGAAAACGAATGTGAATATATTCATATCCGATCCGCAATCTATATTTAAAATGGAAGCCCTTCAAACAAGGGGAAAAAGCAATCTATAACGCCATCCTGTCCTCATCAAAATCAACAGCTATTTTTACAAAGTAGTTAGTAGTTACTACAGCATGAGTCAAGAGAATGGAGAAGATGAAATCTACAAGGACGCATCCATTCTGCACTTCTTCTATGCAGGTCATCTTCATAATTGGGATACTTTAATACTTCATTAGAAATCAAAATCAAGATAACCACAATGGAAACTTAAAAAAACTAAACTGTATCTGTTTACAGTGAAGCCGAAGACTGCATGTAATCGTCTGTCACACATACATAACTTCATCCAACTGCCACACTGTGTTGATCAGGAAGAACACAACAAACTGACGCCTACCGTACCGTATACCATAAGCTTCTGCCTTTATGATTCCAGAACAGTGTTCCAGGATGGATAAATCATGTTGTTTGAGAAATACCCGATTTGGTACAAAAGTCCATTACAGTACGGCTGATTGCACAACAAAAAGGAAAATTATGTGAAGATCGAGAAGACATCAAAGAAAAACCGTGAAAATCGCATATACACATACATGCCCAAGAGAAAATACAGAATGACTTTTACAAGGAGTACTTACGGATTCAATCAAAGAGAAGCCGACGCCTGACTGAATTTGAGAAGTTCTTTTCTACAACCTCTAGTGGAGGTAACAGATTGGGCAATTTCAATTTCTTTTTCTCCCGAGCTGTTTGGACATGGACCTTCGTGCTGCGGTAAAAATGTGATGCTCAGTTGGGTAGCTTTAGAATCTGATGTTTCAGGTGACTTCCCACTTTCACCTAACTTCTTCCTCTTCGAGTTTGATGCTTTCAGTTCCTACATGAACAGGGGAAATCTAGATTAAACTTGAGCTATTTATGTTTGTATGTGTTGCATGTTCCACAATAACTTGAAAAGAAAATGGAATATTCTAAAACCTGGCCCTATACAGAACCACCTATGCGAAACTGGTGGAATAAATTAAGAAGCCTTCTTTTACATTTGGATTTATCAAGTTTGTAGAATAGTTGTCAGCCAGGGTAACCAAAGTTATTTTATAGGGAAAAACGCCTCATGGAAAAAAGTCAAGAAAAATTAAAAAGCACATCGTGAAGAGTAAAGAATATATGATTCATCAAAAGAGAACAACCTGGACATACAATTACTTATATAAGCAGCTCATGTTAGAGAAATAAAAGAGAATGAATTTTTAAGTCGTGTTCGTTCACATCTGCTCCTACATTTGACATATATATAAGGATTTTTATACCACAGCCCCTATAAACTTCTGCAATTACACAAAAACTCCTGCAACTTCATACTTACCTCATGACCCCTGCAAGCATACACTCTTACAACACGACCCATGCGGTGAACTCCCATCCATTTGACTGTTAAACTGAATGGAATCTACAGAGAAAATGACATATTTACCCTTCATATTGAATCAAATTTATACACTATTACCCTCCTCCCTCCAAACACCACAAAACCAAGAGGACCAGCAGTCCTATGCAGGAGCAGCCATGGGACGACAGTGTGTTCGTTGCCGATACAACAGAGGGGGAGGGCATGTCGGCCATTGGAGGTGACAGCTAACGGATACAAATGATTACAAATTGTGATACCAATGAGACATGTCAAAAAAGACAATACAACCATATTCTTTTGTTTCAAGCAATCAAACCTTTTCTGGCCCTCATGGTGAATCGAGAGAACAGATCCATCATTCCTCTTGTCACACCCCCAAATTCCGTGATCAAGAATGATCGTGCAGGCACGGTAGCGGATGCTCGAGAATGATCGATGGAGCTGACTTCAGGAAAAGTCTGGAATATGTGGGTATTTTAGAGGTTATCCACGAGAGTCTGCAGGCTTTATCGTACGTGGCAATGGAGAAGCGTCACACAGAACACTGGCTCGGTAGCAGAGTGTCGTGGAGCTTGTAGCAGTGCGAGCAGAGTGAGTACAAACAGCAGCGCAAGACATGACAGCGGATGCACGCAGCGGATACGTACACGAGCGCAGAAGAGCGGTATGCAGTGAAGCAGTATGCATTAAGGAGCAATGTGGTACGATCACGTAGGCATACACACGAAGGCGCACTGTATCGGTATTGATGTGTGGCGATCCAAGGAGGCATGGAGCGTTGCATGTGCTGAGTACGAGCATTGTCGAGCATGCTCGATAATACACGTACGAGAGTGGTCTGGAGGCCACGATAGCAAAGTTTCGGAGGACTTTCCCTTAACATGCAGAACGCTCAGGAAGGATTTACCGCATGAGGGTCTGGAGGCCGCGGGTTCCCTTTGGCACAGGACCGAGTGTTCGGTGGCACTCGGTGAATTACGGCTAAGCTGCATTAGCAAGCGTTGGAGCGTGAGTGTGCTGATGACTGGGCAGTTGATGTGGCATCAACGTGCGGGAAGATGAAAGGACAACGAGGGAGTCGACGAGACGAGGGGCGAAGAGTTACCGCGGAACGCGAAGGGTTGCCGAAGAACTCGAAGGGTCTCTTGTGTCTTTATTGTCATTATTGTAAATGTAATAATGAGTGTTCATTGGGTTGCCTTGAGTCTTGTATATAAGGAGGGGTGGTGGCTCATTTGTAAACACACAAGTGTAGAGTGTAACCACCCACTCCAGAGTGAATTCCCCTTCTAATAAGAGAAGAGATTTGAGCTCGTGCTTGTGTGATCGTGCGATTATATTCTTGAGTGAGTTCTTGAGAGTGTTCTTGAGCTATCCATAGAGCCGTACTTGTGCTTGTACTTGAGTGTCGGTGCGTGAGCAAGCAAGAGTATCAAGAAGAGTTGGAGCGCGTCCGTGGCTGTTCTACTCGAGAAGGCTGGTTAGCTATAGGATAGCTAACGTCGCACAGGTTAGATCGAATCGTAGCGGGATTTTGACCCTGTGACATTTGGTATCAGAGCTGATGGTGATACCAATCGTTGGCACGAGTTGGTATCAGAGCAAAGGAGCAGATCACAAAGCTTGGTCGGTGCCAAGAAAGCGGGCAAAGTTAGAAGCGACTGTTGGTGTAGTCGATCGTGGGAGCAAAGGATACTTGTCGGTGCAAGTATATCTTCAATCAACAAAACGAAGATGGTGAGTGTCACCGAGTGCGTGTCAGTACTGGAGCAAGTGATGGCAAAAGTGGAGTCCACCATTGGGACTCATGCCCACCACATCGCCATCTTGGAGGATCGTTTTTCAGAAGAATCGGATATTGGGACGAGACCCAATGCTCAGCGGAGCAGATCAAGTCCTTGGAGGACAAACTGGAGACGTTCAGCTTGATGATGGAGGATCTAAACAACGAGATCTCCCTCATCAAGAAGGCAATGGAGAATGGCGGGAGCTCCACGAACGGCGGGAGCTCCACGGAGGTGCAACGATGCAAAGTACTCGAACCCAAACCCTTCATAGGTACGCGGAGTGTCAAGGATTTGGAGAACTTCCTATAGGATATGGAAGTTTATTTCAAGGCGACCAAGACGAGGGAAGTCGAGAAGGTCGGTTTGGCATCGATGTACATGTCGAGCGACGCCAAGCTATGGTAGAGGAGCCGTGCAGCAGACGAGGCATGACCGAAGATATCCAACTGGGATGATCTAATCACGGAACTGAAGGTGCAGTTCCTGCCGAAGAATATTGTGTGGGCTGCACGAGAGGCTCTTCGATGCATGAAGCAGACATGCAAGACATGCACTATTCGTGAGTACATGAAGCAGTCCACGTCTTTGCTTCTAGGCATCAAGGGCATGTCAGAGGAGGACAATCTATTCAACTTCAAGATCGGGTTGCAAAGCTGGTTGCAAGCTGTTGAACTGCGGAGGCAGGACGTGAAGGATCTTAATTCAGGGATCGTGATGACGGATGCGTTGATCGACTACAGTGCCCAACCAGGCCACAACGCTGAAGAGATGGAGTTCACGAGCAAGCTGAAGGCGCAGTCGAAGGAAAAGGGCAAAAGCATTGCCCAGGATCCACCTATGGAGGAACGAGAGTACTCCAAGAGGAAGGAGTAGCCCAAGAGTAAGGGATGCTTCGTATACGACGGACCACATCGAGCGCTGGAGTGCCCAAAAAGGGAGAAGCTTAACGCTCTTCGTAGAGACGAGGAGGAAAAAGAAGGCGACGTGCGCTTGGGAGCAGTCGGTGCTATGTGCAAGGTACGCCTCACGACACTTGGAGCTGGAGCTTCGAATTCGGTGGAGGGAGGGAACTCCACAACAAAGAGCTTTGGATGCGCTAAGGCTCGATCAAGGATGTACAGGAGTGCGCAGGTGCGTGCTGAGCACCAACGTATGCAATGGAGACACACAACCGAAGCCGCGGATAGGAGAACATCTGTCCACGAGAAGATGATGCAGAGCTCAGGAGGGCAATGCAGCATGGACAAGATGTTGAACGTCCATGGGGGCGGAGTGGTGATGAACCACACCACCAACGATCTTGTAGGAGGCAAGATACCGAAGATGCTCGAAGCGCAGGAGGTGCTCATTTCCCAGGATAAGGATACATCCACAGGGAATGATTGAGATCGACAACAAGAAAGCATGGAGGTGAGTACTCCACGTGTGGAGCTGGAGCTGCCACACACCAGCGATGGAGATGTTGTATCCAGGAGGATACATCAAAAATGGGAGCTGATGAGGAAGCTCCATTTCTCACAGCGAAGGCTAAGTCATAGAGGGATGCGGTTGTTCGTGAGAAGAACAAGTGCATGAAGAGAGGTGGTGCACGCTTGCATCACCCTTCCAACTAAGCAGTATCAGGAGGTGCATAGAGGATGGAGGATCATGATGGGACGTCAGCTGAGGAAGGAATGCTCGGTTGAAGACAACTGATTATTCAGGTAGGGGAGGCTTGTCACACCCCCAAATTCCGTGATCGAGAATGATCGTGCAGACATGGTAGCGGATGCTCGAGAATGATCGATTGAGCTGACTTCATGAGAAGTCTTGAATATGTGGGTATTTTGGAGGTTATCCACGAGAGGCGAGAGGCTCTACCGTACATGACAATGGAGAAGCGCCACACATGACATTGGCTCGGTAGCAGAGTGACGTGGAGCTTCTAGCAGTGCGAGCAGAGCGAGCAAAGACAACAGTGCAAGACATGACGATGGATGCATGCAGTGGATACATACGCGAGCGCAGAAGAGAGGTATGCAGTGAAGCAGTATGCATAAAGGAACAATGCGGTACAATTACATAGGCGTACGCACGAAGGCGCACAGTATCGGTATTGATGCGTGGTGATCCAAGGAGGTATGGAGCGTTGCAGGTACTGAGTATGAGCATTGTCGAGCATGCTCGGTAATATACGTACGAGAGTGGTCTGAAAGCCACGATAATGAAGTTCTGGAGGACTTCCCCTTAACATGCAGAACGCTGAGGAAGGGTTTACCGCATGAGGGTCTGGAGGCTGCGGGTTCCCTTTGGCACAAGACCGAGTGTTCGGTGGCACTCGATGAATTACAACAAAGCTGCATCAGCAAGCGTTGAAGCGCAAGTATGCTGATGACTGAGCGGTTTATGTGGCGTCAATCATACGGGAAGACGAAAGGACAATGAGGGAGTCGAAGAGACGAGAAGGCGTAGAGTTGCTGCGGAATGCAAAGGGTTACCGAAGAACTCGAAGGATCTCTTGTGACTTTATTGTCATTATTGTAAATGTAATAATGAGTGTCCCTTGGGTTGGCTTGAGTCTTATATATAAAGAAGGGTGGTGGCTCATTTGTAAACACACAAGTGTAGAGTGTCAACACCCACTCCAGAGCGAGTTCCCCTTCTAATAAGAGAAGAGCTTTGTGCCCGTGCTTGTGTGATCGTGTGGTTGTGTTCTTGAGCGTTCTTTAGCGAGTTCTTGAGAGTGTTCTTGAGCGATCCATAGAGTTGTGCTTGTGCTTGAGCGTCGGTGCGTGAGCAAGCAGGAGTATCGAGAAGAGTTGAAGTGCGTCCGTAACCGTTCTACTCGGAAAGGTTGGTTAGTTACCGTATAGTTAACGCCGCACAGGTTAGGTCGAAATCGATAGCGAGATTTTGACCCTATGGATCAAAAGAAAATACCAAATTATATGGAAAGAAGTTCCCTCACCCATCTCCATCTTCTAGTAGTTATATATATAACTATATACACAAAGAAGAAAGGAAAGTAGGCAAAGAGAAACAGAAGAAGATGACGAGATATTATTAATGGTATGGATACGAATCGTGAGCCCAGTGATGATCATAACATGTAAGCAGGAACAATACGATTCATTCCACAGAAAAATTCTAACAGAGGAGAATGTTTTGATCTGACTAGGGGTATTCAAAAAATTCGAGTCATTGGGTACCCAGATCAACCTGTACATTTTGACCTTAAGAGTGTGTTTGGTATGCGGGTTAGACCGGGTTAAACTGGTAGATGGTAACCCATTTTTGTATTTTGGTGTTTCGATAGAGGATTAAACTGGGGGTGTGTTTGTTGTGATGTGATTATATTGAAATTTGAAAAAGTGAGTAGTTATTGTGATGCGATTGTATTGGAGTTTGGAAAAGTGAGTAAGTAGTTTATAATTTTTAGATGATATGATGGTATAATATATTATTTTTTGATGGAATGGATGAAAGAGAATTAATTTATTTAATTTATTAAAGAAGGGAAAAAGTGAGGCCCACATTGGTGAGAGGAAAAATAGGGTAAGGGGGTAAAACCCCCCAAAGGGGGGTTTAACCCCCAAGCCGAACAGCCCCTAAAACTCATGAGTACCCATTGAAAATTATAGGGTCGGGCACCCGCTATACCATTTTACTGTGAAAGTGTTATCCATCCAGATCCAATGATCCCAACCACCAGTTGGACCATCAAGAGGGTTGATTACCTCCAGAAGACCAATAAAATCCTGAAGCATTATTCAAAAATATCAGAGACAAAGGTAGGCGACCAGATACTGTTCTCCCAACTATCAGCCACATATGCAGACTTGTCAGACATCATACTGAACAGATGAGGGAACCGTGATGCAAGTGTACCAATATCGTCCAATCATTTGTCCAGAAAGCAAAGCTGTGACCATCATCAAGCACCGAGTGGATACAAGCATGGCAGATCCAAAACAACAGAACTGATGCACTTTCAAAACGATGATGTAAAGCATTAAGGATGAGGATCAATGCGGCTCTGCATGTGGACTCCGTAAATACATTGTATCAGTCTACAATAGATATCCTCATCACCATCTCCCCAGATTCTTGCAACATACTTCAATAATAGAGCTTGATCCATGTAATCCAAGTTGGCACACCAAGCCCGCCATTTTCTTTATCCAGTATCAATGCTATCCCAATCGAGAAGGTGAATACCATGCCCCCCTGATTTGGCTTACCCAAAAGAACTGTTTCACTATTCTCCAAAGACATTGCCAAATGCCAACGGGAAGCAGTCCGGTGCACATAAAGAAAACATGAATGGCAGCCAGGACAACCTTCACTAAGACCAGGTGACCCCCATGCGATAGCATAGAACCTTTCCACCCTGCGAGTTTTCGCTCCAGTTTTTCCACAAGTAGCTAATCTGCCAAGAGGATACAACCACTACAGAGAGGAATCCCCAGATAGCGAACTGGAAGGGAGTCGCACACACCCCCCCAATGCATCACTGCAATCATATGCCTCCATATTAGTCATGCCAAAACAAACAACACACGACTTATCCATGTTAATCTTCAGCCCTGGGAGTTCATCAAAAACATCCAACACAACCGCCATGCCCGTTGCCTCCTTTAACCCCCTCCCCTAATGAAAAAAAAATAGTATCATTTGCGTATTACAAGACCGAGATAGAAATGCCTCCAAGAGAATAGCCTGCAGAGAGCTCCACTTGGCCCTCATAAGTTTTTTTGCAAACGTGAATACAGAATTCCATATTACAGATCCATATATACAAATATAATAGCCTGCAGAGAGCTCCACTTGGCCCTCATAAGTTTTTTTGCAAACGTGAATACCGAATTCCGTATTACAGATCCATATATATAAATATATAGACAAAAATAACATATATATGTGAGTTTAATAGGCCGTCCCAGTCTTCTATTGTTCTACTAGATTGATTCTCGTTGGTATCGAAATCGACTGGAGTCTCTTGTGAGGATTTTTTTTTGGGATGATGCTAAGACAAGAGAAGAATGGAATACATCTAATCGCTCGGGACAAAGTTACCACACCAAAGAAAAATGATGGTCTTGGAATCTTGAGGCAAAGTTACCACACCAAAGAAAAATGAGGGTCTTGGAATCTTGAGGCTGGAGCTTATGAACAATGCATTTATGGCTACCCCAGAGATTTATTAATAAGAAAACGAGAGATTACAAAAAGAGCAAAAAGAAGCCCCAGTCAGAGCCACGACTCCAGTACCCACAACACTTGTACGTATACATTTTCTTTATAAAACCTTTGTCCAGAGAAAACCAGCGCATTCCTAGCCACCATGGGTCGTTAGGCTATGGAGTGGATGTGATGATCTCGTTTTTCGAACTCTGAGAAGTATTTATGGGATCGGTGCTACCTTTCGGATCCCACAGTAGTGATCTCCCTCCCCTCCATGGAAAGGGATATTTTAGGTGCTACCGCTATGATCCCTCTTATGCGCCCTGCCGTTGGTAGTAGGGAGGCTTTCCGCTTTTATTTGGATGATTGGAGGGGTAACAGAATTCTTGTTGATCGCTTCCAGACTTTCCATGATGGCAATTGATGGGGAGATCATGGTTGCACAGGCATGGTTGAAAGTTAGCTGGTCTCCTACCTTTTGAGCTGATTGTTTTAAGCAATGATCGAATGAGTTCATGAAAATAACTGCAGAGCTTGCGGGCTGTGATGGCCCTACTCTTGGTAGGGATCACTGGATATGGGCAAATGGTCGCTTTTCCATTAAGAAGGCTTCTAGATCTTTCCTTACAGTTCAGGATAGGAGGCATGACACATTGTGCCAGGACTTCAAACTAATCTGGACGGGGAAGATCCCACAGCATTTAAAGGTTTTCCTTTGGCTTCTAAGGCATGGAAGATTGCTCACTAAAGTCTATAGGGATGCACTGCTGCGGACTGGAGATGTGACTTGCGATTGATGTGGCATGTGTCATTACTACGTACAAATTCCTCCAAAACCTCGAGGACCTCCTCCCCAATGACATCCCAGAACTCCCAATAGAAAAATACTGGAAAACCATCTGGTCAGGGGTAGCATCTGCATTCAACTCCAACACTGCCGTCTTTACTTCATCTCGATTAAAAGGCCTAGTAAAGCAAATGAATTGATCAGTAGAGAGACGAGAAGCCCCCATACCAGCCCAACGCCACCGTCTGACCTCCTCTCTTCTAGAAGTTCCATATAAGTATTCTACCAACGCCCTCCCAATCTCGTGTTCCCCTTCAATGCGGGTGTCTCCCACTACTAGAGCATAGATCAGGTTTCGTCTCCTCTCCCACTTGCGATGGTATGGACAAATTTGGTGTTTGCATCCCCTTCTTGGACACACCTCAATCTGGATCTCTATTTCCATTCAGCCATGAGTTTCCTGTCCTCGGCCAGGATAGTCTTCTGAAGATTAAAGTATGCCATCAATTCTTGCAAAGTCAGATCTCTAGCATCCTCCTCCTTATCTATGTGTTTAACCGGGCTCAGAAAAAGTATGCTGCTCCAACTGTGAAGCATCTACCTCCTTTTTTATACACAAAGTTGTTTGCGCAGGAACCAGGAGAATAAGTTTTTCACATAATGCATCGCCGCAGAGCCAGGCCCAACATCAGATTTCAAAGTGTTGGAGTTATTGTAACATCTCTTTATGGGTACCTATGTAATTTCTCTTCTGTTTGTACTCTAGGGTTTCATGCTATATAAGAAACCCTAGAGTCATGGAATAAACAAGTTTTTTCATTCTCGACTCCTTTCTCCACACAGTATTAGAGCAACAGTCCTATACCGGAGTCCGTAAGCTAATTACCCACTGCCACCAACCGCCCTCTATTTATCTCTCTCGTTTGTCTCGCCGACCTCGCATCACTGACGTCGTCAACTGCTTTGTAGGGCTCACGCAGACCCATCCAGCCATGATTGGGTCCCGCACGAGACCTTTCTAAGGCCTCCCCAACGTCTTCACCCTACATTGGGGCTCCTCCGGCATTAATAGCCCTCAGATCAGGGCCTATCCAGGGAGCTCCAGCGCCGCCGGCACCTAAATAGGTGCCACCAGCCCCAGATCGACGTCGCCAGCCCCTAAAAATGAGGTTTTCCACTGCAGCCAGCACCCAGGTTGGGACTCCAGCAGCGCCAATCCCTAGATTGGAGTCGTGCGTCCCCCAAAGCGAGGATTTCCAGACTGTTCTGTAGCAATTGAAGGGGGAATAATCTCCACGCATGCCCCTTGATGCGTGATTGAAGGATCTATGAGTCTAATTGATTATTTCTATCCCTGACCATGGTGGCCGCAGCTTCAATCGAGACGAAGCCCCTTTATTCGACGACGTCGGTGATGATGTAGGGTACCTCTATTAAACTGAAGGGCACAAGAAATAACGTGCTCTGGTCTCGAGAATTTAAAGTCTTCATCGAGGGTCATAGGAAGATATCGATTCTAACGAAGGAGTCCCTGAAAGAGGGCGACAAGGACTATGAGTCATGGATTGCAGACAACTATCAGGTGATGAACTAGCTGACCAATAGTGTGGAGTTGTACATTGCAACAAATCTCCTATTCAAGGAGACCACCAAGGAGATGTGGGAGGACTTGTAACAGACATACTCCCAAAAGAGTACAAAATCTCGTCTAACAGACATCTATATATGGATTTGGTCCGCAAATCAAGGTGAATCGATTCTGGTGGATTACTATCGCCAACTTACTAGACTAGGAAGAGTTGACCATTTTTCAGCCAACATGTTGTACAAAACATGCAGCAGAGAGGTTGGAATGGCAAGTTTACATGTTCCTTTTTGGTCGGCATCCTTGCTATCAGAATGTCAAGGAACAGTTCCTCACATTAGACACTATTCCATCATCAAGATTATTTTTGGACGTCTGGAGGAGATTGATAATTCCTCTGCTCGTACTCAATCTCCACGACCTACGGAGAGCTCATCTTTCATATCTTCCTCTGGACGAGGAGGTCGCTCTAGCTATCGAGAAGGTCATGACCATGAATCTGGTCGTGGTCGAGGCGATGTTCGCGTACCATGTATTCACTGCCAGAAAAATCAACCACCCGTCAGAAAAATGATGGGTGAAGTTTGGGATGCCACCTCCGGCTAATCACACATCTGACTATGATACATCAGTCACTAAGGCGCAAAATCAGGATTCAATTGAACATACAGTTCAATTCTCAGCCTCATATTACTCATGCCTGATGCAGATGTTGCAAAATCCGAGACTACCACCAATGAGGCAACTGCACACTTGGCCACCACCTTAGGTATGATAGCCAATTCTACCATGGCTAGTGCTCATGCCTAGATCATTGACTCAAGGGCATCCACTCATCTGACTGGAGAAAGTAGTATATTGACCTCCTCCCAACCTTAGATGTGAATTTGGTCAGGGTGGCCAACGAGGCTCATTCCCCTATCACCACGGTTGGAACCATGGAGTTTCCATCCAATCTCCGACTTACAGGAGTCCATTGTGCCCCTGATTTCCCATTGAGCTTTGTTCATAAGTTATGCTCAGAGTTAAATTGCCATGTGATTTTTATGAGAAATTGTTATTTTCAGGACATCCAGATGACGCAGATCTTTGGTGGTGGATATGAGAAGAATGACCTCTACTATTTTGACATTCCTTCAAACTCTTCATTTATTGGCGTCGTATCTATCTCATTTCGTTCTTGTGGCATCTGTGTCTGGGTCATCCTTCAGCTAAAGTTCTTTTCATCACGTTTCATGAATTTTCTTCATTGAAGCCATTCGAGTGCGAGGTGTGTCGGTTCGGAAAAAATCATGGGAGCTCTTTTTCTTCCAGAGTGGAACCTCGTCGATTTGTACCTTTTGCTTTGATTCATTGCGATATCAGGGGACCTTGTCTAGTCAAACTATAGGTCATAGATATTTTGTGATTTTTGTGGATGATCATAGCAGATATTCATGGATCTATTTGATAAAAGAACGATCAAAGATTAATAAGATTGTCAAATCCTTCTTTCAATTTATTAAAATTGACTTCTCTGCTTGCATTCAGATTGTATGAATCGATAATGCTCTTGAGTTTTCTCATCATGATATGGTATCGTTCTTTGATTCCGAGGGTACTGTCCACCAAACTTCTTGTCCCTACACCTCTCAACAGAATGGGGTCGTCGAGAGAAAAATTCATCATCTTCTAGACATTGCTTGATTACTTTTGACTCATATGTAGGTTCCCAAAACATACTGGAGAGACACCATCCTCGATGTGATCTACCTTATAAAAAGGGTTCCTCATTTGTTCTGTAAGGAGCTATTCCATTCTCTATTTTTTATCCTGATGAGGAACCTTTTCCTCTACCTCTGCATATTTTTTATTGGACTGCATTTGTTCACAGTTTTCATACTCTATATAAATTACCTGGATGTGCAGTCAAATGTGTGTTCCTAGCGTACTCCAGAACACAAAAGAGGTATCGATGCTATGATCCAGTGGGTCATTATTATCATGTTTCCGCAGGCGTCACTTTCTTTAAACAGATTTTAGTTATTTCACACAATATGTTAGTGACATACCTTTAGAGTTACCACCACCCATTGTTTATACAAGAAAGCATCTCGGTTCAACATAATCTATTCCTCTACATGTTCCATGTTGGCAGGAGGAGATGCCTTCTTCAAGTATTCTCATCACCGCTGCTCATTAGAATGCTCCACTGGACATTCCCATAGCTTTACAGCAGATTAAGAGGCAATGTATGGTAACCATATTCTTCTTTTTTTTCAACCGACGGCCTCCCTAGTGGTGACAGACGATTTACAGATGCATTGATGATAGTCTCCATTCATCGTGATCATAGTACATTGCAGAATCATGGTTGGAAGACGACCATTGATAATGAGATAGATGCTCTGATCTCCAAGGGGACTTGAGATCTTGCTCCATGCCCAACTGGGATGAATCCAGTTGCATGCAGATGGGTTTTCACCACCAAACAGTCTCCAGATGGCACAATTGATAGACTGAAGGTCTAGCTAGTTGCGAAAGCTTTTACTCAGACATATGGTATAGATTACTTCGAGATCTTCTTTCCCGTGGCCAGACTAGGCTCAGTTCACGCCATTCTTTCCATTGCAGTCAATAAATAGATGGCAAATATCTCAGCATGATGTATAGAATGCATTCTTGTACGATGATCTTAAGGAAAAGATATACATGATGCAACCCCTTGGATACTCTGTCAAGGGGAAGTATGTATGTTGACTTCGTAAGGTCACCTACAGCCTGAAACAAAGTCCATAAGCTTGGTTTGATAGGCTTACTAGGTAGGCTGGTTCTCTTGGTTTCCAAAGGATGAAATCTGACTATTCTATATTTATCAGACGACGATCTATTGGGGTTGTGATATTGGCTATATACATTGATAATATGATAATGACTAATGATGACAAGGTAGGCATTCCTGAGACCAAGGCCTTCCTTCAGAAGGTATTTGTCATCAAGGATCTTGGTCAAATCCGCTACTTTATGGTATAGAGGAGATTCACACTAAAGAGGGATTGCATTTATCACAGAAGAAGTATTGCTTAGACATCCTCACAAAGGCAGTATGGCTTGGATGCAAACCATCCAGGATACCAGCAGAGGCACGGAGGCATATTATATCTCATGATCCAGAGTTTGAGGATCCCACTCGATACAAAAGCATAATAGGTAAACTAATTTATCTTATTGTTACCAGACCTGATATATCTTATGATGTAAGTTGAGCAAGCCAACACGTGGAGAAACCATGCTACAACCATTGGGAGGAGGTTCTCCTGATACTTCGCTATCTGAAAGGATCTCCAAGATGTGGCCTATTCTACAAAACCAATGGTCACAGTAATGTTGATGCATATGCTGATGCAAACTACGCTAGTTCTCTTGAAGATAGAAGATCTACTACAACCTATGCAATGTTCGTTCGAGGCAACCTTGTGACATGGTGAAGTAAGAAATGGATCGTTGTGTCTAGGTCAAGGCAGAGACTGAATATAGGGCAATGGCCCAAGCCACATGTGAGATTACATGGCTTGATTCCTTCTTGGCAGAAATTGGCATGCCTACAATTACACTTGTTCCATTATATTGCGATAACAAATCAACCATATATATTACCACTAATCCAGTCTTTCATGAGTGCGACAAACATATCGAGGTTGATTATTATTTCATGCGTGATCAGGTATGAGGCAGAACAATATGCACCCCACATGTATCCAATGAGCTTCAACTTGCAGATATCCTCGCCGAAGCACTGCCTAAAAGACGGGTCTCATGGCTTATTTCCAAGTTGAGCATGATCGACGGATATGCTCCAACTTGAGGGGTGTTTTAGTTATTGTAACACCTCTTTATATGCATCTATGTAATTTCTCTTGTGTTTGCTCCCTAGGGTTTTATGCTATATAAGAAACCCTAGAGCTATGAAATAAACAAGTCTTTTCATTCTCAACTCCTTTCTCCAAAACAAGTATATCCACAAGGGATATTCCCCTCACTCGAATCCCACACCAAGGGTGTATGGTCAGATCCAGGTTTCCGACGATACACAATAACACCAAGTGGGAAAAACTCCACCGGCTCACTAGATGTTAAGAAATAGTCTATTCTAGACCGGGAACAACTATTCGTCCAGGTATAATGCAGATCGGAAGTGTCAAGAACCTCTAATTGTGGTCCCTAACACGAGCGATAATGTCATCAGAACCCGGATCCTGATCATCCTGTCATTCACATGCTCTAAGGTTTTTCAGACGTTTTCAAGGTCGTTGAAATATCACAAAGGAACCCACTTGGGCTCGAGAATCAACATGGTTAGATGTTGAGCTTGGAGAATGTGATTGCCATTGTTATGAATATATTTAGCGGCTATAAGCCATTACTCATTGTAGAGATAGTTTCTAATATTATTATATGTTTATGTACCATGTTTCTATTTCTCTCTTCTATTTAGACATCCATGTAATTTACCCTTAAGGCCTCTCCCTATATAAGAGAGCCTAGGGTTTTTCCTACGAACATAACGAAGACTCCTTTCTTCTAACATGGTATCAGAGCCGCCTTAGGGCTCTCTTCCCTTCCCCACCCGCCGCCCCTCCTCTTCTCTCTCGTCTAGCCGCACCCCCAACAGCGGCTCCCGGCTGCTGCACCTCCGAGCGGCCCCCTCCGAGCGGCTCCTTGCCGCTGCACCACCCAGCAGCTTCCAGCCGCACACCCCAGCGGCTCCAGCCGCCCTTCGCAGCGGGCTTGCAGCCCCTACCAGCGCCACCCAGCCGCCCTAACGGGCCCCCGAAGCCCTAGCGGCACTCTCCTGCCGCCTCCAGCAGCCCCAGCAGCCCTTGGTGCCCCAGCGGCACCCTCCAGCCGCACCAACGGCACCCTCCAGCCGCCCCAGCGGCACCCTCCAGCCGCACCAGCGGCCCTTGGAGCCCCAGCGGCACCCCCTTCAGCCGCCGTAGGGCTTCCATAGCCTCCAGCAGTCCTTAGGTGTCGTTTTCGAGGCGATTCGAGGGCTGTAAGCTTCCTTGGAGGCGTGCCCTAGACCCCTCGACCTCCGGTTTATGGATTTGAGTGCGTAAAAGTCTGCACACGTACTCAAATCCGATGCAGTTGGTGTAGACATTCATCACAGTGTCTATTATCCCCTCGTCTTCTTCGAGCAGTAGTATGTCAGAATCGAAAGTCGATTTGCCCTCCACCGGCGCATTCAAAGGTCCGGCGCCAATAGTGAAGATGGACGGGTCTAACTATGAGCTATGGGCTATGCAGTTCATGAGCCTCATGAAATCAAATGGTAAGAAACACATTCTTACTGAGGATGAGCCTGCAGAGAAGACAGGGATCTATGCCTCATGGGAGGCCGATGACGCTTACGCAAAAGTATGGTTGTCTGGTACGTTGACGATGGAGATAGCTAATGATGTCCTCCATCAGCCCACTGCTAAGGTGATGTGGGACATCCTTGCTGCTACGTATTCGCAGGTGCGAAATGAGACAAAGATGTTGCAGCTTCAACATGACATCTTTACGATGAAGCAGGCCGGCAGACCTCTCCATTCTCTATACACATCCCTAAGAGGGATGTTCGAGAAGCTATACAGTACCATTCCTCTGACTGCTACTCCGGAGCAGCAGAAGACGTTCCGGAACGCCACCATGGTGGGCGTTCTACTTGCTGCCCTCGACCCTGAGTATGATGTTGCACGGTCACAGATTTTAGCAGATGCAGTCATTCCTCCAGTGGAGGATGTCTACAGGAGGCTCAGTCGTATTCCAGTTTCATCCAGCTCTTCTACTCCACCCCCATCTGCGATGGCAGCTTCGCGTGGGAGAGGTGGACCACCTTCTGGGCGTGGTCGTGGACGTGGCCGTGGACCTCAAGGAAGAGGCGGTCGAGTCAGTCACATGTGCTCGTATTGTCACAGAACTGGACACTCAGAGGAGACATGCTACTCAAAGCATGGATTCCCTGCATCGGCACGGGTTGCAGAGCATTCACAGTCGCCATTACCGTCTACTGCAGATCAGAGATTTGACGAACTCGTGGCCCGTCTCCGTGACATTATGCCACATTCTTCTGGTGATTCATCGGGTGGCTCTTCAGACATTGCTGCCACAGCCTCTGCCAGTTCATCTGCCGCAGCCAGTTCCTCAGGTAGATCATCAGCCCTCATACCTTCACATGATATATCTGACTGGGTTATAGATTCCGGAGCTACACATCATCTGTGTCGAGATAGAGGAAGAATACAGGCCTACAGGGCTATTCCTCCAGGTCGCTCAGTACAGATAGCAGATGGTTCCCACTCACCCCTTGTTGGCCAGGGGGAGGTTTTCTTATCCTCCACTATGCAGCTACAGAATGTTTTACATGCCCCTGAGTTCTCACTGAATTTGTTGTCTATTAGTCAGATTACAAAGGATTTGAATTGTCGTGCTATATTTGACCCGTCTTCTCTCATTTTTCAGGACATACTCACGGGCAAGGTGATTGGTTGTGGCTCTGAGCAGAACGGTTTATATCGGCTGGTTCGGAAGTCCTATGCTGGCATCTCCACTCACTCCGCTGGACCAGTCTCACCTTACATTTGGCATCTTCGTTTTGGTCACCTTCCGCTCCAGAAGATGCGCCATCTTCTACCTCAGATCTCTCCAAGTTCGTCGTTTCGTTGTGAAACATGTCAGTTAGGAAAGCATCACAGGTCGAGCTTTCCAGGTCGTCAGAGTCGGAGCAGTAGCTCCCCTTCTGAGTTGTTACATATAGATATATGGGGTCCGAGTCGTGTTCCCGATCACCAGGGGCACAGGTTTTATCTTGTGGTAGTAGATGACTTTTCTCGTGTCTCTTGGGTTTTTCTTCTGAAGAATAAGTCTGAAGCAGGAGATGTTATCAAAAATTTGATTAATGAAGTGCAGAATGTTTTCTCTTCATCTGTCAAATATGTTCGGACTGATAATGCCCTGGAATTTTGTACGCGTTCTCTTTCTCAATTTCTGTCATTGAAGGGTATTATTCATCAAACCACCTGTGCATATACGTCCCAACAAAATGGTGTGGCGGAAAGAAAGCATCGCCATCTCTTGGATATCACTCGTACCTTGTTGATTCAAAGCTGTGCTCCTATTTCTTTCTGGGGGGATGCTGTCCTTACTGCATGCTATCTAGTCAATAGAATGCCATCCTCTGTCCTTGGAGAGAAGATACCCATTTCTCTTATTTTTCCAGACAAGGAGCTATTCTCACTGCCACCACGTGTCTTTGGCGCTGTGGCGTTTGTCCATCGTCTATCTCTTGAACTTGATAAGCTCTCTCCAAAAGCAGTCAAGTGCGTCTTTGTTGGGTATTCCAGAACCCAGAAGGGATACCGGTGTTATGATCCTACAACCAACAGGTACTTTGTTAGTGCGGATGTCACTTTCTTCGAGTCGGTTATGTATTTCTCACCAGCTGGGGACAGAATGGTACCATCTACCACCACTGATGATATTTTGGTTCCACCACCACCTACTTGTTTTTCACCTGACTCGTCTCCTGTGTCAGTTCCTATGCCAGCACCACCGCCACCACCACCTCCACCTCCACCAATTCCACGGCGAATCATTTCACCATTTCCTAACCACTATACGTGTCGGTCAGGTCCCGCTCAGACAGCTCATCAGCCAATCACTACGCCTCAGGTATGTTCAGATGATGTTACTACTGACGGGTCAGGTTCGGTACATATGCAGGATGACTCCTCACAGGTGGACCCAGATGATGATCTTGATGTTCCGATTGCTATTCGGAAACAGAGACGACAGTGTGCATCTTATCCACTTGCTTCACAGGTTTCCTTTCACCGACTCACAGGTGATTTCCAGCAGTTTGCCACAGCTTTGTCTTCCGTGGACATACCACGGACATACCAGGAAGCCTTGAAGAGTGAATGCTGGAGATTGGCTATGGAAGAAGAAATGGGGGCCTTGCAGTCCCGTGGCACATGGTCTTTGGTCACTGCACCTCCTGATGCATCAGTTGTAAGCTGCAAATGGGTCTTCACAGTCAAATATCACGCAGATGGCACACTGGATAGGTACAAAGCGCGCTTGGTAGCCCGTGGATTTACACAGACATATGGCGTTGATTACATGGATACATTCTCTCCAGTGGCGAGACACTCGACTCTCCGTGTCCTCCTGTCTGTTGCGGTGGTTCGTGACTGGAGCATTTATCAGCTAGATGTCAAGAATGCATTTTTGTACGGGGACTTACAGGAGGAAGTCTACATGCAGCAGCCACCCGGGTTTACTGCTGAGGGGGAGAAGCATATGGTCTGTAGACTTCACAAGGCTATATATGGCCTTAAACAGAGTCCACGAGCGTGGTTCCAGAAGCTGTCCAACCTAATTGAACACCAGGGATTCAAGAGGTCCAATGCTGATCATTCGTTGTTCGTCCAGAAGTCCTCGGCAGGTACGGTTGTCATAATGGTCTATGTGGATGATATTCTTGTTACAGGAGACGATATTCAGGGCATAGCGAGGGCGAAGGCATTCCTAGGTCGTCAGTTTGTTACAAAGGATCTTGGAACCCTAAGATATTTTCTGGGGTTGGAATTTGCAAGGAATGCACATGGTTTGGTGATGACACAACGGAAGTACATTACAGACTTCCTGGTTGAGACTGATATGGATGGTTGCAAACCATCAAGCATCCCCATGGACCCCAGCATGAAGTTATATGATGGTGATACTGATGAAGTGGATAAGAGGAGATATAGAGAGATGGTGGGAAAACTCCTCTACATTACTATAACCCGTCCAGACATTGCATTTGCAGTTAGCCGGGTGAGTCAGTTTATGAAGCAGCCCAGACAGATTCACATGGATGCTATACACATGATACTGAGGTATCTGAAGTCTACTCCAGGATTAGGGCTACTATTCAGAAAGGGTGCAGACTTATCCATCTCAGCGTGTGCAGACGCAGATTATGCAGGATGCCCTAAGGATAGAAAATCAACCTCAGGGTTTGCAGTTTTTGTTGGAGGCTCTCTGGTTTCTTGGAAAAGCAAGAAACTAACGGTGGTGGCAAGATCCAGTACGGAATCCGAATACAGGGCAATGGCCCAAGCCAGCACGGAAATGATGTGGGTTCGCTCCGTATTAGAAGATCTACATGTAGCAGTACCCCTACCTATGAAGCTTCAGTGTGACAATCAGGCAGCATTGTTCATTGCCAACAATCCAGCTTTTCATGAGAGGACCAAGCATATTGAAGTTGACTGCCATTACACCAGGGACCTGATCCAGAGAGGATTGATATCCACGGCCCATGTTAGCTCAGGAGATCAGACTGCCGATGTATTCACCAAGCCATTGCTCAGAGGACCTTTCCAGAGATGTTCATCCAAGCTGAGCATGATCGACATCTATGCTCCACCTTGAGGGGGAGTGTAGAGATAGTTTCTAATATTATTATATGTTTATGTACCCTGTTTCTATTTCTCTCTTCTATTTAGACATCCATGTAATTTACCCTTAAGGCCTCTCACTATATAAGAGAGCCTAGGGTTTTTCCTACGAACATAACGAAGACTCCTCTCCTTTCTTCTAACACTCATTGTAACCCGTGTAAGGGTATTTCTATATTTTCTCCATTTTGTACTCTCTAGGGTTTCTAGGGTTTTGTCCTATATAAGGACCCCTAGACCCATTAGAATAAGACAAGTTATTGCCTTCCCTTCCACATGGTATCAGAGCAGCGGTCCTAGACCGGTGTTCTGACCTAACCCTACCCCACCACAGCCGCCCCCCATCCTCTCTCCATGCTCGATCCCTAAACGCATCGCCTCCTCCCATCAAGGCCTCGCCCTCCCAGGCCCTCCCACGCCTCTTACCAGGTCGCAGATCTTCGACCTCCGAGGCCCCCGCCATCCGCTGCCTTCTGGAGATCTGCCGCTCTACGCCATCCGACACACTCGTGCCCCCCCTACAGGACGCTGCCCGCACGCACTCCCAGGCTACTGCTACCCTAGGTCGTGCGGCCACTCCCAACGACGCCACATCAGGCCACCTACGCCCGTATGCCGCCATCACAGGCCGCCCATTGCGCCTCTGCGCGCCTCCTGCAACTCCATCTGGTGATGTTCTACTAAGTCTTCATATTCTATGAGATTACCAATATTATCTAGTTCTTTCCTAATTGCTCTGTGCGGCTGCCATGGCATCTACTCCCACATCTGTGGACTCCAAGCCCTACCCAACTACTTCTATGCTGGTTCAGGGCACTACTATAAAACTCAAAGGTTCTGAGAACTATGTTCTATGGTCTCGATCCTTTAAAGTGTTCATTGGCGGCCAGCGTAAGAACTATATCCTTACGAAAGTTCCGCCCGCAGAGACGGATAAAGACTATGATATCTGGTACGTTGATAACTGTCCGGTCATCACTTGGATGACAAACAGTGTTGATCCATCTATTACATCCAATCTCCTGTACAAGGAGACTGCTGAAGCGATGTGGGAGAGTCTTGAGAATACCTATTCGCAGAAAACTACCAAATCCAGGCTTCCAGACATATATACTAAGATTTGATCTACAAATCAAGGAGATGCATCCTTAATCGAGTATTACAGGCTGCTAACAGGTCTATTTGAGGAGCTTCTTATTTTTCAACCGGCCTGATGTGATAAACAGGTGGGGGAGCGAGCAGAGTGGCAAGTTTATCGATTCTTATCAGGTTTACATCCTCGGTATAAACCTGTGAAGGATCAGTTTCTGACCGCTGCAGCATTACCTACTCTTGAGACCATCTTTGGTCGACTTCAGGAACTTGAGTCTCCCCAACCTCCTCCATCTGTTGAGATATCGGCTCATTTTGCGAGAGGACGATCCATCCACTACGGGGGACGTGCACGTGAATCTGGCCGGGGACGTGACCGTACCTTTGGACGAGGACGAGACTCATCACGTAGCCAAGGGCGTGATCATCCTACTGCCCGCTTTCCCCCTTGTATTCATTGTGGTCGCCTGAATCACCCATCGGAACGTTGCTGGGCCAAATTTGGCATGATGCCAACAGTACGTATGAGATGACCCCCTCTGATACTGATTATGAGGCCACTGTCTCTAACCAAGAACAACCTGCCAGTGACAGTCAGCCTTCTTTTACTGCCTCTGAATATGCTAGTCTCCGCCAACTACTACAGAACTCTCATAATAATGCCATTGCTTCTGCTTCAATTGCCAGTCTTGCCACAACCTCTGGTACAGTCGCCAGCACAGCTACTACATTTATTCCTGCATCGATCATCGACTCCGGAGCCTCGACACATCTAACAAGGGAAGGTAGTCTTCTCACCTCTTCCCGTTCGTCTTCGGTAGTGAAAACTGTACGTGTTGCCAATGGAGCTCATTCGCCTATTACTAGTGTGGGCACTATGGAGTTTTCCTCCAAACTCAGACTCACAAGAGTTTACTGCGCTCCCGCCTTTCCTCTTAGCTTATTATCTATTCATAAACTGTGCACTGAGCTTAACTGTCAGGTGATATTTGATGAATTTTACTGTTATTTTCAGGACATCCGGACGAGGCAGAGTTTTGGTGGGGGATATGAGAAGAATGGGTTGTACTATCTTGACATCCCTTCTGATTCTGATTTTGCGGGTGCTGCGTCCATTTCCACTGATCCTCTGCTATGGCATCTTCGTCTTGGTCATCCATCTGCTAAAGCTCTCTCCATGATGTTCCCTGAACTTTCATCGCTCAAACCATGGTATTAAAAGGCGCGCCTCGAGGCGGTCGAGGCGTACGCCTCGAGGCGAGGCGGGCCTTTTTAGCCTCGAGGCGTGCGCCTCGGCCTTGTCCAGTGAGGCGTGCGCCTTGAGTGGCTGAGGCGGTCGAGGCGTTTTCCGAGGCGTTTTTATTTTTTTATGATTTTAATAGTTTACATGATGGTTTAAGAAGCTTATAAATATATAATTATTTAGGATAATGATTATACAAGTTAAATGCTTAATTCTGATGTTTCTTTTGTATCCATAACTCCATATTTACTATTAATTATGTGTAACTATTTCAGCAAACTGCTTCATATTTACTATTAATTATGTATAACTATTAATTTATGCAAGATGAATGCTTAAATTTGACCTCTTTCATATTCATAGCTTAAATTTGACCTCTTTCATATTTATATTTACCATTAACATGCCAAATTATTTTAGTGAACTCTTACTATTACATCCTTAAACATATAAAAATGTGAATACGAATTCGAATACTCATATAAAAAAATTTGGTACGGGGGCGCTGCCCCCTGCACCCCCGCAAGGGGGGCCAACCTGGGCCCCCCCTAGCCCCCCCAGGCTCGCTGACCGGGCAGCGAGACCCCCGTTCTGGTAGGGTATGGTGCAACAGGGGGGATGCATACAACCGTTCTTCATCTGGGTATAATAGAACATATAGTTAGGATTCAAATTATATGATTCATATCAACAACTTGGATATTTATAATGACAACTATAGCCAATCCCTTTTAGATAAATTTTTAGTGATAATTATAACCAATGAATTCCTTTTGATTAGGTAGAAATTTAGAAAGGTTTATGGCATTGAGTCATTGACATATCCTTTTTTATGTTCTTATCTTCATAATATCATCATATACTACATTGTTATATACTATATGTCTGTCTATTTATATTATTTCACCAATAAATATATTTATTATAGTTTTTATAATTATTTTCTATACAAAACTGAGGCTTACGCCTCGACCGCCTCGAGGCTACGCCTCGCCTCGCTTCCAGGGAAAACGCCTCGTTCCGCCTTTCGTTTTTTCAAACCTTGGCTCAAACCCTTCGAGTGCGAGGCGTGTCAGTTTGGGAAACATCATCGAGCATCCTTTCCTGCTCGTACTGAGCCTCGTCGTTCTGTCCCTTTCTCTTTAGTCAATTGTGCTATTTGGGGACCTTGTCCGGTCCGAACACTCAGTGGCCATAAGTATTTTGTTGTTTTTATTGATGATTTCAGCAGGTTGTCCTAGGTCTATCTATTAAAAGAACGTTCGGAGATTAATATTATCATCAAGAATTTCTTTCATTATGTTAAAAATATTTTCTCCACTAATGTACAAATATTTCGTTCTGATAATGCCTTGGAATTCACCCAGAATGACCTTGCCACCTTTTTTGCCTCTCAAGGGACCATACATCAAACCTCATGTCCCTATACATCCCAAAAAAATGGGATAGCGGCAAGAAAATTACGACATCTTCTAAACATTACCCGGTCTCTTATCTCTCAGATGAAAGTTCCCAAAACCTACTGGGTGATGCTATATTAACTGTCGTCCATCTTATCAACAGGGTCCCTTCGCCTTCTCTAAATGGGTCTACTCCATTCTCTCTATTGTATCCCACAGAGTCCCCATTCCCTCTGCCTTTACGGATCTTTGGTTGTGTGTCCTTTCTTCATAAATTTCAAAATGCAGATAAACTCTCACCGCGTGCGATCAAATGCGTCTTTTTGGGGTACTCTCGCACTCAAAAAGATTACAAGTGCTATGATCCTCATGGTCATCGCTATTACATCTCGGCAGATGTCACATTTTTTGAGCAAACAAGCTTCTTTTCTCAGACTATCACTGATATTCCTCTTGATCTCCCACCTCCACCCATTGTCTACAAACGAAGAAACGTATCTACACCACCAGAAGTCCCTTTACCCGTCTCACTTTTGCAGGATGATATGCCCTCTCCGATTGTCCCCCCAAGGATGTCCCGGATGATCCTCTAGAGCTTCCCATTGCTCTACGGAAAAGTAAGAGACACTGTACTTCTTATCCGATGTCTCACTACACCTCTATTGCTAGTTTATCTGCCTATGACAGACGGTACACAAATGCTCTCATGTCTATTTCCATTCCACGAGATCACAACAGTGTTTTATAGGACTCTGGTTGACGACATGCAATGAATGAAGAAATGGATGCGCTTATCTCCAGAGGGACATGGGATCTCGTTCAATGTCTGAAAGGGACTCGACCTGTGGCATGCAAATGGGTTTTTACGACCAAACAATCGCCTGACGGTTCAATTGACAGATTAAAAGCTCGCCTTGTGGCCAAAGGTTTTACACAAACCTATGGCGTAGACTATTTTGAGACGTTCTACCTGTTGCATGAATGGGGTCTATCAGGACTATTCTTTCATTAGCAGCAAATAAATCTTGGCCTATCTTTCAGTTAGATGTGAAAAATACTTTTCTCTATGGCGACCTTGAGGAGGAGGTATACATGATGCAGCCTCCCGGTTATGAAGTCGAGGGGGAGTATGTATGTCAACTTTGCAAAGCAATATATGGTCTCAAGCAAAGCTCAAGGGCATGGTTTGACAGGCTTACCACAGAAATAAGCACTCTTGGATTTCAAAGAACAACATCTGATTACTCAGTATTTATCAGAAAACAAGCAACCAGTACTGTTATACTTGCCGTCTATGTTGATGATATGGTTGTCACAGGTGATGACTACAATGGGATATCAGAAACCAAGGCCTTCCTTCAAAAGGTATTTGTTACTTAGGACCTTGGTCCTCTACGCTACTTCGTGGGCATAAAAGTACTTCGCACTACAGGAGGGCTTCACCTCTCACAGAGGAAATACTGTCTGGACATTCTTACTGAAGCAGGAGTCCTCGGATGCAAGCCCTATGGTATCCCTGCAGATCCAAAGAAGCAGGTCACCTTGTCTGATTCTACCTTTGACGATGTCACTCGATACAGAAGCCTTGTTGGTAAACTCCTCTACCTTACTGTCACCAGATCAGATATCTCCTATGCAGTTAGCAGAGCTAGCCAACACATGGAACGACCGTGTTACAGCCACTGGCAAGATGTCCTACAAATTCTACGATACTTGAAGGAATCTCCAGGGCGTGGTCTCTTTTATGGAGCAAATGGGCACACGGATGTTATTGCGTATGCTGATGCTGACTATGCAAGTTCTCCAGAAGAGCGACGCTCTACTACAGGCTATGCTATGATGGTTGGAGGAAATATTGTTACATGGAGGAGCAAGAAACCGACTGTAGTGTCCAGATCCAGTGCAGAGGCAGAGTATAGGGCAATGGCTCAAGCCACCTGTGAGATCACATGGTTATTGGCTTTTCTTCAAGAACTTGGTATTAATGTCACTACTCATGTTCCTCTATATTGTGACAACAAATCTGCAACCTACATTGCCACGAATCCAGTGTTCCATGAACGAACAAAGCACATAGAGATCGACTGCCACTTCGTACGGGATGCTATCAAGACTGGAAGAATTACTACTCCGCATATCAGAACTGATCTTCAGCTTGCAGATATCTTCACGAAAGCTTTACCCAAGAAACGCCCGTCGTGGATTGTTTCCAAGTTGGGCATGACTGATAAATATGCTCCAACTTGAGGGGGAGTGTTATGAATATATTTAGAGGCTATAAGCCATTACTCATTGTAACCTGTGTAAGGGTATTTCTGTATTTTCTCCATCTTGTACTCTCTAGGGTCTCTAGGGTTTCGTCCTATATACGGACCCCTAGACCCATTACAATAAGACAAGCTATTGCATTCCCTTCCACAGCCATGAAAAAAGCCTCCATCAAATTGCATGGAGATTTGAGTTGTGGAATCAAAAATTACTCCATAAATATGAATATTGAGCTGCGAATGAAGGTTTAAGTTGTGTAAAAATATATCTTAATCACTTTTCTTATGGATAATATGTGCCTTATTCCTTGTTTGTGATTGAATAAAATCTGGCAAATTTCTTGCTTTGACTTTCCTTTGCTAATTTTCTTTTCCTGTAGCATTATTTTCCTATTGCTTTATAGTGTATCCTCAATGGTCAGGTGATCATGTTCGGCACGATTGTTGGCAAGGTTGATGGTGACTTTCTTGTTATAATATTGTTAGAGTTATGATATTTACATTTATGTTTGTAACCCTTCGGGTTCCGTAACCCCCTGTGACCCTTCGGGTTCCGTAACCCCCCGTGACCCTTCGGAATCCGTAACCCTTGTACTCTCTAGGGTTTTCTCTCTATATAAGAGACCCTAGCTCTATGGAATAAACATCTCATTCGTCTCTCTTCTCAACATGGTATCAGAGCAACGGTCCTAGATCGAAGCCTAATACTCTAAATCCGTAGCCACCACAAGCCCTATCTCCGTCGACAATGAGAGAGGGCTGGACCTCCTGCATCGCTCGTGGATTCGATGGTCCCGCGCAAGGCAATCCGAGTCCCCATCAGCACCAGCTGCTACCTCCAGCGGCACCTAAAGCGTTGCCCGAGGCTCCATCAGCTCCAGCTGCACCTCCTACGTCGTCGACACCGCCTGGAGCCCCCCCTCCAACAACCCTTGCTTCACCACGACTTGTTTCTCCCAACTTTTTGTTTCTCCCAACTTGATATTCCATACTCTTTATTCTATCAAGTATGGGAGAAAGGGGGAGTCAGAGATGATTCTTCAGGACGGCTTCTGCCTTACCACGACTAACATACAGATACTCCAGACTACTACTCAGATCATCTATCTTCACCAAGCATCAACTTCTTCGTCAGGGCGTATACTTCTTTTACGACCCGACTACTACTCTGTGTTGGACTTCTTCTACAGCGATTGTTCTCCAGGCACGACAGAGATATGTTCCGGTGACCTGCAGGCATGACAGAGATACGTTCCGGTGACCTGATATCGCAGCGACTCTACAGGCATGGCAGAGATACGTTCCGGTGACCTGAAAGCCGCAGACCCGTCCTCGAGCGAGGTCTTTTACCAAGAGCAGACATATGTTCTTATGATGCATCGTGTGAAAATGTGGTGTATACTTTTTCTTTTTGTTACAAGCTGCAGCTTTCTCAGCTCCAGCTTGAGGGGGAGTGTTAGAGTTATTATATTTACATTTATGTTTGTAACCCTTCGGGTTCCGTAATCTCCCGTGACCCTTCGGGTTCCGTAACCCCCTGTGACCCTTCGAGTTCCGTAACCCTTGTACTCTCTAGGGTTTTCTCTCTATATAAGAGACCCTATCTCTATGGAATAAATATCCCATTCGTCACTCTTCTCAACAAATATATCTTTATATGCAAGTGGATATGAATTCCTATGTCTTAAAGCAAAATTTGTATCAAAAGTATCTTCATATCACCAAGATCCACATCAAGATATTTAGCGTTGGCACAAGATCTGGCACATGCAGGTTGTTTCTTGTTTCACCATAATAACAAGGTTTTCACTAAAGGTCTATCGAGTAACCTAAATGTGGAAGGCGTACAGCTAAATAACCACTCCAGATGGTATATATAAATGCTTTAGAATAAAATCCTATAAACCACATCTAAATGAATATTCGTCGAGCATCCCTGAACTAACATAGAATAACATTCTATGTTGAAACTGTTTTGTTCCATGTCAAAACTCTCCTTGAGCCTTGGCTCATGTAAGGTAACTCGGTATCTCCTCATTTTTTGATACAATTGGGGTGGACACTATAGTGTGTTTCTCCCTTTTCAACTCAAAAAAATGTATAATCGTAAATTTGATTAAAAAGTAAACGGTCAAAACCATGAAAATCAATTTCGGTAAATTTGCTTGCTTCGGGTCGAAAGAAAGATGTGAATAAGGATAGATCTATTTAGAGGTAAATAACCTATTTACCCAACCTCGTCGAGAGTTGGAAAATGCGAGGTTCGTTTTGTTGCATCCATAGAGTTAAACTATGTGACATTTTACTATGCCAAATGTATTCATGTTGTCTACTCATGTTTAGAAGTGGAGTATGATAGTAATGAAAAGGTAAAGCATTATAATAGTAATGAACAAAGTAGCACATTTGGTATTGTTGGGATAAACTTTATTCATAAAAGAAAAGAGATCCCAGGGCTCTCTTATATAGGAGAAGAGCCATGGGTTAATTACATAAGTGAAACCCAAAGAAAACATAAACCGTAAATATAGTACGGTGATAAATAAACATCTCAATACTCCCCCTCAAGCTGGAGCATAAATATCGATCATGCTCAGCTTGGAACAGCATCTCTGAAATGAGCCTCTGGCCAGTGCCTTTGTGAAGATATCTGCAGTCTGATCTCCTGTGGAAACATGAGAGATGGATATAAGGCCCTTCTGGATCATGTCTCTAGTGTAGTGACAATCCACATCGATATGTTTTGTCCGCTCATGAAAAGCAGGGTTATTGGCTATTGATTATCACATAAAAGCTTCATAGGAAGAGAAACCTCAACAATAAGGTCGGTCAATACTGATCTGACCCACATCATTTCTCGTGGAAGGAAATATCGCGATATATCGGCGATATATCATCGATATATCGATATCGACATGGGACCGATATGGGCACCGATATGACGATATATCTCGATTTTCAGGCATTTTCTTCACAAATGCTCGTTGATATGGGCGATATTTTGGCGATATATCATCGATATATCGTCGAAATATCGTATCGATACGATATCGAAACGATATCGATATCGATACGACCTTCCATGATTTCTGTACATCCTTGTGCCATAGCCCTGTATTCCGACGCAGCACTAGATTTGGTCACCACAGTCTGCTTCTTACTTTTCCATGAAACAAGTGAGCTGCCTACAAAGATAGCAAAACCAGAAGTCGACTTTCTGTCCCTAGGACAACCAGCATAGTCTGCATCTGCACATCCTGTCACCTCAAGTGATGCATCCCTACTGAACATAAGGCCAGAGCCAAGTGACGTCTTCAAATACCTCAAGATCATGTGAACGGCATCCATATGTACCTTCCTGGGTTGCTTCATGAACTGACTGACTTTGCTAACTGCAAAAGCAATATCCGGCCTGGTAATAGTGGCGTATAGGAGTTTCCCAACAAGCTCTCTATATCTCCTCCTGTCAATTTCTTCGGTGTCCTCATCATACAATCTCATGCTTGCATCCATAGGAGTAGAAGCAGGTTTGCACCATGTCATGCCTGTCTCAGATAGGAGGTCCATAACAAATTTCCTTTGATTCATCACGAGTCCACGTTGATTTCTAGCGAACTCTAATCCAAGAAAGTAGCGAAGATTTCCAAGGTCCTTAGTCACAAACTGTTGATTAAGGAACTCCTTGGCGGTAAGTATACCCTGCTCATCATCTCCTGTCATGACAATATCATCCACATAAACAAGAATAGCCACGGTACCTCTAGGTATCCTCTGTACAAACAGTGAGTGGTCCGCAATAGACCGCACAAACCCCTTTTGCTCGATCAACTCTGATAGCTTTTGATACCAAGCTCTCAAACTCTGCTTCAGGCCATAAATTGCCTTGTGAAGACGGCACACCTTCTGAGACTCCCCCTCAGTAGTAAATCCTGGTGGTTGTTGCATATATACTTCCTCCTGAAGATCCCCATACAGAAAGGCATTCTTGACATCAAGTTGATACAAAGGACGGTCTCTAGAAATGACAACAGATAGCAGAATGCGTAGTGTAGAATGTCTTGCTATTGGAGAGAAGTTGTCCTGATAATCCACCCCATAGGTTTGGGTGAACCCTCGAGCCACAAGCCTTGCATTGAATCGATCGACACTGCCATCGACCATTTGCTTGACCGTGAATATCCATTTGCAACTCACAATAGATGCTCCTGGTGGAGGTGAAACAATGCTCCATGTACCTGTGATCGCAGAGTCGTCATCTCTTCTTCCATAGCAAGGCGCCACCTACTATCCTGTAGCGCCTCCTAATAAGTCCGTGGGATAGTAATAGCAGAAAGTCCCACTATAAACTTCTTGTAGTCTTCTGACAGATAATCCAAGGAGACATATGCAGCCATTGTGTAAGTAGCGCATTGGCGACAAGGTTTCCTTAGAGCAATCGGTATCTCCAGGTCATCAGCCTCTCCGTCGTCTGGAATTGACTCTTCCTGTTCATCAATAAAATCTCCAGTGCCATCAGTAAAAATATGTTCCTGACATACCTTAGGCATGGTAGATGATGTGGTAGGCGCATGAGCAGAGGGGCGAGTAGAAGACCTGCGAGTATAAACATGGGGTAAGAATGTAGACTCTTTGTGAGGAGATGGAGGTGGTGGTGGCGGCGGCGGTGGTGGTGGTATAGGTGGTGAAGACCTCGGGACATCACAAGGAGCGGATGGAGGTGGAGGAACTACAACAATTTCTCTGGATCCAGTAGTAGACAGTCTGTTACCTGTAGGAGAGAAATACATAATAGATTCGAAAAAAGTAACATCAGCACTGACATAGTATTTTCTCCCAATAGGATCAAAACATCTACACCCTTTTTGGGTACGAGAATAACCAACAAGGACACATTTGACAGCTCTAGGTGAGAGCTCGTCACGGCCAGGAGTAAAGTCATGGACAAAGGCTACCAATCCAAAAACGTAAGGTGTAAGTGTGAAGAGTTCCTTTTCGGGAAACACAATCGAGAAGGGACTCTTCTCTCCAAGAATAGTGGTTGGCATGCGATTTACCAAATAACAGGCGGTTAGGACGACATCCCCCCAGAAAGAATGAGGTGTACTACTGTGAATCAACAGGGTCCTCGTGATGTCTAAGAGGTGACGATATTTGCGTTCTGCAACCCCATTTTGCTGTGATGTATAAGTGCAGGAAGTCTGATGAACTATACCCATAGATTGGAGAAATTCTGCCAAATGAAGAGTAGAAAATTCCAAAGCATTGTCGATGCAAATGTATTTAACTTTGACAGAAAAAATGTTGTTGATCTCAATAAGAAAAGTCTTAATTATAGCACCTGCTTCAGATTTATGTTTAAGCAAGAAAACCCATGAAAGTCTAGAATAATTATCGACAGCAACCATATAAAATATATGCTCCTGATGATCAGGAACACGACTTGGACCCCAAATGTCAAAATTAAACAACTAAAAGGACCGACTACTACTACGACTTGGACGACTAGGAAAGGAGGAGCGATGATGTTTCCCAAGCTGACAAGCTTCACAGTCCAGAGTAGTACGAGTAGATAGTTGCGGGAGAACACGTATCATCTTTTGGAGAGGAAGGTGGTCAAAGCGAAGATGCCACAGAAAAGGCGAAGCAGATCCAGAGGGAATAGAGGCCACCCCAACACAAGATTGAACAACAAGTTTGTATAATCCTCTCTGCTCACGACCATGAATAATCATCCTGCCAGTTAGTATATCCTGAAACATAAGAGAAGAGGGGTCAAAAATAGCACTACAGTGTAAATCTTTTGTAATATGACTAATAGACAAAAGATTCTTTGAAAATCCAGAGCATGTAGAACATTCTGAAGACGTATAGAAGGGGCTAAAACAATCTCCCCCTGACCAACAATGGGTAGCCGAACTCCATTGGCTATGATTACGGATTGCCCAGGAGCAATGGTCGTATATGAAGAAAATAGTGTTTGATCCCTACACATGTGATGAGACGCTCCAGAATCCATTATCCAATCGGTCAAATCAGAACTGCTACTACTGGTAAGCACATATGAAGTACCTGATGAACTAGATAGTGCTCTGGCGGTGGCCGCTGCATCTGATGGTCCTGCAGTCTGAGTCACAGGAATGGTCACCATCTCTCGAAGTCTTGAGACAAGATCGTCAAAACGGGCATCAGTAGTAGGTGCATGTAAAGAGTCAGTCTGCTCCGCCACACGTGCAGACGCCGGAAAGCTGTGCTTGTGAAAGCATGTCTCCTCTGAATGGCCAGGACGACGACAATAAGAACATGGACTACGCTGACGGTCTCCACCTCTACCACAAAGTCCACGATCACGGAACTGGGACGTACTACCTCGTCCATGAGAAGCAGTCATAGCCGAGGAAGTCGGTTGTGGCATGGATGTAGGTGTGGTAGTAATCCTGCTCAGCCGCTTGTAGACCTCCTCCATTGGTGGTATGGTCTCGCCAGTCAGAAGTTGAGTACGAGCGGCATCGTACTCCGAGTCAAGAGAGGACAGGAAAACGCCAGTCATAGTGGCATTTCGATACGCCTGTTGTTGTTCCACGCTAATAGTGATAGGCATGAAGCTATGGAGTCGTCAAACATGCCTCTCAGATGTGAAAAGTGAGCATGTAAAGGTTGACCATTTTGCTTGGTCGAGAAAATGTCGAACTGAAGTTGGAGTATCTTGCTTTCATTTTTCGCCTGTCCATAGGTAGCAGCCAATATGTCCCACATGACCTTTGCAGTAGGCTGATTGACAATATCATTAGCAATCTCTGTGCTAAGCGTTCCAGAGAGCCATATACGAGCATATGCATCATCTTGCTTCCATGATGCGTTGGCCCCAGTCTTGTCAGTCGGCTCTGAATCAGTCAGAATATGCTCCTTATTGTGGCATTGCATCAGGGTACGACACTGCATGGACCATAACTCATAGTTGGTCCCGTCCATCTTTACGATAGGTGCCGGTCCTTTGAAGGCACCGGAGGAGAACACGTCACCCTTGATGACTGACATTCTTTAATACGCCAAAATGTGGAACAAGAGCAGAAGATCTCGCAAAAGTCTTGTCTACAGCATCAAATGAGGGATGAGATGTATCTGTAGACTTATACACTCATCCCTAATGCTGTGTTTGTGGTCGAAGGCCGTAAAGGAAGGAAGAAATCAGACTATATCACCCTTCGCAGATCAGTCAAGACCTCGACGCACGTGAACAAGGGTCCGTTGGAATCAAACGAGGGGACCCGAAGCTGCCGAAGATGTGCCGGACCCCTTATGAATCAAGCCACAGTGCCTATGGGGGAAAGGGGAGGTCGTTGGGGCCTACGGCGGTGCTGGAAGGGGTGGCAGCGACACTGGGTTGCCGCAGGGGGTGGGGGCGGCAGCCGGAGGGGGGGCCGCGGCGGCGCAGGAGGTGGCGACAGCCCCTGGAAGGGGTCCTGGTTGCCGCAGGTGGCCTACGGCGACGCCTGGAGGGTGGCTGTTGTGGCGCAAGGGCGCGGCAGGCCGCCCGGAGGGCCGCGGAGGAGCGCGATGACGCACGGCGGCGCGTGGAGGCTCGGGGAGAGGCCGGCGGGTGGGGCTAGGGTTAGGGTTTTGGTTCGAGAACCCCGGTCTAGGACCGTTGCTCTGATACCATGTTGGGATAATCTTTATTCATATAAGAAAAGAGATCCCAGGGCTCTCTTATAAAGGAGAAGAGCCATGGGTTAATTACATAAGTGAAACCCAAAGAAAACATAAACCATAAATATAGTACGGTGATAAATAAACATCTCAACATGTATACTTAATTCCAACCAGAATAAATATAAGAAAAATGTGACATGCATGGTCAAAAAGGCATTTGAACATGCACTTTGATCACAAACACCTCTAAACGAAGAATCTAAAATGTATAGATTGTAATTAATTCAAGTAAGAGCAATCATATCCTTTACCCACATAAGTTTTTTTAACTCAAAAAAGGGGGAAACACCCATCACGGTGTCCGCCCTAGAATACATTAAAAGAATTTAAACTTACAAATCCGAGGAGAGATCTAGCTAGGTGAATAGCATTCTCAACATAAAACCGCTCAGCAGTAAAAATGAGTACATTGCATGTTAACCAGATAGCCCATAAAATTGCTAACGGTCCCTACACCAATAGTAGGTCTGAACTAATTCGTGACTACTCTATTCTAAAAGTGCAGATTCGAAGAGATATTAATACAAGAAATGTCAACCAAATCCTAAACATTCAGAGTAAAATAAATGGTTGAGATCTCCATGTGCCATACCACAAATGTCTTCACCTTGATGAGAGGCGTCCCTGCGTAACTTGGACAATATCCTCTTCCATCTCCGGACCCAAAGAAACAACTTTATCTTCATAGGGATGTGCAAGGTCCAAATAAATTTGTAATCACGCTCCTTAACCCCCAATTACCGGCAACACGAAGTCGTGAGTGCACAATATACCTTTTTGACCGAGAAGTGACCATCTTACGGAGCCAATGATCTCGCCCCTAGAAGGCCTCACAAATCGAGAAATGAGATCCACTATCTGAATAAAATCCTGAAGCCACTGCTCAGAAAAACATGAAGTAAAGGCCCTTTCCTATTGGTTGTCAATCCATGCCTCGCATACAGACACACCATAGTCCCTTGCCACGACGACTTTACCCAAACAAGTTGCGTAAATAATTAAAAAATGGCGAAGCCTTCTCACACTTTAATTAGGGTAGGCTACATGGATTCTTGCTCAAATCCATGTTGAAAGATCCGACTATTTTTACGCTAGATGTCAGGTACCTAACACATTCCCATAATGAGGGATTTGAACCATGGTCTTTTGGGTGGTAAGCACATTGCGCTACCACCAGACCATGGAAGTGGGTACAAGTTGAGTAAATGATTAAGTAGCAATATTAGATTTGATAGCGGATGGCCCATGATTACTAGACCAAGTAACCTACGAAGGCAATTTCTGCAACTTAGATGCATTCTGTGAGAAAAAAGGTCCAACGTTTACACATAAAGAAGGTACTTAGTTACGGTTGGTTATCCCACATAAAGCAATTCGAATATGAGTTGGACGTTGAATGCCAACACATGCTACTGAAGCTACAGTGTATAGTTGAGATTTAAATTCTCCATTTTATCCATCAGCATCATTATTCTTGGGGGGAGATTTTCAGAAAAAAGTGGTCCAATGTCAAAAAATGATAAGCAAATTTGTTGCTAAATTTATCATTTCCACTCACTCCCAATTGGCTTAAAGTGGTTAATTGGGAAACAAGGTCAGGTGAATCACAAGAGAGGATGGTCTGACAATTAGTTATATGAACTGTGGAAAAAAAAAGTTCTGCACAGGTTTCCAGATGATAAGTTGTATACGCTGGTGAATCATCTGCCATTAACTTATGGAATCATTTCCTATGCCAATATTCTCTCTCTCTCTCTCTCTCTCTCTCTCTCTCTCTCTTCTTGTTTATATGCTCACATACCAATTTATCTTGCATGATACTTCGTGGTGATTTCTTACATTGCTTGGGGAGAGTTGGAAATTATATACTTTGCATTAGTTGAATTCACATATATTTTGTGTCAGATGCTTTCTGATTATTATATAGGATAAAGTATGCAATTATGAGTATTCAGCCTTTTCTTTCTAGAAAAATATTGGAGAAGTAAGAACATACCAAATGAATGGAGGAAAAGTACTGCAACACCTTGATATGAGGACAAATGAGATATACGAAATTGTGCAAAATATAGAGTTTATCAAATTTCTCAGTTATATAATGAAGTTATGGGATAGGATAATTGAACTAGTTAGGTTTACAACTGAGGACTTGCACCTTATCAGAAGTACAATGAAAGTTCTCAGAAAACGAAAAGGCATTCATATGGTATTTTTTTATTCGAAGAAGGCTTATGATATTGTGCTAAAATAAACCATGTTGAGGTTTCTAGGAAAAGAGAGGTTCATATTTTGTATATCTATCTAATAAGATATGTGTCTTAGTTATACAACTAGTGTACGGACTCCAACTGTGTTGACATATCACTCTTTATGTCAATATGGGCATGCAGCGCTTCTCCTTGTATGACATATTTTCTCTGTCGAGGATCCTTCCTGTGGGGACCAGGAATTGACTGGAGTCATGCATGCTCCGTTTCTTGTGGAGCCCCTCCAACGGGCAGTCGCATAGTATCCACCTGGTGAACTAGGAGCCGGTTACCTCGCCGAGCAAGGAGGGCTTGGGGTCCTCAGGTTGGATGATATGAATAAGACCCTACTACTGAAGTGGGTGGCTAGGCTGCGTGGTCAATGTAAGGGCCTCACTTGTAGGCAGATACGTGATATCTACGCCATTCGAGCACAACCACGGGTGGACTCATCGTCTCAGTGCAACCCTTCTGCCTTTTGGAAGGGGATTTGTTCGGTCCTGCAGGAGATTCCGACGTAGATGCGCCCTGTTGTTGGTGACGGTAAATCCTTCTTGTTCTAGAAGGATGATTGACGTGAAGAGGGAATTTTATTGGAATGTTTTCCTGGACTTTTTGCATTCGCGGGTGATCAGGAGATGTGTGTCAGTGATGCTTGGGTGCACGGCCAGTGGATGCCATGCTTCTCATCCACTCTTTCGAAGAAGCATTTCGGGAAATTCATGCAGATGATGGAATAAATGGCGTCTACACCGGGCCCAACTGAGGGTTGAGACCATTGGGTCTGGCGGGATGGTTTCTTTCTCGTGAAGAAGACCTACAAGGCCCTCGCAAGTGATGGGGAGGGAGATGAGGGAGATAGGGACAAGGACTGGATGTTTATTTGGACTCTTATGGTGCCACTGAAGGTCAAGGTCTTCCTTTGGCTCCACAGGCTGGGCCGAATCTTGACTAAGACTAGGAGGTCCTCCTTCATCCGAGGGGGGCACTACTTGCTCTATGTGCTCTACTGAGGAGGAGGACCTGGACAATCTGATATATTCTTGTGCACGGGTCCAAGAGGTTTGGGAGGCGATGGGCATTGCATGGGTGGACCCATCCTCTCATGCTAGCTTTTGGAATTCAATGGTGGTCAACCAGTTCAGATCGATGGTGGACCTTCAGAGTCCAATATCCGTGATTGGGGTTGTCTCGCTCTCTCGTAATGGGCTGATTTTCAATCCCCATAGATTTTATGTCGAGAATGTCGTCCATTTTGCTAGATATCTCCTTGAGACTTGGTTGTTGTAAGTTTTCTTGTAACCCTTTTCTATTAACAAAAGCTTGGGGCGGATACCTTCGAAGTGTTTCCCCTTTTTTGACTCAAAAATATCGATATGTGTCACAGAGCCCTAAGTCATTACACTTCAACCCTTTTTATGGATAAATTAACAAAGGGGTTGTACCTTGGTGCATGTTGCTTGCAAATGACATTATTCTAGTGGGTGAGACAAGAGATGTCTCCAACATGAAGCTTGAGCTTTGGAGGGAGGCATTGAAGTTTAAAGGTGTCTGACCAAATTCAATAAAAGATAAATTATACTAAATGTAAGCTTGAGGGTAAAGAAGTTAGAGTTTGAATAGAGGTAAAGCTCAAAATACATCTCAATAAGAAGAAGGATGCTTTAAATACCTAGATTCAACTATTCACAAGGATGGTAAGAATGATGGAGACTTCACTCATAGATTAATGCATTGTTGCGAGAGCTGAGATGTTAACTATAGACATGTGCAGAGAATGTATTTAGTGGATGTTAGAGTTATTATATTTACATTTATGTTTGTAACCCTTCAAGTTCCGTAACCCCTACTGACCCTTCGGGTTCCGTAACCCTTGTACTCTCTAGGGTTTTCTCTCTATATAAGAGACCCTAACTCTATGGAATAAATATCTCATTCATCTCATTCGTCTCTCTTCTCAACATGGTATCAAAGCAACGGTCCTAGACCAAAGTCTAATACCCTAAATCCGCCACTGCCACCAGCCCTCTCTCCGTCGACGACAAGGAGAGAGGGCTGGACCTCCTGCATCTCTTGTGGATTCCATGGTCTCGCGCAAGTCAGTCCGAGCCCCCAGCAGGCAGCAGCACCAGCTGACATCTCCAGCGACACCTAAAGCGTCGCCCGAGGCTCCAACAGCTCCTGCCGCTCCTCCGGCATCGTCGGCACTGTCTGAAGCCTCCCCCCCTCCAACAACCCATGCTTCATCACGACTTGTTTCTCCTAACTTTTTGTTTCTCCCAACTTCATGTTCCATACTCTTTATTCTATCAAGTATGAGAGAAAGGGGGAGTCAGAGATGATTCTTCAGGACGTCTATTGCCCTACCATGACTGACAAACCTCCGCTCCAGACTACTACTCAAATCATCCATCTTCACCGAGCATCGACTTCTTCGTCAGGGCGTATACTTCTTCTTTTACGACCCGACTACTACTCCGCGCTGGACTTCTTCTGCAGCGATTATTCTCCAGGCACGACTGAGATATGTTCCGGTGACCTGCAGGCACGACAGAGATACGTTCCGGTGACCTAATATCACAGTGACTCTACAGGCATGACAGAGATACGTTCCGGTGACCTGAAAGCCGCAGACCCGTCCTCGAGCGAGGTCTTCTACCAGCAGCAGACATGTTCTTATGATGCTTCGTGTGAAGATGTGGTGTATACTTTTTATTTTTGTTACAAGCTGCAGCTCTCTCAGCTCCAGCTTGAGGGGGAGTGTTAGAGTTATTATATTTACATTTATGTTTGTAACCTTTCGTGTTCCGTAACCCCTCGTGACCCTTCGGGTTCCATAACCCTTTGTGACCCTTCAAGTTCCGTAACCCCTACTGACCCTTTGGGTTCCGTAACCCTTGTACTCTCTAGGGTTTTCTCTCTATATAAGAGACCCTAACTCTATGGAATAAATATCTCATTCGTCTTTCTTCTCAACAGTGGATATGGAAATGCTCTGGTGGATGTGTGGCCACATAAAGAAGGATTGAAATTGCAATGAGAGTATAAGACTGTTGGGAAAAGAAAGAGACTTGTTTATTCCATTGAACCCTAGGCTCTCTTATATAGAGGAGAGGCGTATGGGTAAATTACATAAGACTGACAAAAGAGATTAAAATGGATAAAAGAGTACGGAAACATGAAATATATCTCTACACTCCCCCTCAAGACGGAGCTAAAATATCTATCATGCTGAGCTTGGATGAACATTTCTGGAATGGTCCTCTGAGTAGGGCTTTGGTGAAGATATATGCAATCTGATCTCCTGAGCTGATGTCGAAAGTGGAAATGAAGCCCTTCTGAACCATGTCACATATATAGTGGCAGTCAACCTCGATGTGTTTCGTCCTTTCGTGAAATGCAAGGTTATTTGAGATGAATAGAGCAACCTGATTGTCGCATTTCAGCGACATGGGAAGAGGAACATCTATGTGTAGATCTGCTAGTCCTGCTCGAACCCACATCATTTCTGTGCTTGCCTGTGCATAGCCCTATACTCAGATTCAACACTAGATCTGGCCACTACAGTCTGTTTCTTGCTTTTTCACGAGATAAGGGAATCTTCAATAAATATAGCAAATCATGTTGTGGACTTTCTGTCCTTAGGACACCCTGCATAATCTGTATTTACGCACGTTGAGATAGTGATGGCTCCGCATGTTCTAAATAGCAACCCTGCTCCTGGAGATGATTTAAGATACCTTAGTATCATCTGTATAGCATCCATATGTGCATGACGTGGTTGCTCCATGAACTGGCTGATCCGACTGACAACAAATGAGATGTCGAGTCTAGTAATGGTAACATAGAGAAGCTTTCCCACCAATTCTTTATATCTTCTCCGTCTAACTCATCAGTATCTTCGTCATACAACTTCATGCTTGGATCCATTGGCGTGGTAGCGGGTCGACATCCAAGCATGCTCGTTTCACTTAGCAGATCAGTGACATATTCTCTCTGGGTCATCACAAGCCCTTGTTGATTTCTGGCAATCTCCGGTCCCAGAAAATATCTAAGGATACCAAGATCCTTGGTAACAAATTCACGATCCGGAAGTTCTTTCTCCCTCTTTATTCCTAGCATATCATCTCATGTAATGAGTATATCATCAACATACACCATAATAGTTATTGTACCCCTGGAGGTTCGTTGTATAAAGAGAGAATGATCTGCATTCGACCTTTTGAACCCATGCTTTTCCATCAAATCTGAGAGCTTCTGGAACCAAGCTCTTGGGTTCTGCTTAAGGTCATATATTACCATATGAAGTCTATATACCTGCGAACACTCCCCCTCAGCAGCAAATCCCGATGGCTATTGCATGTAGACTTCCTCCTGAAGATCACCATAGAGGAAAGCATTTTTAACATCAAGCTAAAACAGAGGCCAATCTCGAACCACTACAACTAATAAAAGAATCCATAGGGTAGAGTGACGAGAAACCGAAGAGAAGGTATTGAGATAATCTACGCTATATGTCTGAGTAAAGCCTCGTGCCACTAGTCTGGTCTTGTACCGATTAATGCTCCCATATGCATTTTGTTTCACTGTAAACACCCATTTGTAGCTGACTATAAACACCTCAGAGGGGACAGGGATCAGGCTCCATGTACCACTCGACTGTAGAGTCGCCATCTCCTCCTTCATAGCTAAACGTCACCGACTGTCCTTCAATGCCTTAAGGTTATTCTGTGGTATCTCTATGGCAGACAACGCAACAGCAAACCCCCTGAAGTCACCTATCAGGCGATCGATGATGACATGAGAAGTAACTGGATATGAAGCACAGGTACGTTTATGCTTCCTAATAGCAATAGGCACATCAAGGTCATCATCAGTCCTGACAGTAACCTGAACATCAACCTCTTGAAAGGATACCTGCTGAGAAACATCTTCAGTCTCATGACTCTCATCATTAAAAATAATGTAGTCAGAACAAACCTGATGCATGATGGATGGTGGACCATGAACATGAGCAGGAGCAGGTCGCCGATTGTAGTGTTGTGGTAGTGGTGAAACTGGAACAATGGGTGATAGTGGGGCTGACGGGGGTGATGGAGGAGGGGATGGAGATGGTGATGAAGGTGGTGGACTCGTAGGTGGAGTATGCATGTAAACCTCATCATCCGAATCTGAAGATGTCAACCTATCACATGTAGGAGAGAAATACATGATCGATTAAAAAAATGTGACATCTGCACTGACATAACATTTCCTGTGTAATGGATCATAACATATATATCCCTTCTGTGTCCTGGAGTACCCAACAAAGACACATTTGATAGCCCTAGGAGAGATCTTGTCAATTCCTGGAGACAACCGATGGACATACGTAACAGACCCAAACATACGATGGGTAAGAGAGAGCAACTCCTTAACTGGAAATACAAGAGAAGAAAGGTATCTTCTCCCCCAACACTGAAGAGAGCATATGGTTCACAAGATAGCAAACCGTAAGAACTACATCACCCCAGAATGAATGTAGGGCACAACAATGAATAAGGAGAGTACGAGTGACGTCTAGTAAGCGACGGTGCTTCTTTCGACAACATCGTTCTGTTGAGAAGTGTATGTGCATGATGTTTGATGAAGAATACCATGAGATGAAAAGAATTGTGAGAGCACACGAGTACAGAAGTCCAACACATTATAAGTTCTCACAATTTTGATAGAGGTAGAAAAAATATTCTGCACTTCTTTGTGAAATTTATAATGGTATTTCCAGCGTCAGATTTATTTTCAACAAGAAAACCCAAGACAGACGACTAAAATCATCCACTGCGACTAAATAAAACATATGTCCCTGATGATCAGGAACACGACTTCGACCCCAAATGTCCACATGGAAAAACTCAAAATGGGAGCTACTGCTCCGACTCAGATGACTAGGTAAAACAGACGATGATGCTTTCCCAACTGACATGCCTTGTAATTGAATGATGAGCAAGGTGAAATTTAGGGAAGGATTTGATGCATTTTCTGAAGTGGAAGATGACCAAAGCACAGATAACATAGGTAGGGAGAAACCGGTCCAGTAAAATGAGAGGATAGTCCAGCATATGGGATTTGGACCAGTCGATAGAGGCCGCCCTACTCATGGTCATAGACAATCACCCCGACCGTAAGAATGTCCTGAAACACAAGAGATGATGGGTCAAATATGGCTCGACAATATAAATCCTTAATGATCTGACTAATAGACAATAAGTTTATAGAGAAGTCAGGGGCATGCAGCACATTCTGCAACTGCATAGAGGGTGTCAAGCTAATCTCAGCGTGTCATGTGATCGGGGAATGAGTCACATCTGCTATAACTGCAGTCCTCCCTGGAGGAACCTGCCTGTAGGCGGTGAGCTGATCTTTATCTTCACACAAATGGTGTGTTGCACCAGAATCCATGATCCACTCTGTAATATCTAAAGCATAACATGAAGTAAAGATATAAATGCTACCTGAGGTACTGGCTATGGTAGTAGCAGCAATATCCGAGCTGTTCTCTGAAACAAGTGAAGAGGTGCTAGCTGGAGGCATGATGCCTCTCAATCGAGACACAAGGTCATCATATCTCTGATATGATGAGGATGGAGTTGCATGGGGGGTGACCTGCTCTGCTACACGGGTTGATGCCGGGAAACCATGCTTGGAGTAGCATGTATCCTCTGTATGACCAGATCGGTGACAGTAGGTACAGGGTGGTCCACGACCACTTCTACCACATGGTCCACATCCACGAAACTGATAGGTACCCCCTCTTCCACGGGAGGCTACCATGGAAGAAGAATTCGGCACTGGAGCAGGGGATGAAATGTTGATCCGACTCAATCTATGAAAGGCTTCCTCCATGGGAGGAATAGAAGAATATGCTAGTATCTGGGAGGAAGCTACCTCGTACTGTGAGTCAAGAGACGCCAGAAAGACACCAACCATCATGGCATTCCGATATGTCTTCAATGGCTCTGGAGTAGTTGTGAGAGGCATGAAGCTATGAAGCTTTTCAAACATCCTGCGCAGGGCGGTATAGTGAGCATGAAGGGGTTGTCCATTCTGCTTTATAGTAAAGATTTCATGGTGCAGCTGCAAAATCTTCGTCTCATTCTTTGCTTGAGAATGTGTGGTGGTAAGTATATCCTACATTGCTTTGGCAATAGGTTGATACAAGACAACATTAGCAATCTATGGTATCAAGGTACCAGTCTTGAGCATATGCGTCATCGGCCTCCCATGAGGCATTCAACATGTCTTCTCTGTCGGTTCTTCCTCGGTAAGAATATGCTTCTTACCCATCGACTTCATTAGGCTCATGAACTGCATAGCCCACAACTCATACCTCGACCAATCCATTTTGACTATAGGCGCGGGACTTCTGAAGGCGCATGTGGTGGGTATATCTACCTTACTCTCTGACATGTTACTGGACGAAGAAGACTAAGGTAGCAGACTAGAGAAAGGATCGTCTACACTGACATAGAGGGATTTGGTTGCATGCATAGACTCAAGATGCAATCAATCCCATCAACCCGGTACGCGCAAGGGATATTGATGATGATTACGACGATGCCGCGAGGAGGGAGACAGTCTTCTCAGTTATATTGGTGGTTGGTATTGTGGCATGCGCGGTGGCGCAGTGGCACGTGCAGGGGCACACGTATGAGATGCGGTGGCAACGCGCGGTAGCGCGTAGCATGTGAGGCGCAATGGCAGCGCAGCGTGCAAGGTGCGGCAACACGCAAGGGCAGTGGCGCGTGGGGTCGAGAGGAGAGGTTGAGGCGGCGGTGACACGCGCAGGGCTTGTTGGTGAAGGGCTAGGGTTAGGGTTAGGGTATGACAGCTTCGGCCTATGACCGCCGCTCTGATACCAGGGAAAAGAAAGAGACTTGTTTATTCCATCAACCATAGGCTCTCTTATACAGAGGTATGGGTAAATTACATAAGACTGACAAAAGAAATTAGAATATATAAAAGAGTACGGAAACATGAAATATATCTCTACAAAGACAAAAGGGTTAGCACCTACAGAAGATTAAATTAAAAATTGGCTGAAGTGGTTCAGACATGCGCAAAGAAAGGGATCGAACCTTATAAGAGGGGTTGGGAAATACTAAAGAAATGTTAGGAGTCTACTAGGACGTATATGACTTGTCTGGATACATGTAGAAGTAAAGAATCCACATAGACGATCCCCTTCAAAGTGAAAAAAAGGCTTGGGTGGTGTTGTTGCCTTCTTATTTTGAAAACAAACCTGATTCCTGCCTGCATCAGTTTCATGAAATAAATTAACAATTTTGTTAAATTTACATTTTCCAGTTTTTTCTTAAAATTGCATTTTCTATTCTTATATTGGAAACAATAGAACAAAATTAAATACTGACCTTTTCTGTTGTGAATCTAGGAACTTCTTCAGGAAAAGCAGCTTCCACAAGTCCCATATTCTCATCGGTGACCAAAAACCATTCACCTTCATCATTTAATATTTCTGGAGCACCGAGCACCTTCTGCATCTAAGAAATCAGCATCACTAAGAATGTCAATTCCGCACATCTCATCATCTGTGTCACTAACTTGCTTGTCAGATATTTCTTCATCTAAGGTAAAATTACGTGCAGCTCTCTTCCATTTCAAGACATAGTAATGGTGACCATATCTTTTTTTCTAACACGGTGGATGGAATGAAATTCGTATTGCCGCAAAAGGAGCAGGCCTTGAACAGGATTTGATGTCATTTCTCTTAAAAATATAGTTGATAACATTGGGAGAATCCTCTGTCGAATGTAAGATGGCTCCCAATGTAAATGGCAAATGTACTATATGAGAAAATAAACCAGTGCATCAACTCTAGGATTTTCCCATAAAAGAAGAGGGCCGTCATTTTCTGCGGGATTATGGTGATATTAAGGAAAATCTTTAGATAATTGAACATAAAGTTCAGTAATGCATAAGCCAACAAAACGTGCATGGAAATAGTGAGCTGTAAATATTAGCGATCAATCAGGATGTGCCGCAAAACCATGCAAGTTTTAACAATTCAGTTTGAAGGGAAAAAAAGTTGAAAGAACTAAAGCCTTCTAAATACAGAAGATTGGGTGCACCGTATTGAGATGCACATCCTTGTTCTTATCAAAAAGAAATATAGAGGACAAAGGAGAGGAAGAAAGATGTGAAGGAGAAAGAAAAAAATAAAATATGCTCCAGAATTTCTCAACCAGATCCAGATATATTCGTTAGGTTTATGGTTTGCCAAGTTGGAATCTTGGAAGTCAGGGTCAAGATGTCTCAATCATCAAGGAAATATACCTTCTCCTTAACATGTCATGTTAACTAGTATGTCATCTCATATGCTAACAAATGAAGCCATGTTGACCATGTATCAGTTGCAACTGAAATTCATATAATGGAATATGTATTGAGTTAGATAATATCTCTGATTTACACAAGAACGGCAATATCAATGTCTCCTTGTAAGCACAAACATCGGAAGACCTAATGAAGATCTCAAATTTTGAAAGAAATATATAGCGTAAGAGTTGGCACAGTCACAAGTCCAATTCATGGAGAGGCATGTGATTACAGGACTAGGCTCAGAACAGAAGTTTTATGCATCATTATACTGTATATTTAACGCATTTGATGATCAATTTCAAGTACAAAAACTCGTAACTCAAAGGTGATTTGGTGAGTTGAGTTTGGATAAATTGACCCAAGTTGAGAACAACTTGAGATCATACACATGTTGGTGACAATCACCAACTCGGCTTACTCAGGGAACCACCACAACTAGCTTAAATAATAAAGATGAACCACATGATCCACACGAGACATTTGGGAAGCTTTCAGTGGCTCTTTTGCACCTCAGAGCCTTCGAGAAACAATATCATACCCCAGAAGGCCTTGAGATCTATTGACTATTTTCCTACTCTTTAGCATGCACTCCTTTTGTATCAAGTTCTCATTTGCTGTGAAAATTGCTCCTTGACGTCAGTACATGGAAGGAAAAATGCCAAAAACTTCTGAAGATAACTAAGTGTTATCTGATTCATATGATGCTGATATAAAAATGCACCTACGAACTACTGCGTACAATTTAATAAGATGTTAAAAATGCATGAATGATAAAATATGGATATTATTTACACATGCATGAATGCAAATAATGAACTATTAATTGCTAAATGCAATTTTATTACGACAACAAGTTCGCACTTACGTCGCTAGCAATCCCGATTTTCAGGAGCGAACCAAGCATATTGAGGTGGATTGCTATTTTATCAACGATGCAGTGCAAAAAGGGAAGATCACTAATCTCACATTTCTACATAACTCTAGCTTACTAATATATTTACAAAAGTGCTTCCAATAAAACGAATCTCATTAGTGACATCCAAGTTGGTCAACACACATTCTCCAACATATTGATATTATTTATTATTGAGCCATTATTAGCCACCTATTTATATATAACATCACTTACTTTGAACTCCTATTATGCATAGGGATCTTGTTGAGGACTATTATGTATTTTCCACCCATATAGATTTAGGGCTTCATGTTATATAAGAAACCATGCCGTTAAATTGGTTCTCTATTTTCTCCACATGATATAAGAAATCCTACCCCTCTTTCAATAGAAAATAAGAACATTCCATCCCATTCTTTTTCCACAAATAACATGCATATGTTGTTATCCACCCAGGGGGCTGCAGTTGTGAGCCAAACCCATGCCCCTGATCTGGAGCAACTTGTTTTTCTATATGAAAAAAGAGTGAGATCTCGAGGAGGGACTCACCACGGATGTATTATAAACATAAGAAGAGGACTACATCACCTGGAAGACCAAAAATTATACAACGCCTTACAATGAGCAACAACATTTTTGAATAGAACCTCATGCTCCTAAAGATTAGGTCATTGTTGTTGAGATATTTCTACATTCCATGTATCTTTTCAGCTATTTTATTTCCTTTTGTCTATTTTATGTAATTTACCCAAAGGCCTCTCCCCTATATAAGAGAGCCTAGGGTTACAGGAATAAACAACTATTTTTTTCCTCCAACATGGTATCAGAGAGGCGGTCCTAGACCGAAGCTCTCGTATCCAAAACCCTAACCCCACCTCGTACCCCCACCCGCACGCCGTCGGCCCCATCTCCTCGTACGTCGCCGCCCCACGCGCGCCGCCCACGCGCGTTGCGGCCCCACGTACGTGCGCCCCTCCATGCGCCTCCACGTGCACTGTCCTGTGCGCCTCCACGCGTCCGCCTAGCGCATTGGCCGTCGTCCTTCGTGCGCGGCTCCTCCGTGTGCTGCTCTCCTCCAAGCACCGGTGTCGTTCGCTTCTTCTCATTAATGGATTTGGGGGCATAAATCTACATATGCACCCAAATCCACATATGTCTGTGTAGACATTCACCTTTGGTATACAAACCCTAGTCTTCTGCATCCGGCAAGATGTCTGAGAACAAAGTTGATGTACCCGCCACAGGCGCATTCAGAGGTCAAGCGCCTATTGTTAAAATGGACGGGACAAACTATGAGCTCTGGGGTATGCAGTTCATGAGCCTTATGAAATCAAATGGTAAGAAACACATTCTTACCGAGGAAGAACCGGTGGAGAAGACTGGGGTAAACGCCTCATGGGAGGCGGACGACACATATGCCAAGGTTTGGCTTTCCGGAACATTGACGATTGAGATCGCCAATGATGTGTTACTTCAGCCCACTGTTAAGGCAATGTGGGATATCCTCGCAACAACATATTCTCAAGCGAGGAACGAGACAAAGATCCTCCAACTCCAGCATGACATGTTCACTATCAAGCAGAACAGACGTCCTCTGCATTCGTTGTATACATCCTTGTTGACGCATATTGAGTAACTGTATCTCTTTGTTATTTTATTTTCTTGTTATTCTCTTTATGTAATTTACCCATAGGCTACTCTCCTATATAAGAGAGCCTAGGGCTATGGAATAGAATCATCTCATTCACGTTTCCCAACATGGTATCAGAGCGACGGTCCTAGGCCGGAGTTCTCGAAACCCTAAACCTACCCCTCCCCACCCGCCGGCCTCTCTTCTCTCTCTCTTCCTCTCGGCGCCGCCAAATCCAGCCTTAGTCGATCGAAGGCCCCTCTTCCCCGATCTGCGCCTTGTGCGCCTTGTGCGCCTCCAGCCTCAGCCGATCGAGGTGCCCTTGTGTGCCTCCAGCGCATCGTGCGCCTAAGTGCGCATCTCGCGCACCTTGCGCTTCCAGCATCGCCCCTCGCGCATCTGGCGCACAGTAGGCGCACAGTACCTCTCGCCCCCGCGCTGATCGACATCTGCGCAGCACCCCTTCAGCGTGCTGTGCGGCATCTGCACACTGCACCATAGCGTGCACTTCTTCAGAGCGCTGCGTGGCATCTGAGTGCTGTGCGCATCTCGCTCATAGCGTGCGCTAGGGCACGAGACATCGCGCAGCAGGAAGCAGTAGCGCGCGTTATCTCACAGCGCGCACGTCATCTCCTGCCAATCAGCGCGTGAAGGTTACATATTACGTGTACATACTGTGCGCGTGCGGATCGTAGCGCGCGCAGATCCATGGGGATAGTTGCTTGACGTCTACACACGCAACTAATCCCGTCTATGTCATTGTAGACAAATATTATCTTCTCTTAGTCACTCCAGTCTTCCTTCTCCAGTATGTCAGACAGCAAGGCAGATATCCCGTCTATGGGCGCATTTCGTGGTCCAGCGCCCATTGTCAAGATGGATGGTACAAACTATGAACTGTGGGCAATGCAGTTCATGAGTATGATGAAGTCTACAGGTAAGAAGCACATTCTTACCGAGCCCGAGCCTGCAGAGAAGACTGGAGTCCATGCCTCATGGGAGGCTGATGATGCATATGCCAAGGTTTGGCTATCCGGCACATTGGCTATTGAAATCGCCAATGACATTCTACATCAACCCACAGCGAAAGACATGTGGGATATCCTGGCAGCAACATATTCTCAGGCGAAGAATGAGACGAAGATCCTGCAACTACAACATGATATATTCACAATAAAGCAGAATGGCCGTCCTTTACATTCTCTCTATACATCATTGAGAGGGATGTTTGAGAAGCTTTATAGCTTCGTGCCTCTTACCGCCACGCCAGAACAGCAGAAGACATACAGGAATGCGACGATGGTGGGTGTGTTTCTCGCTGCACTTGATCCAGAGTATGAGGCAGCACGTTCACAGATTTTGGCGGACTCGACTATTCCTCCCATGGAGGAAGCTTTTCACAGATTGAGCAGGATCACAGTACCTTCAGCAGCTGCGAGTCAGAATCCCTCAGCTATGGCGGCCAACATAGGCCGTGGTTTTCATCACCACGGCCGTGGACGTACTCCCCGTGGAAGGGGTGGCCGCACTAGGCCAACCTGCTCATATTGTCACCGAGTTGGACATACTGAAGACACATGCTACTCAAAGCATGGATTCCCTGCATCTGCACGAGCAGCTGAGCAGATAGAGCCCCCATCTGCTGCTACACTGGATCAACGATTTGATGATCTAATTGCCCGCCTCAGGGGCATTATCCCACCATCAGGTCGAGCACCGACTACAGAGAGTCATACTGATGCTGCTGCCTCTGCCTCTGCCTCTACATCTGTCAGTACTTCAGGTAGTACACTTGCACTCCACAGTAGTAGATCTCATATACTGCCATGGATCATGGACTCGGGCGCCACACATCATTTATGTGGCGACCAGAGTATACTTACAGGATACACTCAGATCCCTCCAGGACGGACAGTAGTAATTGCTAATGGCACGCATTCCCCTATCACTGGTCAGGGGGAGATTAGATTGACACCCTCTATGCAGCTGAAGAATGTCCTACATGCACCACATTTTTTTATGAATCTGTTGTCAATTAGTCAGATCACGAACGATCTCCACTGCCGAGCTATTTTTGATCCATCTTCTTTGATTTTTCAGGACATCCGTACGGGCAACGTGATTGGTCATGGCTATGAGCAAGGAGGCCTTTACCGTCTGAACCAGACCCCATTTGCTGGAACCACATCCTCTCCCGCTGAACAAGTATCTCCTCTCCTGTGGCATCTGCGTTTTGGTCATTTACCGCTTCAGAAGTTGCATCTAGTCCTACCCTATAGTCTCTCTCACACACCCATCCAGTGTGAGGCGTGTCAGTTGGGAAAACATCACAGGTGTCTTTTCCCAGCAATCAAGGTCGGAGTAGTAACTCCAAGTTTGAGTTGTTTCATGTCGATGTCTGGGGTCCGAGTCGTGTACCCGATCATCAGGGGCACAGGTTTTATATTGTATTTGTGGATGACTACTCTAGAGCATCATGGGTATTTCTAATGAAAAATAAGTCTGAAGCAGGAAATATCATTATTCACTTTCTAAATGAGATTCAGAATGTTTTTTCCACATCTGTAAAAATTATGAGAAGTGACAATGCATTAGAGTTGTGCACCAACAATCTAGCCAACTACTACTCCTCTAAAGGAATTATACACCAAACATCTTGCGCTCATACGTCTCAGCAAAATGGGGTTGCAGAAAGAAAACACCGTCACCTACTCGATGTCACAAGGTCACTTCTTATTCAGAGTCATGTTCCGTACTCCTACTGGGGTGATGCAGTTCTTACTGCATGTTATCTTATCAATCGTATGCCTTCGTCTGTCTTGAATGAACATGTTCCTTTTTCACTTATTTATCCTGACAAGGATCTGTTCATTCTTACCCCTCGTGTGTTTGGGTCAGTCGCATTTGTCCATCAGTTGTCGCCTGGTTCTGACAAGCTCTCTCCTAGGGCTGTCAAGTGCGTCTTTGTGGGGTACTCCAGAACTCAAAAGGGGTACGAGTGTTTTGACCCTGTTCGTCGGCGGTATATGATCAGTGCAGATGTTACATTTTTTGAATCCATTATGTATTTTTCAGAATCCGGGAACATGCAGCCACCACCTATATCTCCTGATACCGTATTCATGGCACCACCAACATCACCACCGTCACCACCATCACCACCACCACCGCCACCACCACCACCGCCATCAACAGTATCCCCATTACCATTCCGTTACACCCGCAGGCCGCATCCAGCTCATGGTCCTGACCAGTCAACTAGCTCGCCTATGGTATGTAATGAAAATATTAATGTTGATGGATCTGACAACATTTCTCAGCAGGATGCATTACAGGAGCATGGTGATACCACAGAGGATCAGAATGTTCCAATCGCTCTACGCAAGCCGAGGAGAAGCTGTGCCAAATATCCAGTATCAGCAGCTGTGTCTTTTGAGAGGCTATCTGGACACTTCAGGACGTTTGCATTGGCACTTTCAGCTACAGACATTCCACGGAACCACCATGAGGCTTTGCAGGATTCTAGATGGCGGCTAGCAATGGAGGAAGAGATGGCGGCACTTCAGTCTAGAGGAACATGGAGTTTGGTTACTATACCTCCAGATGTCAACCCGGTGAGTTGCAAATGGGTGTTTACAGTTAAACACAATGCAGATGGCTCCATTGACAGGTACAAGGCACGCCTAGTTGCAAGGGGATTCACACAGACATATGGGGTAGATTACCTTGACACGTTCTCCCTTGTGGCGCGTCATTCCACTCTGCGGATCCTGTTATCAGTTGCAGTTACTAGAGACTGGCCACTCTATCAACTGGATTTGAAGAATGCATTTCTGTATGGAGACTTGCAGGAGAAAGTCTATATGCAACAGCCACCAGGTTTTGCTGTTGAGGGGGAGTGTTCCAAGGTTTGCAGATTACATAAGGCCATCTATGGCCTTAAGCAGAGCCCCAGAGCATGGTTCCAGAAGCTGTCAGACCTCTTTGAGAAACAAGGATATAAACGCTCCAATGCTGATCATTCCTTGTTTGTACAGAAGACAGCGAGAGGTATTATTGTAATCATGGTTTATGTTGACGATATCTTGATTACAGGTGATGATGACCAGGGCATTAAGCAGGCAAAGGAAAGGCTGGGGATCGAGTTTATCACCAAGGACCTGGGAGTCCTTAGATATTTTCTGGGGCTGGAATTTGCCAGAAATCCGTATGGATTAGTCATGTCACAGAGGAAGTATGTTACAGATCTACTGAGTGAGACAGGTATGCTAGGGTGTCGACCTGCTACGACACCAATGGACCCTAGCATGAAGCTGTATGATGATGACACAGAGGAGGTGGACAGGAGAAGATATAGAGAACTGGTAGGCAAACTGTTATATGTCACGATCACTAGGCCAGATATATTATTTGCAGTGAGCCGTGTGAGCCAGTTCATGGAGCAGCCACGCCAGGTACATATGGATGCAATACACATGATACTTAGATATCTCAAATCTTCTCCAGGTAAAGGTCTGCTATTCAAGAAAGGAAAGGGGATTTCTATCTCAGCATGCGCAGATGCAGACTATGCAGGATGTCCTAAGGATAGGAAGTCCACTTCAGGGTATGTTGTCTATGTTGGAGATGCTCTAGTCTCATGGAGGAGCAAGAAACAAACTGTGGTAGCTAGATCTAGTGCTGAATCCGAATATAGGGCTATGGCCCAGGCTACTACAGAGATGATGTGGGTGAAAGCGGTGCTGACAGATTTATGCTTAGATATACCACTTCCTATGAACTTGGAGTGTGATAATCAGGCGGCTTTGTTTATTGCAAACAACCCTGCATTCCATGAACGGACCAAGCATATTGAGGTGGATTGTCACTTCATACGCGATATGATTCAGAAAGGATTCATTGCCGCATCTCATGTTACTTCAGAGAACCAGACTGCAGATATATTCATCAAGGCATTGTTACGAGGTCCATTTCAGAAGTGTGCTTCCAAGCTGAGCATGATTGACATCTATGCTCCATCTTGAGGGGGAGTGTTGACGCATATTGAGTAACTGTATCTCTTTGTTATTTTATTTTCTTGTTATTCTCTTTATGTAATTTACCCATAGGCTACTCTCCTATATAAGAGAGCCTAGGGCTATGGAATAGAATCATCTCATTCACGTTTCCCAACAATCCTTGCGTGGGACGCCTGAGAAGCTTCACAATGTCATGCCTCTGACGGCAACTCCAAAGCAACAGAAGACATATAGGAATGCTACCATGGTAGGGGTATTCCAAGCAGCACTTGACCCTGAATATAATGCTGCTCGCTCTCAGATTCTCACCGATGCCACTATTCCCCCCATGGAGGAAGCGTTCCGCAGGCTCAGTGGGATTAATATTCCTTCCAGTGTTTCTAGTCAGACTTCCTCGGCCATGGCAGCATCCCGAGGAAGAGGTCATTCTACTCTTCGTGGACACGGACCTCGTGGTAGAGGAGATCGCACTCATCAGCCCTGCACTTTCTGTCACCGCCCAGGCCATACCGAGGAGACATGCTATTCCAAGCATGGGTTCCCAGCTTCAGCCCGTATTGTAGAACAGATTGAGTCTCCTGCTGGTTCTACTCTATATCAGAGGTTTGATCACCTCGTAGCTAGGCAGAGGGATATTATACTCCTTCCGCATCACCATCCTCAAGAGATCATTCAGGTGTGGCAGCCTCAGCTTCTGTCGGTACCTCTGTTGCTGCCAGCACCTCAGTACTTATGCTTTTACATCTTGTCATGGCTCTGAGATTTCAGAATGGATTATGGACTCTTGTGCAACACATCATCTATGTAGAGACAGACATCAGCTTACGTCATATAGACAGCTTAAGCCAAGGCGAATAGTTGTGATAGCTGATGGGACTCGTTCCCCAATCATAGGACAGGGAGAGATCACCTTGACGCCTTCGATGCATCTGCAGAACGTGCTACATGCTCCAGATTTCTCTATGAATTTGCTTTCTATTAGTCAGATTACCAAGGATTTGCACTATCGAGCTATTTTTGACCCATCGACTCTTGTTTTTCAGGACATTCTTACGGGCAACGTGATTGGGTATCGTCTGGTTCGGACTTCATATGCTGGCATATCTTCTCTTTCGTCTGGCTTTGTCTCTCCATTCACTTGGCACCTCCGGTTGGTCATCTCCCTCTTCAGAAGATGTGTCATATGTTGCCGCAGATTTCACCTACTTCTTCCTTTCATTGCGAAGCTTGTAAGTTGGGAAAGCATCATCGGTATGTCTTTCCCAGTCGTCAGAGTCGGAGCAGTAGCTCCACTTTTAAGTTATTTCATGTTGACATATGGGGTCCAAGTCGTGTACCTGATCACCATGGATACATATTCTATCTTGTAGCTGTGGATGATTTTTCAAGTTTGTTATGGGTGTTTCTTTTGAAAAATAAATCTGAAGCAGGGGATGTGATCAAAACCTTTATTAATGAAGTGGAAAATGTTTTCTCTACCTTTGTGAAGTTTGTACAAGCTGATAATGCATTGGAATTTCGTACTCGTGATATATCTCATTTCCTTTCATCCAGAGAGATTATTTATCAAACATCTTGTCCTTACACCTCTCAGCAAAATGGTGTTGTTGAGAGAAAGCATCGCCATTTTCTTGATGTCACTCGGACTCTTCTCTTTCAGAGTCGTGCACCATACTCGTTTTGGGGTGATGTCGTTCTCACAGCATGCTATTTAGTGAACCGTATGTCATCATCTGTCTTGGGTGAGAAAATTCCTTTCTCCATAGCCTTTCCTGAGAAGGAGTTATTCTCACCCCTCGTAAGTTCAGATCTGTCGCTTTTGTTCATCAGTTGACTCCTGGTCTTGACAAGCTTGCTCCTAGAGCTGTCAAATGTGTGTTTGTTGGATACTCCAGGACTCAGAAGGTGTTATGATCCTCTGCGCATAAAATATTATATCAGTGTTGATGTCACGTTTTTTGAGTCTATAATGTACTTCTCTCCTACAGGTGATAGGTTGGCTTCATCGAACACAGAGGACGCCGTCTATATGTCACCTCCTCCCATGCTTGTTGTACCACCTCCACCAACTCCACCTCCACCTCCACCACCACCATCTCCACCTCCTCCTCCACCCCCTCCTACTACCTAGTCACATGCGCCACATGTTCCATCCCTACCTAAGTTCTACACTCGTCGGTCTACTTCTGCTCATGGTCATCGCCCATCTTCCACAGAGCTCCAGGTTTGTTTTGATAACATAGCGTCTAACGTTGGGTCTAGAGATGTATCTGTGCAGGAATCATTGCAGGAAATTATCGCACAGATGGAGGACGTTCCCTCTGATCTGGATATTCCTATTGCAGTTCGAAAGCAGAAGAGAATTTGTGCTTCCTATCCCCTAGCTTCTCAAGTCTCCTTTCATCGTCTAACAGGGGATTTTCAGAAATTTGCAGTGACTCTATCTGCCGTGGAAATTCTACGGAATTATGACCAAACATTGGAGGGTAGTCGATGGCGCTTGGCTATGGAAGAGGAGATGGCTGCGCTACAGTCACGTGGTACGTGGAGTCTGGTGACTGCTCCAGTTGATGCGTCAGTAGTGGGATGCAAATGGGTGTTCACTGTGAAACACCGTGCGGATGGCAGTGTAGATTGCCATAAGGCGAGACTTGTGGCACGTGGGTTCACCTAAAAATATGGGGCATGGCCTCAAATTTCAGCGAAATTTGGTCGAATTTCTATCGAATATCGATATCCAGTCGAAATCGAAATTCGACCGCAATGATCGAAATGACCGAAATATGGGGGTCCTAGTACAAAAATGATCGAAATGACCGAAATTTCGGTCGAAATTCCACCGAAATTCCATCGAAATTCTGTTTTGGTCGATACCGAAATGGTGACCGAAACCGACATTTAAGGCCTTGATATGGGGTGGACTATCAGGATACTTTCTCTCCAGTGGCTAGGCATTCTACTCTGGGTATTCTTCTATCAGTTGCTATGACAAGAGATTGGCCCCTATACCAGCTTGATATGAAGAATGTCTTTCTCTATGATGATCTACAGGAGGAGGTCTACATGCAGCAGCCACCGAGGTTTTCTGCTGAGGGGGAGTGTCAGAAGGTGTGCATGCTTCACAAGGCTATTTATGACCTTAAGCAGAGTCCAAGAGCATGGTTCCAGAAGCTCTCAGACTTGATAGAGCAGCAGGGGTTTGTGTGATCGACTGCCGAGTTGATGATATTATTGTTACAGGAGATGACAAGCAGGGCATTCAGGGTGCCAAGGACTTCTTAGGTCAGCAGTTTGTGACCAAGGATCTTGGACATCTACGCATGGAAGGCCGTATCGATATCGATATCGTTTCGGTCTGCCCGGAAATGGACATATCGGGATATATCGACGATATATCGATGATATCGGTGGAAATGTCAAAAATGGCTCAAAAAAGCTAAATTTTGGGCATTTTTTCAGAAATTAAGATCATCCAAGATATTAGAATAACAAATAACCTACAAATACACATGTATATCACACATCGATCATTTATATACCATATATCACACATATTGGTCATCATATCGAACATATCGCTGTTAATGTTTATTCCTGACCTTTAGATATTGGAAATGGATTCCATTCAAGTTCTTATAACATTAAATAACTTACCAATATACACTTAGATGACACATATAGATCATTTGTGAAGACTATGATCCTTATATTGCACATATCGATCATATCGAAATATCGTTGGTACTGTTAGTTGTTGACCTATATATATTTAAAATGGAGTTCATCCAAGTTCTTAGATCACTAAATAGCTTACAAATATACTCTTAGATCACGCATATCGATCAATCTATGAAGCTTATATCGCATATATCAATCATTTTGAACATATCGATATTATTGTTTGATTCTTGACTTATAGATATTTTATTTTTGAAGAATTGACTTATAGATATTGGAAATCGATTTCATTCAAGTCTTACAATATGAATAACTTGTAAACATACACCAAGTTGAAGAACCATTGTATGCACCCTCCTGTCGCACCATACCCTACCGGTACGGGGGTCTCGCTGCCCGGTCAGCGAGCTTGGGGGGGCTAGGGGGGGGCTAGGTTGGCCCCCTCTTGTGGGGGTGCGGGGGCAGCGCCCCCGACCCGAAACAAAATATATTTATATATATATAAACCATTGTGTGATTTAATACTAGGTGTAGCTAGATATATGTGTTTTAATACTAGGTGTTGAATCAATCTTCCATGAATAATAGCATTGATATATAGAGATATCGGTGAAATATCGATGATATCAATCGATATCCAGGATTTTTTCTACTGAAACCAGTCATTTTTTATCGACATGAGCCGATATGGCGATATATCGCTGATATATCGGCGATATATCGCCGATATCCCTGTAAAAGGAGATACTGGGTAATATCGAAACCCCTACCCTGTCGAAACCGATATATCGACGATATATCGTCAATATATCGCCGATACGGCCTTCCATGCATCTACGTTACTTCCTTGGGTTGGAGTTTGCACGGAACCAGAGAGGTCTTGTGATGACCCCGAGGAAGTATGTTGCAGATCTTCTTTCAAAGACAGGCATGGCAGATTGCAGACATGCCACTACTCCTATTGACCCGAGCATGAAGCTATATGATGATGACACTGAAGAGGTCGACAAGAGGAGGTACAGGGAGCTTGTTGACAAGCTACAATATGTGACCACCACCAGGCCCGACATATCCTTTGCTATGAGCAAAGTAAGTCAGTTTATAGAGCAGTCCAGACCCGCACATATGGATGCAGTCCATATTATTCTGAGATACCTGAAGACTTCACCTGGTACAAGACTTCTTTTCAGCAGTGGTACATCCCTATCAGTTACAGCATGTGCAAATGTAGATTATGTTGGATGTCCAAAGGACAGAACGTCTACCTCGGGCTTTGCTGTGTTTATAGGGAATTCCCTGGTTTCATGGAAGAGCAAGAAGCAGACTGTAGTTGCCAGATCTAGTGCTGAGTCAGAATACAGGGTTATGGCACAAGCTACCACGGAGATGATGTGGGTCAGATCTATTCTTATTGACCTAACTATAGAGGTGCCACTTCTTATGCACCTCCAATGTGACAATCAGGCTGCTCTTTTTATTGCCAACAACCCCGCGTTCCATGAGAGAACGAAACATGTTGAGGTAGACTGCCATTATATGAGAGATATGATTCAGAAGGGCCTGATTTCTACTTCTCATGTTACTTCAGGAGAGCAGACAACAGATATCTTCACTAAGGCATCACTCAAGAGGCTATTTCAGAAGTGTTCGACCAAGTTGAGCATGATTGATATCTATGCTCCATCTTGAGAGGGAGTGTTGAGATATTTTTGCATTCCATGTATCTTTTTAGCTATTTTATTTCATTTTGTCTATCTTATGTAATTTACCCGAGGCCTCTCCCCTATATGAGAGCCTAGGGTTACATGAATACACAACTATTCTTTTTTCTCCAACAATTGCGCCCGGTTCAAATCGCCCAGAGGACCGCAAAAGAGAGAGAGCAGGCGTCAGTAGAGTTGCCACCAACTCCCCTAACCGACGTCCAGAACGACAATGACCCGTCCAGCCGTAACCAAGAAATGTCGACCACCATCCACACCTGCTGCGAATATGGGCACGCAAAAAAAAGGTGGTCCAGATCCTCGATGTCAACTCCACATCTATCACAATGCATGTTAGGCAGACCAAACATCCTTCCCCTCCTGGCTATCACTCAACTTGCCTCTTCTGAGGCACCACAGGAATACCTTCACACGGCACGGAACCTTGCTGCTCCAGATAATACTCATGTCGCGGCGAAAATCTTCATCAAGTTCTTCCCTTATCTTCGAAACTCAGTGTAGGCTTTCTTAGTCGAGAACCTCCCCTCGTCACAGACAAAGTGGTATGTGCCCTACATGAAGCCCCCCGGGGGCGGAAGTTCTGATTGCATTGTCATGAGCTCCTCCAAACACTGGTCTGACAGATCCGACACAAACCCAGGCATCCAGGTCCCAGAAATACCCACTTGTAAAAATGTACACCCTCGCGATGAAGCCAAGGTGAAAAGTCTCCGATAACGCGTGGAAAGAACCCCATCTCCACTCCAATCATCCAGCAGAATCAAAAAATGCTCCCATTACCCAACACAGGCCTCAATCTAGGCATCAAATATGGTAACAACTTCCTAATCCCCTCCAACAAAGGAGAAGCAAAAAGGGGCAGTTTGGAAGATTGACTACGCCAAGGCTTACGACTGTGTCAGTTGGAGATTCCTGTGGATAGCGCTGCAGAAGAAGGGATTTCTGGAGGATTGGATTGCTTGGGTTAAGAGATGTGTCACCACTAGCTCATGTTCGGTGTTGGTCAACGGGAAATCGGAGGGAGGGTGGTTCCAGCTGCAGAGGGGGGTGCGCCAGGGGTGCCCCCTGGCTCCCCTGCTTTTTGTATTGGTGGCGGATTGTCTTGCAGTCTTATTTCAGTGGGCGGTTGAAGAGGGTTGGTGCGAGGGTTTCAGGTTGGGGGACATCTCCGTTCCGGTCCTGTAGTATGCGGACGACACGTTGATTTTCCTGGGGGGACGGAGGAGCAGAATCACAATACGACTATTTTGATGGATATGTTTTGTTGTCTCTCTGGTTTGCAGATTAACAGGAAGAAGTCGATCCTGATTCCTATGGGGATGGATGGCGAGGAGAGTAGCAGGTTAGCGGCGTGGGCAGAATGCCCTCTAGGGAGATTACCGATAACCTATTTGGGGTTGCCACTGGTCGATGGTAGGCTGAGGAAGTCAGATTGGGACTGTGTTCTTCGAAGAATGGAAGAGCGGTTGGAAGGATGGAAGGCTACCACTCTGTCCAAGGGTGGGAAGCTTACATTACTGAAGCACGTTCTTTTCGCCATTCCGATATTTTTCTTCTCGATGAGATTAATGCCGGTTGGTGTCAGAAGGTAGAGGCTCTGATGAGATCTTTTTTCTGGTCAGATGGGAGGCAGACAACGAAGGGGTTGCACCTGGTGGCTTGGAAGGATTTTGCGCTACTGGTCTCGGAGGGGGGCCTGGGCGTCAGGGATGTGGATTCTATGAACAGGGCCTTGTTAGCCAAATGGGTGGTGCACATTTGGGGCCCAACTGACTAGTCAGTTTTGCGGTTGCTGAGGGAGATTTATGGTGTCACAGGGGAGTTGGTGGCGGTGCAGAAGCGGCATGAGTCTTCGTTGTGGAGTGGGATCCGTGCCGTGATTCCGAGGCTCAGGCCTCTCCTCCGGCCGAAGTTGGGGAACGGTCTCCGGTTCCGATTTTGGCAGGATGACTGGACGGGGGAGGGGGCGTTAGCCTACCGTTTTTCTAGGTTGATGGCATTAGCCGTTGACATGGGGCGCGGGTGGCAGAAGTGGCTGACTATGGGTTGTGGGCGCCGAGGTTACTTGCGGATCTCTCGAATCAGAGATTGGAAGAATTTTTGAGGTTACTATCGGAGATTCCCTCTGTCGGGGATATGTCGGGCGACCCCGACCATTTTGTGTGGGCAGATGGTAAGTTTTCAGTGAAGATTACGTACCAGAAGCTGAGTGGTGGTATGGTGGAGCGCGATGAAGACCTATGTGTTGACTTGAAGGTGATTTGGGCGGCCAGGATTCCTACTCGGGTTAAGGTCTTTCTTTGGTGTCTAAGGAGAGAACGTCTTTGTGACAAGGTGAGAAGAGGTAGGCTGCTGGGTGCGACAGATTTGATGTGTGACAGATGCAAGGACGGCGTGGAGGACGCGGACCACATTTTCTTTGGATGCAGGTCTTCGGCCAATGTATGGGATTTGTTGGGGCTTTCGTGGGTTCGAACATCAGATGCGAAGCATTTTTGGAGATCTATTCGGGCGGTCGGCCTTGGGTCTTCTGGAGATGTCTCCAAGCCCTTTGCAGTGCTCTGGGCTATTTGGCTTGCCAGGAATGATACCACTTTCAAGGGACAACGGTTTTACTTTGAAAATGTACTTGCGCACTGTAATGCATTGTACAATTTTTGGGTTTCCAACTGATGTACCTTCTTGTTAATTAATAAATGTTTTGGTGTGATGACTCCCGCCTTGGGAGGGCTCCCCTTTTTTCTTATTCAAAAAAAACAAAGGAAAAGCAAAGCGGATTCGTCCAGCCTCCAGAGAGCCCCCCACCCCATAGATCTCCCGCAGAAGTATCCATGCCAAACTCTGTGAGTCGCCCCAAATATGTATCACCCACTTCGCCAGCAAAGATTTGTCCATGCTCCCGACGTCCCGTATGCCTAAACCACCCTCCTTGATCGGCCTCGTGATGGAGTCCCAATCAACCAGATGCCAACCTTTCCCCTGCTGCCTCCCATCTGACCAAAAGAATTTCCTCATCATGCTCTCAATCTTCTTTCTCATCCCCGCAGGTAGCAATCTCGTAGAGTAGAAAAAAAGAGAGATAATCGAAAGAACATGTTTTAGCAAAATCGGTTTCCCCCCACGTAAGAGGGTCAATGCTTTCCAACCAGCCAGCCGCTGCTCCATTTTGTGAATAACCAAGTCCTAATCCGCTTTTTTAAGCTTACCCGCAACCAATGGCAAACCTAGGTACGAGATCGGCATCTACCCCAACAGGCAGCCAAGCGTCGTCACCACATTCACCTCTTCTGCAGCCGCCAGCCCAAAGGGAATCACCACCGACTTCTACTTGTTAATCTGAAAGACCTGAAAGATTGGTGAAGACCTCCACCAACTGCATCGAGCGGCTAATCTGCTCGCCAGAGCCGACCAAGAATATAACCGTGTCATCTACGTACTGCAACAAAGGAATGGAAATCTCATCACAACGGAAGCCACCATCCAGCACTCTCTACCCTCTTCCATAACAGCTAGCGCATCCGCCACGATCACAAACAACATAGGAGCAAGCAAACACCCTGTCTGACCCCCCTCTGTGGTCGGAAAAAGCCCCCCTCCAGTCTGCCGTTCACCAGCACCGAGAAAGAAGAGAGTGACGCACATCTTCATCCAGGAGATCCAAAGATCCAAAAAGCCATGTCGCTGCAAAGATGCCCACAAGAACCGCCAATCCACACAGTCATAAGCCTTCAAGTAGTCAATCTTCCACATCACACCCTTTAAGCCTCGTTGTCGTCATTCGAGACAAATCTCAGCCGCCATCACCAGACCATCTGCCATCTTCCGACCGAGGATAAATGCATATTGTTCCTGCAAAACGATACAATCCAGGACCACCTTCAACCTGTTCGCTAGTACTTTAGAACATCAAAATGTTGCAAAAATCACCAATACCAATACGCTCCTTAGTTTTTTGTTTTTCCACTTGCATCGGTTGGTTCATAATAGGATCCTATACTTCATCAGACCTTTCATGGTATGCCCACTCAAAAAAACTGCCTACATATTTTTGGCACTTTCTCATATATAATTCTCTGCTTAAACACATGGCATCCATACATAATCACACCTCTTTTTCCACACAAATATATTTGCCAGTTACTTGTACAGTGGCCTCTATAACACTTGGATTATGGAGATGAACATTCAGGTTTGGTAATCCGGTCCAAACAGGAGTTTATGTACTCCATAGGTTAGGCCAAAACAAGCGGTGACCATCTGATCATGCAACCCCATTTATTTCGGTATTTGCAATCATCTGAGATGCACGATCTAATGAAATCCTCTTCAACATATCTAATTAAGATATGTCTTGAATCCAAAGCCCATAGAAAGATTTCACCTAGATGCTCAAATCTCCCTTGCAAGAAACTCTGGAAGATCATCAAATCTGCCCTTAAATTCTCAAATCATGCAATCAAAGAGGTCACAATTCACGAAGGCCAGTGTAAAGCATTAACTTCCTTCTCCATATAACAGGTTCACCATCCACAACAATAGGATTAAAATCTGAAGAGGTTCACCAAAGTTAGGAGCAAAATGAATGCCCATCATCGCAACAATATAAGAATTTTGTTGCAAATGTTTCCTGGTTCCACCGAAGGCATCTTTGATATTCTGAAGCCATTTTCCTCAAAATAGCTTCCTTACTAAATACCACAGGAGAGAGTAATGGAAATGGCCTTCATTAAGGTTCAAACCCCCTTCCAATCTCCCATCCTTCTGATTGATAAACTGTGTTATGCCAAAACAAAACTGGAGCCAAAATTGATCCTCAAATGAGATAGGTGTGGCATTCCTTGGATGGGATTATTGTCGATGCTGCAATGGATGAAGTCGTTGCGGAGAATTCTGGCAGTTTGGCATGCAACAGTGCTCTCGCATTGCTCAACCTTCATTACATGGGATTTGGTGCTTTCGTTGCGGCAGAGCATTGCAATTGGCCAGAGTTGTTCACTTGCAGCATTGATGTGCTTTCGACATAATTAACTGAGTCATCGCCTGCACGATTGCTCAATGTGGGGTATTTCTTGAAGGACGTATGTTTCTAGAAGTGGTGACACCAAGCCTAGAGACTTCACGAGGTTTCTTGATTCTCTTGTGGACAGCACCTAAGATGTTCCTCCCCGGTTGATGGTCTTGTAATTAAGGCAGGTCCAACTAAAAAGCTTGAAATCATTAAGGACCGTGGTGTTTGGGCTCACGCTGATGGTGTAGAGGTCGATAAGGTCTGGTTGGACAGTGTATCGATGTGCATTCGTAGACTCCCTGGCAAGAGGGCAGAGAAAGTGCTCTCTTCGGGGCTAGTTGGAGGCATGTCTTTTGTTGTGTGGCATCACTCGCCGTTCTTGCATGGTGCCTCGAAGGTTGATGAGCATTGGAGGACACATGTTTCAAGCATCCCTCTCCGCAGTCGTAATTTGAAGGAGGTTTGATCTGCCCTTTCCAGCTTTGGTGAAGTCGTAGAGGTTATTAGCAATGGCTTGGGATCGTGGGAAGGCCTAAGGATGGTGGTCATCATCAAGGGATGTGTCTTGAGGAAGTTCCTGCAAGTAGAAAAGTGGATCAACCAGTCAATGGTGTCGTTGTAGGGAGGGCATCTGATGGGCAATTAGAAACTCCATTCGATGGCACCCACAGCAAATGGGATCATCCCAATGAGATCCCAAAAAAAGATCAACGAGGAATCTGCTGAATTTTTATTGGACGTCGATCCAACAAAACTTTAGTTATCGAAATCCTCTCCAATTGCAGCCTAATTAACCGATTTGTTAAACGATCCTCCAACTTGGTTTTTATGTAGGGCGGAGCGAGTATGTTATTTAGATCTGATTTGCTACTAAAGCGAGTCATGGCACATACTGCATAGGACATCACTCGATTACCTCCTCAAGGTGGTTCCAAGCAGCTGAGTGGATCTTTCTTTCCCCAAGGTGGGTCGGGACCACGAACTTGATTGCGGTACAAACATCTAGGGCAATGGTCGGCAACGAAATGCTTTTATTGGGGCACTTGGAATGTGCTCTTGTTACTTGTTCAAGGACCGCTTCCCAGTTGTGAGGCGGAGGATATTCATGGAGGCCATAGGGTCCTACCTGAGAGAAGAAGGGGGCTTCAGGCAGCTGAAGATATATTTTTGTTTTCTCACAAAAAGGGATATTTGATTCTCTTAGTTGGGAAACTAGGCTCTTTGCTGGGGGGGGGGGGGGGGTTTCGATGGAAAAAGAGGTTGAAGTTACACTATCAGTTGATACTTTGAGGACCGATTCACCATTTTGGATGGTCGCAGTGGTGTCACAAGCGAGGAAGGAGGCCATGCAACTTGCCTATCATCGAGAGGGGGACCATAGTTGAGAACACTAAAGATTCTTTGACATAGGGGAGATGGGTGATTGATAATGCATTTGTGAATGAAGAGATGACGTGTGTTGTGTTTTTTTATGGCGGGATCTATCCCTCAGTTGTGCAGTAAAGTTGGTCTCTTGGAACGTAAGGGGTTTGGGATAGGCAAAGAAGAGAGCAATGGTGGATGCACTTCTTGTCGCATGGTCGGTGGACATGGAATGCTTGCAGGAAACAAAGATCCATCGATGGGATAGCGGAAAGTGGAGATCCATCATCTGGTTAAGCCTCACTAAATTCATGACTGTTGAAGCAGCTAAGAGCTCTAGTGGTTGTGTGGTGGGGAAGAACGGAGACATTTTCAGGCAAGTGGACGAGGTTGTTTCTGTCAAATAGGTCATTGTGTCTTTTAATCGCTATATGACTGATGATGTCAAGCTGCTTGTGACATCTGTGTATGGTGAATCGGGATCCTCTGTGAATGTTAAGCTATGGGTCAAATTGCAGGGCATTTGCTTTAGATTTCATGGGGTGGTGTAGATGGTCAAGGTGACTTCAATGTCTCGATCTATTAAATGATCACACGAGGGCCAAGGGGATTGGATCCGGAATCTCATTTTCTCTCGGAGGTAATTGAGGAGGTGGAGCTAAAGGGGTATTGGACGCCTCAAACTATAGATATACCTAAAGTAACTCCATGTCTAAGTCTTAGATTGATCATTTTCCTTCTATCAATTAAGGCGGTTGTATTTGTATAGGTTGGTTGTGATTCATTCGGTCCCTCGCTCTCGCTCAAACCACACTCTTGTGTGCTTTGATAACGGTGAGGAGTACAACACGTCTTCTTGGTTTCGATTTGAGCAGTTGTATGGATGTTGGAGGATAGCTTTCAGGAGGAATCTGAGTTTTTGGTCCATTTGTTGATGGAGAGTTCAACGTCGAAGCAGTCCGCATTCAAGCTTTATGAACTCTGCAATATGATGGTTTCCTACAAACATAAGTCTCGATTATAGAGGGAAATAAGGTGCACATACAAAATAGGGGAGTAAGCGGCTTGATGAGATCGAGGAAAAACACAACCTTGATTTTGATGAATTCCCTACAGAAGATCGTCTAGAGGAGGGCTGAAAGAGGAAGGTGGAGTAGAAGCAAATATCGAGGTAGAAATGGTTGAGGAGGCAACGTGAATACAAGGTTTTTCATGTGAAATCTAACGAGAGGCGTCGAACAAACCTCATTCATTCCATCGGGGTCGGTGATGTGGTGTATCATGATAAGATTGAGGTGGCAAAGGCAGAAATTGGGTGTTTCATAGCTACCAACATATGAAGTCGTTCGTTACGGAGCTGGTAACTTGGTTAAGGTCTACAATGTTTTGTTTACCTTAAATGCAAATGGGTATCCTGGTCCAGATGGTTTTCTTGTTCTCTTCTTTTAAGAATTTTGGGAAGTGGTAGTGACTGACATCTTTAATACAGCGTCGGAGTTATGCAGGAGCAATCTCAATTTTGAGAGGTTGAATCATTCCTTCATCTTTCTTTTACCCAAGAAAGATGTCATCCTGAATAGGAAAAATTGTATTAGTGGACATCGTTTATCTTATCGTGGCAACGTTGCTGATTTATAGTCTTAAAGGGTTGTGGGAGAGATCATTTCTCCAGTTCAGTACGCTTTCATCTCAGGAAGGCAGTTGATGGATATCATAATGATGGCTACAAAGAACATTTCGTATTAGAAGAGGCGTAAGATCAAGGGATATAGTGGAAGGTGAACTTTTCCAAAGCTTATGAATCTATTGGTGCTCCATATGGGCTTCTTTGCATCATTGTGGTTTCCCATATCTGCATCAATGTTGTAAAAGTCACCCGACTAGCCCGACTAGTAGGTCCGACTAGTCTAGTCAGTGGGGTGGCCGACTGAGTACCTGACTAATTCTGACTATGTCCACTAGTCAACCAGTTTTTGCTTGGAGATAACACATTTTTTACTTTTTTAAAAGCAAACTTACTCTAATACGCTTACTATTTTATTTAAATTCAATTACTTCTTTTGATTCATTATGATAGTAATATATATATATGTAAATATATAATAATATATGTATAAAACTGGTTTATATATTTAAAAAATCAAAGCCGATTAAAGCCCGACTAAATCCGATTAATCGCCCGACTGCCAATTAATCCTTAGTAAGTGACCCGACCGACCGAGTACCGACTACCAACTTTTGCAACCTTGATCTGCATAACACATATCTCTTAGATTAAGCATGCATTATAATAGTGTCGTGTATGGTTTTGACTAATGGTTGGCCTTACAGAGGTTTCTTCTAGGCTTCTAGCCGTAGAAGGGTGGTGAGGCAATACGCCCCCTAGCTCCTCTTCTTTTTGTATTACTCGCTGATGCTTTGATGACTATGGTGCGTAGAGCTGGGAGTGGTCGATATTGTGTTGGGTATCAGTCCGGAGGAAATCTCAATGCATATTCTATAGTATGATGATGACATGATCTTGTTAGCAAAAGGAGGGACCTCGAGCTGTGGAGGTCTCTTTCTTGTCATGGACCTATTTTGTGATGTCTTGGGCTTGAGGATCAACAAAATTAAGTATGCTTGTATATCTTCTTGTTTGAGCGTGGAGGACATCGTGAGTTAAGTCTTGGTTGAGGACTCATAGGCGTCATACCCTGAGTTGCCTCTAGTCTATGGTAAGTTATGGAAGATGGATTAGATGACGTTGGTAGACAAGATTAAGAAGAGACTAACATGGTGGAAGTATGCTTGCTTACCCAAAGGTGGGAGACGGGCATTTCTTAGGTTGATCCTCACTATTATCCGGGAGTTATTCCTTTCTTCTAGGATGAAGAGATTTTCCTGGTCATCCTCGGCAACTCCTTAGCATTCTACTAGTTGATTGAAAGACGGTTACGATGCAAAAGTGTGATAGCAGAATTGGTGTTCTAAGCTTAAAACAAATGAATATGGCTCTCCTTTCCAAGTTGACTAACCTCATCTGGTGTGACAATTCCGACATGCTCTGTTTGTTGGTGTGAAATATCTATGGGGCATCTCCTAGTTTTTTAAGGAAAAAGGGACTGATGTCATAGGGACAGGCATCTCCTAGTTTTTGAGTTACCTGAGGTCGTTCGGATGGTCATCAACATTTTGTTGGAGTATTTGTTCAATGCTTCATGATGGAATATTGTCCCTGCAACTGGTTTTAGGGGATGAATGTGTCTTTAGCTTCTAGCGTGATGATTGGACTGAGGATGGGCCCCTGAGTGCGTAGTCCCCCCAGTTGTTTGCTCTAGCCTTTGATCAGGAGGTGTGGGTTGTTAACAATTGGGAATTGGTATAATGGAACCTATCATTCTACATCATGACTATATCAATGTGGGTGAGTGAGGGATTTCCATTCATACAAGTTGATCATTATATACTCCACCTTAATGAGGAGTGTTGATGATAATTAATGAATGAATTATTGGATAATAAAATCTTGCAAAAAGAACCAGCTATTGTGTATCGTAAATTTGTGTTTAATTTTTGCATTGACTATTACATGAGTGTTAGGTGTGAATGGAGCCTCAGGAACTACATGCTTCATTGCAATACAGAAAGCACAGTTATTAACCATCTTTTGTAGAGTAGTTTGGTCATCCCTACCATCCCAAACCATGTGAAATACAACAGTTTGATGCTTGTTTGTTGCACTTTATGTCTGGTTTATCATTTTCAACAAAAAAAAATGGTGCATCTAGCCTCGTCCTTCGTCAATCAGTAGTACCTCGAAATATCATGACCCATATCCACTCATTATAAGGCAATTATCTAAATGAATCAATATTAAGGACCCATCCTTTCGAGGGTCCCCAAAGGGCACCTTCTTATTAGGAAAGTCATGCGGCATTCACACCGATGAGCCCAACTATTTAGTGCTTAACACAAGCGAGTATCAGGCCCCCAGCCTTAACCCCTTTCATGCCAAATGCCTTACCCACAACCAAGATGGTGCCTCAAAAATGCGCATGTGCCTGCTAGTCCACTTTAATCAGGTTCCGTTTCATACATATAAGAACTATAACTAAGATAATAATACCATCCTGTGCCCACAATGGGATTTTTCCATGGCCAAAAATCAACAACCGACAGTATTCATGAACTTGAAGAAATGCTTTTCAAAAAATAAAGTAAACCATTTATGACATTGAAACAATTAATGGGGCTCAAGAACTCAAATGGTCCCAAGGCAAATCATCAGTTTAGAACCTAGAACACACACAAAATTTCACTGATTCATGATGACAAGAGCCAAACATTTTCCTGATAATTACATCAGCCAATGAAGCTAAGAAATGGGTTTACAGTATGACAGTAATCCTAACTCTCCATCTAATTATAGAGTAAAGTCCTGCAGACATCAACAAGTGCTTCTCTTGAAAAGACGTCTATCGAGCCCAACGTGAACTCTTAAAAAAATGTAATTTGATATAGCGCGTCCCTTTCTAGGACCAAAAATACTTATAACACATTAACAACCAGTTGCTCACGTGCATTATCCTTATCAATCTACCAAACAATAACTCGTTGCGAAACCAATCATAAAACCTCATTAAGAACTTGCCAATCCCGGACCACCCCCCGAAAAAAAAAAGAACGCAAATTCCAGCCACGTCTTTGAATGAGCATGAAATTGGGTAAAAAGATTCACCACGCATTCTTCGACAAATCTCGTAAAGAAGCGGTTCCTCTTCACGGAGACGCCTCCCTCGAGCGGCGGGCGATTGGCGGAGACGTCGATCTCGGTGGCGCAGTAGAACCTGTCGATCCTGACCCTGGCCTTGGGAGGGGCCGGATCCCCGTCGAGGACGAAGACCAAGAAGGCCCCATCTTGGCGAAGAGGTTGACGGTACGGAAGAAGGTGAGGCGGAGGTGAGCTTGAGGGCGCGGGGGTTGCGGCATCGGGCGGCGAGGACGGACTCGTGCTGGACGATCCAGAAGGAGAGGTCGACTGCGACCCGCGGAGGAAATCAACTCCCTCGCGGTGGCAGTGGGTTTCAGTCAACCGGTCAATATTAGATTGCTCCAATCGCCGTCGGTCCAAACCCGTCAGCATGATGTCACCATTTTTATCGACTCGGAAAAAATCGGTCCGGGTTGTCCGGGCTTAATTTACTGGTTAGATTGGTCGAATCGATTTTTTGAACTAAAAAAACAGGATACATATATGTAATTATGTATTTATATATCAATGAAATAATCGTTAGAATTTTCAAATCTTTAAATAGAATAATATGATTGTCTATTTCGAGTAAAACTCTACAAAGTTAGTCGCATTTTTTATAATTATATATGAATATAATATTGTAATCGTTTATTTATAGTTGTTTCAAGAAATTACTCTAAGAAAATATTAACATATCGTATATTCCAAAAAAAGAGTGGCATACCTTATATCTCAGAAATTAAGAAGGGCATACATGATAAAAACCTCATTATTTCATTATTTAAACCTTTATTTTTTTGAAAATTACCAAACATCAAAACTGGGTCAATCCGGGTTAACCGGTCCGACCAACCGGGTCAACCTGGTCCGACCACTGGTCGGACCCGATTTTAATTTTTTATTTTTTTTGAAATTAATTACAAAGAATCGACCGAACCGATCGGGTCGGGGCCGGTTCCCGATCCAATCGATCCGACCGGCCGGTGCGGTCCGGTTTTTTTAACCATGGTTTCATTAGCTCCCAAAAGTTGCCGCTGATGCCCATGGTGGGCCTCTTTTACGGCTGTGGGGCGATCGGGAAATAAATTAATGCGCATGTGAAAACATGCGTAGATAATGTACTTTTATTTACTATTGTCATTTTCATAGAGAGACATAGTTAGGGATGAGCATATTTTCGGGCAGATCCAGTCTATTCCGGTGTCCGATCCGATCCCGCTCCGAGCTCGAACCATAAACTGGCATGTATGAGCTTGATTATTGATCCGATCAATTTTTCGGGCCAGGTTCGAGCATGTCCAAGCTCGAAGACCGTGGACCGCCCGAGTGTAGGCTCGAGTATTGGGGAGGATAGTGTCCTTGGGGAGGAGAAGCTTGTCCATTCAGATGGGATGAGTTGTTTTTTCCGCTATTATTTCTTCTGAACAAATTACCTGCGTTTTTAATATGTCTATAGTTTAGATTATTATATCAAAAAAATGAAGGAAAATTTCATCTACAAATCCTCAAGTAAAATAAAAGATATCTAAAGGGCATTCCCTCATTTTTTAAATATAGCGGATCGGCTCGACTCGGTCCGACCAATGTACTTACGAGTTGGGCTCAAGCCTGGGTCGCAATTCCATAAATTTGGCAGGCTTAAGCTCGACTCGAGGGCCCACAAATTGGAACTGGATTTGGGCTAGGCTAAGTTGGGCCCAATCCAGCCAGGCCCGATGCTCATCCCTAGATATAATCTCTCGAAAGTACTACTTGCAAAATAGCTCAAAATGTAAACATAGACGGAGATCATTATTATTATTATGTACTAAAAAACTTTGACTCATAGAGAACTATTGCAAATAATACAAAATTGGGATTTTTACCCGGCAAACCATATAATCTTTTTAAATGACCTCTACGACCTTTGAAACATCGATATTCCTCCCTCAATCCTCGTAAACTTGCTAACATTTACCTTACAGACCTTGTGGTTATCCCACGTCCATTTACCTGTTAAAACTAACTGGATTCCGTTATGTTCTTTGACATTTACCTATTTTGTTTATCAAATTTACATTCAATGCCATTCCCCCTCTCCCTCCTCCTTATCTCCGTTTCCCACCCCCTCGTCCTTCCCATTGTCCGCCTCTCGCCCTCCGCCCCTGGCCCTCCCTACCATTGTACCTTCGACCTCTTCCTTCTGCTTCCTGGATTCTTCCCATACGAGGGCTTCCCTACAAACTTGCCAACTGGCTCAAGGGCCCTGGCGGCTCGGACCAGCTTTAAGTCCCTTCCGACCAATATTCCTTCCCAGGTATGCTTGCACGTGCACCGGATGCCGGTTCAAGCTGCCCAGAAGTAGAATCCAAGTAGACATGGTATGGAGGGGCTTCAGCAGAAGAAGGATCAAATTTCCGTTCCTTTTTCCTCGCACTTTATTGGATCCAATCGACTCGATCTTCTTCTCAGAACACAAATTCGTAGACTAATAGATACGTATTGCCTAGACGAAGAAATCGTACCCAGAAATGGCATCTGGAGTTTCTTCGACGGTGAAGAAAGAAGGAAATACACAGCACATTTCAATTTACCGCGGAAATGAGATGATTTCATGCACAAATAAAAAGTGTACACTTAAGCATTACTTTTAAATATTTGTTGAATACACAAGTACCAGGTCAGATTTTTCACCTAGAATTTTTCATGTTGTCAAGGGATTTATGTTTAGAAAAGTGTCGAAGGAATGACGCGAAAGGAATTACTGTTCTATTGCATGACCATCACGACCTGTGAGTACCTCAAGTGGAAGGTTGCAGAGAAAAGAAAGGAGGAGAGGAGTAGATCAAAGGAGTACAGTGTATAGAGGGGAGAGAATATTCAGGATAAAGCAAGGTTAAATAAATTCAAGTTTACGGAGAGAGAGTGGAAGAGGAAGGAGGGGAAGAGAAGAAGAAAGGAGGGAGAGTGGAAGAAAATCTACTATTAGATTTGCTAGGATTAGATTAACTCAACTTAAACCCAAGCTAGTTAACTCAAAAAGTCTCAAATTAACGGCAGGGTCTATAGGGTAAGACGGAGCAAGTTTACATGGTCGAGAGAGGAATATCGATATTTCAAATATCGTAGAGGTCATTTAAAAAGATTATAGGGTCTGCCAGGTAAAAATCCCTACAAAATTATATACCTAAACTTCTATTATGGCTGGGATAGCTTTAATGTCTTAAATGTATCCTTTGTATTATGTTAGGGGCGGAGGCAGTATTTATTTATAGGTAGGGCTTAAGGTAAATAAATCAAAAATGTGTGGATGTGCAGATAATTCAAAATACTATTGTTGAGTTCTATTATATAAAAAAATGATAAATAATGTCAAAGAAAACCATACATAGCTTACTAAAGCTATGCTCGATGATTTTCTATTACATAAAAATCGATAATAATATCTTCCGTAATGAATTTCATTGATATCTCCTTCTCGGAGTATGAGTCTGTTGTTCTTTTAACTTTAATCAACCATGAATTCACACAATCCAATGGTGATAATTGAATCTAAATTTGTGCTCACGCTCTATCTACAGAGAGGAAGGAAATTGAGCGAGGTTGGTCGAAGTAGGGTCGAGGCTTTCTAGAGCCGGACGCAATCAATAGAGAGTGTAGTAATTAATTGAAAATGATGTGGATGTGCGTGCGTGCGCGTGTAATCATTATATATATGTATCCATATCCTCACATAGATCATATATTCATTAAGAACATGAAAAACTATTAAATAGCGATTGATGGGAGACGGGCAACAAGCTGCGCCGCCAATCCCTTTTGAATGGCAAATCCAAGTCTTCGAAATACAACATTAATATATCCTCACATAAATAAAATTTTATCCATATCCATATTTTTAAAATAATAAAAAATTTTGGGATTTTATCACTTGTGCCCCTCCGAGATATCGCAATTTCAGTTATGCCCCTATCTTTTTGGTAATATCAGTTGTGCCCCTCAAAACTTTCTCCGTCATCAGTTGTACCCTTCCGTCAGGTTGACCGTCAATGAATTGACTTAACCATGGTTTTTTCAAACCTTGGTGTGATTAAGAGGGGTATTATGGTCAAAATAAAATCAAATGAGAAGGATGGTTGGGGAGGAGGTGCGGGGCTGTGGAGGAGGTGCGGGCTGGCGGCAGGGGCTGGGGGAAGTGCGTGGCTGCGGAAGGTCAGGGGGTTGACGATGGTTGCGCGGTTGCACGGTTGCGCGGTGCAGAGCAGGGGAGGTGGCGGTGCGGGGCAGGGGAGAGGGGGGGCAGGGGGGAGGGGGAGCGGGGGGAGGTCTGGGCGAAGGGAGGTTCGGGCGGAGGGAGGCGAGGGCAGGGGGCGGGGGGAGGTCTGGGCGGAGGGAGGCGAGGGCACAGGGGGCGGAGGGGCGGTCTGGGCGGAGGGAGGTTGGGGTGGAGGGAGGTGAGGGCAGGGGGCGGGGGGAGGTCTGGGCGGAGGGAGGTTGGGGCGGAGGGATGTGAGGGCAGGGGGCGGGGGGGGAGGTCTGGGCAGAGGGAGGCGAGGGTGGAGGGAGGCGAGGGCAGGGGGGCGGGGGAGGTCTGGACGGAGGGAGGTGAGGGCAGGGGGCGGGGGGAGGTCTGGGCGGAGGGAGGTTGGGGCGGAGGGAGGTGAGGGCAGGGGCGGGGGGAGGTCTGGGCGGAGGGAGGCGAGGGTGGAGGGAGGCGAGGGCAGGGGGCGGGGGAGGTCTGGGCGGAGGGAGGCGAGGGTGGAGGGAGGCGAGGGCGGAGGGGCGAGGGCACAGGGGGCGGAGGGGCGGTCGGGGCGGCCTGGAGGCTGGGGCGGAGGGGCGGCAGGGGGCGGTGTCGGGGAGGGGAGACGAGGGCGGAGGGGCCGTAGGGGATGGGGGAGGTCGGGGCTGCCTGGAGGCTGGGGCGGAGGGGCGGCGCCGGGGAGGGGAGGGGAGGGGAGCTCGGGGCGGAGCTGGGCGGCACGTGGCAGGGGCTGCGCCGGGGAGGGGAGGGGAGCTCGGGGGCGGAGATGGGCGGCACGTGGCAGGGGCGGGGGCGGAGAGGGAGGAGGAGGAGAAGGAGGAAGAGGATGGGCAAGAGGAGGAAGAAGAAGAGGATGAGGAAGAAGGTTAAAATGACCTCCTAACCTTTTTTTTAAAGTAATTCCGCCTATGTCCTCAAAGTTAACGGCCGTTTGCACTGTGGATGGACGGTCACTAACCCGAGGGGCACAAGTGATAAATTAGCAAGTTTTGAGGGGCACAACTGATATTACCAAAAAGATAGGGGCATAACTGAAATTGCGATATCTCGGAGGGGCACAAGTGATAAAATTCCAAAAATTTTATGTTCACTGTTAGAAAACTTCAAGTATTAAAGTCATATCTGGATCATGATAGCCTTTATACTATAAGTTTATTCTCTCACCATAAATGTTTTAGGCAATCATATCAAAAGTTAAATTTTGACACAGCTTTTTATTTATAAAATAAAACATTTAATCCGTACAAATGTTAGTGAAATCTCATGATTTCAATCTAAGTTCTGAAGCATTTTTGGAGCATTGTGAAATCACGTCATTTCATAGAGATCATCGGGACCTTTCTAACAAGCTCAAGAACGTTAAATTCTAACCTTTTTACCTCAAGATATCAAAGTTTTAAGTTGATGGGCCGGCACCCATACACGAATTCTAACCGGATCCGACCCGGATCCAAATTTCAACTATTATGAATGTAAGAGGGATGGCATGCCCTCTCAAAGCCTAGCCACCCACTGTATCTCCCTTCACTGGAAGTTTGCTCATTTGGATGGAGAGACACCGTCGTCGACAGAAAAGGTGTTCGGATTGACGATTCAAGACCACATAGAGGAGCTCAAGGTCACCGTTGTGCGTACATTGTCGATGCGATCGGACGATGGGTACACAATTTTTATATGGGATGAGATCTCGAGGAAACGTCTTCGAAGGTAACGATATTCCATTCCCTCCTTCATGATGGTTTTACGCATGATTTTTATTAGACCTACATGTTTAAAATGCCCTTTGAGAATTAAAGATCTTTGTAATTTGACCGTATTTTGTTGCCAGCTACTTGATTGTTAACAGTTCATTAGTATCAATATCGTTAGCTTTTGTTCTAAATCATACGCTAGTGATCATTTGGTGCCAATAAACACCCTTTATGCTATACATTTTTTATTACATCGACTTTCATTGGAAAAAAACAATCAAACTCCTTGACAAGGATGTTATCTACGTTTGGATAAAAAAATGCTATCAGCGTTTGGAATTATATTGTATTTATATATGATAAAAAACGGCACTGAATGTGTCATCTGAAAGGACCGTACATACCATGCATATCGTTTCTTTGTTTTGTTACATTGATTTCATAATCCAACCTATTCATTAGGATCAAGTACCATAATCTCTTCATTCATCATAGTTCATAATAATTCTGTTATATTATTGTTACTGTCCGTGGCATCATTTAGACCACATAATTTTTCAAGAAAACAAGTATGGTGTATCAATGAGGAGAATATTGTTAGGATTATTATAATCAAGAAAACAAGTATGGTGTATCAATGAGGAGAATATTGTTAGGATTATTATCATATTAGGATTGGGAAGCCTAATTGGATTGGACTTCTAATCCTAAGAGTGGTTGAGTTGTATTCTATTTATAAAACCTAATGATAATATGATTATGAGGTTGTAATTGGGCTATTTATAAAGGGGGTGGGCGGCATTGTCTCCACACCACCACAAGAACAATGTAACCCCTAGAGAAAGGTGGAAGAGAGAGAAAGATAAAAGGAAAAGAGCGAGGGAATGGAAAGAGTTGTATTCGTTCGTCTTTCAGTGATCTTTCTTCTCTGGTGGCCGCGACCGTTATATCTGGTTGTTCTTTCTTTCACGTGCTTCTGTGGTAGTGATCGATTGTGCATCCGCATCCGTATCCAGTGGCTTCGTTCCCAACAACTGGTATGAAAGCGAAGACGATACCGGGTCGTGTCCGAACAACTGCTATCAAAGCAAAGATGATTCTGAACCAGTTGTTGGGAACCATCGGAATCATCTCCACTCAGATACTTGTTATGGGATACGACCACCTGACAGATACAGATGCACAATCACCCACCACCATATGGAAGCACGTGAAGAGAAGAACAATCGAATATAATGGTGGTCGGTCACCTCTCGCGACTACCGGAGAAGAAAGATCACTATAAAGAATAACACTCTTTCTGTTCCCTCGCTCTCTTCCTCTCTTCTCTCCCTCTCACATTTTCTCTTTAGGGGTTACATTGTTGTAGTAGTGGTGTTATGGCAATGCCTCCACCCCCTCTAATTATAGCTCAGTTACAACCACATAGTCTTATTTACAATAGGACTATAAAAAGAATACAACTCAACTACGAATAGGATTAGAAGTTCAATCCTACTAGGATTCTCAATCCTAATATAACCTTAATCCTAACAAATATCAACTTACATTTCATTTAAAGGAATCATGTCATATTAGTCTAAGATTGAGGTTATTTAGTTAGAATTTCAACAGTTAACAAACAGATGCAACGTTTATAATAAAATTGTGATTATACATTTTTCTCATTTAATTAGTACAGTATTCATCTCGTGCAAACAATAAATTTTTTTTCCAAAGTTGTTATATCCCGTTTCAATTGCGTATTAGAAAATGGGCAGGTTAATGATAAATAACCATATTAGGTATATCTCTAGTGACATGAATATCATGTTCTATATCACTCATGTGGGAAAGTGTAACACTCCAGCTCTCAAACATAGTCCCACATCTAAAACTCATAAAGTGTGAGAGTGGGTTATAAGTGGTGGGGATTACTACTTGATAACTTGGGCTTAAGCATTTTGAGTGGTTGTTAATGGATCCATTTGGGCCCGAACTCAACAAGTAGCTAATATTTAAACAAACGTGGGAAAATGGTTTAATTGAATTATATTATAAAGAATAATTTTCATTAGTAAGATCCTAAATGTACTCTTGAGATATGCATGTGTCCAATGATCACAAGTAAATTTAGCGGGTAATGAGATATGACTAGAAAAGTAATAAGCATAGCTATGAGTACACCGAGTATGCCAAACAATTAATCTACCGATAGGTTTTCAATTGTGGTGGTTCTTATTATTATCACTTTGTAGATGAGATATCACAGTGAATAGGTAGACAGAGTTAAGCGTCACAAGGGGTCAGACATCACCCTTGGATCTTGGGTAGATGCTATGAAGGTTGTGATCTCGATAGACGAGTTGGGTGACATACTGCACATAGTAGCCCCATAACATATGGAGTCATTCGATGAGGTAGGAAGGTGACGCGGTCGATGGTCTTAATTTTCGCACTTATACACGATATTAAGATTCGGAGTAGAATTAGGTGTGCTTGCATACTTTGAGTAGTAGTATTATGAGAGGTATTTTGAGATGTGGTTCGAAGTTGGAGGATTCGGGGTTGATCTTTTCATGTTTTGATCTGAACAGAGGTCCTTGGGGCTTTTTACCCAAGGTGACTATCGAGTTTGCGCATAGTGAAGGCCCGCAAGTTTTGTTATAGCGTGTGATGTTTACGGAAAATGATCCATGATCGGATATCGATAATTGAAATTGTATACCGTCATGGACTCTAACCAACAGTAGTAATCTCAAGATCAATATGATACTGCCCTCAAATGATTATGAAATTAATAAATAAAATCAACAAAGCATATGGTCCAATGTAAATTAGAATAACCTAGAATAATTCGTTTTGCATAATATAAGCATGTCGCTAGATAGAGTTGAGTACACATACCTTACTCACCCCTACATTAGTTTTATAGTGTATATATCGTTATTGGGTAATTGCCCATAACGTTACCATCATGTGAATCCAATAGGTTGAGCTAAGCAGCAACAATTTCAAAAGTAGCGATTTTTTAGTAGACAGAGCTTTTAATCATTGTACTTGCCATCAGACAGGGTGCATATTACTTAGAGTAATTTATTTATTTCTGCATATTTTCACGTTTCTTTGAGAGTTGAGATAATTTAAGAGCTTTTGTTGCACATTCTATAGTTATATTTTGTGGCTCCTTATTTGAACATATACTTGATGGATATTATTAATGAGAATGAATGGATGTTGCGGTTACATTTCATCGATTTTATTTCTCCTGCTATTAAATATTCCAAATGTTAATCTAATGTGCATGAGTTGGTTTGCTGAGTATCAGATATCGTGGGCGTATTTGGATCGTAGGACCGACACTCCCATTCAGTCGATTTTAGTAGTCGAAGGAGCGAGTTGTCACAAATTATTCAAAAATATTGGATAAAAATATCAATTAAATATCCACATCCCCATATGTGAGCTATCGAGTCAGTTCTGGTTTGGGACCTTGGAATGTTTTATGGTTAGTTTTCCTAATTAGTTGCATACCTTTGGTCAAGGTTGCAGAAAGCGGTACTAGATACTCGGTCGGCAGGGTCACTGACTAAGGATTAATAGGCAGTCGGACGACTAGTCAGGTTTAGTCTGCCATTAATCGGTTTTGATTTTTTTTATTATTTTAAATATATAAATTATTTTTATACATAGATTTGTACATTTTCTATACTTTCATATTGAAATAAAAGAAGTAATTGACTTTAAATATAACATTATTGCATATTAGAATAAGTTTGCTTAGGTATTAGCATAGATTTGCACATTTTCTATACTTACATAATGATACAAAAGAAGTAATTGACATTAAATATAATATTAAGCATATTAGAATAAGTCTGTTATTAAAAAAGCAAAAAAAAAACTATAAAAGCTTGATGTAAACATCAGTCGATTAGTCGGTCGACTAGGTCGACTAGTCGGCCCGACTAGTCGGACTGACTGACTAATGGCCGACTAGGCCTACTCTAGTCGGCTACCCCCCCCCCCCCCCTCGACTAGTTGGACCGACTAGTCGGCCTAGTCGGTCGATTTTGCAAGCTTGCTTTTGGTCAAGGTGGGGGCAAAAGGGCACTCTTAGTTCATGATCTAAAGTCACAATAGTTGGCATCTCCTAATCATTTATACCAAAAAAGTCAAGTTTTTGAAAAAAAACTCAAACAATCACCTCCATTATATAAAAGATGATTTCATTATTATTTTATATTCATATAAGTCATCAATCAATATACCATTCAAACTTCTTTAAACTAACATTTAAAAACTCACAGAAATATCTTACATCTAAGAAAAAACACAACATCTCCATGATTTTTTTAGATAAAGCAGGAAAGATCAATCCAGAGAGATGTATCAAAGATGTAACGTTGACTAAAAGGTTAATTTTGATTTCTAGATATTATGCAAGAAGGGGTTGTCCAGGTTATGAATTTGTGATTCACTACTCGAATTAGCTAAAAATAGAGCTTCATCTTTAGAAATTAGATGCGTTCACATCTTTATAACATAAAATTAACATTCATGCATTTCTAAATAATTTTCATAATTTAGCATTACATTCTGTATTCATAATAATCTGTAAATTTTTGCCCAATTTCACCCATTTAAAATTAATCCATGCTAACTCCAATTGATATGAACTAATTTCATTGTATAAATATCACGAACCTTAATCAAAGGAAAAATCTAAAAAATACTAACTTGTATATATTTCAAATAAATCCAAACCCTAATTTCGGAACAAAAGGATGTAAAAGTCGATATCTCTCTCGTACATGTCCAATTTCACTCTACTCACTTTTGAATTAATTTACATTCAAATATCTACAAATCAAGACCAAATTCAAAAGAATCGGGATTCATTTCTGAAAAATAGTTTTTGGGACCTAATTGTGCACTGTACCTATTTACTAATTTTGACCTATTATTTTATTCACATATTTGACACTTCTTGATTTATTTCTTATTCATTTCTTTATTTCATTTCATATTATAACTAATTACATAAAAATCAAATTCTAAAAATATCAAAAAAACAACGAAAAATACCAGTCCTGACTTGAGCACACTAACCCATTCGTCTGTATATATCTCACATTTTCTAATTATTCCTAACTCTTAAAAATTATAAAATGCATTTGTGCCCATTGCATTATTTCACATCATATTTGATTTTTTCCCATACATTATTCATCTACAGAAAATCAAATAAAAATTATGAAGCTAAAAAATCTAATATTATGTATGTAATATCACCAAAAAATCACATCTTGCACAACTCATTCAATTTGCATCCACAACCTTTATGTATATTATAGATTGTATTTAGATGAACAATTTTATGTTGAGCATTTTTTCATGTTATTTTATTATATTTGTATTCATGCATCGGTCAAAGTCTGGTCAACATTTAGCAGTCCACATGTCAGCTCATGAATGGAGCCACCTCAGTACTTGGTCAAATGTGCCTAACCCTCTAGCAACCCTTCTTGTCATGTAGTGCCCCCCAACCAGAGCCAGGATCAGGAATGATAAAATGGCTGCTATTAACCCTGTGACTGATCGCGAATTGCCTATGTTAAAATGTGCGGATTGATTGGTTTTCGTTCGCTAAAAATATGTCGTTTCATTGTAGGCATGCAATCACCTCAGGGCTTGGTCAAATGTGCCTAACCCTCTAGCAACCCTTCTTGTCATGTAGTGCCCCCCAACTAGAGCCATTGGACCAGGAATGATACAATGGCTGCTATTAACCCTGTGACGGATCGCAAATTGCCTATGTTAAAATGCACGGATTGATTGGTTTTCGTTCGCTAAAAATATGCCATTTCGTTGTAGGCAGGCAATCGGAATCGGTCAAGAAATAACCACACAAAATTTAGTCAATTTTAATCAATACGGTTTTATGTTTATTTTACTTGGGTAAGTCCTAAGGTCGAACATAAGGAGGCAAAGGAACAACCTAAAATTTTGTCTATCAAAGTCTGTGTACGGTTTTCGAGACAGTCTTTTTTTGTAATTTTTTAATGCAATTAGGGATGCAATATGCAATTAGGCCTATTTTAGGGACTAAAATGCAAAGATCAATCAAACTATGTCCGAAAAATATGAAACTTGTCCAAGATGATAATTATACTGAAATGAATACACTTTAATTTTTTTAGAATTTTTGGATGTAAAATGATTTTTTATGAATTTTTGAATGCAAATGATTATGAATTTCAATATTTAATTACAATAAATATTAAACCTATTTATTTTCAAGATATAAAATTATCCAAGATCTATCATTAGGTTATCGATCTTAGAAAAATACTAAACCTCGAAAATGTGAGATTTAATACCTATTAAAAATCAAATATTAAAATATACAAAATGATCTTTGCAAGGCAAATTATGCATGTAAATCAATTCTTTTTGGGCACAATGTTAAACACAATTAATTCTACAATCTATGACTTTTCGGCAATTTTTTGAACAAAGGTTAATAAATTATAAATTTCAGAGCTAAAAATGGGTAAAGTATGCAACTTTCCACAAAACAATTAATTATTAATTAACCACTGATCACAAAAATGTCGAACATATGCCATAATGTAGAGAACCAATTGTAGAACAAAATGCCCATTTTTGATAAATAAAATAATGCAACATAGCGGTCCAAAATAAAGGGGGAATACCGGGGTATAAATGCAATTACAATATTTAAATAAATATAAAAATACAGAGCATGGGTGAAAATGTGAATACCTAAACCCCCAAGGGGTATGTCTGCAAAAATGATAGAGGGGTACGTATGTCGCGCGTGCCCTCTGTGGCGGGGCTGAATGATAAATATGGACAATCCGGGAGCTGCTTCTGCAAAAATGCCAAGTGGTCACGTGCCAGGCACGTGACCCTTGAGCTAGACTTCTACGCGAATCGGAGAAACGCCGGGGGCTCTTTTGTAAAATACCCAACGGTCACGTATGTAGCACGTGACCCTTGGAATAGGCTAGAGACGTTCCCCCTACGCATGTGCCTCGCACGTGCGTGGGGGCCTCAGGCCTTACATCCGGTGGAGTAGCATTGGGGTGGGAAAGCGGGCGGAGGTGCCTCTGGTTAGCCGTGCGGCGGAGCAGAAGGTGCTGAGGGCCGTTGGTGTTTCGGATGGCCGGTGATTGAAGCCTGGAGGCAGAGCTGACCTCTTGAAGGTTGTCGGAGATGACCTGCAAAGACCGGCTGATGGCGTGGTCGATGGGGGAATGCCGATGAAGTTCATGGCTGAAGGTTGTCGATGATGAACGACAGGGAAGCATGCTCGATGGCGGATGACGAAGATGAAGTAGGTTGTTGAAGGCGGAGGAGTAGCGGAGGTTGTCGATTACGAAGCGGTGGCTCGACGGCGAGGAGCCGGAGCGTGGCAGCAACAACCCGAGGGGAGGCTCGAGCGTGGGCTACGACGAGGCTAGGGCCTCGGATCTCGTCGGAAAAGTAGGGAGGAGCGATGCTGTCACTACCATTGTCTCATCGAGGGTTATGTTATCGACAGATGGTCTTCCATAGAGGGGCAACGGTAGATTTATAGGGATGGAGGGTCGTCGGTCGGAGAAGGAAGTTGAGGGGAATCGCGAGAAGGGTGACGATTGATCGGATTACGAGGTTTAACGTGATTCGCGGATTGATTGATGCGAGCAGCAGTGACGAGGGATGACAACGGCAAAAATTATTGCGGAGATCACAAGGAAGTCGGGGGTCTGTTTTGGGAAAGTAGACGGATGCAGACGATGGCCAGGGGCCGTCCGATCAGTCGAGATCGGCCGGCCCTCAACGTGCTACGTGGCGGCATTATAGGGTTTGGGCGAAGCATGTGCGTGGCACGTGCACGGGAGGCACGTCAAAATCCTTCAAAAATGGCTGACACGTGGCAGCTCCATGAGCGGCCACGTGTCAACCCCACAAAATTCAAAAAATAAATCGAAAGAAAAATAGAAAAGAAATAGCAAACGACCTTGGATCGAAAAAATTTCTTCACAAAAATTGCTCATCTCAATGAGACTTTCAAGAAGACATCAAAACCAAAAATCGATCATTTGTGCAAAGTGATACTTTTTGAGGTATCCCATGTACATAAGATACATTGATTTTTGGGTTTTATAATTTTTTGTTATTTTTGAACCAGATAAAAATCCGAAAAAATATGATAAGATCAAAGATAAATATTTACACATTAATCTAATTTTTTTGGATTTTTATTTATTAATAAAAAGAAGAAATAAAATAAAGATTAAAAAGACACTTTTTGTACAAATAGTTAGTGAAGACTTGGACTCAATTTGTTTCTTTGATTTCAAGCTCAGTTTGGATTTGGATTTTTACGAATTTTAATAAAACTTTCACAAAGAAGACAATGAAAAATAAATAAAATAAAATAGATTAATTATATACATAAAATACAAAATGTACAAAAGAGGCCCAAAACCCAGTTTTCACAAATGAGCTCCGGTTCACTTGAACTTGGTCTTGTTTTGAAGATAATTGAATGTACATTAGTTCAAAAGTGAGTAGGATTAAAACGAATACTGGATGAGGAAGATATGGGGGTTTTAGTCCGAAAATCCTGGAACTAGGGTTTGAGGTTTTTGGTCCACTTATTTGGGTTAACGATTTTTTTTTTGTATTTTTCATTTATTCTTGTTAGTGATATGTACATAGTAAAGTGGTTTTGAATCAATTGGAGTTAGCGTGAATTATTTAGAAATTAGGGAAGTTAGTCTATTTGCAGGTCAAGTTTGGCTGGGATTTTTGTCTTCTTATTTTGTGTAGAAATAAGTGATAAAATGCAATTCTTATCAAAACATGCATGGATGCTAATTATGCAGAATAAATGAAGAAATGCCAATGATTTTGAGGGATTTGAGCTTAAATAATGAGATTTAGAGCGACGAATCTGAGATTCATCATCCCCCTATACTTAAACCATGCTCGTCCCTGAGCATCAAAAAAATGCCATGAGGTGAAATGAGATTGGGTTTCATACCAAGACCATGAGCTGAAGGTGAAAATGAAACTAGACTCGACCTTTGGATTATTAGTTTGGCAGAACTTCTGTGAGACTTAGAATTTTAAAATCAACAGCCTTCAAGTTCTACACGTCATTATCACATTTTCAGCTCAGAAGACATATTAGATCAATCCTCTTTCCAAAGCATACCCTATGAACATTGAACAATCGACTCATGTGTATGAAAGGTTTTAGCTATTCCCATCCAGAATGTCGGACTACCATGCAAACCTCCTCTCCAGTAACTTGTCCTCGGGGAGTCAGGTATTTCCTTCTAAGGTCTGTCGTGTTGTGTTCACGATCGAAATGCGGGATAAGTTAGAAGAAGGAGAAAAGAATTAGAGGGTGGCCAGTGTAGTCACCTCTCCTTGTGAAGCTGGCCAGTGTAGCCGAGTCTCCATCAAGATCTGTAGGTTTTCTTGAAGCTTGGACCTTTTTGGTCAGATATTTATTTGGTAGAATGCTTCTTTGCATTTGGATTTGTGGTGGTTCTGCTTGGATCTTGTTGTGCACCTACGGATATAGAATCTTTTGTTTCCGTACATGTTTTGGGGTCTTAGAAAAAAATTGTGCCCAGCCCGTCCATCCCTTTTCCGAAGTTTTATTTCAACCTGTACTCCGGTCTTTAGATTTCCACTCTACCATAAAATAAACACAATCTTCCAACACCCCGTCTGAGTTGAGTTAAGTGCATAGTGCGAGAGTACAAATTAATTCCTTATTCCAGAGTTGTACCCAGAATGTAGAGACCAGGTTAGACACTAAGAGTCAAACGCTGCACATTGTCATGTTGAACTTAAAGAATTAAATCCAAGACCTGAAGCTTATAAAATCCTATTTCTCGATGACGTTCCTCTGAAAATTAGGTGGATTAAGGTTAAGTCCAGATCACTCTCGGTTTCTACTCATAAGTCGGTTCATAACCCAAAGACTTTTCAAAGATGCGAATGAATATGATGCAGGATGAAGTGCAGGTGTGTGAAATGCACACTTTTTATGATTTTTGATTTTTTAATGCAAAAAAGAATAAGAAGCCATTTTTTTCAAAAAAAATTGGGTTGGACATAGTCAAGTGTTAGTAGCAAAACTCTTTTTCTTTCTTTTTCTTTTTCTTTTTTTATTAGTTACCCACCCCATAAATACATATAGACTTACGCGAAAGTACGAGATATGGGTAAAATATATACAAAGTATATATACACATCCCCCTATACTTAGCGAGTGATGTGTCCTCAGAGCACAAGAAGCGTAAAGAAGACATAGCTCGGGCTAAGCGTAAGAGAGTGAAAAAAGAAAAAGAACAAGATACATCGGTCAGCCCCCCCATACTTAGATTTTGAACAATCTAAGTATAGAAGAAGAGCGAAAATGAGGCGGTCGGGATATGTGAATGAGGAGAGTATATACAGATGGGTATCGGGCCCCCCTATACTTAGGCTCTGGTTAGCCTATGTACAGAAGAAGGGTGGAGATGGGTAGAGTGGTATGTACAGATGGCATCAGTCCCCCCCCTATACTTAGGCCTTGGCCTAAGTAAAGGAAGAAGATGTACAAGGAGACCGATGTGGTCGGGAGGGAGGGTGGGTAGTCGATGATTAAGGCAGTTTTCGACCGATCTTTTTGTAGTCTGTGGTGGGAGATCGTAATGATGAGAAGGAGATGAAGCATATGATTCCTAGCTATTATCAGTGTTATCCTCAGAAAAATCATAATGGATAGTAAGTTGAAGCGTATGAGTCAGATGAAAGGTAACCATCATCAGAGTTATCCTCAGAGGAATAGTATTTGAAAGTGGACACACTCCAGATATTCTTGTCTTTATGTTTCTTCAGTTGTTTTCTCAGAATTTGTTCCTTCTTGGGATCAAGTGATTTGTCCTCGGATGAATATTCTGAAGCACCAGTCTCAGTCAGCTCATAAGAAATAATTCCAGTGTATTTGATGAGAGCAGGAGCATCGGCTTTGGATGAATAATAGTGAGGAACAGGAGTCGTCTAATGGGAATCGAAGTTTGGATCCTTGCGAAGATATGGTTTAGAACTGTTGAGCAGACCTCACTCATGTAGATTACCTTTTCCAAACCTGATGAGGGATCATCAGGTGATTCCTCTTCCAGGAGGTCAAAGGTGACTTTCTTTTTCGATGAAGGAGTAGTCATTTTGTTCCGTGAAGGTGTTGGTCCACTTGAGTCTCCAGATGAATGAAGATTGGAATTCTTCTCCTTGGTCGGTGTTCGTTCTGCGTGCTTATTCTTAATCTTCTTAATGTTGGTGCACTCCTGATTTGGGATGATTTGGTCAAGGTATTCAGAGTAGGTTGACCCAAGGTGCGACCATGCATATGTCTCAGGATCATATAAGAAAAATTCTTCTAATCTGAGATCCGCATGAATTGAAATACTGGGAGAGTCTCTGCATGTTCGTTCTCAATTGATTTGATGTTGAAGCATTCCTATATCGAGATGATGTGATCAAGGTAGTCAGAATAGGTTGACCCAGGGTGCGACCATGCATAAGTCTCCGGATCATATGATTCATATATTTGATTTTCCATGGTAAGAGTAGCTGGGAATGGAGCATGGAGGAGAGTCTCTAAACCAATAGTCTCATCAACAACCGTTATCTCAGATGTAGCAATGGGGTAGGGCTCTTCTACCGCTTCATGGTTACAGTTATCGAGGAATTCAAGGGTTGCCTCAGAAAATCGTGGTTCCTCAAAGACTTGTTGAGATCAAAGTACTCCCAATGCTGTAAAATTGATTTCCTGAGTCTCACACTCAATAATTGCTTTAGTATGCCAAGAATGGCTTTCCGAGAATAATTGGAGACTGGGGGAATTCTCCTTGATGCTCAATATCAATGATCGTGAAGTCTACTTTGAGCGGAGCACCTTGGAATGTAATGATGATAGAAATGATTCCTCTCGACCGCTTTATTGATCGGTCGACCAATTGAACGATCTCTTGTATCTTCTTGATAGATCCGAGTTTGAGTTCGTGAAATACAGAGGTCGGGAGGATATTGATTGGTAAGTCGTCATCAACTCGAGCATGGGTATATATCGTGTCTTTGATTCCACAGTCAAATCTTGGCAACCGCATCACTATGCGGCTCTTGGTTTTTCTATTCAACACCAAGGAGGAGGCCATTGAAAAGACATGTCTTTCAGTCTTTGTTCTTATCCTGCTCAACTTTTTCATCATTAATTTGTCTATTACAAATCCTTTAAGGTCGGGGAAGTGTTCAATGGCCTGTATAAAGGGAAGTTCAAAAATCAATCTTTTCTCCTGTGCTTCCTGTAAAGCAGGATCCAAATTCTTCAGATCTTCTTCAGTTTCAATTTTTATGGATTTTCGATTTTTTGGGTGTTTTTGAATATTTCAATTTTTTGGTATTTTCTGTGTGGTGCGGTGATGTGATGTTTTCCGTAGATGAGAAGGGTCTTTGATGTTCTGAGTAAGAGTCAGACACATAGTCATTTCTAGGGGAGTAATATGCAGAAGTGCTGCTGTCAGAATCGTCCCTAGGTTTCTGAATATCCTCAAAATTGTCAACAAGAGATCCAATCTTTTCCTCATCCATTTTTATGTCCGAGCTACCAGAGAGTGAAATTAATTAGTCAGTAAACTTTCGAAATCTATCCTCCATTAAATCGAATCTCTTATTTATTCTCAAAATATCATCTTTAAAATTATGTTCATGATCAATCATGGGAGCAGTCGATGTGTGTTTTTGCATTTGAGATTTAATAATTTCATCTTCAATTTTCCTGTATGTGCTGAGATGAGAGTTTCTTGGAATATCCGATATATGATCATTATTTTCTTAAAATTTCCCCTAAAAAATTATGGAAGGAGGCTGCTCAGTGGAAGGATTTTGCGGGGATGTGTAAGTCTCATACTCAACATGCCGTGACTCAGGCATGTAATGCTGGTAGGGGTGTAAACGGACCGAACCTGAGCAAACCTATATTTTTTAGGTTCGGTTCGTTTATTTAATCGAGCCTGAACTTGTGTTCAGGTTCGGTTCATTTATTTTCGAACCGAATCCGAATCGAACCTCTTTTTAAACGAATCGAACCTAAGCGAATATCGACTTAAGCATTCTCTAATAGGAGGGAGTGAAAAAAAGAGAAATGGAAATACATATATGTGTATTTACAGTTAGAATAAATATTCATTTAGTTTTTTCTTTATCTAACTCATCTTCATCTTTTGAAAAAAATTAGATGAATAAGGATTCGTCTCTTTGAAAAAAGTATACTTATAATATGTTTTATATCTATTCAGATGGGGATAAGGAATAAGAATAATGCAACGATATTCGATAAGTAATGTTTGTACTTGTTCTGTTGATTTGAAGATAAAGAAGGGAAAAGTACTAGACCATAGATGATAGATGTTGTAAACACGATGTGACTATTTATTTTTGGATAGTTTATACCGAGATAAAACCTAGTTATCCCGTAAATATCTAGTTATATCTAGACAAAATTCACTTACCCTGGGATAAAAACCACTCATCTCAAAATAAGTCCACTTCTACGGATAAGGATTTGTAAATATGTATATGTCTATGTTTATCGAGCTTTTAACGAATCGAACCTGAGTGAACCTATGATTTTTAGGTTCGGTTCGTTTATTTAATCGAGCCTAAACTTTTGTTCAGGTTCGGTTCGTTTATTTCAGAACCGAATCTGAATCAAACTTTTAGCGAGCTGAACCTGAGCGAATATCGAACTTGAGAATTTTCTTACAACCCTAAATGCTGGATTGAGTAGAGTATATTCCATGGTCATGATTGATCGTATCCTCAAGTAATGGAGTCATACAGGGTGCATATGTGTTGATATCATCCATTTGGTCCCTTGTATGCCTAGGTTGGTCAAAGGAGTGGTATTCAGGTTGGCCAATAGGGATTTGATCATCACGGTCAATCCAACGTTGATGATCACTAAGTGCGGGTCTCTCCATCTGGGTTTGGTTTCTCGTCTAGTCATGAAATTCAAAAGTAATTTGATCTTGAAATGGTTCATTAGCGAGAAATCAAGAATATGACAGTTCAGTCCATGATGGTATGTGGTCATGTGTGGTCAGATGATTCGAGTAGAATGGCTTGGAATTAAATGAGGGGATTGGATTTATCTGCGGGTGAAAATTTCCCTCAACTGTTGGAGGATTATTGAAAGAAGAGGGTTTAGTTGATTTGGGCCTAACCGAGACAAATTCATTTTCATAATAGATCAGATGGGTGTTCAGACCATTGCCTTGTTATTGTCAAAGCAGGTTGATGATGAATCGTCATGGTTGATCTCGGTGCAAGTGCACGAAATAGTCAAATGAAATTTTTATCAAGGAGGTTGAGGACAAAATTGTGCGGCTTTTGATCTTTGAAATCGGGTCACGTACACCAATGCAAATAAAAATCAAACCCCAGGTTCACCAACTCACACAATGAAGCCGTAAGAGTTCAGCTATTATCTTTTCAAATTTTAATTAGTGATAAGACAATCTTGGAAAGAATTTAGCGAGCTATTAGGTGCTAGCAATTTTCCTAATGACTGGCCCGAATTCTTACGACTAGTTGCACCTAATTTCAACCAGTATGGGTGTAAGTACGGACCGTAAAATGGCTACCCGTGTTACTTAAGGACGGAGCCTTACGTAATGTCCTTTAAACCACCCACTCTACTAAGGAAATTTGGACCGTTTACCGGCTACCCGTAGATCCTCGCTGAGAAGTAGCTAATCGTTTCTGGTAAATCAGTAGTCAATATGAAAATCTGGGTTTGGGCTCTAGCCTTAAGTGTCATCTCTCGCTTACTCAGAAAAATAAAAGAATCCAAGGTCGGGATCGCTCTTCCGCAAAAATTCTTTATTTTATGGGTTAATTTAAATCGGCTATATTTAGTAGTCCCAATTTTAATTAGGTGATCACTGAAAAATTAAGTGAGTACAGATACACGTCTACCGTTCAGTCCCAATTTCCTTTAAAATTCATGTGACAAAACAATAGGGAGAAATTTGGGAAAAACCGATGCATGCGAGAAACGATGGTGTATGCTCAGTTAGAAGACTTACAGTGATTCCTCACAATCTCCATGTGGGATGCAATACAAGAATTGAAAGATGAATGCAAGCCGATGGAAAACCGCACCTAGCAGAAAGTTCTATTAACGGGGAAGAATCGAATTGAATTTGACTAAATTGAACGATTTATGTGCGTCTCAATTAATGTGAAGTGTGGTCCTAGGTTCTATGAGCACAATCAAGAAAATTTAAAAGCTTTAAGAGATGTATGTACAGGTCTATCCTAAGCGCCACTCAAGTCGGGCCCCACCCTCACCGGAGAGTGAAACAGGCCACAACACACCACAGAAAAAGTTCAAGGTCTTTTTACACACGTGAGAGTCCAAACGAGCACCGCTATAAATGAAAAATTAATTACAGAAATTAGAAATTGTAGAAAATAAATTCTAGACTCTACGCTCTCTCACGACTCGACTCGATCTTAACTTTTAATGCGACTTTTCGGAAGTCAATGAAGATGTGTCGGTTCTTGAAAAACCGCTTCACGTACGTCGAGTACCTCTCAAGAAAAATAAGAGAGATGGTGTAAGAGAGTGACTAAAAAATAAATAAAAAATAAAATAAGAAAAATAAATGCTGAAAATAAAATAAAATAAATGGAGAAAAAAATGCAATTTACAGTGAAAATTCAAGGATCAGACTACCCGAATGCGAAAAACTGAAAAATGGGATAAAAACTAAGCCGTTTGCCACCGCGGCAATGGCGAACTGACGGATCGTGAATTGTCTATGTTAAAATGTGCGGATTGATTGGTTTTTGTTCGCTAAAAATATGTCGTTTCGTTGTAGGCGGGCAATCGGAATCGGTCAAGAAATAACCACACAAAATTTAGTCAATTTTAATAAATATGGTTTTATGTTTATTTTACTTGGGCAAGTCCTAAGGTCGAATACAAGGAGGCAAAGGAATAACCTAGAATTTTGTCTATCAAAGTTCGTGCATGATTTTCGAGGCAATCTTTTTTTGTAATATTTTTAATGCAATTAGTGATATAATATGCAATTTGGCCTATTTTAGGGACTAAAATGCAAAGATCAATCAAACGATGTCTGAAAAATATAAAACTTGGTGAAGATGGTAATTATGATGAAATGAATACATTATAATTTTTTTTGGATTTTTTGGATGCAAGATGAATTTTTATGAATTTTTGAATGCAAATGATGTGAATTTCAATATTTAATTATAATAAATATTAAATCTATTTATTTTCAAGATATAAAATTATCTAAGATCTATCACTAGGTTATCGATCTTAGAAAAATCCTAATCCTCGAAAATGTGAGATTTAATACCTATTAAAAATCAAATATTGAAATATGCAAAATGTTTTTACAAGTCAAATATGCATGTAAATGCAATTCTTTTTGGGCACAATTTTAAACACAATTAATTCTACAATTCATGATTTTTCGACAATTTTTAGAGCAAATGTTAATCAATTATTAATTTCAGAGCTAAAAATGGGCAAAGTATGCAATTTTTCACAAAAAAATTATTTATTAATTAATCACTTATCACAAAAATGTTGAACATATGCCATAATGTAGAGAATTAATTGTAGAACAAAATGCCAATTTTTGATAAATAAAATAATGCAACATAACAGTCCAATATAAAGGCGGAATACATGGGTGTAAATGCAATTACAATATTTAAATAAATATAAAAATGCATAGCATGGGTGCAAATGTGAATACCTAAACCCCCAAGGGATATGTCTGCAAAAATGACAAAGGGGCACATGCGCCGCACATGCCCTCTGTGGCAGGGCTGAATGATAAATATAGTGCGGGGGTTTCTTCTGCAAAAATGCCAAGTGGACACGTGCCAGGCACGTGACCCTTGAGCTTGACTTCTGCACGAATCATAGAAACGTCGGGGGCTCTTTTGTAAAATACCCAACGGTCACGTGCGTAACACGTGACCCTTGAAAGAGGCTGGAGACGTTCCCCCGACGCACGCGCCTCACACGTGCGTGGGGGCCTCGGGCCTTATGCCCGATGGAGCAGCGGCAGAGTGGGAAAGCGGGCGAAGGTGCCTCTGGTTAGCGTGTGGCAGAGCAGAAGGTGCTGAGGTCCGTTGGTGATTTGGATGGTCGGTAATTGAAGTCTCGAGGCGGAGTTGATCTCTTGAAGGTTGTCAGAGATGACCAGAAGAGACCGACTGATGGCGTGCTCGATGGGGGAATGTCGGTGAAGTTCCTGGCTGACGGTTGTCGATGATGAACGGTAGGGAAGCGTGCTCGATAGCGGATGACGAAGCCAGAGCAGGTTGCTGAAGGCGGAGACTAGCAGAGGTTGTCGATGACGAAGCGGTGGCTCGATGGCGAGGAGCCAGAGCATGGTAGCAACAACCCGAGGGGAGGCTCGGTCGTGGGCTGCGACGAGTCCTAGAGCTTCGGATCTCGCCGGAAAAGGAGGGAGGAGCGACACTGTCACCGTCATCGTCTCGTCGAGGGTTAGGTTATCGGGGGCTGATCTTCCATGGAGGGGCGGCGATAGATTTATAGGGACGGAGGGTCATCGGCCGGAGAAGGAAGTTGAGGGGAATCGCAAGAAGGGTGGGGATTGATCTGATTGCGAGGTTTAACATGATTCACGGAATGATTGAAGCGAGCGGCGACAACGAGGGATGGCGACAGTGAAAATTGCGGCGGAGATCGCGGGGAAGGCGTCGGGTCTAGTTTGGGGCCGTCCGATCGGCCGAGATCGGACGACCCTCAACGTGCTACGTGGCGGCATGATAGGGTTTGGGCGAAGCACGTGCGTCGCACGTGCACAGGAGGCAGGTGCCCCACACGTGCGACGGTTTTTAATTAATTAAATTTTTTATATAAACGAAATAAAAATCTTTCAAAAATGGCTGACACGTGGCGGCTACAGGAGCTGCCACATGTCAGCCCCACAAAATTCAAAAAATAAATCTAAAGAAAAATAGAAAAAAATAGCAAACAACCTCAGATTGAAAAAGTTTCTTCACAAAAATTGCTCGTCTTGATGAGATCTACAACTTTCTTGAAGACATCAAAACAAAAATCGATCATTTGTGCAATGTGATATTTTTGAGGTATCCCATGTACATAGAATACCTTAATTTTTGGGTTTTATAATATTCTTGTTCTTTTTGAACCAGATAAAAATCTGGAAAAAATATAATAAAATCTAAGATAAATATTCACACATTAATCTATTTTTTTTTTGGATTTTTATTAATTAAGAAAAAGAAGAAATAAAATAAAAGATGAAAAAGACACTTTTTGTACAAATAGTTAGTGAAGAATTGGACTCAATTTGTTTCTTTGATTTTAAACTCAGTTTGGATTTGGATTTTTATGCATTTTAATAAAACTTTTATCAAAGAAGATAAATGAAAAAGAAATAAAATAAAATAGGTTAACTATATACATAAATAATTAGGTCAAAAATCGCTAAAATACAAAATGTACAAAAGAGGCCCAAAAACCATTTTTCACAAATGAGCTCTGATTCACTTGAACTTGGTCTTGTTTTGAAGATAATTGAATGTACATTAGTTCAAAAGTGAGTAGGATTAAAATGGACGCTGGATGAGTAAGATATGTGGGTTTTAGTCCGAAAATCCTAGAAATAGGGTTTGGGGTTTTTGGTCCACTTATTTGGGTTAGTGATTTTTTGTATTTTTCATTTATTCTTGTTAGTGATATGTACACAATGGAGGTGGTTTTGGGTCAATTGGAGTTAGCATGAATTATTTAAAAATTAGAGAAGTTAGGTTATTTACATGTCAATTTTGGCTGGGATTTTTGGCTTTTTATTTTGTGCAGAAATAAGTGATAAAATGCAATTATGATCAAAACATGCATGGATGCTAATTATGCAGAATAAATGAAGAAATGCCAATGATTTTGAGGGATTTGAGCTTAATTAATGAGATTTAGAGCGATGAATCTGAGATTCATCACCCTACCTATTCCTATCTCTTCCCACGTGCTTTGCACGTGACAACTCCTTAACTGTTGGATCACAATGGATCCAATGGTGACTTTAGCTCACCTCCTTCCTCTTGCCACTATCGCTCCACTCGACCATGCCTGCCTCGCACCTCTGCCCGAGCTCCACCTACCCCCACTTCATAACAACCCATCTCTAGCATAGCCTCGATCTCTTGGAAACCGTCATCTTCATACCCTTCCTCAAAACCCTAACCACTCTGATAACCCTTATATGAATCCCCTAATCTCCTTATCTTATCCTGATCGAAACCCAATGTCCAACACCTCTAACCAAACGGTTCAAACGAGTCTAGTCCCAACCTGACTCCGACAAACATAATCCTAATCGAACAACAACCATGAAATCCTCTCCTTTTCCATCGCTAACCTCATGATATATTTATCCTCTCGTCTCCGTAACCCCATATGTCTCCCCTCTTCATATTTAAACCCAAACTGTCCTTCTGATGAAAGTATCTGTCGTCGTCATCTTCTTCCCAAACGAGAGAGAGAGAGAGAGCCTGGGGTCAGACTGGTTATAGCAGCCAGACCCTTTATGGTGAGAACCTCAGTTAAGGCACTATGTTAACCTCGTGTTGCTGCACTACCCAGGAGTAGCGGAGCTACACCGTACTCTGCCCATGGTAAGACAATAAGAAAAGATAGCCTCTCTGCTCCACCATATCTCAAGCGAATCCCCTTCTATACCCCCTTGCACCTTCTTCTCCTTCTTCATTATGCTCCTCTTCTCTTCTATGTTTCATACTCCATTCCCTGATCGATCGGCCACCATCCATCTTCTTCCACCCTCCAGTTTCCTTCTACCTCCTCCACAACCCTTCACCAATAGAGCTCCTTCAAAAACACACAAGGAGTTTCTGTTCATCCACCATCCATATTCTCAAGCTAAGATTTTAATTGAGGAGTCAAATGTCGAAGAAGATATTCCCCAATTTTAGCACTACATATACCATCAAATAAAGAACAAGATGTGTCTTGGCCGTTCAAACTTGCCTAAAGATCAACCATTGTATCACGCTTCATCGAACACACCAAATTAGTCCCCAGCCTTGCCATCTTAGCCTCGTGCTTCAGATGAGCATGAAGTAGTACGCGACCTTCACATGGAGCCAAGTAAACAAGCCAATGCCCGAGGCTGAAGCACATGCCATTCATGTGTGGTGGGAGAATATGCACTTGACGTCCCTCCAATTATGGATATTTGCGAAGAGGTCCACCCCATGCGTTGCATGTGGTTTGAGGATTATTGCTGTTGTACCCCCTCCGCTTCCTGAGATTCACAAGAACACCCCTATGCAAGTGTAATTTACATTAGAAGCCCAGCTGGATTTGCCAAATTGGAAAAAGACCCTCACAATGGTGTATTTGAGACATTTTATGTACATTACTTACATATATACCCCTCAAACTTTATTTTGACATATCTTGAGTGTCTAGTGTTGGAATTTTATGTTCTTTATATCATGTTGAACCATATTTAATCCTCTATCTCATAGACAATGTGATTATCTTCTGAGATATTATTGAGTAATAGTTAATTAAGGGAATTATTTTGGTCAAATTGGAGCTCCTTTATTTATTGTGATTGGATCGATTGCTCAATCAATTCCACTGGTTTTGGGTTAATTTGTGGATTACCTTGATAATTGATACATTAATTGATTAGACGTGTTCTGAAATCAATGAAGGTGAGGCTTTTAACTATTGATCCGGCTCTTGATTTGAACATGCTTGTACTTGCATTAATCATATTCAATTCTTCACCATTTAAAACCATAAAAAATCATTTCATTTCATTTCATTTATTTCTCTCTCATCATATAAAACATCATTATTTCTTATATTAAAATATTTGTAAAATCCATGCATCATATTTGTCTTATTAGTTAGTTACATCGCTTGTATTTAAAAACCAATAAAAATCTAAAAAATGCAAAAATACTAAAAAATATTCTTCTTCTGAGAACCTAAAATTTTCTAGATTAACTAAAGATTAATTATGAACCCTCATATTATTCCATTGAGTTCAACCATGAGACATATCAAAGTAAAAAAATACCAAACCACGTTGAGAATTAATTTTCCATATTATTCTCTCGGTGTGGTCATTTTTTTTCAGATTTCGAATTACCCGACTAAAACAATTAAGACAATGGATTAAATAGGGTGATTTTAAGGCTGCAAAAAGGCATTATGGTAGGGAGGTATACCGTTTAGGGTTAATTTTTAAATAATTTAGATTCTAGGTTTTCCACCCCCAAGTAGACTGATCCACGGTTTTCTTGTGCATATTTTCTCTATTTATTTTTCTGCATTTTTATTCATTTTATTTCTTGTATATATTTATTCAAATATCTCTAACTTTTGATTTTCCTTTTTGTGTGAGGCATCTGATGGACTCGGAGTGGCTTTCTCAGAGGCCAAAGCAACTCGGAGCAACTAGAGGCAGGAGATTCTGTGGATCTAGCCTATTAAGGTGGCACGGAGAAATTTTTTTATTTTAGTTTAGAGAGTAAGTGATTTTATTTATTTTTGTAAATAATTTGTAATAATTGCTTATTTCCAATGATCTTCGCTTGAAGACTCACGTTTGTACCCAAACACTGGACACTCGTTCTATCATGCCATATTTTTGTAGTGATTAACTTAGTTCCGGGATTGCATTGCAACTATTAGAGCTAATAGGATTTATTTTCGTGCTCATTGAATTAGGTCCACACAGTCACATTAATTAGATGCACTAGATCGGATTTCATTTTGCCAAATTAGTTTGTTCTTTTACTCACTAATAGAAATTTTTGATTTAGGTGTGGTTTCACGTGCATGCATTAGAAATATCTGATTAGGGAAATTTCAATTTTGTATTGGATCCCCATGAAGATTACAAGGAGTAAGTATTTTTTATTTTTCATTCATCATCATGTTTCCCACTACATGGCTTTTCCGACTCTCCCTCAGTTTTCACTCTTCTAAGAATTAAAGGAAATTGGAATCCCCCGTGTAGATGTGTCTCGATCTTCATGCAAATTCAAGTGATAACCAAATTAAAATATGAGAGCTACTAACATTATTGATTAGATAATTGGAATAAAATTGAATATCATTATTTGTGAAAGAGCATCTCCATCCTTGTGTACATATACATATCTCCAAATTGTATGTGGCTAAGGATGTAGTCCTAAGGTTTGAGCCTGAAACCGTGAATATGCATCCTAAGTGTTCAGATCCAACTCTTGCAGGTTTGGGAGCTGCAAGAGCTTGCCTCCGACCACAGTCGACATTTTTGGTGTATCTGTCTACTATCTCCTTTAGGGGTGTGATATAACCCAGTAGCCCGAGCAAATCACTTCTTTGATGGAGGAATAATAGAACCACATCTGTGTGTCAGGGTGACACACTTGTGTATAACAGATAAGAAGATTGTTTTATCATAATTGTAAAATTGAAAAGATAATCGGTCAGACTTTTGCGGTATTCATTGTGTTAAGTTGGTCGATTTGGAGCTTGCATTGTGTATTGTATTGTCTGAGTTCAAAGTTCATTGCACTTGCAGAAATATATCGAGGTTCATGAATCATTCTCCGCCTTCCTTTTCAAAGATGTCAGAATATTGGTATTCATACTCATACTCCATGGGTCGAACTTACCTGACCATATCCCGATCATCTTCATCTTCATTCTCATCTCAGAAGAACCCTCTCTTTGAGGCAGTTATTCCCCAGCCATCACTCTCTCCTCCCTCACACATTTCATCCTCACTCCACTACCCCACTTCTTCCTTGGTAGAGTCTTTATGAACCGCCCGTAGAACCAAATGAATATTTTGTGGACGTATTGGAGTGAAATGATTTGAGGATGGATATGAGCGTAAAGAGAAACATGATTCCTGGCTACGATTGATAATTCACTATTTGAACCATCCCTTACTCAGGATGACTTTCTTCCTGAGTACGACCACTTTTCCTTTGACTATACATTTGAGATCCAGAGTCAAGGAAATAAGACACATGACTCAAGATTGCATGTCAGAGTCACAACATGATGAGTATATTTATTCATATCCAAGTCATGAGACGTTTGGGATACAATGCTCGGATTAATAAGAGAAACGACACTTGGATTGAACAACATAATAATGTCATCTAGATGGTAAAAGAAATGATGAACAACCAAGGAGAAGTGAGGATACCACAAAGTGAACCTGAGACACATCATGTATACAAATTTTAGATGCACAGGTCCCTGATACCACTGACCAACCCACTGATACTCTAATGACTATAGTAAAAATATCGAAAAATTTAAAAAAAATTATAAAATTAAAAAAATAGACAATACTGAAATGTAAGTATTTTGCAAAAGTCTGATTTTATAACTTCCATTAATTAAGGCCATAGAGTATGTGCACGGTCTTAAGAGTTTTGGGAGGAGTTGATTATCACCTTAGAAGACAGACAAGAAGCGATCGAGAATCGAGTTTTATTTAATCACTATGGCCAGTTTAATGGAGATGACCAAGAAAAGCAAAATCTGTAAAGTCAAACGGTTGATCAGGGTTAACTATGAAATTGAGAATACTAAATTTACCCATGTTTGGATAGACAACGACTGCACCCTGAACATTCTCCCAAAGTCCGTGTTTGACCAACTCAAACTCAGCCTGCTCAAGAAGACTAGAGTGGTCATTCAGTTTCCGGGCCGATCCACAAAAGCCCAATAGGAATTGTTTCTGTCGTCATGTACTTCCAAGGTGTCAAACATAGAGTGGACTTCATTGTCATAAACATTGAGCACCAAGTAACGTTGTCAGAGTCTCCCATTATTTTGGGAAAGTCATTCTTAGCCTCTACTAGAGCGACTATCGACTGCAAGACTCAAGACATAAAATTTCCAAACCAGAACCATAATGATCAAACTCTCAAGAACATACCTAACCCCGAGACAACTGAACAAGAAAGCAACACTCATGACCAAGAGGAGGATATATAGCCAAACATTTCACAAGATCATACCTCTACTCAGAAATCACCAACCAAAGATAGGTATCAATGAGAGACACATGAGGATCAATGCTACCAATGTTGCTATTGAGGTAAATGAATTTGACTTGGACATATCTAATTCATGAATTCTGAAATAGTCATTTCGAACTTCCTTGAGCATTACTATGATCCGACACCTGAACCGACAAGGCCTAAACCAACTCAGAGAACTATCATATATTCGAAACATGTGCTGATCTTACAGGAGATATGCGATGAACATGGTGATTCATGAAGAACTAATGGCCAATACAACACAGTCTCAATATAGAGGGTTCACATATTGTAGTCTGGTTGCTATAGGAGGGAATAAACACTATAGTCCTCCTCCTCTCCTTGCTTCAGGTTCTAACAAACCAACTAAGTACATAATTATAGACATGAATTATTCTGAGGATTCCTCTACAGGATATTGTACACGAATCGGGATCATTAGATATGACCAGATGGATACATCTTCATTAGAATACTCATCATCTAAGGTTGAGTTATTTGACCATGTGAGTGAGCAGCCACATAGAAGAATTAATTGGAGAGCCTATATCAAACACTATTACTCTTTTGAGGAGGACTCCGACAATGGTTGGGAACCTTCTTCATCACATATTCATATCCATATTCCCTCCTACCAAATGCCCACAAGAAGGTTTGCTGAAAACCTCCTTGAACCTCTCTGTACATTCTCTTCCGATCCCATCGGTTCCCTTGTACTTCTTCTACACTTAGGCAAAATCCTAAGTATAGGGTGGATTGATGCTCGTCATGTACATACTCATCTTCTCTCCTCTTGCCCTCAATTACTTCATTTATGCTCTCTTTCTAAATTTATGTTGATCCATGGCCTAAGTATGGGGGGCGGCTGGCTTCTATCTCTCTCCCTTCTTCTTTTGCGTCCATCTATACTTAGCATATGCTAAGTATAGAGGGACAAGTTGCATTGTGTACGTACTCCACATTGCACTGTACTATATGGTATTGTATTTTCTATATATTACATTAATATTTGGTTTGGGTGATGAATCTGCGATTCGTCATCTTTATTCATTTATTTTAGCTTAAAATCCCTTATAAAACACATGTATATAACACTAACTCCATATTCTTACAAACTTGCATCTATTTGTAAATATTGTACACTTCTTACCATTTTAACCTAAAATAAATAAATAAAGAAGGAAAGTAAAAATGAAGAAAATAAAATAAAAAACGAAGACTGTATATAAGTAATAGATACAGGCAGACCCAAAACCCGAGAGAAGGTCAAGACTTGATCTGATCGACCAGGAATAAAGTGGGGGAGATAGGGTCCTTTATTCAGAAAATCCAAAAAAATGTGCTGGATATATTTGTATACTATACTATTTTATTTGTACATAAATTAACCTCAAATCAATTAATTTTCAAAATAAAAGTTGTATATAAAAATGTATCCTAATTAATAAAATAATTGCACAATTAAATCATGTAAAAAATAAAAGCAACCACACTTGGAAAAAACCCACTAAGCGATAATTGAAAGACCAATTCCGGCTCCATATGAATCAAATTCAACCACACCTACTTCCATTGCATTCTAAATAAAATTATCTTTAAAATGGCTGTAATTTTTGGAGTTACATGTGAAAAGTTAGCTTTCTGGGGTGGTTTGTGCAATTTTCCCATGTATGTTTAACATATTGTATTTGTAAATATCTGTAAATATTTTTCTTATTATTTAAAATAAAAATAAAAAATAGAAATTTTTAAACAAAAAAACTAATTTGCTTATTTACTGAAGTATATAATGCCATATATGTATATAGCATATGTATATAGTTAATTTTCTTAACTAACTACCACAAAATAATAAAAAAATTAACATTTAATTTTCCAATAAATAAAATGACGAAAATACAAAAAAAATTAGTTAATTTTTGTATGTATTTATCTTTCTACTTTATCTCACTTCAAACTTTCTTTTCTCTTATCTCTTATCCATCCAAAAATTCAAAAAAAAATTCAAACTCCATTATCTTTTCTATTTATATGACTCCTTCTCCCTCATTCCAACTTGATCAATCTTTGGTGAGAGGAGCCCGATCTCCAAGAGTCTTCTTGTCGCAGAAGGGTGCCTAGCCTCCGAGCCGTCCAGTGACAGCACGTCGGCCTTCGTCGAGGTGATCAAGGTCTTTTCCGCTCCTAAAGTGAGATCCATACTTTTCTTTTCTTATTTTTATCTAGGTTAATCGTCATTTTGTTTCTCGCATTTTATTATTATTTCGTATGTCAATTTTTTAATCTAGATCTTAGAATCCATCACGATTTGATCTGCCACTGACTCAATTTTTTCATCTCATTTTCTCGATCTCTCCACGTTCACGTTCTATCTTCCACGATCTCTCAACTCCGACCATGCACGGTGGCCGGAGAATCCGATTTGATTCTTCCATTTCGCCGGATCCTCATTCACGAATTCCAATTTGATTTGAGACCGAGTCATCATGCTTGATAAATAATACTTTAAAAAAAATTAAAATATATATATATATATCTATTCTTTGTTTCTAACATTTTTTTTTGCAGAGACAAAATAAAAAAAATTAAAAAAATTAAAATCAATTATTCACATTTTTTGTTCTGAAAAACTTTTAAAAAATTCTATTATTATTATTATTTCATTTCTGTTTTTACATTACAAATAAAAAAAGGTCATGCCCTAGACGCTGCTACGCCATACGCGGGAGAGAGCCGCCGCCTGCCCCACCAGCGGTGTTCACCACATCGCAGCGGCCCCACCGTCCATCAGACCTCCGCCTGGGAAGGAGGTCCATCGCCGCCGCTTGGGGCAGCGCCACTCTGTGCCCCCCACCGTCACCGCGGGCAGCCCATGCCCGCGCAGTATCCCTGCGCCTCGCCGCTCGCCATCCCATCCACCGTGCTCGTGAGGTTCCCCCTACACCACCATCTGAGCGGAGCACCCACCTACCACCTCGCCGCTTGCAGCCCGTCCGCCTGAAGCACCGCCCCTCCGTGCCGACATCTTCGCACGACCATCGAGGCTGTCATCGCTTCCCCCCCACGCGACGATCCTCCGTCAACATCTGCACCAACCCATCGCTGCCAACTTCGCCGTCACCACCGCCTCGCTTTAGACGCCGATCCGCTGCAACCATGGAGAAGAGAATCAATGGAGGTGGCGTGCCCAACACCTTGGCCCGCTCCCGTTGCTTCGTGAAGTGGAACAGGGGCGGCACCCCCCCTCTTTTGCCTGGTGAAGAACGAAGATCCCAAATAAACCCTAGGGATTAAAGAAAAAATGGCAAAATTGCATATCGGTCCCTAGAGATTTCAAAAGTCGCAAGAAGACCACCAAAGCCAGCAAGTCACGTGCAACTCACATGTTATTGGGTAAAATTGCGAAAACTTCCCTCTATTTATTCCTGGTTATCTTTTAGTGCAAAAACAATAAATATTTGCAGTTCTGTCCCTGATGTCCAGACTTTGATTTGCATGATCTTTTTATTGAAATAATTATTTCATTTACTCAAAAAATTCTAAAACAAATTATGTATACTTCTGTTATGAGCATGATCATTGCATAAATTTTTTTATTGCATTTTATCATCATTTCTTACTATTAAAAAATCAAAAATAGTGTCTTTTTCTCTTTCTGAAATTCACAAATTCATAAAAATTTGAATATCACTCTAAAATTCTAAAAAAATTAGAGTAATTTTATTTCATTGTCCTTGAATTTCTATCAAAATTTCGCGCATTAGTTCTTTTCAAAAACCCAAAAATTAAAAACATCAAAAATCTTATAAAAATCAAAAAAATTCTACAAAAATATAAAAAATCTTGATTTCAGTTCCTGTTTGTAGATATTTGCATATATTTCATCATAAAAATAATTGCCAGGAGTTATAGGCACTTAAAATATTTTTAAGTTGCAAATTACTCTAAGTTGTGCACTGTTTCTAATTTCTGCCACGGTTTGATTTTTAGAAAAATACAAAAACATCTGAAAATTCTACAAAAATTCCCAAAAACATTTCATAATCTTTAAAATACAAAAATACTTTCTCTGGATTTTTCTGATCATTTTTGATATAACTGAAAAATACAAAAAGAGTTTGGTGTGCGTACTTCTTATCTTATGCATATTGTTCTTTTTTTGAATTTTAAAAAAATGCAAAATTAAAATAACTAAAAATTTAAAAATCAGAAAAATAAAAAATAGAAAAAAATAAAAAAAATAAAAAATCCATAAAAACCGAGGATAGTTTGCCATTGAGATTCTTGCTTTCTCTTTTAATTGATTTTTTGACTTAGTCAAATTAACTTGTTCTTGCCCGTTAATAGAAGCTATCATCTAGGACGGTTCACTTACATCATATAAGATAGTTTTCTTTTCTGTATTTAAATTTTGTGCGGATCACTTGCATGTAGAGTGCTGGTGACAAGGTACACATCTCTAACCCCTGCATGCATCATTGTTTTTGATCGCGCATTGTCATTTCCGATCTCCTTCCTTATTTTCACTCACAAAAGTTAAAAAAAATTGGACACTCGGTAGACGATTCTTTGAAAATATTTTAACCAAGTGACAACTACCTAAAATACGGGACTGCTAAAGAAAACTCGACCCTAAAATAAACACAAGGAAAATCATTATTTTGGAGAGAGTAACCCCCTCATTGTTTGGTTTGTATGTAGCGAGAGGGCGATCCGCACACTAGGATAGAACCATGCCCGAACTCTTTTCAGACTACTATCTTGGGTTGGTCGTTCTCCAGTGAGGATCTCTCAGGTAGCCGGTAAAGCGACCCGCGATGTCCTTAACAGATTGAATTGATCGGGTAGCCAGTAAACGGACCGCAATTCATACTAGCTAGGAAAGATCTAACTTAGGGATTAGGTCAGTCTCCTGAGAGCATTGGGTTCCTAACAACTCGCTCTAACCATTCTGGTAGATTGTATTCTTACCAAACTCTAAAATTTACAAGATAATTGACAGAACATTCACGATCTTCACATTAGTTGAGTTGGTGAACTGGGGGTTTGTAATGTGTTTGATTGCTGGTGTGCATTCTTGATCCTTCTGTGCATTTGCGCCTTTTTCTCCTTATCTTTTGACTTGACCCTCGTGCTCTTCCGATCCCATCTTTTGTTTCGGAGATGGCCGACTGGAGTTATTTTAATCCGATCTTCGCAAACTTCTCGCACTCTCTAGACGATCCACCTTCCTTTTTTCATGAGGACTTTCCTCCTGATTTTTGTGCATATCCACCTATCCCATGATTTCAGGAGATGGACTCTAATTCTCACCCACCCTCATTTAACACACCTGATCCTGGGATATTGGAGTCACCTTTCATGATTTCCACACTTGAGGCACTGAACCAGATGATGGAGCATATGAATTCAAGGATTAGCAATCTATTTATCATAAATGAGAGCCAGAACACTGCTCCACTATTTAAGGATATGGATTCACTTGAGGATAATCATGAGAGCTTACAATCACCCAAAATACAAAAAAATGAGAAAATTTTAAAATCCCAAAAAGATTCTGGGAGACACATTATTGATTCATTTTGTGAGCAAAGGGCACCCATGCCAAACCAATTTCCCACACAAACATCCACCACATGTCTCGACTTTGACCACGAAGATTCCATTATACAGACTGCTCTTGGCAATCCTCATGTACATGCTGATTCTGATATCCTCCCTTGTATGGAGGAGGTTCAAAAATTTAAAAAAATGTTGACTGAACCTGAAGTGCTAGCCACCCTTCATGAGATCATTAAATCCTACTTCAATAGGCCATGACAGATTTATCTACTCCTCAACACAAGAAGAGAAAGCAAAGGAGAAGTTCTGAGCGTCATATCTTGACCATGGCCACTGCCTACACCATCTCTCACCGTCCACATTTTAAGAAAGGGAACACTACCATACCTCTTGTGAGCTGCTCCATCTCTGAACATTCATATGATAACACTCTCCTTGACAGCGGTTCTTCAATCAATATAATACCCTTCTCTATGGTATAGTCTCTTCGTCTTGGGCCTCTCAAGAAAACCAGAATGATAGTTCAATTTGCTGATGGATCTATTAAGAGGCCAAAGGGTATTATAGAAAATGTTGTCATTCTTATTAAGGGCATGAAATTCACATCTGATTTGTCATATTGCCCATGGAGACTTATACCCATGTGGAGCACCCACCAATCATCCTGGGACGACCTTTCGTCACCTCTGCGGGAGCCGTTATTGATTATGGTTCAGGAGAGATTCGCTTCCGTTCTGATGTAGGGAGCGATGTGTTTAACTACACCCACTACACACCAGCGACCTGCATCCCATGAGAGCCCACCCGTGTTAGCCAACCCCAAGGAATTTGACCTCGATGATAATATCAGAGATTCTTGTTATATGTTGGATGATAAGGAAACCCAAGAATTCCTCTTGAAGGAGGAAGACTCGGAAAGCATAGACCTTGGAGTTCCCCCTTCTGGTATGTGGAGATGCATTGATGACATCCGCGGGATTTACACGATAGACACCCTAGAGCGGAAGGCAGATTCTGAGACTAGACAAGATGTGCATGATTTGACTACTTCCAGTGATGAGTTTGTTCCTACTCACCCTGATTTAGATGAGACTGATAAGGCCAAATTTGATTTGATTACTTTTATAAAGGAATTTGGGCCTTTTGATAAAGATGATGATCCAATAGAGGCTCTTTAGGCTGAAATTGATCCTACTTTTTCGGGTAATGAATTTGAGCCTTTTTACTTTGATATTTGTGAGACTTCTCAGGCCGGACATGACCATACTACTTCCACTAATCGGTTTAGGCATGCACAATCTGAAACCGCTGAGGATACATTCTTGGTCGATCCTGATCAGTTCATATCTAATGATAACTTAATATCGACCTACACCTTGTTAAATCCATACCTCAGCGGTCCCGCAAGAAGGTTCGTTTTCGACTTTCTTGACCTTTGTACATCCACTCCTCTTGTATATCCTTTCGTTTCACTCTTTCTTCTCCCGTTTTATCGTTCGCCCCTTTTCCGTGTGTATATATGCTATACTTAGGATGTGCTTTATCTTTAGTATCGGGGGGGGGGGGGGGGTGAATGATTTGTGTTGTTCATATTTGTCCTGTTCACCACTCTCGTTGTTGCCTATACTTAGGGATACTCTACCCTAAGTATAGGGGGTGATGTTGTTCATATCATCTTTTTGTTTTTGAGTCCGTACATTCTCTGCATCGGTTTTCCCCTTTTGTACAGTCTACTATACTTAGGATTACTTGATCCTAAGTATAGGGGGTTCACCAACTTCTCTTCTTTTTATCTTTTCTTTGAGTCATTGTAGCATAGGAGTCTTTTCACTTTTCTATACTTAGCACGAGTTATGTCTTCCTTTGCAGCTCCTTGATCACTATGAGGACATAGTTCGATCTAAGTATAGGGGGGTGTCATATATATTGTATATATACTTTAGACATAACTCGTACTTTTTAAGATAATTATTTTGGGGGATATGTATATAATTTTGTAAAATCCACGTGTGTAAAAAAACAAAACAAAAACAAACAAACAAATAAAAAAACAAAAATAAAAAAAACAAAAAACAAAAAACAAACAAAAAATCATGTATATACTTGTATATATTTTACTAACTTGTTTTTTCTTTTTGAAAAAAAAACTAAAAATCTATAAAAACTTGCATAATTAAAAAAACCTTTCTTTTACATCTGCATTTTCTCCAAAAATCCATAAAAAGTTCAAAATTAGAAAATTGTTTAAAAAAATATTCTTTTCACATGTCCATCATTTTTTCAAAAAAAAAGAGCTTTCTTTGCATTGTTCATATTTTCTTGCATTTGCATGTGCATTTTTCAGGATAGTATTGACATTTAAACTTAGTCTGGAATAAAATTAAAGAATGGAGTTTAGCTGGGCCTTAATCGATTTAATTTCAGAGGAACCTTATAATAAATGGAGTTGAGACTATTTAGGTCCTAGTGACTTAATTCTTTGAGTCCATAAGATTATGTTCACATGTCATCTTGATTAGTCTAAGTAGAATATTTAACAACACACACATGTGATTCTTTCAGACCATGGCTTATCTTGGACAAGCATTCTACATGTAGCTCTTAATGGATGAGGTAGTGAGGAGGCAGAATCTTTTGGCTTGGGGTAGCACACAAGGGTAGTACATCTAGGCGGAACCTCTCGCCTTCCTCTAGGGAAGGAAGTGCGTCTCAACCTGGTCTAGCGTTGTTGAGGTCTAAAGACATGATGCTGTGGGGTTGCAATAATGCTTCAAAAGAGGGATAGTCTACTGGCCCAAGAGGAAAAACTCCTTATGTACATGATGCACCTTGTATGTTCTTTCAAAAAAAAGGTATGGAAAAATAAAGAATCTCCAAAAGTGGACAAACCTGATTGAAAAGTAAAATGCCTGTCGGAGTGTATACAAGGATAAAAAAATTAAAAAATTCAATAAGAGCTTCAAAGACAATTTTTGTAAGCTTGCAGCGAATGACTTGGCTACACTGGTCTTGCATCCAAGGATAGGTAGCTACACTTGTTATCGTCCATTCTTTTCTACATCCCCGCTTCTTGAGCTGGTTGTGCTTGAACTTAGAAGGGAATATCTCCGCTCCTCGAGGAAAGAGTTGCAAGACAGGGGAACTAGAGTTACCTTGTTAAGGGAGGTTGTTTCTTTCCTACTTTTGAGATGGAGAGCTATATCTCACTTACACCGTACAAGTAAAGATTCATAGTCACAAGAATTTGTGTATGTAGACTTGTTTTGACCTGATGATGATACAACTGACAACTCGAGTTAAGTATGAAATAAACAAGGGTCGTTGTGACCCGAATCACCAAGAGCGATCAATGGAAAAATTTGTTTTAACCACTTAAGAGAAAATCAAGCAATGGCAATCAAGCGGTTTCGCTATTCTATTTACCTTGTATAGCGACTAGGGTCAAACACAAGGAGCACAATTAAAAAACTAAGTAGTCAAATTTCAAAGATAAATTTTTTAGTGGTTTTTGAATTTTTATTTTCAAATAAAGTACAAGTGATAAACACACACACACACACACACACACACACACTCTCTCTCTCTCTTTTTGTATTTTTCAGAGTAGTAAAAAAATTATCAAAAAATTTACAAAGAAAATGTTTTTGTGTTTTGCAAGTTTTAAAATATTTTTGGTAATTTTTTCAAAATTTTATGATGTTTTTGTGATTTTATAAAAATCAAACAGTGGAAAATATAAAAAACAATGCACAACCAAGAGTATTTTGCAAATTAAAAATACTTCTAGTGCCCAAAACTCCTGGAAATTACATTAGGCTAAACTATAACTATATATATCTACAAATAGAGATTGGAATCACAATTTTTGAAGTTTTCTAGAATTTTCTACAATTTTTTAAGATTTCTTATTTCTCGCACTTTTTTGGAGTTTTATAAAGGATCTGTGCAAAAAAAAAATGGCCATAAATTAAAAGACAATAAAAAACGCCTACAATAATCTTTTTGGAATTTTTAGGCGAATTTTTGTGAATTTTCTAATTTCTTGCAGGCAAGAAGTCACTGTCTTTGAATTTTTAAAAATATTAAATGACAAGAAACTGCAATGAAAATTTGACACAATAAAAGACACTACAACAGAAGTAAACATATATTTTTTGAGAATTTTAAGAACAATAAAAACATTTATTTTGTTGAAAAGATCAAGCAAGTTCAAGTTTTGCAATACCAGTACTAAACTGCAATTATTAAAAGATTTTACAGAAAATGTAACAAAAAATAACAATAGTACAAATCTCACAAATTACCCAGGTGTGGTGTGTGTTGCACGTGATGTTCTGGAGGTGGGGGCGCTTCTGCAATTTTGAAAGACTCCAGGGACCTTAACGTAATTTTTCGAATATTTTATTTCCCCCGACCCTTAGGGTTCTGTTCGTCTCTTGTTCTTCTAAAAGGAAATGGGGGGCCACCGCCAGCGTCAGATTTGGGGGCTGCGCGAGCACCGTACAGTAGCGTGCTGTTCCTAGGTGCTTACAGGGGGTGGCCGCGGCGAAGCGGGCGGAAGGCCGCCAAGGATTGAGCGTGGGCGACGGAGTAGAGACCTGTTTCTTTTCTCACGTAGAGGTTCTGGAGGCAGATCGATGACCGTACGTTGAAGTGCGTGGTGGAGGTCAGCGGGGTGGCTCCGCCCTAGGGGAAGGGGGCAGCGCGCTGGCGACGCAGGTGACCCGCGCGTGGGGCGGAGGTGCAGCGTTGGGGCCGCCGTGGACCTATTTCTTTATTTTTTTAATTTTTTTATTTTTTTATTTAAATAGAAAACTATAATAAAGAATTTTTTATTTTTTTATTTTTTTTGCAAAAACTGTAAGCAGGAACTATAGACATACATTTTTTTATTTTTAAAGATGATCCTGCAAAACAATTGTTAGAGATAGGAGAAAAAAATTATATATTTTTTATCTATTTAAATAAAATGGGATGTGTTGGCGGTTCCGGATCTTGGCGAAACGGAAGATATATCCGTGGCTTCGATCACAGAGCATGACCGGAGGTGGAAGATTGCGTGAGGTAGAATGTGGAAACGGAGGGACAAGAAAATGAGATGGAAATTTCGGTGTCGGATCGAAAATAGGTGGTGAAAATTTTTGGGATTTTGATACCTAAAGATTAATCACAAAACAAGAATTTAATGTATGATTTATCTAAGAGAAAGACGAGAAACAAAATGGATCTCGCCTTGGGAATTGGAAATGCCGCAATGGCCTCGACTAGGGCCGATACGCTGTCACCGGATGGCTCGGAGGCTGGACACCCTTCTTCAACAAGATGACTCTCGAAGATCGGACTCCTCTCCACCAAATATTGATCAAGCATGAATGAGGGAGGAAGAAGCCAATAAAAAGAGAAGAAAAATAAAAAAGGAAGGTATATACACTTAAGGAAGGTGTTTATTAGTAGAATTAAAATAATTAAAATAATTAATTAATTATGAAATTCGGAATTAAATAAATTAAATAAAATAATTAATTTATAGAAATTAATTAGCCACCTTAATGGTGGCTATTAAAGGCATGGAATCATATCTTATATACAAGGTAGGTTTTTTTAAATCAAATAATGAATTAAATAATTAAATCTAAATATAAATTTCGTAATTAAATTAATTAATTAATTTTATTTTTGGTGATTTTTATTTAAGGAAATTAGTTGTATACAAATATTATATACATATACTACAATATACACATGTACAAATAAGGAAATAATTTTAATGTCTTTTTTATTTAAATTTTTTATTTGTAATGAAAATAATATTTACTATTATGTACATTATGCATAAAAATATGAATAAATATGTACAATAAATATTGGTGAAACTGCACAAAACACCCTAGAAAATTGACTTTTCAACCGTAACTCCATAAATTATGAACCCACAACCATTTGAAAGATAATTTAATTTAGAATATAATGGAAGTGAGTTTGAATCAATTTGACTTTGTATAGAGCCGGAATTGGTATTTCAATTATCGCTTTGCGACTTTTTTCTGAGTGTGATTATTTGTAATATGTACATTATTTTGTTGTGCGATTATTTTTATTATTTACAACACATTTTTATTTACAACTTTTGTTTACAAAAATAATTAATTTGAGGTCAATTTATTTACAAATAAAATAGTACAAGTTTTATACATATATATAGAGAAAATTTTACAAATTATTTTTTTGATTTTTGAATTGAAGACCCTATCTCCCACTGCTTTATTCCTGGTCGATCACGTCAAGTCTTGACCTTCTCTCGGGGTTCGGGTCACTCTGTATTTATTGCATAAACACATCCTTTATTCTCTTTTCTTTTTCTTTTCTTCTTTATTCTTTTATTTATGTACAAAAAGTGTTAACAATGCATATTTAACAAATGCATGCAAAATGGTAAATTCATGGAATTAGTGGGTATTTACAGGTGTTTAACTACGAAAATGAAGCTAAAATAAAAGAATAAAGATGATGAGTCGTGGATTCATCATTCCCCTATACTTTACCTTTGCTAGTCCCTTAGCAAACACTTATGCCCCTAGCTGGGCGCAAAAGCTAGGATAATGCTGTATCGAGGTTCAGGACGACATCTGTGAGGCGAATACCACACTGTTGTTGCAGTCTCGGTGGGAGAACAATAATGAGATCAACCGTGTAAATAATGACATCCAAGTAAACAATCAGGCGGGTGTCTGCTACCGGGTAAAGATATGGGAGAATGAAATCAGGCGCCGGTAGCACAAAAGAAATCATCGGCTCAAGGTCTGAATGGAGTGGAAGGGCAGAGCCGAAGAAGTCGAATATGGAGAAGGAAGGATCTGTCAGGGAATTCTCCACGTCAATCACTGTCTCGAATAGATAAGGAAGATTAAGATTAGGAGACTTACTAAAAAGGCTGATATCCGATGTATGTAATGTAGAAAAATCAGTAAAATCATCGAATACCTCAAAGATCGGGTCATCCTCGCGAGGGTCGTCGAGGAGAGAAAAATCAAACTCAAGATCACAAATATCAGAAGACTTAGTCTCGTGATCTGACAGGTCCAAAACACTCCCAGAAAGTGAAACTGAGTACACAGGGTTCGCGGCATCCTCCAGTAGATAACCCTCGAGGAGTAATGACGAATCATCAGGGAACTAGGGATCTATGCTGCCAAATATCAGGTCCTCCAAAAATATATCGACCTCATCAACTGGGAGGACACAAGTCTCAAATACGTGACTATTTAGATCTGTCAAAGCAAAAATCGGTCCCTCATCAAGCTCTCTATTATGAGATGTTTCCAAATATGTATCTGAATCTGAGAAGATCTTCTGAAGAATAGACACTGAATCAGTTGGACATGGACACTGAAATGGCTGAATGGACTGCTGAAATGGGGCAGAATCCATGTCCTCTGAATGGTGTGTGTTGTCTGAATCGACATGAAATGCTACACACTCAACTGGCGTCATATCTCCCTCATGTGCTGTCCCGAATAAATCATCTCGTGAATACGGGATGTCTGAAAGAGTTCCCAAGATGGTCTCAAATAAATCCAGGTCGGGACTATGGTGTGAACCACCGTACGAGGTAATGACTAATGTAATCTGATCGGCGGTCATCCCCCTCATGGCGATTTGGACAAGGTCTGTCATCGAAAATCCATGATCCAGAAATTGCCTCAAAAGATCAAGTAACCTCAACCACAAATTTCTCAATGGCTCCTGGGGGTCTACTGAAAAATCTCGAATACAAGACCGCATTAACTCTGCTTTACGATGGGGGTAAAATCTCTGCAAGAACAATGGTCGTAAATCTCCCCACGTAGCAAACTTCCTTCCCAATCATCTATGCCAACTCTTGGCTCCACCATGAAGTGTTAAAGGGAAGGTCATTAGCATCAACTCCTCAGAAGTGATATCTAGGTATTCTCGTGATCCACAAAAATCCTAAAATTCATCAATATGCTAATACAGCTCCTCGTACACTTCCCCTAAAAACTTCGGCAGTAGATCAACGAACTCTAAATCAAGAATGAAGGGGCTCAATGTAGAAGCGGACTGCGCTTCTTGATCTGGGTGCTCATCCATCATCTCAGTATAGAAATCGTCTAAAACTCGTAACTGCCCAATTTGATCTCCTATGGAATGCACTCTCATCTCAGCAAGGTGATCATCCATGTCTTGTATCTGGTCAATCTGAACTCTTTGGGCGTCACTCACAACATGTCCCGAATAAGAAGGTGGGAATGGAGTAGGAAGAGAAGGGGACGATAGGTTGGTCGGAGTTCTGACCTCCCAAGAGAATGGGCAGAAATGATGGGTATGAAATGAAGAAGTCGCAAAATCCGGCTGAAGTGGAGTGTGACCCATCATGACAAGAGGAATATGAAGGGAGAGAGGGTGAGCTGAAAAAGAGTGAAGGAGAGAGATGACTGCTAATGATTCAACGAAGATAAATGTAATCAACTCACACCAAAGACATCCAATACACAAAGCAAACCCTCAGTTCACCAACTCAACCCAAATCTGACCATGAGAGTCCGGTCTTTATCTTTTCAATTTTAGAGTTTAGTGAGCAGATAAAAGTTGTACACACACTTAGGAGTCTTTAATAGGATTTGGGCACTACTCCTTAATGTGGACGCAAGCAATTAAAAGTGCAAACAATAAGGGAATTGCTCTCCCAAAACAATGATGAATCAATCATGTTTAATTTTATGGTCGAGTTCAATTAGCAGTCCCAATTTTTAATTTTTGATTTTTTATTTTTTTGGATATTTTCAATGAAAGTCTAACGAGATTTCTGATTTCCTTTATTCATATATCCACAAAACAGAGGGGGAAAATGGAAAACCAATGCACGAGAAAATATGGATGCAAATGCTAGAGATAGAGGTGCGTACCTGACTCCAGCATTCTACATGCAATATGATCCGTGTAGAAAAAATAAACTACTCTATATGAATGCAATGCGAGAACTGTCCTAAACATAAACTTCTATTATCGTGAAGCACAGATTTATTTGTCTAAGTCCAAGCGAGTTCTATAGGAACAAATATTCTATTAGGGGCTTTGGATCTAATGCTACCTAGCACAATCAAATAGAAACATATATCTAGGGGCTCAAGCACAAAAAATCGACATGAAACAAATAAAAAAATAAAAATGAGAAAACAAAACACGGAAAATAGTGGTGAGGTCCCCCAAGTGCACCAACACTTGGAAAAACAGACCCCGAATAAAGTCCCAGTCCACAAGAGTTCACAGTCTAAATTATTACAACAATCTCAAATGTTCTCTAAAACAAAATCACCGTTTCCTGCTCTTCTTCTGTTCCTTCTCCTGCGTAAGTTCTCCATGAGTCGTCCTCCAAGCAGTTCCTCACATAAAAATCAATGCAGACGATGGTCAGAAAATAGTTATAATATTGTAGAGACAAACACAACAAAACTGAAAAATGACTACAAAGCCATGCTCCCCAGCAACAGCGCCATTCTGATGAGCGACCGATCAACTAGGGTTAAGTATCAAAATATATCCATGGTCGTTGTGACCCCAATTAATCGTCCAACTCAATGAGAAAAATATGTTTTAACCACTTAAGAGAAAATCCAGCAATGACAAGCAAGCGATTTCGCTATTCTATTTACGTGGTATAGCAACCATGGTCGAACACAAGGAGCATGATTTAAAAACTAAGTAGTCAAATTTCAAAGATAATTTTTTAGTAGTTTTTTAGTTTTGATTTTTTTATTTTTAAATAAAGTACAAGTGATAAACACACACACACACACACACACACACTCTCTCTCTCTCTCTCTTTGTATTTTTCAAAGTAGTAAAAAATGCTCAGAAAATTTACAAAGAAAATGTTTTTGTGTTTTGCATGTTTTAAAATGTTTTTGGTATTTTTTTCAATTTTATTGATGTTTTTGTGATTTTATGAAGATCAAACAGTGGAAAATATAGAAACCAGTACACACCCAAGAGTATTTTGCAACTTAAAAATACTTCAATGCTAAAACTCTTGGAAATTACTTTTAAGCTAAACTATAACTAAATATCTACAAATAGAGTCTGGAACCACATTTTTTGGATTTTTCTAGAATTTTCTACAAAATTTCTAAGATTTGTCATTTTTTGCATTTTTTTGAGTTTTATAAATGATCTGTGCGCAAAAATTGGCCAGAAACTAAAAGACAATAAAACCACCTATAGTTATTTTTTTTAAATTTTTAGGCAAATATACGATTTTTATGAATTTTCTAATTTCGTGCAGGCAAAAAGTCACTGTCTTTATTTTTTTAAAAATAATAAATGACAAGAAAATGAAATGAAAATTTGAACCAATAAAAGACACTACAACAGGAGTAAATACAATTTTTTTTGAGAATTTTTAGAACAATAAAAACATTTATTTTGATGAAAAGATCAAGTAAGTTCAAGTTCTGTAATACAAGGACTAAACTGCAATTATTAAAAAGATTTTGCAGAAAATACAACAAAAAATAATGATAGGACATATCTTGCAAATTACCCAGGTGGGGTGTGCGCTGCACGTGATGTTGGAGGGGGCACTTCTACAATTGTGAAAAACTCTAGGGACCTTAATATAATTTTCCTAATATTTTATTTCCACCCACCCCTAGGGTTTTGTTCGTCTCTTGTTCTTCTCAAAGGAAATGGGGGGGGGGGGGGGGGGGCGCCGCCGGCATAAGATCTAGGGGCTGCGCGAGCACCACATGGCCCGGCGTGCTATTCTTAGGAGCTTACAGGGGGCGGCCGCGGTGGAGTGGGCGGAAGGCTGCCGTGGGCTGAGTGCGGGAGGCGGAGCAGAGACCTGCTTCTGTTCTCACGCGAAGGTTCTGGAGGCAGACCGGCGACCGCGCGTTGAAGTTCATGGTGGAGGTCGGTGGGGTGGCTCCGCCCCAGGGGAAGGGGGCGGCATGCTGGCGGCGCAAGTGACCTGCACGCGAGGCAGAGGTGCAGGGCTGGGGCCGCTGCGGACCTGCTTTTTTTTGTTTTTATGTAAATAGAAAACTGTAATATAGAATTTTTTTATTTTTTTTCACAGAAACTGTTGACAGACATTTTTTTTATTTTTTTAAAGATGATCCTACAAAACTAATGTTAGAGATAAGAGAAAACATTTATATATTTTTTATTTATCTATTTTATTTATAAACAAAATGGGATGTGTGGACGGTTTCGGATCATGGCGAAGCGGAAGATATATCCGTGGCTTCGATCACCATACGTGACCGGAGGTAGAAGATTGCGTGAGGTAGAATGTGGAAATCGAGGGACTTGAAAATGAGATGGAAATTTTAGTGCCGGATCGAAAATAGGTGGTGGAAAGTTTTGGGATTTTGCCTAAAGATTAGTCACAAAACAAGAATTTAATCTCGATTTATCTAAGAGAAAGACGAGAAATAAAATGGATCTCGTCTCGGGAATCGGAAATGTCATGATGGCCTCGACGAGGGCCGACGCGCTGTCACCGGACGGCTCGGAGGCTGGGCACCCTTCTTCAACAAGATGGCTCTCGGAGATCGGGCTCCTCTCTACCAAAGATTGATCAAGCATGAACGAGGGAGGAAGGAGCCAATAAAAAGAGAAGAAAAATAAAAAAAGAAGGTACATACACTTAAGGAAGGTGTTTATTGGTGAAATTAATAAAATAATTAAATTAAATTAATTAATTAATTACGAAATTCGGAATAAATAAATTAATTTAAATGATTAATTTATAGAAATTAATTAGCCACCTTAATGGTGGCTATTAAAGGCATGGAATCATATATTATATACAAGGCAGGTTTTTTTAAATCAATAGGTTTTTTAAATCAAATAATGAATTAAATAATTAAATATAAATATAAATTTCGTAATTAAATTAATTAATTAATTATTGTTAGATATTTTATTTTTTGGTGATTTTTATTTAAGGAAATTAGTTGTATACAAATATTATATACATATACTACAATATACACATGTACAAATAAGGAAATAATTTTTATATATTTTTTTGCATTTTTTTATTTATATTTTTTATTTTATTTTTAATGAAAATAATATTTACAATTATGTACATTATGTATAAAAAAATATGAGTAAATATGTACAATAAATATTGGTGAAACTAGACAAAACACCCCAGAAAACCGACTTTTCAACCGTAACTTCAAAAATTATGAAACTGCATCCATTTGAAAGATACTTTAATTTAGAGTATAATGGAAGTGAGTTAGAATCAATTTGAGTTCGTATGTAACCGGAATTGGTATTTCAATTATTGTTTTGCGGCTTTTTCTAAGTGTGATTATTTGTAATATGTACATTATTTTGCTTTGCAATTATTTTATTATTTACAACACATTTTTATTTACAACTTTTGTTTACAAAAATAATTAATTTGAGGTAAATTTATTTACAAATAAAATAGTACAAGTTTTATACATATATACACAGAAAAATCTACAAATTATTTTTTTGATTTTTGAATCGAACACCCTATCTCCCCCTACTTTATTCCTGGTCGATCAGGTCAAGTCTTGACCTTCTCTCGGAGTTCGGGTCAGTCTGTATTTATTGCATAAATACATCCTTTATTTTCTTTTCTTTTTCTTTTCTTCTTTATTCTTTTATTTATGTATAAAAAGAGTTAAAAATGCATATTTAAAAAATGCATGCAAAATGGTAAATTCATGGAATTAGTGGGTATTTATAGATGTTTGACTACAGAAATGAAGCTAAAATAAAAGAATAAAGATGATGAATCGTGGATTCATCACCTGACTATTGAGGTGATCTGAATAGGAGTCCCGTGGAACTTAGAGGCTGTTAGGTTTTAAATCCATCTCCCATTAAAGTTCTGACACACTAATAATCCAAAGGTCCGACAGAGTTCCAAACAACAATTTTATGAAGATAAGTTTAATACTCAATATTGTCCTAATTTCTTTATTTTTCCTTTCTTTTTGTTCACTTATTCTTTCAAATAAGTGTTTGCTAAGGGATTAGCAAAGGTAAAGCATAGGGAGATGATGAATCTGTGATTCGTCATCTTTATTCATTTATTTTAGCTTAAAATCCCTTATAAAACACTTATATTTAACACTAACTCCATATTCTTACTAACTTTCATCTATGTGTAAATATTGTACACTTCTTACCATTTTAACCTTAAATAAATAAATAAATAAAGGAAAAATAAAGAAAAAAAATAAAAAGGAAGACTGTATATATGTAATAGATACATGCTGACCCAAACCCCGAGAGAAGGTCAAGACTTGACCTGATCGATCATAAATAAAGTAGGGGGAGATAGGGTCCCTTATTCAGAAAATCCAAAAAATTTGTGTGCTAAGTATATTTGTATACTAACACTATTTTATTTGTATATAAATTGACCTCAAATCAATTAATTTTCAAAACAAAAGTTGTAAATAAAAATGTGTCCTAATTTATAAAAATAATTGCACAATTAAATCATGTACAAAATAAAAGCAACCACACTTGGGAAAAAATCACTAAGCAATAATTAAAAGACCAATTCCGACTCCATATGAACTCAAATTGAACCAACCTCACTTTCATTGCGTTATAAATAAAATTATCTTTAAAATGGCCGTGATTTCATAATTTTTGGAGTTACGGGTGAAAATTGGCTTTTTGGGGAGGTTTGTGTAATTTCCCCGTGTTATTGTATTTGTAAATATTTTTACTAATTATTTAAAATAAAAATAAAAAATAAAAATTTTAAAACAAAAAAAACTGATTTACTTATTTACTCATGTATATAATGTCATATATGCATATAGCATATGTATATAGTTAATTTTCTTACTAACTACCATAAAAAAATAAAAAAATTAACATTTAAATTTCCAATAAATAAAGTGATGAAAATACAAAAAAATAGTTAATAAATATATATTTATCTTTCTTCTTTATCTCATTTCAAACCTTATTTTCTCTTATGTCTTATCCATCCAAAAATTCAAAAAAAATCAAACTCCTATATTTTCTATTTATATGGCTCCTTCTCCCTCATTCCACCTTGATCAATCTTTTATGAGAGGAGCCCAATCTCAGAGAGTCTTCTTGTCGCAGAAGGGTGCCTAGCCTCTGAGCCGTCCGGTGATAGTGCGTCAGCCTTCGTCGAGGTGATTAAGGTCTTTTCCGCTCCTAAAGTGAGATCCATACTTTTCTTTTCTTATTTGTATATAGGTTAATCGTCATTTTATTTCTCGTATTTTTTTATTATTTCATCGTCAATGTTTTTATCTAGATCTTAGAATCTATCACGATTTAATCCACCATCGACTCAATTTTTTCATCTCATTTTCTCGATCTCTCCACGTTCACGTTCTATCTCCCACGATCTCTCAACTCCGACTATGCTCGGTGGACGGAGAACCGGATTCGATTCTTCCATTTCACCGGATCCTCATTCATGAATTTTGTTTTGATTTGGGACCGAGTCATCATGCTCGCATCCTAGTTTGTTGATAAATAAAAACTTAAAAAAATTAAATATATCTATCAATTCTTTGTTTCTAACATTTGTTTTGCAGGGACAAAATAAAAAAATTAAAAAATTAATTTAAAAATTAAAAATAAAAAAATAATTATTCACTGTTTGTGTTCTAAAAAAAGTTTAAAATTCTATTATTATTTTATTTCTGTTTTTACATTGCAAAAAATTAAAAAAACAAAAAAAGGCCGCGCCCTAGACGCTGCTCCGCCACACGCGGGCGAGCGTCGCCGCCTGCCCCTACCGTGGTGTCCACTACACCGCCGCGGCTCCGTCGTCCATCAGACCTCTGCATGGGAAGGAGGTCCTTCGCCGCCGCTTGGGGCGGTGCCACTCTGCGCCCCCCGCCATCACCATAGGCAACCCATGCCCGTGTAGTATCCACGCGCCCCGTCGCTCGCCATCGCATCCACCGCCCTCGCGAAGTGCCCCCTGCATTGCCATCTGAGTGGAGCGCCCACTGACCAACTTACCGCTTGCAGCCCGTCCGCCTGAAGCACCACCCCTCCGTGCCAACATCTTCGCACTACCATCGAGGCTATCATCGCTCCCTCCCGCACGACGATCCTCCGTCGACGTCTGCACCAACCCACCGCTGCCAACTTTGCCGTCACCGCCGCCTCTCTTTAGACGCCGATCCGCCATAGCCTTGGAGAAGATGATCAGTGGAGGTAGCATGCCCAGCACCTTGGCCCACTACCGTTGCTTCGTGAAGTAGAACAGGAGTGACGCCCCCCCTTTTTGCTTGGTGAAGAACGAAGACCCAAAGAAACCCTTAGGATTAAAGAAAAAATGGGCAAAATTGCATATCGGTTCCTGGAGATTTCAAAAGAAGCAAGAACACCCCAGAGACAGCAAGTCACGTGCAACTCACGTGTTATTGGATAAAATTGCAAAAACTTCCTTCTATTCATTTCTGATGATCTTTTTGTGCAAAAATAATAAATATCTGCAGTTCTGTCCCTGATGTCCAGACTTTGATTTGCATGTTCTTTTTATTGAATTAACTATTTCATTTACTCTAAAAATTCTAAAAAAATTTATGTATACCTCTGTTATGAGCATGATTATAGCATAATTTTTTTATTGCATTTTGTCATCATTTATTATGATAAAAAATCAAAAATATTATCTTTTTCTCTTTTTGAAATTCACAACTTCATAAAAATTTGAATATCACTATAAAAATTCTAAAAAACCTAGAGTAGTTTTATTTAATTGTCTTTGAATTTCTATCCAAATTTCACGCATTAGTTCTTTTCAAAACCCAAAAAATTGAAAACATCAAAAATCTTATAAAAATCACAGAAAATTCCCCAAAAATCCAAAAATCTTGATTTCAGTTTCAGTTTGTATATATTTGCATATATTTCATCATAAAAATAATTGCTCAGAGTTATGGGCATTAAAACAATTTTAAGTTGCAAATTACTCTAGATAGTGCATTGTTTCTAATTTTTTCCATTGTTTGATTTTTAAAAAATACAAAAAATTCTACAAAAATTCCCAAAAAGATTTCAAAATCTTTAAAATACAAAAACATTTTCTCTGGATTTTTTGATCATTTTTGATATAATTGAAAAATACAAAAAGAGTTTGGTGTGCGTAGTTCTTATCTTGTGTATATTGTTCTTTATTTGAATTTTAAAAAGAAATTGCAAAACTAAAATCATTAAAAATTTGAAAATCAGAAAATTAAAAAAATAAAATTAAAAAATTAAAAAAATTAAAAAAAATCCACAAAACCAAGGATAGTTTGCCATTGAGATTCCTGTTTCTTCCTTTAATTGATTTTTTGATTAATTGAATAGCCTGGGGAATTGTAGCCTCCCTGAGTTCGATCATGTCCATTATACATGTAAATAAGTAGCAAAAACATTTCTCTTTCTCCACATTATTTTCTGTAATTATTTTGCAGTGAGAGAAGAAAAAATAAATAAATAAAATTGTTTGTTTGTCATGGGATTTTTTGGTGATAACAACGACACCTCTATATCAATAATTTTCAATTCCGAAGAACCCATGTCAATAATGGGTAATTTTTGTAAAACCTTTAAAATTTTGTAAAATATGTATACTACTTGTAAAGATGTATAATATGTGTATAACCATACCAAAGAAATTGCATCTCATGAGCATATGCATTTCATTCAACATCACATAAATTGCACTGGTAAAAATTTATTGGGTTCTAAACCGAGTTTTGAGTAGAAATCGAGAGTAATCATGACTTGACCTTAATCCACATAATTTTGTGAGGAACTTCACTAAGAAATAAGAGTTTAGAATCTTCAGATCCTGGACTTAATTCTCCGAGTTCCGCATACCCTTCTTAATTTAATGATGATTATGTTGAAGTTGTTGTAGTTCGGAAATCTAGAATCGTCAAAAATGACCACACCGAGAGAATGATATGAAAAATAATTCCTCAATGCAATCGATTTATTTATTTTACTTAGGTAAGTCCAAAGATCAAGTAACATGAGGGTCTAGAATTAATAATTAAATAATCTAGAAAATTAGGTTTAAAAAAAGAAGTGTATGTTTTTGGTGTTTTTGTATTTTCAGCTTTTTGTTGGTTGTTAATTAAAGAGATGTGATCGATTGATAAAAGAAATGTTATGCATGAATTTCAAAATTAATTTTATGCAAGAAATAATGCTATGATATGTGGTATGAGAGAAATAAGTAATCACAATATTTAGAATTTTAAATGATGCAATAATGATGAAAAAAATAATGCATGATGAACAGGTGCAAGCAGTCAATCCAGACCAAGCAATTAATTCGAGAGCCTCCCCTGATCAATTAATGACGGAGATACATGTTCAATTATTGTTCAAATTAATCCCCTAACCAAACACCCCATGTTCCAAAATTGTTGAGCAATAAAGAATCATATAACTAAAAGAGATATGCTCAATGTAAGAAATAACTCCATAATTTAATAGATGCATGAAAATATATCCAAAATAATATCACAGAGTTCTAGAAGAGGGTCAAATATGCTTTAAAACAACACCAAGTGCATCAAAATCTGATAAATAATGATCAAGTTATACTCAAACGAAGTTTGGGGCCTTATTGTAAATAAAATCATGAAAATTATTATGTGTATACCCTTGTATAGACCTTGTAATTTTATAGAATCGACTGGGTCCCTCTATAATTTACCCCTATGCTAGGGTATTATTGTAATTTTTGTAAGTGGAAAGGGTGGCAGTGCAATTTCCCCAAAGTCGTGCACGTCACCCGCTTGACTGGACTTCTTAGTGATTCTGGAAAGTTGTGAGGGCCTGGGTGCAAAATTCCTGCCTGCACGTGTGGGGCACGTACGAAAAATTAGCTTCAATTAACAACTCGAGGTTTGGAGGCTTGAGCCTCCACTTGTCGCTCTTGGTTGCTTCAAAAGTACCCGAGGCATGCGGCTTTGATATTAGGTGTGGAGACGATCTCAACTATGAATGAAAGCTCGATATATGACTAAGATTTCGGTGAAGATGGATGACCCTGATGAATCGTGTTCTTGATTGTAGAATAATTATAGCTCTGAACCTGGACGATCTTCCTTCTTCGTTGCGTCAAGGAATGGTTGACTATTGTGTTTTTGCATGGTATGAAGGTGGATGAAGGTGCTCCGAGCGAATATGTAGGAGAGGAGAAATGGCGGTGGAAGGATGTGATGAGATAGAAGGGAGTGTGGTGAGGATACTGGAGGTGATATGGAATTTGTCGGAGATGGATGATATAGTGTAAAACAAAGAAGAGAAGAATAGGTGCAAAGAAGATGCACACGGAGATGGAGGTGGTGATGTAAGGTGTAAACGTCTGGGTATTTAAAGTAACGAAGGCCCGCTCTAGTCATTGCCTCAATATTCAATGAAGAACACGAGGCTCAACCGATATTTAGGGGACAGAGCAACAACAAAGGAACTAGGGTTCCTCTGGATCACACCGATGAAGAGGTCTTCTCCAAAGATCGAGGATTGTTGTCACCTTTCCTCGTTTTCAACTCTCTCCCTCTCTCATTTGATTTGAAGTGTGATGACGGATCCCCATCATGGAGGTTCTGGGTTGATTTAAATAGGAGAACATGGGTCTTTTCTTGAGGGATCAAGGTTGTTGGCGACGGAGGCATGATTCTGGAATGGGTCAATGGTCATTGGAAGAGATAATGGAAGAGGGAGTTAGTATTTGACCGTTGGGAGATGGGTCTCGTAGAGGAAGGAGATGGGATATGGCGGTTACGATGGCGATGGAGAATCAGAGGTGGTTTCCAGGTGATTAGGGGATAAGGGCATGGAGAATGAGGTGATGATGGTTGGAGTCTGTTTCAGCGATGAGATAAGAGAGAAGATTTGGAGAGAATTGTGTTTAGGAGATGCATGGGATAGTTGTGATAAGGGATTTGGATTCATCTATTGATGGGTTCATTGGAGATGAAGAGGATAGTGAGGAAGGGTATAAGGATAGTTAGGGCAATCTAGGGGGTTTCCATGTAGGTTAAAGATCAGAGGGATCACCTAGCAAAGAGGTTGTAGGTTTGAGGAAATCTATGCTCAGGTCGTGTAGCTCGACAGCGATGGGAGAGCGGCAGAGGCGATCGAGACGTAGGAGGTGCTGTAGGATCTGTTGTTTCCTTAGGATCCAATGGTGAAGAAGGAATTGCATGCTAGACGCATGAGGTGGGGATTGCTCACGTGCAATGCACGTGGATGGAAAGGGGGATAAGCAAGACTGTTGAGGGCCATTGTATGAAAGTCGATCCAACGGTCTAGATCAAGGGCACAGGAGACAAACAAGATTAACCTAGGTTGACTGGGCAGCTGATCATGCGTTGAAGTGGCTCCAGTCATAGAGTGCCACGCGGATGGGCACTGACCGGACGATTAAGACTTCGACCAGTGCAATAAAAGCAAGAAAAATAAATTAGAAGTATTAAATGTCCACAAATGCAAGAATGTCCAACATGAAAAATATTCCACTAAATTCTATCTAAAATATTTATGAAGGACTCAAATATGAATGAAACCAACTGTGCAAGATATGATTTCTTTGATGATATTTTATGTATACAAAATATCAATTTTTTGGCCTTGTAATTTTTATTTGATTTTTTGTAGATAGATAAATGCATGAACAAATCAATCATGCCATGAAATGATGCAATGAATGCAATTGTGATTTTTTTTATTTTTTATGAGTAACAAATAATTAGAAAATGAGTGGTATACACAAAAGAGTTAGTTAGTGTGCTTAAGTCAGAATTGGTCTTTTCCAATATTTTTTGATTTTTTTGGATTTTGATTTTTATGTAATTAGTTAACACAATGAATAAAATAAAGAAATGAAAAATAAAATAATCAAGCTGAGTGGGATATGCACAAGAAATGACATGTCAAAATCAATAAAAATATACAATGCACAATTGTCTCAAAACCCAATTTTCAAAAATGAACTCTGATTCTTTTGAATTTGGTCTTAATTTTTAGATAAATAAATGTACATTAATTCAAAACTGAGTTTTATGAATTTAGATACTGTATGAGAGAGAGATCAACATTTGTGACTTTTTGTCCGGAAATTAGAGTTTGGGTTTTATTTCAAATATATACATGTTAGTATTTTTTAGGCTTTTTTATCGATTAAGGTTAGTGATATGTACACGTTGAAATTAGTTTCATGTCAATTGGAGTTAGCATGAATTAAATAAAAATGTGTGAAATTAGGTGAAAATGTGCATATGATTATTCAAATTATTTACAAGTGCATGAAAGTTAATTTTATGATATTATCATGTAACTGAATCGAAGTTCTCGGGACGATGCTCTATTTTTAGCTATTAGAGTGATGGATCATAGATTCATTAATCACTTATACTAAAACCTTGCACGTCCTCAAGAAACTAAAAATGAAGAGGTGAAATGAGATTGGGTTTCATACCAAAATCATGAGGAAAAGGTGAAAATGAAGCTCGATCCGAATTTTGGATCAATAGTTTGGCAGAACTCCTGTGAGAATTAGGGTTTTAAAATCACCATCCTCTAAGTTCTACACATCACTGATAGAGGTTTGGCTCAGAGTCATCTTTATCAATCCTCCTCCTAAAGCATACCACATGAACATTGAGCAACTGTCTCATGTGTGTGACGGGTGTTAGCTCTTCCCATCCAAAATTCCAAACTACTGCACAAACCTCTCCTCCAGTAACTCATCCTCGGAGAGTCATGTATTTCCTTCTAAGTTCAGGTACATGTTAGTTCACAACGAATATGGAGGAAGAAGTTTTTAAAAGAATTGAGAAAAGAACTGGAGTGCGACTGGTGTAGTCACATCTCCTGTGGAGCTTGGAAAATGTAACCAAGTCTCCACTAAGATATGCAGGTTGTTTGAAGCTTAAACCTTTGTCGTCAAATATATATTTGGTAGTTGACTTCTTTTGGTGTAAATTTTTAATTGCTCTGCATGGATCTTTTTGTGCTCTAATAGATATAAAATCTTTTATTCCGCCCTTATTTCGGGGTCTTAGAAAATTGTGATAACAGTCCATTTCTGATCCGAAGCTTTATTTCAATTCGTACTTCGGTCGTTAGATGTCCACTCTAAGAGACTCACAAAGGCTTTGATGGATCCTAAATTACCTGTGTTAAAATGCGTGGATTGGATTATCTTTCGCTTAAATTAATGTGTCGTTTCGTTGTAGGCGGGCAATCGGAATCGGTCAAGAAATAACCACAATTATTTAGTCAATTTTTAAACGTGTGGTTTTATGTTTATTTTACTTGGGCAAGTCCCAAGGTCGAACACAAGGAGGCAAAGGAACAACCTAGAATTTTGTCTATCAAAGTTCGTGCACGATTTTTGAGGCGGTCTTTTTTTTTGTAATTTTTAATGCATTTTGGGATGAAAAATGCAGATTTGGCCTAATTTAAGGACTAGAAAATGAATATCAATCAAATGATGTCTGAAAAAATATGAAACTTGGCCAAGATGATAACTACGATGAAATGATGCACTGCATTTTTTTTGGAATTTTTGGGTGGAGGATGAATTTTTTTATGAATTTTTAAATGCAAACAAAGTGAATTTCAATATTTAATTATAATAAATATAAAACCTAATTATTTTCAATGGATAAAATTATCTAAGATCTATCACTAGGTGATGGATCTCAGAAAAATCCTAAACCTCAAAAGTGTGAGATTTAATACCTATTATAAATCAAATATTGAAATATACAAAACGATTTTTACAGGGCAAACGATGCATGCAAATCAATTCTTTTTGGGCACAGTGTAACATACAATTAATTCTACAAGATGCGAATTTTTGGTAATTTTTAGAGCAATGGTTAATTAGTTATGAAATTCAGAGCACAAAATGGGCAAAGTATGCAACTTTCCACAAAACAATTAATTATTAATTAACCACAAGTCAAAAATATCAGACATATGCCATAATGTAGAGAATTAATTGGTGAACATCATGCTATTTTTGGATAATAAAATAATGTAGCGGTCCGGAACAATGGGGGAATACGTGGGTAACAATGCAACATTACAATAATTAAAAATAAAATAAAATGCAAAGAATGGCTATATTGTAATTACCGAAATGTTGGGGGATATTCTGCAAAATTTCTAGCTGGTCACATGCCAAGTACGTGACCTGGTCGGTGGGGACTGAGGCGCAAATAGGAGAACCACCGAGGGCTTCATTACAATTTACCCACGTGGTCACGTGCCCAGCACTTGACCCGTGGGGATGGTGATGTTCCCCCCATGCGTGCATGCCTCGCACGTGTGCGGGGGGTCTTGGGCTTCGTGCCCGACGGCTGGAGCGGAGGATGTCCGGGTCATGGTGGAGCAGCGATGCCGGAGTCGTTGGCGGAGCAGCGAGGCCGACGGAGGTATCGATGGATTTCGTGGTGGAGGCCCTAGCGATGGCGGTGATTGAAGGAGCTGGGAGGTAACTGGTCTTCTACGGTTGATTGAGCGAGACCGATGGAACGAGCAGCTGGCGCAGCTTCTAGAGGCGGAGGAGCGGTTGTCGAAGCACTTGGAAGCGTTGACGTCGAAGGATGAATACGTGGAGGAGATAGCTGGTGCTTCAGGCAGAGAGGCGGAGGAAGTCAATGAAGAACGTCAGAGGCAAAAACGATGGTCGGCATTGGAGTAGGTAGTCGCATGCTCTACAGTCGGGTCGGAGTAGAGTAGAGTCGGCGAGGAGGGTCACCGTTGGCTGCAACGAGCTTGTGAAGCTCGGATCTCGTCGGAGAAGAGAGTCGATCTGTCACCACAGTTGTAGTTGAAGGATTATTCAGCGGATGTTGTTCCATGGAGTAGTCAGCGATGGTTATATAGGAAGCGAGGCTTTGGCCGGAGAAGGAAGGCTATTGGGGGGCGGTCTGATTGGGTTTGATTGGGACGAGGGGAGATCTGGGATGAGGAGGAGATCGCGAAGGAGGGTCGGCGAGGGAAGGATCGAAAATCATGGTGGTGGTGGCGGCGAAAAGCTAGGGATTGTGAGGCGGCGGAGGTTCCCAGACTGTAAAGGGGCTGGGTGATGACGATGACCACGTGCCGTCTGATCGGCCGAGATCGGACGACCCTCAACTCGCCACGTGGCGGCAGTAAGAAGGCAGTGCTAGAGCACGTGCGTGGCACGTGCGTGGGAGGCACGATCCCTGCACGTGCGGTTCTTTTATTTTTTTATAAAAATGAAATAAAAATAAACTCAAAAATGGGTGACACGTGGCGGCTCCAGGAGCGGCCACGTGTCAGCCCCACAAAAATCGAAAAATAAATACAAAGAAAAATAGAAAAGAAATAGCAAACGACCTCGGATCAAAAACGTTTCTTCACAAAAATTTCTCTCTCGATGAGATCTACAACTTTCACGAAAACATCAAAACCAAAATCGATCATTTGCTCAAAGTGATATTTTGGGGTATCCCACGTACATAGAATACCATGATTTTTGGGTCTTATATTTTTTTGGTCATTTTTAAACTAGATAAAAATCCGAAAAAAATGGTAACAACAAAGATAAATATTTACACATTAATCTGATTTTTTTGGATTTTTATTGAGGAAGAAAATGAAGAAATAAAATAAAAGATGAAAAAGACATCTTTTGTACAAACAATCAGTGGAGACTTGGACTCAATTTGTTTCTTTGATTTCAAGCTCAGCTTGGATTTGGATTTTTACGCATTTTAATAAAAATTTTATCACAGAAGACAAATGAAAAAGAGATAAAATAAAAAGAGTCAATTATGTACATAAAATAATAGGTAAAAAACCGCTAAAATACAAAATGTACAAAAGAGGCCTAAAACTCAACTTTCACAAGAGCTCCGATTCACTTGAACTTGGTCTTGTTTTGAAGGTAATTGAATGTTCATAGTTCAAAAGTGAGCAGGATTAAAACGGACACTGGATGAGGAAGATATGAGGGTTTTAGTCCGGAAAACCTAGAACTAGGATTTGGGTTTTTTATCCACTTATTTGGGTTAGTGATTTTTTTTGTATTTTTCATTTAATCTTGTTAGTAATATGTACACAATGGAGATCGTTTTGAGTCATTCGGAATTAGCATGAATTAGTTAAAAATCGGGAAAGTTAGGCTATTTACATGTCAATTTTGGCTGGAATTTTTGGCTTCTTATTTTGTGCGAAAATAAATGATAAAATGCAATTCTTATTAAAACATGCATGAATACTAATTATGCAGAATAAATGTAGAAATGCCAATGATTTTGAGGGATTTGAGCTTAATTAATGAGATTTAGAGTAATGAATCTGAGTTTCATCATCCCCATATACTTAAACCATGCTCATCCCTGAGCATCAAAAGAAATGCCATGAGGTGAAATGAGATTGTGTTCCATACCAAGACCATGAGCTGAAGGTGAAAATGAAACTAGACTCGACCTTTGGATTATTAATTTAGCGGAACTTTTGTGAGACTTAGAATTTTAAAATCAACAGCCTTCAAGTTCTACACATCATTGTCACAGTTTCGGTTCAGAAGTCACCTTAGATCAATCCTCTTTCCAAAGCATACCCTATGAACATTGAACAATCGACTCATGTGTGTGAAAGGTTTTAGCTCTTCCCATCCAGAATGTCAGACTACCATGCAAACCTCCTCTCCAGTAAATCGTCCTCTTGGAGTCAGGTATTTTCTTCTAAGGTCTGCCGTGCAGTGTTCACAATCGAAATGGGGGAGAAGTTAAAAGAAGGAGAAAAGAACTGGAGGGTGGCCAGTGTAGTCACCTCTCCTTGTGAAGTTGGCCAGTGTAGCCGAGTCTCCACCAAGATCTACAGGTTTTCATTGAAGCTTGGACCTTTTTGGTCAGATATTTATTTGGTAGTGGCTTCTTTGTATATGGATTTTCCGTAGTTCTGCTAGGATCTTGTTGTGACCCTACGGGTATAGAATCTTTTTTTTCCATACATATTTTTGGGTCTTAGAAAAAATTGTGCCCAGCTGTCCATCCCTTTTCTGTAGCTTTATTTCAACCCGTACTCCGGTCTTTAGATTTCCACGCTACCAAAAAAAACTTACACAATCTTCCAACATCTCATCTGAGTTGAGCTAAGTGCATAGTGCGAGAGTACAAATTAATTCCGTATTCCATAGTTGTACCCAGAATGAAGAGACCATATTAGACACTAAGAGTCAAACGTTGCACATTGTCATGTGGAACTCAAAGATTAAGTCATAGACCTAAAGATTCTACAATCCTAATTCTTGGTAAAGTTCCTCTGAAAATTAGGTTGATTAAGGTCAAGTCTAGATCACTCTCCGTTTCTGCTCATACTCGATTTGGAACCCAAGGACTTTTCACAGAGGCAAATGCATGTAATGCTGGATGAAGTGCAGTTGTGTGAAATGCAAACACAAGTTTTTTTTGAATAGTTCTTTTTTTTGCAAAAATGAATAAGAAGCCATTTTTTTTCAAAATTTTGGGTTGGACACAGTCAGTGTTAGTAGCAAAACTTTTTTTTCGTTTGTTTTTTTCAAGTTAGTTACCCACCCCGTAAATACATATAGACTTACGCGAAAGTACGAAATATGGGTAAAATATATACACAGTATATATACAGACCCCCTATACTTAGCGAGTGTCGTGTCCTCAGAGCACAAGAAGCGTAAAGAAGACATAGCTCGGGCTAAGCGTAAGAGAGTGAAAGAAAAAAGAAAAAGAACAAGATACATCGGTCCGCACCCTATACTTAGACTGTGAACAATCTAAGTATAGAAGAAGAGCGAAAAAATGAGGTGGTCGGGATATGTGTATGGAGAGAGTATGTACAAATGGGCATCGGTTGCCCCTATACTTAAGCTCTGGTCAGCGTAAGTAAGGAAGAAGGGTGGAAATGCGACGATCGTGAGAAGGAGTTTAATGAGGGAAATGGTATATACAGATGGCATCGGTCTCACCCTATACTTAGGCCTTGGCTTAAGTAGAGGAAGAAGATGTACAAGGAGACTGATGTGTTCGGGAGGGAGGGTGGGTAGGCGATGATTAAGGTGGTTTTCATCCGATCTTCTTGTGAGCCTGCGGTGGGAGATCTTAATGATGAGAAGGAGATGAAGCATATGATTCCCAACTATTATCAGTGTTATCCTCAAAAAAATCATGATGGATAGTAGATGAAGCGTATGATTCAGATGAAAGGTAACCATCGCCGGAGTTATCCTCAGAGGAATAGTATTTGAAAGTGGACACACTCCATATATTCTTGTCTTTTAGATGCTTCTACAGTTGTTTTCACAGAGTTTGTTCCTTTTTGGGATCAAGCGATTCGTCCTTAGATGAATACTCTGAAGCACCAGTCTCAGTCAGCTCATAAGAAACAATTCCAGTGTATTTGATGAGAGCAGGAGCATCAACTTTTGATGAATAATAGTGAGGAACGAGAGTCGTCCAACGGGAATCAAAGTTTGGATCCTTGCGAAGATATGGTTTTAGAATTGCCGATCAGACCTCACTCATGTAGATTACCTTTTCCAGACTTGATGAGGGATCATCAGATGATTCCTCTTTCGGAAGGTCAAAGGTGACTTTCTTTTATAATGAAGGCGTAGTCATTTTGTTTCGTGAAGGTGTTGGTTCACTTGAGTCTCCAGATGAATAACCATTGGAATTCTTCTCCTTGGTTGGTTTTCGCCCTGCATGTTTGTTCTTAGTCTTCTTAATGTTGGTGCATCATTATTTGGGATGATTTGGTGGAAGTATTCAGAGTAGGTTGACCCACGGTATGACCATTCATATGTCTCAGGATCATATAAGAAACATTCTTCTATTGTGAGATCCGCAGGAATTAAAATAGTGGGGAGAGTCTCTGCATGTTCGTTCTCAATTGATTTGATGTTGGAGCATTCCTGTGTTTGAGCTAATGTGATCAGGGTAGTCAGAATAGGTTGACCCAGGGTGCGACCATGCATAAGTCTCTGGATCATATGATTCATATATTTGATTTTCCATGGTGAGAGCAGCTGGGAATGGGGCATGGGGGAGAGTCTCTAAACCAATAGTCTCATCAATAACCGCTATCTCAGATGTAACAATGGGGTAGGGATCTTCTACCGCTTGATGGTTACGGCTGTCGAGGACTTCGTGGGTTACCTCAGAAAATCGTGGTTCCTCAACGACTCGGTGAGATCGAAGTGCTTCTAATGTTGTAAAATTGATTTCCCGAGTCTCGCACTCAATAATTACCTTAGCCAATGTTAGGAATGGCTTTTCGAAAATAATTGGAGACTGGGTGAATTCTCGCTGATGCTCAATATCAATGATCGTGAAATCCACATTGAGCGGAGTACCTTGGAATGTCATAATGACAGAAATGGTTCCTCTCGGCCGCTTTATCAATCAGTCAGTCAATTGAACAATCTCTCGTATCTTCCTGATAGGTCCGAGTTTGAGTTTGTGAAATACAGAGGTTGAGAGGATATTGATCGGTGAATCGTCATCAATTCGAGCATGGGTAAAAATTCTATCTTTGATTTCACAGTCAAATCTGGACAACCGCTTCACTATACGGCTCTTGGGTTTTCTCCTCAACACCAAGGATGAGGCCATTGACAAGATATGCCTTTCGGTCTTTATTCTTATCCTGCCCGACTTTTTCATCATTAATTTGTCCATTACAAATCCTTTAAGGCCGGGGAAGTGTTCAGTGGCCTGTGTAAAGGGAAGTTTGAAAATCAGTTTCTTCTCTAGTGCTTCTCGTACAACAGGATCCAAATTCTGCAGATCTTCTTCAATCTCAATTTTATGAAATTTTTCCGGATTTTAAATTTTTTGGGTGTTTTTGAATATTCCAATTTTTTGATATTTTCTGTATGGTGTGGTGATGTGGTGTCTTCTGTAGATGAGAAGGGTCTTTGATGTTCCAAGTAAGAGTCAGACACATAGTCATTTCTAGGGGAGTAATATGTAGAAGTGCCGCTGTCAGAATCGTCCCTAGGTTTCTGAATATCCTCAAAATTATCGACATGAGATCCAATCTTTTCCTCATTCATTTTTATGTCCGAGATACCCGAGAGTGAAATTAATCGGTTGATAAACCTTATAAATATGTCCTCAATTAAATCACATCTCTTGTTTATCCTCGAAATATCATCCTCCAAAATCTTTTCATGACCAATCATGGGAGCAGTCGGGGTGTGTTTTTGTATTTGAGATTCAATAATTTCATCTTTCTTTTTCATGTATGTGCTAGGAGAAGAGTCTCTTGAAATACCCAATATATGATCGTTATTTTCTGAAAATTTCTCCTCAAAAATTATGGAAGGAGGATGCTCATGTGATCCATGCATGTGGAGTTTGTCTCAGTGGAGTTCATTCCTTTGATCATGATTGGTCGGACCTTGATATTGTGCAGTCAACATATAGGGTTTATGTGCTTCTATGTTGTCAGTCCAGTCCTCTGTATGAGTGTCATGTCTGAAGATGGGGTTCTCATAGTCAATCCAAGATGATGGTTTCTCGTTTGTGTTCAAGAGTAGGGTAGATGGAAGATGTGAAGAATTGTGAATTTTGATCATGTCGTTATAATCTTCCATGAATGATGGATTGACATTTACCAAATATGAAGGATGAATTGTATAATCGGAATAGAGCGGATTGGCATATGAAGAAGTGGAGACTTTCAGTTGGTTGTTGTTTTGTATGATCTGAATATAAAGGATTATCATTCATGCAGTAGATCAGATTTACAGAGAGTGTTGGTTCTATTGGTGGTTGAAAGTCTCTTGTGGAAGTTGGATGATGTGTATTTGGAGGACGTTTTGAAGCTTTGGTTCTAGCCAATACAAATTCCTTTTCATAGTATAGCTCTGATGGATTCTTGGATAAATGTTACGCCATTTTTGAAAGAGCTGAAATGAATGACAGTTTGGGTTTGTTCCAGACGAATTGATTTTCATGACATGGATCTGGAGAGTTCTTGGACAAAAGTTCCATGATTTTCAAAGGAGGTTTATTGGTTGACATAATGGATCTGTTTCAAATCAAGAAAGGAGAGTGATGGCATAAGTGTGCGGTTTTTTATCTTCAAAATCGGTTCACGCACGCAAATCAAATACAAATCAAACCCTAGGTTCACCAACTCATACAATGAAGCCGTAAGAGTTCGAAAATTATCTTTTCAATTTTAAGTTGGTGATAAATCAATCTTGGAAAGAATTTAGCGAGTTGTTAGGTGCCGGCAATTTTTGTAATGACTGGCCCGAATTCTTATGACTATTTGCACCTACTTTCAGCCAGTATGGGTTTAAGTACGGACCGTAAAACAGCTACCCGCATTACCTAAAGATGGAGCCTTACGCAGTGTTCTTTAAACCACCCACTCTGGTAAGGAAATCCAGACTGTTTACCAGCAACCCGTAGATCCTCACTGAGAAGTAGCTAATCATTTTTGGCAGTAGTCAATATGAAAATCCGGATTTGGGTTCTAGCATTAAGTGTCGTCTCTCACTCACTCAGAAAAATAAAAGAATCCAAGGTCGGGGTTGCTCTCCCGCAAAAATTCTTGATTTTATGAGTTATTTAAAGTCATCTATATTTAGCAGTCCTAATTTTAATTAGGTGATCACGAAGAGTTAAATGAGCACAAATACACGTCTATCGTCCAGTCCCAAATTTAAAATTATGTGATAAAATAGGAGGGGGAAATTCGAAAAAGCCGATGCACGTGAAAACAATGATGTATGCTCAGTGAGAAGACTTACAGTGATTCCTCGCAATCTCCATGTGAGATGCAATACAAGAATTGAAGGTTTATTCTAAATGAATGCAAGCCGATGAAAAACCGCACCTAGCAGAAAGTTTTTATTAGTGGGAAGAATTGAGTTGAATTTGACTAAATTTAACGATCTATTTGCGTCTCAATTAAAGTGAAGTGTGGCCCTAGGTCCTACGAGCACAATCAAAAAATTAAAAGCTTTGAGAGCCGCATGTGTAGGTCTATCCTAAGCGCCACTCAAGTCGGTCCCCACCCTCACCGGAAAGTGAAATAGGCCACGACACACCACAGAAAAAGTTGAAGGTCTTTTTACACACACGAGAGTCCAAACAGACACCGCTATAAATGAGAAATTAATTACAAAAATATAAAAATTGCAGAAAATAAAATCCTAGACTCTACGCTCTCTCAGGACTCGACTCGATCTTAAATTAATTGCGGCTTTTCAGAGGTTGGTGAAGATGCTTCGATTTCCAAAACCGTTCCACGTACGTCGGGTACCTCGCAAGATAAATGAGAGAATGTAAGAGAGTGACTCAAAAATAAATCAAAAAGAAAATAAGAAAAATAAATGCAGAAAATAAAATAAATACAGGAAAAAATGTAATTTACTGTGAAATATTCGGGTGTCAGACTACCCGAATGCGGAAAACCAAAAAAAAAATTAGACAAAAAATAAGCCGTTTGCCTCCCCGGCAATGGCGCCATCTGACGGATCATAAATTTCTTGTGTTAAAATGTGTGGATTGGATTATCTTTCGCTTAAATTAATGTGTCGTTTCATTGTAGGCGGGCAATCGGAACCAGTCAAGAAATAACCACAATTGTTTAGTCAATTTTTAAACACGTGGTTTTATGTTTATTTTACTTTGGCAAGTCCCAAGGTCGAACACAAGGAGGCAAAGGAACAACCTAGAATTTTGTCTATCAAAGTTCGTACACGAATTTCAATGCGATCTTTTTTTTTGTAATTTTTAATGCAATTTTGGGATGAAAAAGGCAGATTTGACCTATTTTATGGACTAGAAAATGAATATCAATCAAACGATGTCTGAAAAAAATATGAAACTTGGCCAAGATGATAATTACGATGAAATGAATGCACTGTAATGTTTTAAGAAATTTTGGGTGCAAGATGATTTTTTTTTATGAATTTTTAAATGCAAACAAAGTGAATTTCAATATTTAATTATAATAAATTTTAAATTTAATTATTTTCAAGGGATAAAATTATTTAAGATCCATCACTAGGTGATGGATCTCAAAAAATCCTAAATCTCAAAAATGTAAGATTTAATACCTATTAAAAATCAAATATTGAAATATGCAAAATGATTTTTACAGGGCAAACGATACATGAAAATGCAATTCTTTTTGGGCATAATGTAACATACAATTAATTCTTCAATATGTGAATTGGCAATTTTTAGAGCAATGGTTAATTAGTTTTTGAAATTCAGAGCACAAAATGGGCAAAGCATGCAACTTTCTACAAAACAATTAATTATTAATTAACCACAAGTTACAAAAATATCAGACATATGCCATAATGTAGATAATTAATAAACGAACATCATGCTATTTTTGGATAATAAAACAATGTAATGTAGCAGTCTAGAACAATGAGGGAACACAGGGGTAACAATGTAATAGTACAATAATTAAAAATAAAATAAAATGTAAAGAAGGCTATATTGTAATTACCGAAATGTTGGGGGGATACTCTGCAAAATTTCCAGCTGGTCACGTGACAAGCGCGTGACCTTGTCGGCAGGGACTGAGGCGCAAATAGGAGAACCACCGGGGGCTTCTTTGCAATTTACCCACGCGGTCACGTGCCCAGCACTTGACCCGTGAGGATGGTAACGTTCCCCCTGGACGCACGTGCCTCGCACGTGTGCGGTGGGTCTCGGACTTTGTGCCCGGTAGCTGGAGCGGAGGAGGGTCAAGTCGTAGTGGAGCAGCGGTGCCGGAGTCGTCGGCGGAGCAGCGAGGCTGGCGGAGGTGTCGATGGATTTCGTGGCAGCGCCCCTGGCGATGGCGGCGATTGAAGAAGCTGGGAGCTAACTGGTCTTCTGTGGTCGATTGAGCAAGACCGATGGAACGAGCAGCTGACGCAACTTCTGGAGGCAGAGGAGCGGCTATCGAAGCACCTACAAACGTTGACGTCGAAGGATGAATACGCGGAGGAGATAGCTGGTGCTTCGGGCAGAGAGGCGGAGGAAGTCGATGAAGAACATCAGAGGCAGAAGCGGTGGCCGACGTTGGAGTAGGTTGTCGTGGGCTCTACGGTCGGGCCGGAGCAGAGCAGAATCGGCGAGGAGGGTCGCCGTGGGCTGCAACGAGCTTGTGAAGCTCAGATCTCGTCGGAGAAGAGAGTCGATCTGTCACCCCGATTGTGTTTGAAGGATTATTCGGTAGATGTCGTTCCATGGAGGGGTCAGCGGTGGTTATATAGGAAGCGAGGCTTTGGCCGGAGAAGGAAGGCTATCGGGGGGCAGTTTGATTGGGTTTGATTTGGACAAGGGGAGATCTGGGACGAGGAGGAGATTGCGGAGGAGGGCTGGTGAGGGAAGGATCGAAAATCACGGCGGCAGTGGCGGCAAAAAGCTGGGGATTGTGAGGCGGCAGAGGTTCCCAGATTGGAAAGGGGCTGGGTGATGACGATGAGCAGGGCCGTCCGATCGGCCGAGATCGGATGACCCTCAACGTGCCACGTGGCGGCAGTAAGAAGGGGGTGCAAGAGGCGCGTGACCTGCACTTCCGGTTCTTTTAATTTTTTTTTTATAAAAATGAAATAAAAATAAACTAAAAAATTGGTGACACGTGGCATCTTCAGGAGCTGCCACGTGTCAGCCCCACAAAAATCAGAAAATAATTACACAGAAAAATAGAAATGAAATAGAAAACGACCTCGGATCGAAACAGTTTCTTCACAAAAATTGCTCATCTCGATGAGATCTACAATTTTCATGAATAATTAAAATCAAAGTCAATCATTTGCACAAAGTGATATTTTTGGGGTATCCTATGTACATAGAATACCATGATTTTTGGGTCTTATATTTTTTTGGTCATTTTTAAACAAGATAAAAATCCGAAAAAAATACGGTAAAAAAAGATAAATATTTACACATTAATCTATTTTTTGGATTTTTATTTAGTAAGAAAATGAATAAATAAAATAAAAGATGAAAAAGACAACTTTTGTAGAGACATTTAGTGAAGACTTGGACTCAATTTGTTTCTTTGATTTCAAGCTTAGTTTGGATTTGGATTTTTACGCATTTTAATAAAACTTTTATCAAACAAGACAAATGAAAAGAGATAAAATAAAAAGAGTCAATTATGTACATGAAATAATAGGTCAAAAACCGCTAAAATACAAAATGTACAAAAGAGGCCCAAAACCCAACTTTCAGAAATGAGCTCCAATTTACATGAACTTGGTCTTGTTTTGAAGGTAGTTGGATGTTCATTAGTTCAAAAGTGAGTAGGATTAAAACAGACACTAGATGAGGAAGATATGAGGGTTTTAGTTCGGAAATCCTAGAACTAGGGTTTGGGTTTTTGGTCCACTTATTTGGGTTAGTGATTTTTTTGTATTTTTTATTTAATCTTGTTAGTAATATGTACACAGTGGAGGTGGTTTTGGGTCATTCGGAGTTAGTATGAATTATTAAAAATCAAGGAAGTTAGGCTATTTACATGTCAATTTTGGCTGGAATTTTTGGCTTCTTATTCTGTGCGAAAATAAATGATAAAATGCAATTATTATTAAAACATGATGAATGCTAATTATGCAGAATAAATGCAGAAATGCCAATGATTTTGAGGGATTTGAGCTTAATTAATGAGATTTAGAGTGATGAAACTGAGATTCATCAGTCTTCCAACACCCCGTCTGAGTTGAGATAGGTGCATAGTTCTAGAGTAGAGATTAATTCCCTATTCAAGAGTCATACTCAGAATGAGGAGACTAGGATAGACACTAAGAGTCGAAGTATGGACATTGTCATGTGGAACTCGGTAAGACCTGGAGTTTCTAAAATCCTATTTCTTGATGAAGTTCATCTAAAAATTAAGTGGATTAAGGTCAAGTCAAGACCACTCTCATTTTCTATTCACAATCAGAACCAAAGGGTTTTCACCATTGTAAATGCATGAAATGTCGAATAAAGTGTAGGTGCATGAAATTCAAATATTTTGAATTTTGTGATTTTTTAATGATTTTGATATAACTATACACATCATATTTACACATATTGTATATATTTTATATGATTTACAAGTTTTACAAGACTTATCCATACCTCATGTTAGTTATATATACAGAAAATATGATACCAATTAGTAGAATGTAATGCACTATATGTAAATTAACGAGTCTCACTCCCTATAATAAGTGTATGCTAAGTAAAGAAGGATGCAAAAGAAAAAGGGAGAGAGAGGTAGAAGTCGTCCTCCCATGCTTAGGCTCTTGGTCAGCCTAAGTATAGAAGTGAGCAAAAATGAGGCAATTGAGGGAAAGAAGTGAGAATATGGATATAAACATGGTGGGCATCAGTCCCCCCTATACTTAAGCTATTGCCTAAGTATAGAAGAAGTACAAAGGACATTGATGGGATTGGTAGAGAATGTACATAGATTCAAGGAGATTTTCTGCAAACCTTATTGCGCGGTGTCATCCTCAGATGAATAATAGTATTCGATGGAGGCTCTCCAACTATTTTTACTCTTTAGCTGCTCACTCGAAATGTGCTTAGTCTCATGGTTAACCAACTCGACCTCGGATGATGAATATTATCGTGAAGAGGTTGGTTTGCTAGAACATGAAGAAAGGAGAGGAGAAGAACCAAAGTGCTTCTTCCCTCCAATAGCAATCAGGCTAGAGGATATGGCCCTTATAAACTAAGTCCGTGAGATGCTGGTCATTGGTTCATCATCAGATGAATCACCATGCACACATTTTGGGTATATGATATCACTTTGAATTGGTTTGGGCTTAGCCAGTTCATGTGTCAGATCATAGTAATGATCATGGGAGTTTGAAATGAATGTGTTCGGTTTCGGTGAATTGGATGTGTCTAGGTCAAATTCGTTGACCTCAGTGGCAACATTGATGGCCTTGACAATCGGATCCTCACGTATCTCTTGTTGGGTTGTGTCTAGAGTCTGTGGAGATCTATGTTCTTGTGAAGTAGTTGTCTCTATAGTATATCCTCTTGGCCACATCTGTTGGTTTCTTATTCGATTGTCTCAAGGTAGGTTGTGTAATCGAGGGTTTGGTCAATTTGGTCTATGTTCAGGAACTTTTTGTCTTGAGTCTCAAAATCGATAGTCACTTTAGCAGAGGCTAAGAATGACTTTCCCGAGATAATAGGAGACTCAGTTAACTCTCCTAGGTGCTCAATGTCCAGGACAATAAAGTCCACTCTATGTTTGACATCTTGGAAGTTCATGACGACAGAAACAATTCCTATCGATCTTTTGGTCGATTACTCTAGAAACTGAGTGGTCACTCTGGTCTTTTTGAGCAGCCTGAGTTCGAGTCGGTAAACATGACTTTGAGAGGATGTTCCTGCTCGAGTCATCATTTATCCAAACGTGAGTAAACTCGAAATCCTTAACTTCATAAGTGACCCGAGTCTACCATTTGACACAACCATTGAACTGGCCATAGCGATAAGATGAAATTTGGTTCTAGATCTTTTCTTGCCCATCTTCTTAGGTGATAACCAACTCTTCAAAAATCTTTGAAGATTGGGTACATACTCTATGGTATTAATTAATGGAAGCTCTAAGATTAAGCTTTTATAGAATGCTTCCATTTCAGTATTGTCCATTTTTTTTTGAATTTTCAGATTTTTTTATTTTTTGCTATTTCCATTATAGTCACTGGACTGGTCCGTGGGATGGTCAGATACCCATGGTGTTTGTGTCTGAAAATTTTACGCATGATATGTCTTTGCTTTGTGTGGCCCCTACTTCTCCTTGATTGTTCATCATTTCTTTTACCATCTGGATGACATTATCAAGTTGTTCAGTCAAAGCATCAACTCTTTGATTAATCCGAATCATGTCATCTGCTATCGTCTCACGACTTGGAGATGAATAACCGTACTCATCATGTTGTGACACCCACATGTAATCTTGAGTCGAGTAACGGTTATTCTCCATGGTTGTGGTATGTTCATGAGTCCTATTTCCTTAGCTCAAGATATCCAATGTTTGGTCAAAGGAAAAGTGGTCATACTCAAGAAGAGTGTCATCCTGAGTAGGAGATGGTTCAATCAATGAATTGTCAATCGTAATCAGGAATCACGTTTCTCTTTCAAATTCGGTTACGCTCATATCCATCCTCAAACTTTCTCACTCCATTATGTCCATATAATATTCATTCGGTTTTCCGAGCGGTTCATATCCTGAAAACTCAACCAAGGAAGAAGTTGGTTGTGAGAGTGAAGGGAATGATGGTTGGAGAAGAATTGAATCAAATGGGGGGTTCTTCTAATATGATGATGATGACGATCGAGATACAATCATGTAAGCTCGACACACAAAGTCTGGGTAAGAATACCGATATTCCAACATCTTTGAAAAGTAATGTGATTCATGAACCTCGATATGTATATTCAAGTGCAATAGTCTTTATACGTACACAATTCAATGCAAACCCCAAATTCACCAACTTTACACGGTAAATGCCACAAAAGTCTGATCTATTATCTTTTCAAATTTAAATTGATGATAAAATAATCTTTGAATCCATTACACACAATTGAGTCTCCCCGATGCTAAGATGTGGTTCTACTACACCTTAATAAAAGGAGTGATTTCCCAGGGATGTCGAGTTATATCACACCCCTAAAGGAGATTGTAGACAGACACACCTAAAACATTGACTATTGTCGGAGGCGAGCTCTTGCAGTTCCCAAATCCGTAAGAGTCGGATCTGGAGACTTAGGGCATAGGTCCAGTTTTTTGGGCTCTAACCTTATGGCTATGTCCTCACCCACTCATAGTATGAAGTTATGTACATGTGCACTAAGATGGGATTACTCTCCCATAATTAATGACATTCAATTTTTATTCCAATTAATTTTCAGTCACCTTGTTTAGCAGTCCCCTTGTTCTAATTTGATTGTCACTTTGAATTTGAATGGAGATCAATATACATTTACACTGGGATTTCAATTTTCTTTAAACCCTAGATGCGTGAAAACCAAGGGAGAATCGAAAAAGCCGTACAGTGGGAAACACGATGATGAATGCAGAGTCAGAGATATTTATAATCCTTCCTTGCAATTTCCGTACAGAATGCTAAATAGAATTGAAATTTTCTTAACAAATATGTCTAATGCATGCATGGGAAACTGCACCTAGAACAGTCTTTTATCAGGTGAAAGAACAATTTAATTTGGCTAAATGAAATCCTTTCTAGTGTATCTAATTAGTGTGAGATTGTGGACCTAGTTCTACGAGCACAAAAATAAACTTGGTAGCTCTAATAGTCACGGTGCATATCTAAGACTATGTTAATCACCACAAAATAATATGGCCCGATAGGCTGAATGTCCTGTTCGGGTATAAACATGATAACCCAAATGGGAATGATTGGAAATAAGTAGAAAAATTAAATTTTAAGTATAAAAATAAATGAATAAAATACTCTCTCTCTCTCAAAAACAAAAAATCTTCACGCCTTCTCAGCGGGCTCGGTCCATAAAATCTCCTGCCTTCTGTTGCTCCAAGTTGTGTCGGTTTTCGAGAAAGCCGCTCCGAGTCCACCAGGTGCCTTGTACGAAAAAGAGAAAAATCAATTGTTATAAATATTCACACACACACACATATATATATATAATAAAAAAATACTAAGAAATAAGGGAAGAAATAAATACATGAAAATCAGGGGTCAAACTGAAGGTTATGGAGAAAAACCTTAAGCGCATCACGTAAGCGTGAATATCTAATCATACACGATCGGGAGCGACTAGTCACACTACTCGAGGCAGCAGAATTTAAAACTTTTTAAAGCGATGAAATACATGATCCAAGAACACTTCTCGGATCATTCCATCTAAGCCACAAAGTAGATATCAGAACACCTCTTGAATCATGGTTGCGATCGAACTCTCTAAATGAAGAGACTGCGTGTCTCAAGTTCGACCCGACAGAGGAGACGCTTGTGAGCGCGTTGATGAAACATGTCCTTCTCGCAATCCAAAATGTTTATCCAAGTGACGGATCTCCTGATTTCATCATACAAAATCCGAGGTCTTCTTCATGTACCAGAAGCATCGAGGAAGACAAAAATCCACGAGTGGTCGAAGCGACAGCATGATGGTGCATCGATAAGGTGATCCTCTCTAGCTCATAAAGTGGACAGATACTTTAGAGAGAGGGGTGCGTGAGTGATGATGAGAGAGAGCTTGTAAACTCAATGTTGTAAAAGAAGAGTTAGGGTTACATCCTCTTTTATAATATTTTGGGAGTCCAAGGATCTCAATCCATGGACAACACAAATTCAACTGTTGAGATTGATTTGTGTTTCTTTCAATGGTCATGATTTTATTGTAAAAATCGCAATGACAATTAATTTAATTATATTAAATATATATTGAATAAATCATCAATATAAATTAATTCAATCAAATCCATAAATCATGAAGGATTAAGGAGGCAAGCCGCCTTCCAATTAAGGGGGGACGACCACCTTGATACTAAATCAAGAGTGGTCGTCCACCCTCCTTATATGGAAGAGAGGCTCCTCATACCAATTATATGAGATCTAGTATCCCATATAATCGTTCATTAATTATTTCACAAAAAAAATTCCAAATTATTCTTGTGAAATATCTATCATGCCATTGGAAATTATGAACCATATTCACAACCCAAAATAAAATGTAAATTACATTTTCAGTTAATTATCCAATACGAATCCAATTCACATCAACATTTTAATTGTAAATTTTATTTACAAATAACTCTCTCTTATATATTATAAATCACATTTATATGATTAATATGGATAAAGCTATCATCATTATTCAAATCCATGATAATTAAATCACATTTAATTATCTTGGATTATCAATCTTATGCATCAAAATAACATGAATTATATTCACATTATTAATGATAATTACATCACATTTTATTATCCATTTCTCAATGCTCGGATATACATTTTATCTATGGAATTATTCTTGAACTCTTTCAAGAATAATGAACTTTCTTCGCGGACACATGGAGATAAGGACATGGCGATTATACATTCCACGTTTCTCAAATCCAGATCTCGAGAACTCTCACAGATGCTTGATTAAATCAAGGTCGTAGATCTAATCTTCTCATTATATCTGACTCACAATAAGATCAATGTCCAACATTTGGACTAAGATCAGATCACTTCTGAACTAAGAGGAGTTACTAAAATCGAAACATGTTTTATCACTCCCTTGGAATGGAAGCGTCAAAGCTATACAATCGTTTATGATCACATCACCCTCAAGTATTCTTAATACCTGTACATCATGCATACTGAAAGACCTAGAATAAACCTGAAGATTTAGATCAATTTTACATTTTCTTCTTCAGGGATTTATCATCAAGTTTCTCATTTGATCATTGGGAGTTGGTATTGATCATATACTTTCCAAAAGCATATATCATACGTAGGTATTGATAATATACTTTCTAAAATCATATATCAAACCTACAAATTCAGTCAAGCTTCCAAAGTGAGACGACCGTGCACGGAATTTGATCCCAAAATCTCATGAGTGAGTTCATGTGTTCCGGTTCAGTAATTGAACTTGTACGATCCATTTGAGAGATCTTATTACTCATATGCCCACGTATGCACACCAGCTTGTCGGTGTGTAGACCTAGACTAAGCCATCAACTTATCGGTATGCCAAATGTACACACTTAAACATATAGTAATACATTTGTCACCGGTCAGAGTATGTGTGCCTATATCATGACAGCATACGACACAAGACTTGGTTATCTCTATCTCGTTAAGTCAACTCTTTGACCTAACTTATCTAACACCTCCGTATCTCTATTCATATGCAGAGGACCTGCATTAAGAGTCAGTTAGATATCAACCTTCAAATAAAAGAATTTCCATCTTCTTCTCAAGATGGAGATCCTTTCTTAATAATTACTTGACGGTGCTTGATGAGTCCTCAATCTAACTCTTTAGATATCACCCAAGCACCAACCTCTATGATTCAACACTTGAATCAACAGTTGTATGATCATTAAGATGTACATGGTACATAACCTTAATTGTACTATGGGACCTATAATAAAAATTACTTATTCTTAATTTCAGATCAGAGAATGATTTGTAATAACATTTATTGCATAATGGTTTATCGTGGGCTCGCATGTCCAACAATCTACCACTATCCCAAAGAGCCATTAATATGTTAATCTTTCAAACCCACATTCATGTGTTAATCATAAGCTATTGAAAAATAGCTTGGTAAGCGGACTAGTCACTCTATTCCCGAGAGACTACGCCAAGACTTTTTACGGTACTTGCATAACTCCTAGTAACAATGCTTGCATCCAATGCAAATGTTGCATCTTATACAACTAATACTCAATTTTGTTAAAGCAATTATAGTGTCTTTGACACTACAATTCATTAATTGTTATAACCACTATGCAATTTCTATTTTCCTTATCAGAATGCCCTTATTCTCGGAGATCTCTATCTCCTAAGGCTAAGACACGGTCTTAAGTCTTATAAGGCATCTGCAGTTAAGACCTTTTACACATAATCACTATCTGTAAAGTCTTAAGTTCTTAAAGATAGACTTTGAGATCACTATCTCAAAAGTCTTGTCATCTTTGAAGGTGTTTTTATTACTGCAATTAAGTGTTTTATCTCCATAGTAACATTAATAATACTTTACTACTTCAACTATATGGCAGACATCTGACCTTTGTATATATCTAGCATACACTAGGCTTCCCATAACTGATGCACAAGGGCAAGTAGTTTTAGCATTCACTTCCTCAACTCTTTGAGGTGTTATCTCGTCAGATAGGTCAGCACCAAATCTTAAGGGAAGGAAGGTTTCCTTGGGATTTTTTCAAAAAAAATAACATGTCCAAGGTGTACCACTAATGTGACAGTCATAATACCCTATTCTCTTTGCTTCTGAACAAATTCAGAACTAATATATAAGAGGTATCATCGAGATCACATCTCAAGGTATAGAACAACTAGATCATAAAACACTTGTTATCATCCTTATATCATTCCAAATGATTTGGACATTGTCTACTTTTAGCACGATGAATACATTGGCACTCCCACTAAGATTCACATGGCTCATCAAGATTTTCTAAAATCATAACATTTCTAATTTCATCAAATCTAATATTCCAACTATAATAAGCTTATTTGAGCCCATAGATGGAGTTACTTTAGCTTGTACATCTTGCCTTCCTCAATTATGAAGCCCTGTGGCTTATTCATATGAGTGTCCTTGGTGAGGTATTCATAGATGAATGCAATATTTACTTCCATCATTTAGATGTCATAGTCAAGTTGTGTAGATATAGTTAGCAATATTCCAATGGGTTTAAGCATGGTCACTGAAGAGCAAGTCTCATCGCAAGCGTGTCTTCTCTTCATGTGTATCTTGTGGATACCAGCCTTGATATGAAGGTTTCTACCTTCTCATCGGCTTCCTTCTTTCTCTTGAAGATCCATTTACACCTAATAGGTTTTACCATTATAGGTGAATCCTCGAGGGTCCACATACAACACTTGTATATGAAGTCTTCTTTAGACTTTATTGCCAACATCCATCTCTCCAAGTCAAGATCTTTAGAAGCTTCATCATGTGAAGTCAGATTATTGTCAGACTTGACACATGGAATTCATACCCATTAGGTGATCTCCTACCCTCAAACCAATTTTAAGAGGTATGAGTGTTTCATATTTTAATTGTCCTTTTAGTTTCCGATTTCAGGAGCCTCCTTATCTTTTCAAGATTCAGTGAGTTCCTTTACTTCATTTTCATCTTGATTCTCAAGAAAGTCATCATCTAAGAATCATATCCATAGAGATGAAATCTTTTAAGAATCTCAAGGTCATAAAATAGGTATCCAATACCATACTTTATGTTCCTAATGATGTAGCACTCTCTAGTGCTAAATTCCAGCTTACTTGCATCCATGACATAGTTATGGACCAAGTAACCATAAATCCTCAAGTGTCTGACAATAGGCTAGGTTCCAAACAATAGCTTATGAGGGTTTTGGGGTTCAGATTTGCATGGAATCTTATTGAAGATACATATTGTAGTCTCTACTACATATATACCTAGAAACTAAGAGGTAATTATGTTTAGAGTAGTCATTGATCAAATCATGTCACACATGATCCAATCACATTTCCCTACAACTCTATTGAGTTTAGGTGTATTAGGAGGAGTGAGATAGGAATTATATTCCTTTCTCCATAAGGTATTCCTTAAATTTATCTAATAGGCATTTGCTACCTTGGTTGGATCAAATTCATTTCATCTTCCTTTAAACTTTGGTTATAAACTAAAAAATGAAATCTTTGAACATTTCAAAGGTTTCTAAGGTAAAGGAATAAATCACAAAAAAATCATCAATTGATATCACATATCATTAATGTCTATTATGATGCACATGATTCACATACATCAATATGCATGAGATCTTGAATACCTTATCATCTTACACCATTCCCAGAGAAGGGTGTATCAAATATTTTACTTTTCAATACAATATTCACAAGTATGTAGGATTTGAAATTTCAGACAATCTGAAGTTTCATCTCTTACTAATCTATCGATTTCAACAATAGACATATGTCCAAGGCTTTATGCCATATTATTGCCAAATAATTTTCATCCTCCTATTGATCTTTTAAGGTTTAAATTTTCAGGATTTAAAAATATTAATGAGCCATTCACTAATTTTCTAATTTAGTAGAGTCCTCTAGATTTTATATTACTATCTGAAATATAAAGTCTTGAACTTGGCATCTCTCGGATTCTATATAATAAGATCCAGCTCGTCAAGAGGAATCCAACAGAATCTGTTTCGTGTGAATCAGACTTCATTTTGATTTGTTATGATTTTCGGGAGAAAGAGAAGTAAGGAGGTTTAAAATGTCATTAGCTCGTAATGACTGTCATTAAGACTAATTAAACATGATAAAGAAACTAATGACGGATTGAAAACCGCTAATGACCATTGGCGAACACTAATCAATAATTAGCAAAAGATAAACATAAGCCCGTGAACATTAAATCGTGATTAGTGAAAGTAAATTACGATTAGCGTTAAATTAAGTGTCATTAGCAAATCTAGAATCCTCTGGAACGTTCTAACTTAATCCCTAAGTTTCGGATAAGTTTTGGCCAAAACCATGGGCCGCTAACCGCGGTTAAGGTCTAAACCATGGTTTTCTAACCATGGTTAGAGGTTTTCTGGATCCTATAAATACCCCCCAGCCATTCATTCTCTACGATTCCACTACCACCACCCCCCAAGGGCTAGGGTCGAGTGGTCAGGAGGAGTGGGAGGTGAGGAAGGAGCGCTAGCGAAGCACTGTCGGGAGAACGAGGAGGAGGAAGGTATGATCCTCTCTTAGTTTGCTTTGTGAGCTAGGTTTTCGATTCTTGTTCTTTTTCCGATTTGGTTTTCGATTCATCTTCTTCCTGATTCGCTTTCTGTTATGTTCGACGAGAAATCCGTGTAACACCCTTTAGGTGCGGACGGCTATGCACGTTAGTGAACCCTGTGATTCGTCACACTTTCACTCATCTAAGACGCGTTGTGTCTACTGATTCTCCATTGCTTATTTTCTATTCTTTCTTTTCCTCTTTTATAGTTATTTTGATGGAGAAATATATGTAATATCCTACTTAGGTGCGGACGGCAATGCACATCAGTGAACCCTGTGATTCGTCATACATTTACTCACCTAAGATACGTTGTGTCTACCGATTCTCCATCGCTTGCAGTTTGATTATATTTTTCAGTTTCATTGTTGTTTTCCTCTCGATTGATTTTATAGAGGAAACTCTTTTCATTTTTATTTGAAATATATCCCGATATAAGGGTAAACGTTGCTGAAATTTACCTAGAAATATGTCCCGGTATAAGTGAAAACTCTGCCAAAATTTTCCTAGAAATATGTTCTGATATAAGGAAAATTCTAGTGAAATTTTCCTAGAAATATCACCCCGTATAAGGGGAAGCTTTGCCGAAATTTGAGAGAAAACATGTTCTTCGCTTCCTTCATGTGTACTTCCTGTTCTTCATGTATTCATGTGTTCTTCGTGTTCTTGGCACGTTTTTAACGTGTTTTATACGAAAATGAAATTCGATCATTTCAGGATCCTTAAATCATCCTTTCTGAAAACAAAATCCTTCCTTTTGCTGTTGGGTTTTCATACAAGATTATTGAAATTCCTGATTTTATGTTCTTCGCTATGAAGAACCCTAAGTTTAGCTATTTTGAGAAAATACGAAAAGTTGCTTTGTGATTCCCACTAAAATAAGGTTTAAGCATCGAATTGATGAAGTGGCTTGGAAAGATAGTGTTTGGGTAGTTAAAATAAGCATAAATATGAGTATATATATGAATTAATATTTTTATGTGGGTCTATACTCAATATTGAGGAATATGCAAATTGAAGGCCTAACAGAAGAATTACATCATGAGAATTGATATCTATTAAGTTGGACCCTAAAAAAGAACGTATGTTACGTTAAGGATGATTGGGAGTAGAACTACAGGTCAGGCATGCAACCTGTAGGTTTGTCGGAAGGAACCCGTATTGACGTGGCCCTACCTAGGTGGTATACAGTTTCTCTTTTATGATAACTGTACACGAAATAACTAATTTACAACGCGTGGTAACGGGTGCCAATATATTCGGGTTGAACGACGGAAGATGTAGTCATGCCATGTGGAGGCATGGGTGGTTGGATAGCGTCCAGGTCACCATAACATGTATTTAAAGCTGCTAGTTTATATGATTAAATATTAGCATGAGGTTTTAAGCAATCGAGTCCTCGAGGATGGTATGCTCCTTTATTTGCCAGGCTGAGAGCTTGAGACCCTGATTAATAGAAGAAAAGAAATTGTCAGGATAGTATTGGAGGATTGGTTGAGGCGACGTGTGGTGGCATAAGCTTACCAGATCAGCGTAATCTCTAATCCCGAAGTGTCCACAGCTTTGGAGTCCATATAGTGGTGAGGTAATTCCCTAGACTAATCCCTGATGTGAAATAGAAGGGAATAAGACTTCAATTAATGAGAAGGAATGAATTTTTTTGATAACAAGTTTTGAAAAATTACACAATTTGTTTGCTTTTCTCTTCTTCGTTACTTAGCATTCGCTAATGTTATCCTATGATTTATGGAAAACCCAATAGGTGTCGGTGAACCATTGCAAGGACTTTAATAATCCAACCAACTAACATAGTCATCCAGCCAGCCATAGTATCTTTATTATGTAAGTTAGTTAGTAATCTTTTTGTGCGTTTCCTTCCAGCTGATGTACATGTAAATGATTCTAGTGGGATAATGTATCATGTGAACTTTATTTTGTGAATGGAAAAGTGTTGAAATACTTCATTCTGAGTATTTTTAATTGCAGTATGTTTCTGAATGTTAGTTGTGATTGCTGAATAAATTATTACGGAGTAACCAGAACCGGATATGTGAGGATCTGACAGCCCATAATTGGGGTCATGACAGTTTGGTATCAGAGCGAGGTTACTCTAGTAATTTATTTAGTAATTGACAACTACGAGCGGTATTCAGAAACTAAGGTTGTATTGAGATCCTTTGATCTTAATAATTGACTGCAGTACCATTCACAAGTCATTGTCCCTTATGCACATCATGCTAAGATATATAGGATCTGACTTTTGGCCATGATTAATCACAGGATCATGGCAGACCAAGACGTGTCTAGACAATTAGCGACTTTGATGACAATGATCTAAGACATGGGGCAAAGGTAGCAAGCTTTGGAGGAGAGGCTCAATGCACAAGCTGATAGACCCGAGGCATCCAAACCTGTGGATGCTAGAGTTGAGGGTTCTGTCCACTTTTCTGAGGAAGAATCGAGTTACCATCCTTCCACCGAGTCTGCTCCGATCCCGGATGAAAGAGCAATGAAGAAGGCCCTTCTTAGACATCAGAAATTACTTGATAGTTACCGAAAGGGAAAGATTCCTCGATTCAAAGGTGTAGAGACACATGTCGAGGTTGAATTATAGCTCGATGATGTTAGTAGGATGTTGAGGATAATACATGCACCGGTTGACACCTGGGTGCACTTTGCTGATTACTCCCTAGCAGATTATGCACGACGATGGTGAAGAGCAATTTCTAAGAAATTAGCAGATCTTGTTCCATGGGATCTTTGAAGAGAGGTTTCGATCTCACTTTTGTCCCTCCCATTGGGAAGAATTAAAGAGGAGAGAGTTGGCTTCTCTGAACCAGGGTTCTAAGATCATGCGAGACTATCATATCCACTTTACCGAGCTACTACGTTACTCCCCAGCTCTAGAAGCTTCACCACAAGAGTGTCTTACCAAATTTGTTAGCAGTGTTCAGGGAGATTTGAGAGAGAAGCTTGCGGATTATAGATCTAGAACCATAGATGAAGCAATGGACACTGCCTCTCATATTGAGATGAAAAGGGATGAAAATTGCCAAAGAAGCAGTTTCCAATTTACTGGTGGACCATCCAAACGTAAGGCAAATTATAACCATAGAGATCGTCGCTATCATCCAGCTACTTCTAGTATAAGCTCGCCACAGACCTTGGGTCAGGAGTTATCAGGAAGAGGGGGTTTCTCTAGACCTCCACTATACCCTCATAACTTAGCACCAGGAACTGGTACCTCTGTGGTTGGTTTTTCAGCTCAGACAGGAATACGTGCATGTTATCACTGTCATCAAGGAGGTCACATTAGGAAATACTGTCCACAGTTGAGAGGTTCAGGGTTTAAACCAACTCCAGTTAACAATATAACATCCATCCTGAGTAATGGAGTAACATGCAGAGGAAGACAGAGTAGAGGTCAGGGCTCACAAGGACCCCCTCCTATGCTGCAACCACCACAAAGCATTGTAGGCTCTAATTTGCCTATTCTTAATGGTCAGCTCAATGCAATCACTGAAGAACAAACCTACAATTCAGGCACGATCGTATGAGTTACCATTATTATTTTTGGTTTTTCAGTACATGTCTTGTTTGATTCGGGTGCTTCACATTCATTTATTGCTCAACGGTTAGTACCCACTTTGAATAAGATGCCAGTAGAAGTACAATAGTCCTATCTGAACAAGGGAACAAGAGAACAAGTATTTATAATCCGAGAAATCCTAGATGATTATTCGGTACTAATAGCAGGACATCAGTTACCTGTTTCCCTATTACTTATTGAAATGGATGACTTTGATCTCATCGTGGGGATGGATTGGCTAGAAAGGCATCATGCATGCCTTGATTGTTTCCAGAAGATAGTAACTTTTCACATTCCTAACTCAATAGAGTTCCAATTTATTGGAAAGACATCTAGTGATGATGTTAAATACATCTTTACTCTGAAGGCTCAACAACTGTTAGAACAAGGGTGTCAAGGCTATTTAGCTTATGCATCCACTACATCAGGGTCAAATAAAATGATAGAAGATGTGCCTATAGTGTGTGAGTTTCTTGATGTATTTCTAGATGAATTACCTGGATTACAACCTGAGCGAGAGGTTGAATTTGAAATCTCTCCCACACCTCATACTCAACCTATCTCTATTCCTCCATATAGGATGGTACTGGCAGAACTACGAGAGTTAAAGGTACAGTTATAAGAACTGTTAGACAAAGGCTTCATTCGTCCTAGTACTTCACCATGAGGTGAACTTGTTTTGTTTGTAAGGAAGAATCATGGGTCGATGCGGTTGTGCATTGACTATAGACAACTAAACAAGAGGATAATAAAGAATAAGTATCCTCTGCCAAGAATAGATGATCTCTTTGACCAGTTACAGGGTTCGACTGTGTATTCCAAGATTGATTTAAGATCTGGATACCGTCAGTTGAAAATTAAAGATACAGATATTCCCAAAACAGCTTTTCGAACTAGATACACGCATAATGAATTTTCAGTTATGCCTTTTGGAATGACAAATGCCCCAGCGACCTTCATGGATCTCATGCATCGAGTATTCAGGAGTTCCTAGACTACTTTGTAGTAGTCTCATTGATGATGTGCTTATTTACTCCAAGGATAAGTACCAACATGAAGAACATCTCAGGCGGGTACTTAAAACACTAAGGAAGAACAAGCTATATGCTAAATACAACAAATGTGACTTTTAGCTATCTGAAGTATCCTTCTTAGGCCATGTTATCTTTGAGAAAGGTATATCAGTCGATCCTGCAAAGGTTAGTGCGGTGATAAGTTGGGAACGCTCGAAGATTGTCATAGGAATACGATCTTTTCTGGGTCTAGTTGGGTATTATAGAAGACTTGTGAAGGACTTTTCATGAATAGCATTACCAATGACTAGGCTGACTTAGACGGAAGTTCCATTCATATGATCCGACACATGCGAAACTAGTTTGAAAGAATGCCTAATATCTGCACCTATCCTTACTCTACCCTCTGGGAGTGAAGGGTTTATAGTGTACACTGACGCATCTAAAGAAGGACTTGGGGTAGTTCTTATGCAACATAATAAGGTAGTTGCGTATGCATTGCGACAGCTCAGGACACATGAGAGGAACTACCCGACACACGACCTTGAACTAGCTGTCGTAGTCTTCGCTTTAAAGATATGGAGACACTGCCTCTATGGTATTATTTTTGAAATATTCACTGACCATTAAATCTTGAAATATCTATTTGATCAGAAGGAGCTAAATATGAGACAAAGATGGTGGCTAGAGTTATTGAAGGACTATGATTGCACCATCTCCTACCACCCCGATAAAGGGAACGTCGTAGAAGTTGCCCTCAGTAGAAGTACTTATTTACCTGGGTTGGTGAGTGCTATCAATTTCTGGGGTTTACTATCAATATTCAGTGAATGGAAACCATTTGATAGTTGTGTCGATAGTATGACTATTCCTCACTCATACAAACCAGAGATCTGGGATAGAATAAAGAAAGGACAGGAGGATGATCCAGTCCTTAAAGACTTGAGACAACAACTTGAGCAGAATGAGATAGAGGGATTCCATATACAAGTTGGCATATTGTACAACCATCATAGAGTTTATGTACCAAATACACCCGAATTGAGGAAAGATATCTTAAGCGAAGCGCACTTCTCAAGATTATCTATTCGTCCAGGAATTACGAAGATGTATAAGGATCTTCATTCAAACTTTTGGTGGCCAGGAATGAAGAAGGATGCTGCTGAGTTTGTGAATTCATGTTTTACCTACCAGCAGGTAAAGGCTTCACACCAAAAGCCACCAGGATTAATGCAACCCCTCCCTATACCTGAGTGGAAATGGGAAAGCATTTCCATGGACTTCGTTACTGGCTTACCTCAAATGACTGGTGGTAAAGATAGTATATGGGTTATAATAGATTGCTTGACCAAGGTAGCACACTTTATTCCGATAAGCTTATCTTCCATTCCAGATCAACTTGCTGAGTTATATATTACACATGTGATCCGCCTCCATGGTATCCCAAAGGAAGTAATTTCCGATCAAGATTCACGATTCACTTCACACTATTGGGGGAACTTCATGAAAGACTTAGGCACACATCTATGCTTGAGCACAACATATCATCCACAAACAGATGGTCAATCAGAACGTACGATTCAGACTTTAGAGGATATGCTACGAGCATGTGCCTTAGAATGGAAAGGATCACATGTGAAACATTTGCCTCTTGCAGAATTCACCTACAACAATAGTTACCATACGAGTATTGTCATGGCACCATTTGAAGCACGATATGGGCGTAGGTGTACTACTCCTTTGTGTTGGCAAGGGGTTGGGTTAAAAAACCTTTACGATTCAGATAGACTCTAGGAGACACGGGAAGCTGTAGAGCTTGCTCGAAAAAGACTAATAAATGCCCAGAGTTGCCAGAAAAGCTATAGTGATACCAGGCGAAGAGACCTTGAGTTTGAGGTAGGTGACTTTGTATTTCTCAAAGTATCTCCTATGAAGGGAATTCAGAGGTTTGACTTGCGTGGGAAGTTGGCACCCAGGTTCGTGGGTCCCGTTGAAATTATTAGCGGATCGGGAAAGTTGCATATAGACTTGCACTTCCTCCACATCTTTCGGCAACACATGATTTTTTTCATGTATAAAACCTAAGAAAGTATATTAAGGATCCTGAGCATAAGATAAACTATGATGATCTGCATGTTGAGCCAGACTTGACATACCTCGAAATACTCGGTGCAAATACTAGACAGGGATATCAAGAAGTTGAGGAATAAAGAGGTACCTCTAGTTAAAGTGTCGTGGCACAACCAAGAGTTTGAAGAAGCCACATGGGAACCTGAGGTAGAAATGAGAGAAAAATACCCTTACTTTTTTGAATGATAACACTATGTACTTTTTTTATCTTTATTATAAATGAAATGACGTTCATTCTCTTTAAGGTTGTTATGCCTTCTAGTCTCGAGGACGAGACTTCCTTTAAGGTTGTTATACTTGTAAAGCCTTGAACTTGGCATCTCTCGGATCTTACATAATAAGATATGGCTCGTCAAGAGGAAACCAATGGAATTTGTTTCGTGTGAATCAGACTTTGTTTCGATTTTTTTATGATTTTTGGAAGAAAGAGAAGTAAGGAGGTTTAAAATATCATTAGCCCGTAATGACTGTCATTAAGACTAATTCAGCATGATTAAAGAAATTAGTGACGGATTGAAAATCTCTAATGACCATTAGCGAGCACTAATCAATAGTTAGCAAAAAAATAAATGTAAGTCGCAAAATTTAAATCATAATTAGTGAAAGTTAATCATGATTAGCGTTAATTAAGCATCATTAGCGAATCTAGAATCCTCTGGAATGTTCTAACATAAGCCCTAAGATTCTTTTGTGTTTTTTATATATTTTTGGGTTTTAGTTATTTTTTACTATTATTGTGATTTTTTAGGATTCTTTTGCTAATTTTTTATATTTTTAAAGTCAAAAACACCCTAAAAGGTATAAAACTAATAGGCCGAATTAAAATAGAGATTAAAGTAGCAAACAGAGTTAAAATTTCTCCAAATTAATTTTTATATATAAATAATAATATAAAGAAAAATATAAAATAGAAAACACAATTTTTGGATTTTTAGAGGATTTTGTAGATTTTTATGAATGTTTTTAGTTTTTTTTAATTTGTATGAGATTTCTTTTGTAATTTTTAGTGATTTTTGGTCTAAAGGTTAAAATTACATAAATAGGCAAAATATATTTTTTGGGAATTTTTCAAAATGTTTTTATATTTTTTTGGAATTTTTCAAGTCAAACATTAGCTTTTTGGACTATTTTTATTTTTAATAAATAATAAAAAGTCCTAAAATTGCAAAATAAAATTAGCATGTGACTACATGTATTTTTTTAGATTTTTAGAGTAATGTAGCTATTTAAAATAAATTGAGATAACAAAAAGAAACTACAATGCTGGTAGGGGTATTTTTGTAAATAAAAATAAGTCCAAGGGCTTGCTTGCGATTTTACCAAAAGTATATAATGTACACAAAAAGTTACCGGATTAAAAATAAATGCATAAAAGCCCAAGGGGTTATTGATGAATACCCATTCATCACTCTTTATTCTTTTATTTTAGCTAAAAAACCTTTGTCAAACACATGTATATCCTTGTAAATATCACTAATTATCAAAAAGCATGCATTGTGTAAAAGATAATAATTAGCATGTTTTTGTGCATAAATAAAAGAATAAAGAGATAAAAGAAAAAGAGGGAGATATTTAGAATAAATATTGAGCGACCTAATCCCAAGGGAAGGCTCAGCATGGGCCTCACCGCATAAAAACCCAAGTAGAGAGAGATAAGGAAGCTCATGTGTGTATATACTTGTAAATAAATGAATAAAAATATTTTCCTCTAAAAACAAAAATAAAAATAGGTTGTATTTATTTGTAAATATTTGTATATATTTGTAAATACAAAATCAAAATAAAAATAGAAAAATAAAAAGAAAATAAAAATGCCTTCACACTTGTATGTTCACCATGTACATAGACCCACTTTTATATTTATTTACCCCTATAAATAAATTAAAATCTAATAAAAATTGTATATATTCTAAATTTCATAATGTAAATAAATAAAATAAAAATTACAAAAACAAAAATGAAATAAAAAGAAATAAAAATAAAATCAAAAGAAATATTGTATATAGACCATGTATATAGGTGTACATAAGTATTTATTTTACCTTTGTAAATAAACAAGAAAAATAAAATAAAAATACCAAAATATTCCAAGTTTTATGCTATAAATAAAATATAAAATTGGAATAAAAATGCACAAAAATAAATAATTAAAAATCAAAATATAAAAATCTATATTGTATATACCTATGTATATTATACTATATTGTAAATACCTTTTTTTTTTCAGAAAAAATAAATAAAAATCACAAAAAAATAGTTTATAAATAAATAAATATTTTTCATGTTTTGAGTTTTTCTTAAATCAGCCATTTATTATTTTATTTTTAATTTCTAAATCATTCTGACGTGGCCAACTCTCATTGGTCCACGGGGGATGTTGAGCCCCCGGTCAACTCCCCCCCTGGACCACAGACCTGCGGATCCAGTGCCCCGACCTGATTTCTCCAAATTATCGCCACTTGATCCGAGCTCCAAATCCGTAAATCCCGGGTCATAATCCATCTGTGTTCATCCCTGATCCACGCTCGAGCGGGGTTTGGGGGATCCGCGCTCCTATCGAGTCACCCGACTCCCATCTTCTCGGACCCCTAGCCACTTAAATGCTCAGCTCCGCCGCACGATTCCAGCATCTTTGGCTCCGCTCTTTCCATCCCAGGACCTCCACCACCATCGCCTGAGTGACAGCAAGCGATTGGCAGTGTCGCAGCGAGGAGGAGGAGGAGTCCCGACCATCGATCCGGTAGCCTTGCGCCGCCGTGCGTCACCCCCTGCGTGGTGCTCGAGCCTCGGGCATCGACAACCCTCAAGACAAGGACCCAGAGCTTCATTAGCTCGTCCCCAGTCGACCTCGACCATCAGGTAACCTTAGTTCCCTTTAGTTTTAGCTAATTTTGAATTACGCCCAATTACGCCCAAATCGCCCCGTCGCCTTCGACCTTTGATTCCGACCACACCAGTCACCTTCTCGATCATCGGAATCCACCCTCACGCTCACGAGCCTTCTCCGCACGTTCTTCACCCATTCGCACCCCCTGAATCACCCCGGAGCAGGGTCTTCGAGTTCCTTCACCATCGCATCGTCAGAGCTCTTTCGTCACGACGCACCGACCACCCACCTCGCCTCTAACCGGGTCGAGGCATTTTGCCCTCGACCCAGGAGTTTGTTGCGCTATTTTGCAGGTCAAGATGGGCCCATCTGAGGGTCTGAACATTCAGAAGCAGCAGCTCCAGCTCCGCCTCCGTCGTCGGAGCGTCTCCTACGTTCCCGACCTCATCGAAGAGGACCACCAGCTGCGGAGCATCGAGGCGCGCCTATTCCATATCTCAGCAACCCCGCGGAGGTCCAACGCGTCCGTGGTGCTCCGGTAAAGTTCGCCGGAGCTGAGTTCTTCCAAGACCTCCAGGAGACGTCCGATCTTCCTCGACGCTCCAGATTAGATCAGATCCATCCACTTGAGGAGCAACCATCACCGTCAGATCTTTGGAGGTTCGATCGTGACCGTCGATTCAGCGAGGTTTAGCCACAGCACATCCCCACCGTTCGATCGTATATGTGGCATCACCTCCACCGTTGGATCAGAGCCATGGCTTCTTCATTGAGGCGCCGATATCCCTAGCCGTCAGATATTCCACGTGGCACCATCCCAACCCTCGGATAAATAATTGGGGTAATTTCACTTAGCCCCCCTTTCTATTTTGTTTTAGCATTTAGTCCTGTAAATAGTTTTTGTAGTTTATTTTAGTTTGGAACATTTACATAGAGGACCCCGTTGTTTGTCTTGTTTGCATTTCTACCCCTGTACATGATGGACACGTGCGTCGACACGTGAGTTTTGGTGAAATTGCAGATTTTATCCTGTGGTTTATGTGTGTTCCGCTTTGAATGTTTTAAAATTAGAATGACACTTATGCCCCTCTTGTGACACACGTACGTTGCACGTGGTTCTCGGGGTTTTTGCATTTAAGGACCTGGGGTTTTTGCCGTGTTATCTTTTTAGCCCCTAGGACTTATTTTATTTGCAACCAGGTCCATGTGCACTGTTTGTGTGTTTTTGATTTTAATAAAATAGCAAAATTACTCCAAATTAAGTGAAAATTGGATACGTGGCTCTTGCCACTGTGTAAATTTTTTACTAATTTTGGAGACATTTTTGAATATTTTTAGTATTTTTAAAAATTCAAAAACCTCTCTTTTTGTCCCTGTCCATATATAAAATTCACAAAAAATATTAAAACATCTTTAAAAATTACAAAAAAATCAAAATTTGTTTGTTTTGTTGTGTTTGATTTTCTGACCAATTTTGTTCATTTTTGGATTTATAAAAATTATAAAAATTGAAAAACAATGAAAAATTAATAAAAATTCTAATAATTTATAAAAAAACCAAAAATTAATAATTCACTTTCCTGATTATTCCTTTTTATTCACACTTTACAGGAAAATTACCTCCAGGCCTTGAAACAACCATTTAGTATTTTTAAATGGTTGTAGAAGCCTGACTAGACAGTGTCTTCGGTTTTCAGTCTTATTTTATTTTTATGAAATTTTATAAAAATCAGAAAATTATCAAAAATTCACCAAAAACAGCAAAAAATATAAAAAACTTAAAAATATTTTTGTTTGAATTTTTGGATTAATTTTGTATGTTCAAATAATTAGTCAAAGTTGCTTGTTTCCATGTTTTCTTATTTTCTTTATAATTAAAAATTCTAAAAAAAAATAAAAATATTTGAAATCCACTAAAAATCCTTTGTTTTTATTTTTATTTGTTTCTTGACTACTTCGTAGGCCGCGAGGCCAATCCACGCTCCCTGAGTCCGACCCTGGTCGCTATACCAGGCTAATCCAATAGCCAGGGCCACTATTGATTTTCCTTGATTTTTGTCTTATTTTGGTGGTCTACTCTTACATATTTTTTCTTGTTGAGTCGATTGATCTCTCGATCCGGGTCGCAACGACCCGAGAGCTTATTTTGACCTGATCTGGATTGATTGAGATTTTCAGCTCATCAGAATGGCGCCTTTGCCGGGGAGCACGGCTTAGTAGTCATTTTATTTTTGTTTTTATTTTCGCGGCTTTCCGCGGCTTCTACTGAGTTCGTGGCTTTTCGCGGCTTTTTATTTTTCTTTTATTTTTTTATTTTCTTTTTATTTCTTTCCTTTTATTTTTTGTTTTTGTTTGTTTTTATTTTCTTTTTCTGCATATATCCCCTGTTTTCTCTTCTTTATTTTATTCGCTTTATTGTTATCTGGTTTGTGACACTCTGTTGTTTTCTTGCGAGGGTCCGAGGATCGAGGCGGTGACTTTCGAGGAGCCGGCGCAACCGCGGTGATCGGAGGCGGCTTCCTTCTGCATGGAGCCGCAGGAGAGCGCGAGAAAGCAGCCGAGTACAGAAGATTAGTTTAGAGATTAGGTTTTATTTCCAGCACATTTGAACTAGTATTGTAATAATACAGGGACAGGACACTCAGACTTTCTTAGACACTCTCGGGGTCTGTTTCGCCGAGCACTGGTGTGCTCGGGGGAACCCTTAGTTTCTTCGCGGCTTTTTACGCGGTTTTGTTTTCTTTACTGCCTTTTCCGGTTTCTCGCGGTTTTTCGAGCCCCTAGCCATTGGATTTTCTACTTGATTGTGATGTAATACATAGGATCCAAGCACCCTAATATATCTGCCTGCACCTATAGATCGGTAATTGGACCTATAATAAAAAAATTAATAAAATAGTTGATTAACTTCCTTCGAGCCTACGTGCCGCAGCCCACCCTGCCTAGCGCTGCTCCTGAACCCGATTTGTCGGGAGGAGGAGGGGTGGACCGAGACCAAATTCTTTGGATTAGAGGCTGGTGGTCGACTAGTTGTTCTTTCGAGTAGAATTGCCTGTTTAGGGACTCGGTTTTCCGCTTGCACCATTTAGGTAGTTTTTTTTCAGTCTTTCAATTCTGCGCGGATCATTTTGCATGTAGACTGTTGGAGTCAGGTACGCATCTCTTACTCTACATGCATCATTGATTTCATCGCGCATCGGCTTTTTCGACTTCTCCCCCCTGATTTTTGGACTTAATAACCAGGAGAACCGAAAAATTTGTTAGGCGATTTTACTTTTTATTGAAAAATACCTAAAAAGAAAAACAATAAAATTTGGGACTGCTAACTCTATCGACCCTAAAAGACGATCACCGAAAAATTTGTCTTGGGGAGAGCAACCCCCTTTTTGTCTGGTTTGCTTGCACGAGAGAGTGACCCGCACACTAGGTAGAGCCCTCCGATATTTTTCTCAACTGATTACCAGCTATTTCTGCACGGGACAGTCGGTTGAGAAAATATCGGGTTACCCAACAGGTCACGCTAATCGCTTTGCTATCCTGACTGATCACCTAATAAAATTGACAAGATAATTGACCGAGCCTTTACGGTCTTCAGCTCGCGTTGCGTTGGTGAATTGGGGGTTTGCTTGTGATCATAGTTGTTACCAGATCTCATCTGCCCAACTCGCTAGATTAAGATGATGGGCAGAAGGTCTCTTAGGCAGCCTCTGGCTGCACCGCTTCCCAGCACTTCTGCCCGCTCATCTAGGTTGGTTCGCGAGAGCCGAGACCCGCTCTCCGAACCCGATTTTTACTCCACCTTGTTCCCCCTCGACCCCCTTCTTTCAGTTCTGAGAGACCAGTGCCAAAGGAGAGATAGACAGATGATTTATTGGCACCTGAGTTTGGATGCTTTGATTTTGCAGAGACTATGGCTGGCAACAGTGATGACCGCACCCAAGGTCCCCAGCTTGAGCAGACATTCATTATGGACCAGGGTGCGATCAACTCCACCCTGATCGCCTCCCTCGAGAGAGTTCAGCAACAGTTGAGGGATCAGGGAGCGTTTATGATTGAGATGAGGTGTGAGATAGAGCAGTTGAGAGCTGCTCACGACCAGCGCGAGCCCATAGACGGGCCGAGGATATCCGACCATGCGACAGCCGCTGCAGCAGCAGCAGCCGCCGCAGCAGCCGTAGCAGCAACAGATCCACCGAGACCGATGCGGGAGTTACACAACCTTGGATCGACCTTGATGCATCACTGGGTAGTGCTTCCAGCCATCGTGGGGGACTTCAAGTTCCCCCCGAACACTTTGCAGCTTCTCCCCTGGTTCCATGGGCTCGCCACAGAGGAGCCCCATCTCCACCTTCAGGAGTTCTTGATGATCTGCAGCACAGTCCACGACCGTCAGGTGGACCAGGATACCATACGGATGATTGCCTTCCCCTTCTCCTTAGTAGACAGAGAAGCCACCTGGTTGAAGCACTTGGGGAAGTTCGTCTACACCTGGGAGCAGCTCCGCACCGAGTACTTGCACAAGTACTATCCACTCAGGCGGACGAACGCTGCTAGAGCCCTAACCAGCAACTTCTCCATGCTCCCCAACGAGCAGTTTCACGAGGCATGGGAGAGGTTTAGAGAGCTGACAGACAAATGCCCGCACCATGACATCTCGAAGCCGAACCTAGTTTAGAGCTTCTTCAGCGGGCTGACACCAGAGCTTCAGGACTTGGTGAATGCTTCTTGTGGCGGATCCTATTTCGCCAAGGATCATGATCAGGTCTGGGCCATCTACGAGGAGATGGCAGAGAACTATATGGTGATGTCCCAGACCAGATTGTACACACAGGGACGCCAACAGCCACAGACCGTGCAGTACCAGAGGATAGCATGGGTCGACGCCGGTCCATCCAGTTCGTCAGCGGCAACACCACAGGCAGAGAGTTCAGCCGCAGACATGGGGATTATCAGCGAGAAGCTGGACCAGATGGAGATTATTGAGAAGAAGCAGTGCCAGGGCATCACACAGATGGAGCAGATGGCACAGACTCTGAGTGACCTGAAGACACAGCTCATATGTCTCCAGGAGGCACAGACGGTTTCCCAGCCCCGTCTTCAGGCACGAGGCGATCCTAGCAGCAGCAGCAGCTTGTCCCGGCGCTCCAACTCCCACCAGCAGCCTAGACAGGTTCACCTTGTACAGGCGGAGCCGTACCAGCAGCCGCAGCCCACTTACCAGTCATCGCCATCTCCGGACATGCAGATGGTGGTATACCAACGGGATCAGCCTCTAACAGTGCTCCCGCCACCCCAGTACGATTTAGAGCCGTTGATGGATGTCAATGGGATTTGGTACGATCGCCCCCAGCCAGGTATCTGACAAGACCAACCCGGATTCCGTTGGGCGGCCGGAGGTGCCCAACCCCAACAACATCTGTCAGGACAGGGTGGCCAGTACAGCCATCAGAGGTATCACCAGCAGCAGCAGCCCCCAGTGTACCCACAGCAGCAGCCACAGCAGTCACAGTCATATGGTCCTCGTACCTATCAGCAGGGACAGTCTTGGAGGCGTGATCAGCCTCATCAGCCGCAGAATCATCCACAGTCTTACCCCTCTCACCCACTTCAACAGCAGCAGCAGCCTCACTACCAGAGAGGCTACCCGTCAGGTTCTCATGGGCCATCCTTCTCATGGGCCATCCTTGGATGACATAGCCCGCCTTCTCACAGATCAGCGGGCTACATTCCGATGGGAGATGGATGAGTTCCGCCAGGAGATGCGGGACATCGTGAGAGGGAAGGCCGCCATCCCTGCCCAGATAGAGCCCAATCCGAACAACCTCAAGAGGAAATCTGAGCAAGTAGTTTGTACTGAGTATGCCACTCCTAGTGATACATTTGGAGATATGTCTGCATATTTGTTTGATACTGATTTTGTCACACTTAGGAGCGGTAGGTTGCCAGCAGGCGGCGACTCGTCTGAGCGACACCCCGAGGATACTTCCAGAGCACCAGGCGAGGAGGAGAGCGGTACTGAGGCCGCTAGAGATGATGATGGTGGTACTGATGCCACCACGGATGCTGATCCCACAGGTGGTACTGAGGCCACCCATGTTGCCGAGCCAGAGAGCGGTACTGGGGCCGCATGTCTTCCAGCCGATGGTGGTGCTGATGCCACCGCTTCTACTTCTGAGAGTCCTGTAGTTTTTCCTTTTACTAATGTATCTCGGAACACTTCTGGAAATAAAAGAAAGGGTTTGTTTTTTTTGGTCCCACTGTGGTGCATGATGTATGTGTGGATCCTGCCGTCGAGCAGCTCAGACCCGTTCCTAGTCCTTCATCTAAGAAGGACCCTGTGATCCCCTTCCCTAGAGCTCTTCAGATGGGAAAGGGGAAGAAAATAGAAAATCCCAAAAAGAGACAGCAGGAAGAGTTCAGCCAGCAGATGATAGACCGTTTTCACATTCAGCTGACTCTTCAGGAGGCTTTGTAGCACATCCCTCTACTCCAGCGTTCACTTAGAGACAAAACTACATTTAGGAGGAAGAGGAGGAACCACCATTCAGAGATCCATGTGTTGACCAGAGCCACTTGTTTCGCGATCCAGAATCGTCTGCCGGCCAAGAGGCCAGACTCAGGAGCCCCGTATGTCAGATGCCATATCAGAGAGCAGAGGTTCGACCGTACTCTATTAGACAACGGATCGTCGATCAACCTACTTCCGGCAGCCCTCCTTGACCACTTCGAGTTGGACACTCTTAAACAGAGTAGGACAATCCTTCAGTTTGTTGATCGATCTGTCAAGAGGCCGAAGGGGTTGCTGAGGGACGTTGTCGTCACTATTCAGGGCCTGCAATTCCCCGTGGACTTCGTAGTGTTGGACATGGAGATCCCTGAGTCAGTGACCGATACCCCCATCATTCTCGGTCGCCCGTTCTTGGCCACAACCAAGGCAGTGACCGACCATGATAGCGGGAAGGTATACTTTCGCATCGAGGGCGAAAGTGTACAAATAGAGACGGTTGAGGACAGCAGAGCAAGAGACAGAGCATGCTCAGAGACTACTTTCGAGACAGAGCAGATGACAGATGCCGGGCCAGACATCCACCAGGACTGCGACTTTGTGATCACAGATGACGAGGCAGTTTGGGCAGACCCAGCAGCACATGCCATCCTCTCACATTCAGATTCCGCTGATGCAGAGACGACAACAGAGGAGAGCTTGGAGAGCGCATTCCTGGTCCAGGATACTTTTGAGGCAGCAGAGCCGGTTCTCGACCGCGATACTGATTTGTTTTGTGATGAGGGTGGTACTGAGGCCACCTTGGATGATACAGATCCCTCGGAGTCAGATTTTGACTGGGCAGATTTTGATGATTACATACCAGATCTGACTTCCACCGAGCCTGCAGCTAGGGAGGAGGTAGATGCCAAACAGAGCAGAGACAGTCCATCAGGGCAACCTTCTCCAGATTCAGAGTGTGACAGAGAGTTTCAGTTCTCCCATGCGGATTTGGCAGCCTTCACGCAGAGTTTTCAGAGGCCAGATCCACCAGCACCCAGTTGTCCAGAGCTGAAGCCACTTCCTGCGTCGCTGAACTATAGATTCCTTGCGGGTGAGCATGAGATATACCCAGTCATTATCTCCGCCGATTTGACTGGAGAGCAGGAATCCCGTCAGATGGGGGTTCTTGAAAAGAACTGCAAGGAGATAGGATGGAGTGTAGCAGATCTCCAGGGGATAAGTCTGGCCCTATGCTCTCACCATATCTATCTCGAGGATGAGGCGAAGCCGTCGCGTGAGTTCCAGCGGTGGCTGAACCCGAATCTGAGAGAGGTGGTCATGAAGGAAATCTCGAAATGGTGGAGCGCCGATTTTATCTACCCCATCTCCGACTCCAAGTGGGTCAGCACTTTGCATGTGATGCCTAAGAAGACGGTAATCACTACAGTGGTCAGCGAGTTTGGAGAGGAGATTGCAACATGGGTACCCACTTCTTGGCGAATCTGCGTAGATTACAGACGACTCAATCTGGCCACCAAGAAGGATCATTTCCCCCCGCCCTTTATAGATCAGATCATTGAGAGACTGGCAGGGAAGAGCCACTATTGTTTTCTGGATGGGTACTCGGGCTACAACCAGGTGGCCATCGCTCCCGAGGATCAGGACAAGACTACCTTTACCTGTCCCTTCGGCACATACGCCTTCCGACGCATGCCATTTGGGATATGCAATGCCCCTGCGACTTTTCAGAGATGCATGGTGTCGATCTTTTCGGACATGGTAGGGGAGTGCTTGGAGGTCTTCATGGATGATTTCTCGATCTACGGCGACAGATTCGACTCCTGTCTTGACTGCCTAGATCGAGTCCTTCAGCGATGTATAGAGGTTCACCTGGTGCTATCTTGGGAGAAGAGTCACTTCATGGTGACTCAAGAGACGGTGCTTGGCCATATCATCTCCAACAGGGGCATGGAGGTTGATCCGTCCAAGGTAGATGTCATTAGAAACCTCGCACCACCGTCCAATTTACAGCAGTTACGGTCATTCCTTGGGAACGTCGGTTTCTACCGGTGATTTATTCATGATTTCAGTAGGATTGCCAGACTGTTGACTGACCTGCTGACGAAAGACACCTTGTTCCTTGTCGATGACAAGTGTCTTTCATCCTTCGAGACTCTCAAGCGATGTGTTGTCGAGGCTCCTGTTCTCCAGCCACCTGATTGGTCTCTCCCATTCGAGATCATGACGGATGCCTCCGATTTTGCCGTGGGGGCTGTGATGGGACAAAGGAGGGATGGAGTTCCAATTGCTATCCACTATGCTAGCCGCACATTGGATTCCGCGCAGCGGAACTACACAGTCACACAGAAGGAGATGCTAGCCGTAGTCTTTGCCCTAAATAAGTTCATATCGTACATTATTGGATCTAGAGTGACCTTGTATACTGATCATACCGCCATCAGGTACCTCATGGAAAAGAAGGATGCCAAGGCTAGATTGACTAGATGGATCCTTCTACTCCAGGAGTTTGACATAGAGATTAAGGATAAGCCTGGAGTCAAGAATGTGGTGGCGGATCATCTCTCCCGATTAGAGCATCTTGAGGATTCTGACCAGATTGACCCTATTTGTGAGACCTTCCCAGATGAGGCGATCCTTGCTATCGCCTCTCTCCCGTGGTATGTGCCTATATTGTGAACTTTCTTGTTGCTAAGAAAGTTCCACAAGATTGGCTCAGGCAGAGGCTTGAGACCTTCCTCACGAAGGCCAAGTCCTACCACTGGGAGGATCCCATCCTTTACCATGAAGGAGGGGACAGCATCTGGTGTAGGTGCATTCCTCAGGAGGAGCACCATAGCGTCCTCACTTACTACCACAAGCTTGACGCAGGAGGACATCACTCTGGAGGAGAACGACACAGAAAGTGCTCCAATCCGGCCTATGGTGGCCTACCCTCTTCAAGGACTCTAATGAGTTCGTGAAGCGGTGTACTGACTGTTAGAGGATGGGCACTTGTGGACAACGTGATATGATGCCGATGCAGCCCATTCACTTCTGTGAGGTTTTTGACGCATGGGGCATCGATTTCATGGGTCCATTCCCTAAGAGTCAGGGATTTGAGTACATTCTGTTAGCCGTTGATTATGTGAGTCGTTGGGTTGAGGCCATCCCCGCCCAAACCGCTGATGCCAGGACTGTTTGCAGATTTTTGAGGAGGCATATCATTACACGGTTCAGGGTACCTCGAGTGTTGATATCTGACGGGGGGTGTCATTTCATCAACTACCAGGTAAAGGCCCTTGCTAGTGAGTTCAGCATAGACCATCGAGTTGCCACTCCATGCCATCCACAGACAAATGGTCTAGTCGAGGTGTCGAACAGGGAGATCAAGACTATATTGCAGAAAGTCCTCTGCCCTGACCGAAAGGATTGGTCATAGCTTTTGGACTCGGTCTTGTGGGCATATAGGATGTCTTTCAAGACACCTTTGGGCACATCTCCCTTTCGCCTCGTTTATGGAAAGCCATGCCATTTACCAGTTGAGTTGAGATACATGTCACTTTGTGCAGTCACATATATTCTTTTGGATCCAGATAGTGTAGGAGACCAAAGGAGGGCAAAGTTAGCAGCCTTGGAGGAGCTTCGTGACACCGCCTTCTCAAATAGCCTACAGTACAAGGAGAGAGTGAAGGAGTGGCATGATTCTCATATCAGCCACAAGCATTTTGAGCATGCACAGAGAGTATGGTTGTTTGATGCTAGGCTTCGTCTATTTCCAGGGAAGCTACAGAGCAAATGGAAGGGACCTTATCTTGTGAGAAAGGTATACGACAATGGGAGTATTAATATATCTGAGTTGTCTTCTGAGAGTACCTTTCGAGTGAACGGCCAGCGGCTCAAGCCATTTCTAGATCATGAGCCGCGGGTCGTTGATGTTGCCCCTATTTATTTTGCGTGAGATGTGGTCTCTTGACTCACATCTATTACATCTCACGCCTGATTATCACTGTTCTTCCGACCTGTATAGATCCAGATGTCCATATCATTCCATTCTTTAGTCCACATCCCTTTTCTCATCCTTTGATTATGCTATACTTAGGGTGTACTTTACCCTAAGTATAGGGGGGATGTAGGACTCTTGGGTATTCTTTTGATTCATTTTACCCCTGTTTTTGCTGCCTATACTTAGGGATATTTTACCCTAAGTATGGGGGGGTAGACCCTGTACATTCTTCACTCGGTTTTCCCTTTGTGTACAACCTGCTATACTTAGGATTATTTGATCCTAAGTATAGGGGGAAAAGCCAAGATTCTCTTGATTTTCTATTCATTCATTCATCTTTGTACATAGCCTTCCTTTTCACTTCCCTATACTAGGCACGAGTTATGTCTTCTTCATCGCTCTTGACTCTGAGGACATCGTTCGAGCTAAGTATAGGGGGTGTGTACATATTTCATATATACTTTAGCCATAACTCGTACTTTGTGTGAGTGTGTAAATAAATAAAAAATGGCTAAAAACTCAAAATCCATAAAAATTAAAAATTTTTCCCTGTAAATAATCACTCTTTTATTTGCACATACATAGCTATTGTACAAATTATTTTTATAAAAATGTTTTCAAAAACTTTTTGTGTAAAGTTTGTGTAAATATGTGCATATCAAAACTATGTATATAGTACAAAATTTTTCCAAAATGTTTTGAAAATCAAAAGTTTGCAAAAACCTTGTGTAAATGTGTGTAAATATTTTGCAAAACTTGCATTCATGCATACATCCATGATTTCAAAACATTTTTCAAAAATTTTGCATTCGTGTAAATAGCATCTTTATATATAATTGTATATAGTTTTTCCTGGATTATAGTTGACATTTAAACTAGCCTGGAATTAAATTGGGAAATGGAGCTTGATTAAGATTTTAATCCACCTAATTATAAGAGGAACCTTATAGGGCTTAGGGTTAAGGCTTTTCAGGTCCATGGTGACTTAATTCTTTGAGTCCACTAGGCTATGATCACATGTCATCTCAATGAGCCTAATTAGAACACTTAACAACACACACATGACTCATATAGACAATGGCTTTACTTGGACCCACACTTAGCACCGAGCTCTCTACGGATGAGGTGGTGAGGAGGCAGTCTTCCTTGACTTGGGGTAGCATATGAGGGTAGTACTTCTAGGCGGAACCTCTCTTCTTCTTTTAGTGAAGGAAGTGCGTCTCAACTTGGTTTGGTTGCCATGAGGTCTAACGACAGGAGTTGTGGGTTGTAATAATGCTTCAAAAGAGGGATAGTCTACTGGCTCAAGAGGAAAAACTCCTTATGTATATATGCTGCACATGTATATGTTGTATAGATGCACTTGAAAAAAAAAATAATAATAATGCAAAAAGAAAATAACTCCAAAAAAGTGGTGGGTCTGATAGAAAATGATAATCCCACCGGAGTATGTATATAGTGCAATAAGCAAAGCTTGAGATTCATGTCCTACCTTATAGAGCTTGCAGCAGGGAGACTTAGCTACACTGATTGAGCTCCCAAGGATACATGGCTACACTGGCCATGGTCCATTCTCTTCTTCTCCCTCTTCTTGAGCCGGTTGAACTTGAACTTAGAAAGGGAATACCCCGCTCCTCGAGGAAAGAGTGGCCAGACTAGGGTCATAGAGTTACCTTGTTGGGGAGGGTTGTCAAGTTGCTACTTCTGAGGTGGAGAGCTTACCTCACTTACACAGTACAAGGAAAGATTCATAGTCTTCAGGGTTTGTGTATGATGACTTGTTCTGATTTGGATTATTGAGGAGTCCTGATTATAGATTAGTGGATCTTAGAGGCTGTTGAGTTTTAAACTTAAGTCCAAATAAGGTTCCGATACATTAATAATCCAAAGATCTGATCGAGCTCCATAATTCAATTTAATGAAGGCAAGTTTAATATTCAACCTTGATCCTTGTATATTCTCCTCTTTTTCTTTTTCTTTTTCTTTTCACTTCTTTTTCAAATAAGTGTTTCTAAGGGACTAGAAAAGGTAAGTATAGGGGGGTGATGAATACCCATTCATCACTCTTTATTCTTTTATTTTAGCTGCAAAACCTTTGTCAAACACATGTATATCCTTGTAAATATCACTAATTATCAAAAAGCATGCATTGTGTAAAAGATAATAATTAGCATGTTTTTGTGCATAAATAAAAGAATAAAGAGACAAAAGAAAAAGAGGGAGATATTTAGAATAAATATTGAGCGACCTAATCCCAAAGGAGGGCTCAGCATGGGCCTGACCGCATAAAAACCCAAGTAGAGAGAGGTAAGGAAGCTCATGTGTGTATATACCTGTAAATAAATGAATAAAAATATTTTCCTCTAAAAACAAAAATAAAAATGGGTTGTATTTATTTGTAAATATTTGTATATATTTGTAAATACAAAATCAAAATAAAAATAGAAAAATAAAAAGAAAATAAAAATGCCTTCACACTTGTATGTTCACCATGTACATAGACCCACTTATATATTTATTTACCCCTACAAATAAATAAATTAAAATCTAATAAAAATTGTATATTCTATATTTCATAATGTAAATAAATAAAATAAAAATTACAAAAACAAAAATGAAATAAAAAGAAATAAAAATAAAATCAAAAGAAATATTGTATATAGACCATGTATATAGGTGTACATAAGTATTTATTTTACCTTTGTAAATAAACAAGAAAAATAAAATAAAAATACCAAAATATTCCAAATTTTATGCTATAAATAAATAAAATATAAAATTGGAATAAAAATGCACAAAAATAATTAATTAAAAATCAAAAATTAAAAATCTATATTGTATACCTATGTATATTATACTATATTGTAAATACCTATTTTTTATTTCAGAAAAAATAAATATAAATCACAAAAAAATAGTTTATAAATAAATAAATATTTTTCATGTTTTGAGTTTTTCTTAAATCGACCATTTACTATTTTATTTTTAATTTCTAAATCATTTTGACGTGGCCAACTCTCATTGGTCCACGGGGGATGTTGACCCCCGGTCAACTCCCCCCCGGACCACAGACCCGCAGATCCAGTGCCCCGACCCAATTTCTCCAAATTATCGCCACTTGATCTGAGCTCCAAATCCATAAATCCCGGGTCATAATCCATCTGTGTTCATCCCTGATCCCCGCCCGAGCGGGGTTTTGGGGATCCGCGCTCCGATCGAGTCACCCGACTCCCATCTTCTCGGACCCCTAGCCACTTAAATGCTTAGCTCCGCCGCACAATTCCAGCATCTTTGGCTCCGCTCTTTCCAACCTAGGACCTCCACCACCATCGCCTGAGTGACAGCAAGCGATTGGCGGTGTCGCAACGAGGAGGAGGAGTCCCGACCATCGATCCGGCAGCCTTGCGCCGCCGTGCGCCGCCCCCTGCGTGGTGCTCGAGCCTCGGGAGTCGACGACCCTCGAGGCAAGGACCCAGAGCTTCATTAGCTCGTCCCCAGTCGAGCTCGACCATCAGGTAACCTTAGTTCCCTTTAGTTTTAGCTAATTTTGAATTACGCCCAAATCGCCCCGTAGCCTTCGAACTTTGATTCCGACAAAATTAGTCACCTTCTTGATCATCGGTATCCACCCTCACGCTCACGAGCCTTCTCCGCACGTTCTTTACCCATTCGCACCCCCTGACTCGCCCCGGAGCAGGGTCTTCGAGTTCCTTCGCCATCGCATCGCCGGAGTTCTTTCGTCACGACGCACCGACCACCCACCTCGCCTCTAACCGGGTCAAGGTATTTTGCCCTCGACCCAGGAGTTTGTTGCGTTATTTTGCAGGTCAAGGCAGACCCATCTGAGGGTCTGAACATTCAGAAGCATCAGCTCCAGCTCCGCCTTCGTCGCTAGAGCGTCTCCGACGTTCCCGGCCTCATCGGAGTGGACCACCAGCTGCAGAGCATCGAGGCGCGCCTATTCCATATCTCAGCAGCCTTCGCGGAGGTCTAGCGCGTCCGTAGTGCTCTGGCGAAGTTCGCCGGAGCTGAGTTCTTCCAGGACCTCCAGGAGACGTACGATCTTCCTCGACGCTCCAGATTAGATCAGATCCATCCACTTGAGGAGCACCCATCACCGTCAGATCTTTGGAGGTTCGATCGTGACCGTCGGTTCAGCGAGGTTTAGCCACAGCACATCCCCACCGTCCGATCGTATACGTGGCATCACCTCCACCGTTGGATCAGAGCCAGGGCTTCTTCGTTGAGGCGCCGATATCCCTAGCCGTCAGATATTCCACGTGGTGCCATCCCAACCCTCGGATAAATAATTGGGGTAATTTTACTTAGGCCCCCTTTCTATTTTGTTTTAGCATTTAGTACTGTAAATAGTTTTGTAGTTTATTTTAGTTTGGAACATTTGCATAGAGGACCCCGTTGTTTATCTTGTTTGCATTTCTACCCCTGTACATGATGGATACGTGCGTCGACATGTGAGTTTTGGTGAAATTGCAGATTTTATCCTGTGGTTTATGTGTGTTCCACTTTGAATGTTTTAAAATTAGAAAGACACTTATGCCCCTCTGAGTGTGACACACGTGCATCGCACGTGGTTCTCGGGGATTTTTGCATTTAAGGACCTGGGGTTTTCACCGTGTTATCTTTTCAGCCCCTAGGACTTATTTTATTTGCAACTAGGTCTATGTGCACTGTTTGTGTGTTTTTTTATTTTAATAAAATAGTAAAATTACTCCAAATTAAGTGAAAATTGGATACGTGGCTCCTGCCACTGTATAAAATTTTTACTAATTTTTGGAGACATTTTTGAACATTTTTAGTATTTTTAAAAATTCAAAAACCTCTCTTTTTGTCCCTGTCCAGATATAAAATTCACAAAAAAATTAAAACATCTTTCAAAATTACAAAAAAATCAGAATTTGTTTGTTTTGTTGTGTTTGATTTTCTGACCAATTTTGGTCATTTTTGGATTTATAAAAATTATAAAAATTGAAAAACACTGGAAAAACTTATAAAAATTCTAATAATTTATAGAAAAACCAAAATTAATTCCTTTTTATTCATACTTTACAGGAAAATTACCTCCAGGCCTTGAAACAACCATTTAGTATTTTAAAATGGTTGTAGAAGCCTGACTGGACAGTGTCTTTGGTTTTCAGTCTTATTTTATTTTTATAAATTTCTATAAAAATCAGAAAATTATCAAAAATTCACCAAAAACAGTAAAAAATATAAAAAAAACATAAAAATATTTTTGTTTGAATTTTTGGATTAATTTTGTGTGTTTAAATAATTTGTCAAAGTTGCTTATTTCCTTGTTTTCTTATTTTCTTTATAATTAAAAATTCCAAAAAATATAAAAATATTAAAAATCCACCAAAAATCTTTTGTTTTTATTTTTATTTGTTTCTTGACTACTTCGTAGGTCGTGTGGCCAATCCGCGCTCCCTGAGTCCGACCCTGGTCGCTATACCAGGCTAATCCAATAGCTAGGGCCACTATTGATTTTCCTTGATTTTTGTCTTATTTTGGTGGTCTACTCTTACACATTTTTTCTTGTTGAGTCGATTGATCTCTCGATCCGGGTCGCAACGACCCGAGAGCTTATTTTGACCTGATCCGGATTGATTGAGATTTTTGGCTCATCAGTTATCTGCAAAATTGCCTACACCTCATGCGCACAGGCAGATGAGGTGACGTGGCTGAGGATCTACTTGCAATTAACGAAATGTCTAGGGGACTAATCGAAATAATACAAAACTCATTACCCTGTAGATGAAAGTTTACGTACTAGATATTAAATACAAAAACGTGCTGGGTGTAAAGTGCAAAATACCCAACAACAATCGCTGTCAGACGGCTGAGATGGAGTCACTTGCCATGTGTCGACACCACAACGCCTGATACCGTTTCATGGATGCATGGCCAAGATTAGATAGTGCTGGGAGATCTGGCGGTGATGCGATGATGCATCCAACAATTGGCACACCTGGCAGCTGCACTTGATCCAACGATGGCGAGACCCGGAGGACAAACATGGAAGAACAGCCGCGAGGCGAACTTCCTCTAGTGATCCAGGGCCTCTCTGACATGCTCTGCTACCCCATAGTACCCAGAAAGCCTCATGTGGTGGTCCTCTAGCAGCTAAGGGCATCCAAAAGCACCGACGTTCCCTGGGGTTCTCCTACGGTAGAGAGATCGAGGAAGGGATCTAGGAAGCTCCGGTGAGGTACAAAACTACCCTCCAAGCGTTCTTATGGCCCAAGTACCTACAAAAAGGGGTTAAAAGGGTCGAGGGCAAGCTGCCTCGACCCTTCAAGTGATGAGGTGAGATGTAGGTGGTTCGGGCGGAGACGGCTCCGACGAAGGCGGAGGGAGGAGCGTCAGGGGCTCGATCTAGTTGGATACGAGGTGGGCTGAAGGTGGACAAAAGTGGAGAAAGTGAAGGGGGCGTTTGTAGAGTGGTCAGGAACGACAGAGGATAGGCGGGGCACTGGTGATGAGTTCGCCGGAGCGGTGCTCCGACGAACTACGCGGGGGTGATTTATAGCCAAAATACAAATTATAAAAGCAGAAACAAAGACTAAGGCTACAACTAAGCTAAGAAAGAAAAGAAAAAGGAAACAAAGTGATACCTCAGTGGCTGGACAACCACGAAGTCGACCTCACAGCCATGGTTGGCCGGAGATGATGGAAGCACACCTCGGACCACACCCAACGTCGCCCCAACAGGTTGGAGGGAGTCCTATTATAACCATCGATCCAGAGAGCAAAAGAGGAGGGTCCAAACTAGGTCAAAGGTTCTTCAAAACGGAGAAGGGGAATCAGGTGAAGCTTCTGCACATGTGATCGAGCGAGGGGAAAGAACGAGGTAGGATAGACGTATCAGTGATCCAATCCCCAACAAATCGACGGGGTGTGAATCACCAATGAACGATGAAGAGTTTTATTGGTGAAGGAATCCACACCAATTGATGAAAGACTTATCGTTTAAAAAGTCGAGAGAACAGGCTAGGTGCTAGGCCTGACAACCTGGAGACCTTGGTTAGAGAGTTGACCGAGGTCAACGGGCGGAGAAATCTAGTTGGTCCACGTGGACCAACTAGAAAAAACCCGGACAAAAGTTATTTAGAAAATCAATAAAAAATAATAAAAGACTTTATTAATTATAGGTTATAAAATAAAAAAATGTCATTATTTTTTAAATTATTTTATTATGATTTTGATTTATTTTTTGGAGGTTATTTATTAATAGTTACTTTTTAGGGTTATAATATAAGTATATTTATCTATGTATTATGTCTTTTATTTTTATTTTGTATTTTTGATTTTATTATTTTAATTTATTATTTTATATATTTATAACTTATTTTTAGGGATTTAAATACAATTTTTTATATTTTTCTGATGTAAGATGTACACTTAAATAAATAGATGTATTAATTGTATATGTATAATTATAGGTATTTCATCTATGTATTTTATATACATATTTTATTTTAATGCTTTATTAATGTTTTTATTCTAGTTTTAATATGTACATATATTATAAATAATATTTACAAAATTATAAAAATATAAAATTATAAAAATAATAAAGAATAACTAAATTGATTATTTTATTCGGGTAAATTATACAATAAGGGTCCAAACCCTAACTTTCACATCTTAACTCCTACAAATATGAAACCACCTTCATTGAATATCTTATTAAAAGCTATAAACAGTAAAAGTGATTTTGATATATTTTGAGTTTTTATTTAAAAGATATGAGCTTGGAAAGTAGGGATTTCGGAAATTTATTCAGACTACAACTTTTACACGGTATATTATTTTTGTATGAAATAAATTTTATATTTTTCTATATTTTATTATCTACAACTTTTATGTACAAAGTTTCTTTATTTGAGGTGTAAAAAGTGGAAAATAAAATAGGTCTCAAAAAATGAATAAAGAATGAATAAATAAAATGGATTTTTATTGTATTTGGGACCCTTATTTCCCCTTACTTTATTCCTTGTCGACCTAGTCATCGAGATGCCTATGTCTCAGGATTTAGGGACATAACATATCTTCGATATTTTATTCTTTTTTATTTTCTTTTCTTTATTCTATAATTTTGGCATTAAAAACAATGTTTTATACCATATTTACACAATGATGTATGATTGCTAATTTGCCTAAATTAAAGGTATGTACATGCATTTACTAGGTTTTTTAAGGCTAAAATGATAGAATAAAGGTGATGAAATGGAGATTCATTAATATGTATGGAAATCATATAAAATACAGTCAACTCTTTGACTTTCCTTTTTACTTGGGTGAGACCCATGCTTCTACTGTGCTTCCTTCATCTATAAACAACCATTGCTTAATATAAAGTATCTCTTATGTTGAACTCAAAAGGTTTCAATATAAGAGTATTTCAACATTTATACATGCTTCATTCAATTCATACAATATGAATATTATGAAGCTTCATGAAATACTAGAGTATAGATAGTAGAATGATAACACTCATCATATATACATCCATCTTAACTCTTAAAAACTTTGGTTTAGGAAGGTACTCAAACATTTTGAGTACATCATCTCTTATAGACCCACCATTCTGCATAATGTCGTGAACCATGTCATTCAAGATTAAATGTGGAGAGCACATATGTTTGCCAATGTTTTTTAAAATTTTATAAGGATTTTTTATAATTACGATCATCATCGACATGATACTTCCAAAGCACATTCGATGAGAGATCAAGACTTCAGAGACATACAAACCCAAGGTTGTTGTCCTATTGTCTATTCAATTATCATTCCTCATTATTATGAGGAAACTTGCACATTGTAACTGGTATGCCCAACTGCAAGTACAATATCTTGATCATGAATCCAATCCATGATAATTTACTGGATATTATTGAGTATAGTTTTGAGTGAGTTAATGTTGGTTATCTAAAATAAGATATTTCACATAAATACTTATTTTACTTTGATTTATGATTTTTATATCAAAGTTGTCTTGCTTTGTTGACTATGAAAGTTCATTCCATAATTCACTTTCAAAGTAAGAGACATACTTACCATTTATCTGAAGCAAGATCTGGGATCTCCTTTCTTACCATTGTTGCATCCGAATAATATGAGAAACTGCAATTCGATTAAAAAGAAGCATGAACTTTTTCCGTCTTGCAAGTCCAACTTGCATTTTCCAATTTAACCTTTAACACATGGGCCCACCACCCCTAAGGCGATGTTGATATGTTGTTAATTGAACCAACAGTCGACATGATTAGAACTCGCTATGCACAATCAGTATCGTACCAGTAATATGAAGAAACGATATTGGGTCACTACACATACTGACTTACTCTTTCGAGAAGCAAAAAGCATGATCCATGTGCGCTTGTATGCAAGAGCTGTCACTTTGGATAGGAATCTCCTACATACAATCCATGACAACGGAACCATTTGCCTTGACGGATGACCATGGATGTCACTTATGTGATCCTCCATATCATGTTCAAATTTTAATTAATTATTATGAATCATATTAACATAATTAATTATTCCAAGGGAATTACAACTCTATTCATAATAAATTATTTATTTTAATTGGATCTAATTCATTTAACTATATTAAATCAATTATCAATCCAATCAATCAACCAACAAACAATCTTGGTTGTTACTTGAAGAATGGTATAATCTTAAAATATTTATTATTCAAATTGTAATGATTAGAAAAATACTTCATATCATTTCAAGTATTATCCTTTCATTACACGTTGCCATGGTCAGTATGCACGGGATGTGGTACAAATCGCTCATGGAGCAACCTACTATCCGTATCCGTCACATGTAAGGGTAATGTGATCTGATCATTTTGTATTTGAGATGATATACGGCCTTACAATCGAAGTTATACCATATAACATTTATCAGAACCATTTTGATTAATATTATAATGAGATTTGCTAAACAAATCCCAAATCCTATTCAAGTAACAATGTTTTGCATGTAAGCCTACAACTATTTTAGGATAAAACATGGATTTCATGAAACATACATTCAATGGCCTATAATGATTGATCAACTATTTTCATAATTATTATACGTCATAATTAATCAGTAAAATTCATAATTTTCATGATTTTCATTGAGATATAAACAAGTTAACAAAGATGTTGATGGTCTAATCATCTTCCGACCCATCTCCACTAAATAAGGAATATCTAGAGCAAATGGAGTAGAGATTGCGCGAAATAAATTCGAGCGGTTTGCTGGTTTGATTCTATAATTAATACAAGTGTTTATTTCATATTTTATGATGATAAAGCAGTAATAAAAATTAATTTTCTTACAGATCCGTGAATACATGCAAAATAATTTTCAAGGCGGCAAATCTTCAAACCGTTTTCATGCACTTTTGGTACAAATATTAGGCTATTATTTTTGGGACATATTTAGAAATTTAAAATACATGTTAATAATAAAAAAACATGTCCAAAAGTGCACAAACAATATGTTTATTTAATGAAAAATAAACTCGAATCTTGCATTCAATGCAAAAACAATGAGTCCTGCGTATCTGTAACATGAACCTTGATCGCCTAGGGTTTCAGATAATATCCAAGACCTTGAAAAGGCTCTGATACCACTTGAAGGTTATGAAAAAAATGTTAAGTGCATCATGGAAGCATGAAGATCACATCATATATGATCGGGAGCGACTAGTCGCACTAATTGCTCGTGGCAGCGGAATTTAAAATATTTTAAAATGACGAAACCACATGATCCAAGAACACTTATCAGATAGTTTCATCTAAACCACAAATTAGACATAGGAATACCTCTTGAAGCATGGTTGCGATCGAAGTTTCTAAACGAAGAGACCACCGGTCTCAAGTCCAACTCGATGGAGGAGACGCTTGCGAGCACATTGATGAAACACATCCTTCTCGTAACCCAAGATGTTGATCAAAGCGACTGATCTGCTAATTTCATTACACAAAATTCGAGAGTTTTCTCCGCGTACTGAAAGCACCAAGGAAGACGAAGATCTACGAGCGGTCAAAGCGGTAGCACAACGACACAACGACAACATCGATCCTCTCTAGGTCATAAAGTGGACGAGCACTTTAGAGAGGGGGGGGCATGAGTGATTATGATGAGAGAGAGAGAGGGCTTAAAAATTCTATGTTGTAAAAGAAGAGTTAGGTTGCATCTTCTTTTATAATATTTTGGGACTCCATGGATCTTAATCCATGGACAATACAAATTCAACGGTTGAGATTGAATTGTGTTTCTTTCAATGGCCTTGATTTTATTTAAAAATGCAACAATAATTAATTAAATTAAATTAAATATATATTGAATAAATCATCGATATAAATCAAATCAATAAACTATGAAGGATTAGGAAGGAGGCAAACCTCCTTCCAATTAAGGGGGACGGTCACCTTGACTCCTAAATCAAGAGTGTCCATCCACCCTTCTTATATGGAAGGGAGGCTCCTCATTCCAATTATATGAGATCTAATGTCTCATATAATCATTGATTATTACAACAACTTTTATTATAATATATTTCACAAAAATATTTCCAAATTATTTTGTGAGATATCAATCATGCCATCGAAACCTTTTGAATCATATTCACAACCCAGCATAATATATAAATTATATTTTCAATTTATTTTCCAATGTTAACCCAATTCACATTAACATTTAAAGTGTAAATGTTATTTACAAATAGCTCTCTTATATATTGTAAATCACATTTATAATATATATTATTAATATGGATATTGCTATCCACATTATTTATATCCATGATAATTAAATCACATTTAAGTATCATGGATCATCAATCTCATGCATCAAAATAATATGAATCATATTCACATCATTCATGATAATTAAATCACATTTAATTATCCATTTTTCAATGCCTGGATATACATTTTATCTATGGAATCATTCTTGAACTCCTTCAACAATAATGTGCTTTCTTCATGAATGCATAGAGATAAGGACATGGCGATTATACATTCCACGTATAGTGACTTGGATATTGAGATCATATCTCAAATCCAGATGCCAAGGAATCTCACAGTTGCTTGATTAAATCAAGGTCGTAGATCTAATCTTTTCATTGTATCTGAATCACAATCAGATCAATGTCCAACATTTGGACTAAGATCAGATCACTTCTCAACTAAGAGGAGTTACTTAAATCCAGACATGTTTTATCACTCCCTCATAATGGAAGCATCATAGATATATAATCATTTATGATAACATCACCCTCAGGTATTCGTAATACATGTACATCCTACTTATTAGAAGACCTAGAATAAACCCGAAGATTTAGATCAATTTTACACTGTCTTCTTCGAGATTTTATCATTAAATTTCTCATTTGATCATTGGGAGTTGGTATCGATCATATACTTTCCAAAAGCATATATCTTACCTAAGTATTGATCATATACATTACAAAAGCATTCCAAAGCGAGAAGACTGTGCACGAAATTTGATCCCAATATCTCATGAGTGAGCTCATGTCTTCCGGTTCAGTAATTGAACCTGTAAGATCCCTTTGAGAGATTGTATTACTCATATGTACTTGTATGCACACCAGCTCGCCGGTGTATAGACCTTGACTAGTCCATCAACATATCAATCTACAAATGTACATACTCAAAACATATAGTAACACATCTGTCTCTGGTCAGAGGATGCCCGACTATATCATGACTGTATATGACATAATACTTGGTTATCTCGATCATGTTAAGCCAACTCTTTGTCCTAACTTATCTAACACCTCCGAATCTCTATTCTTATGCAAATGACCTGCATCAAGAGGCCGATTAGATATCAGCCTTTAGATGAATGAATTGCCATCTTTTTCTTAGGCTGGAGATCCTCTCTTAATAATCACTTGGCGGTGCTTGATGAGTCATCAATCTAACTCTTTAGATATCACCCAAGCACCAACCTCTATGATTCAACATTTGAGTCAACAACTGTATGATCATTAAGATGGCCATGGTACATAACCCTAACTGTACTAAGGGACCTATAATGCAAATTAGTTGTTCTTAATTTCAGATCAGGGAATGATTTGCAATAGAATTTATCGCATAATGGCTCGTCTTGGGCTCTCATGTCGAACAATCTCCCACTAGCCTAAAGAGCCATTAATGGACTAATCTTTTACACCCACACTCATGTGTTAATCATAAGCTATTAAAAAATAGCTTGGTAAGCTGACTAGTCACTCTGTTTTTGAGAGACTACGCCAAGTCCTTTTATGGCACTTGCGTAACTCCTAGTAATTGTGCTCACATCTAATACGAATGTTGCATCTTATGCAACCAATACTCAATTTTGTTAAAGAAATTATAGTGTCTTTGACAGTACTATTAAATATTCATTAAAACATATATGTGGTTTCTATTATCCTTATCATAATGCCCTTATTCCAGGAGATCTCTCTCTCCTAAAACTAAGACCCAGTCTTAAGTCTTATAAGGCATATGTTGTTAAGACCTTTTAGATCACTATCTATAAATTCTTAAGTTCTTAGAGATAGACTTTGAGATCACTATCTCAAAAGTCTTGTCATCTTTGAATGTATTTTTATTACTCCAATTAAGTGTTTTATCTCCATAGTAGAATTTGTAACACTTTACTGCTTCCACTACATGGCAAACATCTGACCCTTTTGTACACATCTAGCATACACCATTCTTCTAATAACTGATGCATAAGAGCAAGTAGTTTTAGCATTCACTTCGTCAACTCTTTGAGGTGTTATCCCTTCAGATAGGTCAGTATCATATCTTAAGGGAAGAAGGCTTCCTTACGGTTTTTTCAAGAAAAATGGAACATGTCCAAGGTTACCACTAATGCGACAGTCCTAATGCCCTCTTCTCCTTGCTTCTGAAGAAATTCAGAACCAACATATAAGATGTATCCTTGAGATCACGTCTCAAGGTATAGAACAACCATATCATTAAACACTTATTATCATCCTTATATCATTCCAAATGATTAGGATATTATCTACTTTTAGTATGATTAACACAATGGCACTCCCACTAAGCTTCACATGGTTCATCAAGATTTAGTCTAAAATCACAATATTTATAGTTTCATCAAATCTAATGTTCCAACTATAAGAAGCTTATTTGAGTTCATAGACGGAGTTCCTTTAGCTTGCACATCTTGCCTTCCTCAATTATGAAGCCCTAGGGCTACTTCATATGAATGTCCTTCCTGAGCTATTCATAGATGAATACAATCTTGAGTTCCATCATTTAGATTTCATAGTCAAGTTATGTAGCTATAGTAAGCAATATTCCATGGGTTTAAGAATGGTCACTGAAGAGAAAGTCTCATTGCAAGTGATGTCTTCTCTTCATGTTTATCTTGTGGATATGAGCCTTGCTCTGAAGGTCTCTACCTTCTCATCAGCGTCCCACTTTCTCTTGAAGATCAATTTACACCTAACAGGCTTTACCCTTATAGGTGGATCCTCGAGGGTGCATATACAACACTTGTATATGAAGTCTACTTTAGACTTTATTGTTAACATCCATCTCTCCATATCATGATCCTTAGAAGCTTCATCATATGAAGTTAGATCATTGTCACACTTAACTGACACATGGAATTCATACCCTTTAGGTGGTCTCACCACCCTCAAACTAATTTGAAGAGGTATGAGTGTTTCATATTTAAATTGTCCTTTCAGTTTCCGATTTCAGGAGCCTCGTTATCTTCTCAAGATTCAATGAGTTCCTTTACTTCATTTTCATTTTGATTCTGAAGGAAGTCATCATATAAGAATCATATCCTTAAAGATGAAATATTTTAAGAATGTCAAGGTCATAAAGGAGGTATCCAATACCATCCTTTATATTCCTAATGAAGTAGCACTCTTTGGTGCTAGATTCCAGCTTACTTGCATCAATGACGTAGTTATGGACTAAGTAACCTTAAATCCTCAAGTGTCAACACTAGGCTAGTTCCAAACCATAGCTTATGAGGGTTTTGGGGTTCAGATTTGCATAAAATCTTATTAAGGATATATATTATAGTCTCTACTACATATATACCGGGAAACTAAGAGGTAGTTATGCTAAGAGTCATCATCGATCAAATCATGTCACACATGATCCATTGCATCTCCCTACAACTCTATTGAGTTTAGGTGTATTAGGAGGAGTGAGATTGGAATTATATTCCTTTCTCCACAAGGTATTTCTTGAATTTATCTATGAGGCACTTGCTACCTTGGTTGGATCAAATTCATTTCATCTTCCTTCAAACTTTGGTTATAAACCAAAAAGTGAAATCTTTGAACATTTCAAACGTTTCTAAGGTGACGGGAAGAAATCATAAAAATCATCTATTGATATCACATATCATTAATGCTTATTATGATACAAATGATCCACATGCATCAATATGTATGAGATCTTGAATATCTTAGCATCTTACACCATTCCCAGAGAAGGGTGTATCACACATTTTACTTTTCAATACAATATTCACAAGTATGTAAGATTTGAAATTTCAAACAATCTAAAGTTTCATCTCTTACTAATCTATCAATTTCATTAATAGACATATGTTCAAGGCTTGATGTCATATCATTGTCAAATGATTTTCCTCCTCCTATTGATCTTTTATGATTTAAATTTTTAGTATTTACAAATATTTATGAACCATTCATTAATTGTCTAATTTAGTATAATTCTCTAGATGTTAGATTACTATATGAAATTTATCCATCATAACTCTTTATGATAGGTCTATTCAAGAATGCATGTTTATTTCCATCATTTAGAAATAAACAATCAATGTATTCTAATATCTAGGTCATAGAGACATTCTTTAAGACTAAGGGCTCTCCTACTGAAAATATGTTGTCTATCTATCTAATGAAAATTGTTGCAATAATTTCATCAACATCCACGCGTGACTATTAAACCTTAAGATCACATTTTCATGTCTTCTAAAACAAATGCAACCAATTGCAAGTATTATTAGAAGAATGAGATAAAATCATTAGACTTTGATCTTATCTAAGAAGCAGGTCAATTTCAATGATCATACATAGATGTATAATATTCCAATGCACTATCCATATCCTTTTGTAACGTATTTCAGATAGTCTAGATAGTCATACTATCAGTACATCGACTTGTAATATTGGCATTCATCCAACTCTTTGGGTGTCATATGTATGGAAGACATAGAAGTACAGTCAACTCTTTGACTTTCCTTCTTACTTGGGTTAGACCCTTTCTTCCACTGTGCTTCCTTCATCTATAAACAACCCTTGCTTAAGACAAAGGATCTCTTTTGTTGAACTCAAAAGATTTCAATATAAGAGTATTTCTACAATTATATATGCTTCATTCAATTCATACAATATGAATATTATGGAGCTTCATGAAAGACTAGAGTGTATATAGTTGATTGATGACACTCATCATATCTACATCCATATTAACTCTTAAAGACTTTGGTTCAGACATGTACTCAATCATTTTGAGTACATCATCTCTTATAGAGCCACCATTCTGTATAATGCAGTGAACCATGTCGTTCATGATTAAATGTTGAGACCACATTTTTTGCCAAAACATCTTCTTTGGTTTTATAAGGATTTTTTATAATTATGGTCAGCATCGATATGATACTTCCAAAGCTCATTCGATGAGAAATCGAGACTATAGAGACATACAAACCCAAGGTTGTTGTCCTATTATCTACTTCATTATCATTCCTCATTATTATAAGGAAACTTACACATTTCAACCAAATACATAATGTGTCCAACTGCAAGTACAATATCTTTATCATGAATCCAATCTATGATAATTTACTGGTTATTATTGAGTATAGTTTTGAGTGGGTTTAATGTAGGTTATCTGAAATAAGATAATTTGCATAAATACTTATTTTACTTTGATTAGGATTTTTATATCAAATTTGTCTTGCCTTTCCGACTATAAAATTTCATTCCTTTATTCACTTTCAAAGTAAGAGACATATTTACCATTATATCTCAATCAAGATCTGGGATCTCCTTTCTTATCTTTGTTACATCCCAATAATATGAGAAACTACAATTTAGGTAAAAAGAAGAGGGAACTCATTCCGCCTTGTAAGTCCAACTTGCATTTCCTAATTAGGTCTTTAACACTCAGGCCCACCGCCTCTAAGGCGATGTTGACCCGTTGTCAATTAAGCCAACTGCAATAGGATTAGAACTAGCTATGCACAATCCAATATCTCACCAATAATACGAGGAACTGATATTGGGGTCGCTATGCATACGACCTTACTCTTTCGAGATGCAAAGAGCCCGATCCATATGTGCTTGTATGAAAGGGCTGTCACTTCGAACATGCGTCTCCTACATACAATCCATGGTGACGTAACCCTTCGCCTTGACGAGAGACCATGGATGCCACTTATGTGATCCTCCATATCATATGCACATTTTAATTAATTATATAGAATCATATTCACATAAATAATTCTTCCAATGGAATTACAACTCCATTCATAATAGAGTGTTTATTTTAATTGGATCTAATTTATTTAATCATATTAAATCAATTATCAATCCAATCAATTAACCAACAAACGATCTTTATTGTTACTTGAAGGATAGTATAATCTCAAAATATGTATTATTCAAATTTTAATGACTAGAAAAATGCATCATTATCCTTTTAAGCATTATCCTTTCATTACCCTGTCATGGCCAATACGAACAGGATATGGGACAGACCGCTCACGAGCAACCTGCTACCCCAATGATCCCTGACTAGACACCATATCCACGTCATGTCAGGATAATGTGATCTGATCATTTTATATTTGAGATAATATTCAGCCTTACAACTAAAGTTATACCATATAATATTTTTCAAAATCATTTTGATTAATATTATAAGGAAATTTGTTAAATAAATGCACAATCCTATTCAAGTAACAATGTTTTTGATGTAAAGATTGTCCTACAACTATTGTAGGATAAACTAGTGTTTTCATGAAACATACATTCAATAGCCTGTAATGATTAATCAATTTATTTCGTAATTATTAGGCATCATAATTAATCAAGAAAAATTCAAATTTCCATAATTTCCATTGCGTTATAAACACATTAAGCAAAGATGTTGATTATCTAATCATCTTCCCACCAATCTCCACTAAATATTGAATATCTAAGGAAAACAGAGTCAGAACCATGTGAAATAAATTCGAGCAGTTTTCTGGCTTGATTCTCTACTTAATCCAAGTGTTTATTTCATATTTCATCACTGGAAAACAGTAAGTAAAAATAATTTTCTTACCGATCCTTGAATACATGCAAAACTATTTTCATAGACAGAACTCTTCAAATCATTTTCATGCACTTTTGGAACCAATATTAGGCTACTATTTTTTATACATATTTAGACATTATAAATATATTTTAATAATTAAAAACATGTTCAAATAGTGCACAAATATTATGTTTTTATTTTTATGAAAAATTGATTCGAATCTTACATCCAATGCAAAAGCAATGAGTGTCGTGCATCTGAAACATGAACCTTGATTGTCAAGGGTTTCAGATCATATCCAAGACCTCATCCAAAACTATGATACCACTTGAAGGGTATGGATAAAAATCTTAAGCACATTACATAATGTGAAGATCACATCATATGAGATCGAGAGTGACTAGTCTCACTAGTTTCTCGAGAAAGTGGAATTTATTTTTTTTAAAGTGAGGAATCCACATGATCCCAAAATACTTCTCAGATCATTTCATTTAAACCACAAAATAGATATAGTAATACCTTTCGAAGCGTGGTTGCGGTCGAATTCTCTAAACAAACAACCGTCTGTCTCAAGTTCGACTCAACGATAGAGACACTATGAGCACGTTGATGAAGCGCATCCTTCTCACAATCCAAGATGTTGATCCAAGCAACAAATCTCCTGATTTTGTCACAGAAATCTAAGGTCTTTTTCGTATACCAGGAGTATCGAGGAAGATGAATATCCACGAGTGGCCGATGCAACAGCACGACGACGCATCGACAAAGGCGATCCTCTCTAGATCATAAAGTGGATGACTACTTTAGAAAGAGAGAGAGGGTGTGAGTGATGATGAGAGAGGTAATAGAAAGCTCATAAATTCTATGTTGTAAAAGAAGAACTAGGGTTTCCTCTTCTTTTATAATATGTTGAGCATCCATGGATCTCAATTCATGGATAACACAAATTCAATAGTTGGGATTGATTTGTGTTTCTTTTAATAACCATGATTTTGTTGTAAAAAATACAATGAAAATTTATTAAATTTAATTAAATATATATTGAATAAATCATCAATATAAATTAATTCAATAAAATTAATAAACAATGACAGATTAGGAAGGATGCAACCTCCTTCTAATTAAGAGGGGATGACCACATTGACTCCTTAATCAAGAGTGATCATCCACCCTCTTTATATGGAAGGGAGGCTTCTCATTCCAATTATATGAGATCTAACATCTCATATAATCCTTCATATCTAACATCTCATATAATCCTTCATTATTTACAACAACGTTTATTGTAAATTATTTCACAAAAAGAATTCCAAATTATTTTGTGAAATATCAATCATGCCATTGGAAATTTGTGAATCATACTCATAATAAAAAATAAAATTAAATTGCATTATAATTTTATTGTCCAATGTAAATCCAATTCACATCAACATTTATATTGTAAATGTTATTTACAAAGTGATCTCTCTTATATATTATAAATCACATTTCTAATATATATATATTAATATGGATAGTGTTATCCACATTATTCATATCCATGATAATTAAATCACATTTAAGTATCATGGATCATCAATCTCATACATCAAAATAATATGAACCATATTCACATCATTCATGACAATTAAATCACATTTAACTATCCATTTCTCAATGCTTGAATATACATTATATCTATGGAATTATTCTTGAACTCCTTCAAAAATAATGTTATTTCTCCACTGATACATGGAGATAAGGACATGGCGATTGTATGTTCCACATATAGTGACTTGGATATTGAGATCATATCTCAAATCCAGATCTCCGGGAGTTCTCACAGATGCTTGATCAAATAGAGATTGTAGATCTAACCTTCTCATTGTATCTGAATCACATTCAGATCAATGTCCAGCATTTGGACTAAGATCAGATCACTTCTCTACTGAGAGGAGTCACTAAAATCTAGACCTATTTTATCACTCACTCGGAATGGAAGCATCATGGTTATATAATCGTTTATGATCACATCACCCTCAGGTATTCCTAATACATGAACATCCTAGATATTGGAAGACCAAGAATAAACCTGAAGATTTAGAACAATTTTACCCTATCTTCTTCATGGTTTTATCATCAAGTTTCTGATTTGATCATTGAGAGTTGGTATCAATCATATACTTTCCAAAAGCATATATCATACCTAGGTATTGATCATATACTTTCCAAAAGCATAAATCAAAGCTACAAATTTAGTCAAGCTTCCAAAGCGAGACGATGGTGCATGAAAATCCCAATATCTCATGAGTGAATCGTGTCTTCCGGTTCAGTAATTGAACATGTATGATCCCTTTGAGATATTATATTACTCATATGCTCTTGTATGCACACCATCTCACCGGTGTATAGACCTTGACTAGGCCATCAACCTATCGATCTACCAAATGTACATACTTAAACATATAGTAACACAAATCTGTCTCCGATCGGAGGATGCGTGCTATATCGTGACAGTATATGACATAAGACTTGGTTATCTTGATCTCAAAGTCAACTCTTTGACCTAACTTATCTAATACCTCCGAATCTATATTCCTATGTAGAGGACTTGTATCTAAAGATCGGTTAGATATCAAACTTTAGAGAAAAGAATTGCCATCTTCTTCTCAGGCTGGAGATCCTCTCTTAATAATCACTTGATGGTTCTTGATAAGTCATCAATCTAACTCTTTAGATATCACCCAAGCACCAACCTCTATGATTCAACCTTTGAATCAACAGATGTATGATCAGTAAGATGGCCATGATACATAACCATAATTGTAGTAAGGGACCTATAATGCAAAGTAGTTATTCCTTATTTCAGATTAGAGAATGATTTTTAATAACATTTATTGCATAATATCTGGCCATGGGCTTGCATGTCCAACACAGACTACCCAATGATGGAAAATAAAAAATCCAAACTATTTAAAAACTAACCCTAAACTGTATACCTCCATGGAAACGATGCCATTTGACGAGCTCTAAAATTACCCTTTTTAGTTTAATGATAGTTTTGTCAAAGTTGCTGTAGTCGGGCAATCTAGGACATTCATAAATAACCACATCGAGAGAATGATATGGAAAATCAATTCTCAATGCGGTCAATTTATTTATTTTACTTGGGTAAGTCCTAAGGTTGAATTTAGGGAGGTAATATGAGGGTCCATAATTAATAACTAAATAATCTAGAAAATTAGGTTTTCAAAAAAAAAGAAGTGTATTTTTTGATGTTTTTGTATTTTTCAGCTTTTTATTGGTTGTTAATTAAAGAGATGTCATCAACTGCTAAAAGAAATATGATGCATGGATTATCAAAAATAATTTTATGCAAGAAAAAATGTTATGCTATGTTGTGGGAGATAAATAAGTGAATATACTATTTATGAATTTTAAGTAATGCAATAGTGATGACAAATGATAATGCAAGACGAGCATGTGCAAGCAACCAATCTAGACAAAGCAATTAATTTGAGAGCCTTCCTTGATCAATTAATGATAGAGATCCATGTTCAATTATTGTTCAAATTAATTCTTGAATCAAAATCCCAAGTTTCCACAATTATTGAGTGATAAAGAATCACTGAATTAAAAGGGTTGTGCTCAATGTAGGAAATAACTCCTGTGTCTTCAAAATAATATTTTAGAGTTCTAGATGAAAGAGGGTCAAATATGCTTTAAAATGACACCAAGAGCATCAAAATCCAATAAATAATGGTTAAGTTATACTCAAATAAAATCTAGGGGCCTAATTGTAATAAAATAATTAAAATATTTGCAAGTATACCTTTTGGAGACCTTCTAGTAATTTTGCTGAACTAGTTGGGTCCTTCTGTAATTTACCCCTATGTGGGGTATTGTTGTAATTTTTGGAGGTGGCAAGGGTGGCGGTGCAATTTCCCCAAAGTCACGCGTGTCGCGCATGTGATCAGACTTCTTAGTGATATTGGAGAGTTCTGGGGCCTAGGTGTAGAATTCTCGCTTGCACGTGAGGGGTGCGTGTGGAGAACTAGGTTTGGTTAACATCTCAAGGTTTGGAGGCTCGAGCCTTCACTTGTCGCTCTTAGTTGCTTTGAATGTGCATGAGGCATGCGACTTGGATATTATGTGTGGAGACGATCTCGATCATCGATGAAGGCTCGATCAATTTACATCTTATATTTGGGTGAAGATGGACAACTCTGATGCATCTTGTTCTTAATCGTAGAGCGGTTGTAGCTTCGAACTTTGGGGATCTTCCTTCTTCATTGCTTCTATGAATGGCTATTTACCATGGATACTGTTGCATGGTATGAAGATGGATGAATGTTCTTCGAATGAATATGGAGTAGAGGAGTAATGGCGATGGAAGGATGCGATGAGATAGAATTGAATGTGGTGAGGATACTGGAGGTGATATGTAATTCATCAGAGATGGAAGACATAGAGAAGAATAGAAGAAGTACAAAGAAGATGCACACTGAGATGGAGGTTGTGATTTGAGGTGTAAATGCTCGGGTATTTGGAGGAACTAAGCGATCGTTGCATCAGTGTTAGGTGAAGAACATGAGGCTCAGTCGATCATCAGAGGATAGAGCAACAACAAAGAAAATAGGGTTCCTCTAGATCACATTGATGAAGAGGTCTTCGCCCAAAGATCGAGGACTATTGTCACCATTCCTCATCTTCAATCTCTCTCCCTCTCTTGTTTGATTCAAAGTATGACGACGTTTCCTCGTCATGGAGGTTCTGGATTGATTTAAATAGGGGAGATGTGTCTTTGCTTGAGGGATCAAGGTTGTTGGTGATGGAGGCGTGATCCTGGAATGTGATAATGGTCGCTGGAAGAGATAAGGGAAGAGGGGATTAGGATTTGGATGTTGGGAGATGGGTATTGTCGGGGAAGGAGATGGAATAAGATGTTTACGGCAACGATGGAGGATCAGAGGTGGTTTCCAGGTGATTAGGGATCAAGGGCACGAAGAATGAGGTGATAATGGTTGGAGTCCATTCCGATGAAGATATAAGGGAGAGGAGTCAGAAAGTGTTGGGTTTGGGAGATGTAGGGGATAGTTGCAATAAGGGACTTGGATTCACCGGCCGATGGGTTCGCTAGAGATGGAGAGGATAGAGAGAGGAAGGGGATAAGGATAGTTAGGGCTATTGAGGTGGTTTCTAGGTAGGTCGGAGATTGGAGGGATCGCTTGATAAAGAGGTTGTAGGTATGAGGAAAACAATGCTCGGGCTACGCAGCTCGGTGGCGATGGGAGAGTAATAGAGGTGGCCGAGACTTAGGAGGAGGTGCAGGATTCGTTGGATCCTCGCGATCCAATGGTGGATAAGGCATCATGCGCTAGGTGTGTGAGGCAGAGATGGCTCACGTGCAATGCACGTGGAGGGAAAGGGGGGTAGGCAGGATTGTTGAGGTATGTTGCATCAAAGTCAATCCAACGTCCCATATCAAGGGTGCAAAAGACAAAAAAAGCTTGACCTGGGTTGATTGGACGGTTGATTTGGCGTGAAGTGGCTCCAGTCTGAGAGTGCTATGTGGAAGGGTGTTGACCAACTGACTAAGACTTTGACCAATGAAATAAAAGGAAGAAAAAATAAATTAGATGTATCAAACGTCCTCAAATGTAAGAATGTCCAGCATGAAACATATTCCTTTAAATGCAATATAAAATGTTTATGAAGGACTCAAATCTGAATAAAACCAAATGTGCAAGATATGATTTCTTTGGTGATATTTTATGTACATAAAATATCAATTTTTTGACTTTGCAATTTTGATTTGATTTTGAAGATAAATAAGTGCATGACAAAAAATCAAACATGCTATGAAATGATGCAATGAGCTCAAATGTGTTTTTTATTTTTTTAGTGAGTCAAAAATAATTAGAAAATGAGTGGTATATAGATAAGCTAGTCAGCGTGCTTAAGTCGGAATTGGTCTTTTTCATTGTTTTTCTATTATTTTATTTTGATTTTTATGTAATTAGTTGAGAAAATAAATAAAATAAATAAGTGAAAAAAATAATCAAAATGAGTGGATTATGCACATGAAATTACATGTCAAATCAATAAAAATTGCAATGCACAATTAGGTCCCAAAATCTAATTTTCACAAATGAACTCAGATTCTTTTGAATATGGTCTTGATTTGTAGATAATGGAACATACATTAATTCAAAAGTGAGTTGGTGAATTTGGACACTGTATGATATATATATCAGTATTTGTAGCTTTTTGTCTAGAAATTAGGGTTTGGGTTTATTTCAAATATATACCAATTAGTGTTTTTTTATTTTTTATTGATTAAGGTTAGTGATATGCACACAATGAAGATATTTTCATGTCAATTGGAATTAGCATGAATTAAATAGAAATGCATGAAATTAGGTGAAAGTGTGAGAATGCAGAAATGAATGCTAATTTATGCAAATTAGATTCATCACAGTGTTTAGACTTCGACTCTTAGTGTCTTACCTGGTCGCCTCATTCTGATTCTAGCACTATAAACATATCTCAACTTAGACGGGGTGTTGAAAAACAGTGTGGGTTTCTTTTATGGTAGCATGGACATCTAACAGTCAGAGTATGGTTGAAATGAAGCGTCGGATGAGGAATGGACTGCTAACAAAATTTTTCCAAGACCCCAAAACATGGGGAGAAAAAAAGATTCTATATCCCTCGGGGCGCAAAAAGATCAATCTAGAGCAACAAAAATTCAAACCAAAAGAAACCAACTACTAAATACATAATTGACCACAATGGTCCAAGCTTCAGAAAGCATGCATATCTTTGTAGAGACTTGTCTAAACTAGCCAAGGTTCACATGAGATATGACTACATTCGTCACACTCCAGTTATTTTCTCGTTCTTCTAAACTTTTTCCACCTTGTTCATTGTAAACTAGCACACGTTTAAACTTAGAAGGAAATACATGACCCCCCCAGGACGAGCTACTGGTGGAGAGGTTTGCGTGGTAGTCCAACATTTCGAATGGGAAGAGCTAACACCCTTCACACACATGAGACAGTTGTTCAATATTCATGGAGGAAGCTTTGAGGAGGAGAATCTAAGATGACTTTTGAGCTGAACCTGTACAATGATGTGTAGAACTTAGAGGCTGTGATTTTAAAACCCTATATCTTACAAGAGTTCTGCCAATCCATTAATCTAAAGTTCAAGTCGAGCTTCATTTTCACCTTTTATTGATGATCTTGGTATGGAATCTAATCTTATTTCACCTCTTCATTTTTAGTTATTTGAGGAAGAGCAAGGTTTGAATATAGGGGGTTGATGAATATGTCATTCATCACTTTAATTAACTGAAAATAAAGCTTCATAATGAGAAATTAGATGCTTTCATATGTTTATATCATAAAATTAGCATTCATGTATTTTAAAATAATTTGCATAAATTAACATTGCATTCTACATCCATAATCATATGTAAATCTTTACACAATTTTACCTACTTTTAATCAATCCATGGTAACTCCAATTGACATGAAACTAACTTCATTATGTACATATCACTAATCTTAATCAAATAAAAATCATAAAAAAATACTAACTTTATATAGTTCAAATAAACCCAAACCGTTATTTTAGGATAAAAGGCGTAAAAGACGATATCTCTCTCATACATGTCCAATTTCACTCTACTCACTTTTTAATTAATGTACATTCAAATATCTATAAATCAAGAACAAATTCAAAAGAAGTGGGGTTCATTTGTGAAAATTATGTTTTGGGACCTAATTGTGCATTGTACATATTCACTAATTTTGACCTATTATTTTATGTACATGTGTGATACTTCTTGATATATTTCTTTTTCATTTCTTTATTTAATTTCATATTATAAATAATTAAATAAAAAATCAAAATAAAAAAAACAAAAAATTGAAAAATACTAGTCTCAACTTGAGCACACATGAAGCGACTGGACCAAGGCCGCCCGAGCCTTGCCTTGCCTCACGTGCTGCATCACGTGAGCGTGAGAAGATTGTAGTGACACCCTTGTAACTTCTAGGAATCACAAGAATACCCCCATACGGGGGCAAATTACATAGCACCCCAGTCGACTTTTGTAGAATTGTGATTCAACCCTCCAAAGGGTATATCTTCAACTCTTTTAATTATTTTAATTTCATTTTAGTCACTGCAACTTCAAGCAATCATAACTTGAGCATTATTTAATGGATTTTAGTGCACTTGGTATCATTTTGATATTCATTTGTTTCTCTTTCACAAAGAACGGTTAATCCCACCTTTTGGAGACATTTTTGAGCATAAACAAATTAAGGATTCATTTTGTTATTTTGGAGCACTTATATTCTCATTCATTGATTCTGTGGCTCATAAATTTGTGAAAATTGGGAAACTAATTGATCACATATTTCTATAATGAGATGATATATTATTTTTGAAATTTTAGTATGACTTTCTCTGCTTGGCTTGTTCCTTCATCACATTCATCATTGCATCATTTTCACCATCATTTAATAATCACAAGAAGAGTGCATTTATTTATTTATTCATTTTCCACAACACAACATAGCATGATTTCTCTTGCATTAAATTTATTTTGAAAATTCACATATCATATTAATTACAACTTTTAATTTAAAATCAATAAAAAATGGAAAATACAGAAAACACCAAAAATATCCATTCTTCTCTGAAAACTAAATTTCTTAGATTATTTAAATATTAATTTAAAATCCTCATATTACCTCCCTGAGTTCAACCTTGGGCTTATCCAAGTAAAATAAATAAATTTGATCGCATTGAGACTTGATTTTCTATATTATTTCTTGGTATGATCATTCTGGACGATTCCTATATTACCGGGTGATGAATCTATGATTCATCACTCTTAAAGTTGAAAATGGAGCTCTGTCCCCTGGTATTTAGCAACATATTTCCCTTTATCTTGCATAAATAGCATTCATGCATCAATCCACAATACATGCATTTTAGCATTCATATTTGCAATAAATAAGAAGCCAATTTATTTGTAAAATCCACTTGTAAAATATCCACCAATAACTCACCTAATTATTTGCATTTTACATCCCCTCCAAAATGAAATAACACCTTCCTTATAATTTGTACATTATTAGTTAATAATATGAGGAAGAAGGCCAGAATTCCTATCTTGTAAAATACCCAATAAAGTCCCAAACCCCCTGGACCTTAGAATGCCAATATCCCTCTCTTACAAACTCCGAATTAGGTCTACTCACCTTCAGATTAATACACATCCAGAGACCTTTAAAATGAGACTAATTTCATTCAATTCGGAGCTCGTAGGCAAAACTTGGGTTTTCGAGCACCCTTGTATACTACATATATGTATATTTGTACTCTCATATTTTTGTATCATATTTGACCTCATCTCCGTTTTTGGTCAACATGAAACTTGTAGATCTCATCGAGATCTACAATTTTCATGTTTTGAGTTTTTCTAAATTCGGCCTCCTTCTCTCTCCAAATTCATTTCTTCTTCTCAGCCACTCAGAGCAAGCCACGTGGCGCCCTCTGATTGCGCCACACGACCCGCTTCTTTGCGCGCCACGCACCCTTGCATCTCAACTGTCAGATCGCCCTTTCTCTCCCTTGATCGAAGCCCTTCATCATCGCAATGATTTCCAGCCGCCCGATCGAACCTCTGATCTCATCTGGACCGCTCGCCAGCGTCGTGCCCTCCTTGCACCACGTGGCGATGCCTCCGCCTTCCGATCATCACCAGAAACCCTCAATCCTCACCCTCCATCTCGCACGATATTTGGGCCCTTCGATCGAAACCCCAGACTTCATCTCCACCGCATGTTAGCACCTCGACCTATGCCCGCCACGTGGTGCGCCCTGTGCCCTTGATTTCGCTCAGCCGATCTGATCCTCACCCTCCTCTTCCGCCCCTCTCCTAACCGTTGGATCGCTCGATCCAACGATCGATGCTTCGTCGTCTACCTCCCACACACCCCGCGACCCACATCTTCCATCGTGCGCAAGGGGCCGCCCCCTTTCTATTTTGGGCGCCACGCCGACCACCATCTCCGCCCCCTGATCACCACTACACAGCCCACTCTTACCTCATCCTCGGCAATCCCCTCATTTGCCATGAACGCCCTCAACCTTGCTCCACGATCCCCACCAACTCCACCTCTTCGCTATCTATGTCGTCACCTTCATCTTATAAATACATCGCCTCCGTCCACCTTCATTCCTATCCGCCATTACGGAGAGAATCCCCGAGCTCCCACCTTCAAGTTGGTGACAACAATTTGACGTGACGACGAGCAAAGATCACGATCCTTCTCCGACGAGATCCACGGCCAACCCTGCTGTGCCGTAGCTTCCCTCGTGAGCTGCACGAGTTCAGGTCCTCTACCAGCCTTCGAGCGATGACCTGGAAGCTCCATCTGAGCTTCTGACCCCAGGTAGAACCTCCACCTTCTCTCCGATCTTCTTCTTAATTTTTATTCTTTTTCTCTGATTTTATTCGCCATCATCCCTTCACTTCATGCTCCGCTGAGCATCTTCTGAGCTCCGCCTCAGAACTGGCATCTTCAGGAGCCCCTCCTTCTTCTCAGACAACGCACCGCACCTTACTCCGACCAAAGCTCCGCCACCTTGGCGGAGCAGCTTCACTGGACACCGTCACTGCACCACAGGCCTCGCACCTCACTCCCGACCACTCCACGTACACGTTGCACGCCTTGGATATACTGCTAACCCCCTATAGGTACACCTACTTCGACTAGACGGAACTTCATCGGAGCTGCCCTCGAGCTTCTTTGCCATCGCTCCCCAGAGCCGCTCAACCGCTTCTGAGATCGCCCGAGGATCCCCGACAGCTCCAGGAGTCTTCCCAGCTACTTGGGAGCCTCCGACGAGCTTCACCGACGCCCAAAGGATGAGGCGGAGTCAGGTCCCCTTTGTCGGAGCCCAGCCTTCTCTACCGCAGGAGGCGACAGATCGGTTGAAGAAGAAGAACAGCAACTGTTCGATCACCTTAATCGAACGGTCAGGAACACGCCACGTCACCCATGTCCTGCAGCCGTAGGATCAGGAGGATCCTACGCACCTTATCGGGCCACGTCACCGCTTCTCCGTGCTCCAGATGTCGTTGGATCAATCTAGATCCAACGGTCATTGATCGACCATGCCTTCGTCTCAGGAGAGAACCATCGCCGTTGGATCACTTGAGATCTTACGGATCCAGTCGCGCCACGCCCCAGCTTCCACTAACCGTTGGATCTTCACTTGATCCACAGTCCAGATCGAGCCACGTCGCCTGATCCGAGCCTCTTCCCCGACCACTAGGCTCGGATCCCCCGAAGCTACTCCGAGCCAGGTCCGAGCCTCCACAGCCAACCGAGCCTTGATCCGAGCCTCCGAAGACCACCGAGCATGGGACCCCCACATGATCTGCATGTGCATCCTGGGTAAATTGTAGCGAGGCCGCTAGAGGTTTCCATATTTGTATTTTTGTCCCTGCTAGGAGATCCCACGTGAGGAGCATGTGTTCTGTGGGAAATTTGCATCCAGCCCCTCAACATTATAGGTAATTGCATATTGGTCCCTATCAGTACGTTTTATATTTATCAATTTTATTTCCCGTAATTGCATTTAGGCCCATGTCTTTGCACACATATTTAGGCTCTCATTTTAAATCATTTTTCAAGTTTGAAAATTGCATTGTGTAGCTTATTTTGTCCTCTTTCATATGTGACACTTGGCACATTTTTGTTATATCAGTGGATTTTTCTATTAATTAATTGGTAGAATTTTGCTATATTTTGCCCATTTATGCCTTTTAATTCATAGTAATTTCTCCGTGACTCCAAAAAGCACCAAAAATTCACATTAGATCTAAGATAATTAAATTCACATTATATAAAAAAAATCAAGTCATTTGCACGCATTTCGAGGCATGAATAAATCATTTAGTGATTTTTTTAATTAATTTTAGTAGGTTCATTTCACATAGAAATTTAGGTTTATTAATTTCCCTGGATTCTTCACACTTCGATCTATCAAGGATAATTTTTATTTCTAAAAATATTGTGATTTGATATTTATTAAAATTAATTTAGTCAAAATCACCTTGCATTCATTTTTAATTTACAGTAAATTTATTTAGTGTCAGAAAAATCCAAAAAAATAGAGTAGCTTAATTTCATTACATTTCATCATCTGGCCAAGTTTCATAATTTTTGGACTTGATTTGATCACTTATCTGAATTAACTTGTAAACTGGCTTGATTGTGCATGTGTCTTTTCCTTCTTGCATAAAATATATTGAAAAAGACCAAAAAATTCTCCCCTGAAAATCAAACCTTGGAATTTGCTTAAAATCACCTAAGGAGACAGCTGCCTCCCTGAGTTCGACCTTGAGCTTGCCCAAGTAAAAAAAATTGCCGCTCAAAATTAATTTGCTTTAAATTGAAAGTGGTTTTTGATTAGCTCTTATTATCTGACTGCAACGAACGACAACACATTAATTTGACCATTAATTTGATTAAATTAACAAGGGTAGTGAGGTGTTGTTCAAAATGACGCCGTTATCGAGGAGGCACGGCTTAGGTTAATTTGCAGTAATTTCTGAGTGTTTGACTTTCTATTCCCAGGTAGTCTGACCTCCGGTTTTCTTGTGAATATTTTCTGTCCTTTAATTTTTGTATTTTTTGTGACGTTCTCTATATGACCTCAATCTATTTTTGTGCGAGGAACGTGAGGAGTCGAAGACGCTTTGAGGAACCTGCATTTTAATTCTTTGAGTGATTTCAGAGGATTGTATTTTTCATTTTTTTCATTTTTTTACATTAATTCAATCGGTTTCCTGTTCAAATTCTCGCGTGTGTAAAGATAGTGGAACTGTGTCCCCATGTACTGGGTGGATTGAATTGTAGATTAGCATTGCACTAGCGGCTCCTCGAGCCACTCTAGGATTTGCTTTTGCTCGTAAATTTTTAGGACCACACAATACACTTAAAAGATGCACCTAGACCATAGAACTAGTCAAATAAACCGTGCTTCACTCGCTAATAGAACTGCTTGTCTAGGAGCAGATTTTGTCGTCTGCATTTACACATAGTATAAAAAGATTTCAATTCTGTTTTGCATCCTGCATAAAAGCGAAGGGATCACTGTAAGTATTCTTCACTCAGCATACACATCATTGTTTTCGTGCATCGGCGTTTCTCGATTTCCCCCTCTTTTGTTTTTTAAACTTAAGTTAACGGAAATTGGGACTGGACGATAGGCATGCTGTGTGATTGGACTAACAAGTGATAACTTAACTTAAAACTAGGAGTGCTAACATTATTGACCAAAAAAATAAATAAAATTGGAAATCTGTTTGCGGGAGACTAATCCCCAACCTTGTTTTCAGCTGAGTGAGGGTACTTGAGAGTGTGTGAACATCTTAAGGCAGAGCCCAAATCCCCGCCTTCCATATCACGTTCCGACTAATCTTAGCAAATATCACAAGTTGAATTATTCAGGTTCACTAACTAGTACCAAGTAGCCTCCGCCTGTCTTAGGTAGATAGGGGAGAAAATTGCGGTATTTCACGACAAGTTGCCAGTAACCCCCCGAGGGGAAGTTCCGGCCCTGTCAGCCTCTGTGTGCTTGCAGGTAGATAGGGGCAGGTCTTTGAATCCATCAACTTGGGATAGGAGCGAAGAAAGGAAGGACCGGCGGTATCTTAGGCGACAGGTTAAACAGGGAAGACGCATCCGGCTCTGAGCCGACTTCCTTATAGGCTGCGTAACTCCTTGCTATCTTGCTTGAAAATTACACTTAAAATTAACAAGACTAATTGGACTCGATTTCGGGTCCTTCACTGTGTTGAGTGTGAATCAAGGGTTTTGGATTGAATTGCTTGCTTCAGGTAGGAGTCAAATCCTATCTTCACTTAGAACTCCCAATTCTTCTTGCCAAACCAAGATGAGTGACTCGGGGGATATCGACTCCTTATTCGCCAATCTCTCTCTGAGCCCCCCATGTAACTCATCTTCACCGGCCCATGCGTAACTTGAACCACCCAGAACTCATGACCCTCTTGAGTTCTGGGTCCCTCACACCCAGGGTGGTTACTCTCAAACCAACCCTTTCCTCTCCTCTGAACTTACTGAGGAAGACCATCGCCTCGGTAAGAACCCCTTCCTTGATTCAACCTCTAACTCAAACCATGTTTCATACCCAGGATTAGAGGACAATATGCCACCTAAGCAACCACCGGATGAGGACCCATTGCGACAAATCCTTAATCACCTCGCCACAGCCGAACAAGAGAATGCTGATCTTACAACAAGAATGGGACAGATCATTGCGGCAGGAGGAATCTACTGACCAATGGTTGATGCCTATAACCCAGCAGCGAACGAGATGCACAGTTGGTTGGCACCAGCGGTCCCCCCCGAAGCATTCAAACTCAAGCCCCACTTCCTTAGCATGCTACCGAAGTTTAACGGAAATGCCAATGAAGAACCATATGCCTTCCTCAGAGACTTCGAGCTGGTTTGCAACAAACTTAGTCATCCTAGGGTTGGGGAGGATTACATTCGACTGAAGGCCACCCCATTTGCCTTAGGAGACAAGGCAGCACATTGGCTAAAGAACCTAGGGGTGATATGTACAACCTGGATGCAGTTCAAGGACCTTTTCCTGATAAGTTCTACCTACTTAGTAGGACTAATCAAATGAGAACAAAGATCGCAAGCTTTTCCCAGGGACCCAGCGAACCATTATATGAAGCCTGGGATAGGTTTATGACCTAATTCATAAATGTCCCTGCCATGGTATTTCTAAGGCGATCTTAGTCCAGACCTTGTTCTGTGGCATGACCCCGAAGATGCAGGGGTTAGTCAGTGTCGCCTGTGGAGAAAGCTATCTGAACAAGAATGAGAATGATGTATGGAAGATACTAGAGCAGATGGCGGAAACAGGCAGGTCGCAGGCCACCAGGGCCTATCAGTTGTCTCCATCAATTCTATCCAACGAGATAACTAGGAGGACTATAGTGGATCTGACAGAGGACCTCATTCCCAACATGGGGATGATAGCTGATAAGTTAACCATGGTCGAGCAGATCCACAAAAGGGTCACCGACCTTGAGTCTCTCTCGTGTTTGCCGAAGCAAGTGGAGGAACTTATTGAGAAAGTAGCTAAGATAAAGCTACCTACCCCTTCTGCACCACCTGTACCTGTACACCGAGTCCATCTTATACAGGAACAGGCACCGGGGCCTCAGAGTGGCTGGGTAAAGGATCAGACTTACACCCAGTAGGACCAACATGCACCCCCACAAGTGGAAACCGGATACGAGGAGCCTCCGCAGGTGTTCGAGATCAACGGGCTATGGTACAGCCATGACCCCATCGACAGACAGTCGGGGATGGGGAACGGTCAGCCTCACCGACCTTCCCCAGCTTACCAGGAAACTAGTTCCGTCTCTGCAACGCGCTTTGTTCAGTCTAGGCCCGAACGAGGGTACCAGTCTCAGCAGCAGCGCACGTTCTATTTGGGCCAGCAGGGCCCGCCACCGTCCCATTAGCAGCAGCAGTATCAACATGGCCAGCAGGGCCAGTACCGAACCTCATCCGCAAGTCAGCATCAGCCAGCCCAGCCCACCGAATTGGAGTCCCTCACCTTGGCAATTCAGACCCTATCTGAGAGGGTCCAACAAGTCCAGAATGACTATCTGGATATGAGAACTGATCTGAATCGTGTTTCTCTTACCCAGGATCAACAAATGGCGCCAAAGACCCCAATTCCCGCCCAGGTTCAGGCCCACCGAACAACTTAACCCAAGACCAGAACCGACCTCGTGATCAGGTATACTATTCAGATAATTCTTTATCTGAACATGAGATCCTTTCGTATGATAATGTAAACCATATTTCCATCAGGAGAGGAAGGATCGTGATCGTACCTGATCGGGCACGGGCACCGGAGGAAGAAGCCGCCAAGTCTCTACCTAAGGAGAACTTGGAGGCAGAAGAGGAGCAGCACCACCATCACCACCACCAGCAGAGGAAGAGGACTTCTGGTTCCTCGAAGAAGCAAAGAACCCGCACCAGCAGAGAGTCCACAGAAAACGATAAAGAGCCCGCACCTCCATCTGAGGAGGACCATCCAACAGTCACGAAAGATGCATCACCGGTTTCGCAGCAGCATTTTCCTTCTAGTCAGAGTCAGAGTCCGAGTCTGTTTCAGAGTCCGAGTCTTGTACAGAACTCAGTTCATGCTTTGAGTGAAAATATTTCAGTTTCAGAATCTAAGTTGGAGTAAATAATTCCTTTCCCCTGAGCTCTCAAGGGTGGAAAGAAGAAAAGTAAAAAAATCCAAAAAGATGACCCTGAGATGGCAGAGTTTTGCAACAAACATATCAATGTCACAATCCCCTTTGACAAGTACGTGGAAATGGCTCCTGCATTTCAGAAATACCATAAGGTGAGATGCACACCTACTAGGGTTAGCAGGAAGACCAAAAGCCGTATTGAAAAACACGTTCTGTCGGTAGCCATGACTTGTGCAATAAAGAACTCGTTTCCAAGGAAACAAAGAGACATGGGTGCACGTTATGTGGTGAGTCATGTCGATGACATTGCATTTGCACACACTCTCCTAGAGAACGACTCCTCAATTAACTTAATGCCTACAACCCTCTATGAGCGGCTTAATCTCGGACCTCTTAGGAAATCTAGAGCCCTCCTGCAGTTTATTGATAAATCAACCAAGAGGTCCCAAGGAGAATTGAGGAATGTTGTCATCAAAGTCGAGGGTCAAGAATACATGATGGACTTTATTGTCCTAGATATGGAAACCCCTCATAATTGGAGAGATTCCCAGATCATCTTAGGCAGGCCCTTCCTCAGAATAGCGGGGGCCTTATTTGATTACAAGATCGGGAAAATCCAGTTCCAAACTCCAGGCGGAGATGAGGAACTTGAGATGAAGAAAACCAGATGGCAGAGACCGGATTCCGAATCCAGCACGGAGTACTCTTCAACTGAAAAAGACTGCGACATGTAGACATAGTTGGGCCATGGAGACAGAACCCAGCCAGCACCGATGAGTCCCTCCCCTCCGGAGATGATCTTGTGCATGAGACAGTTTGCGAGGTCCTCAGAGACGAGTACAACTCAGAACATGCATCCCCCTACATCTTCGATGACTTAGAGGCCTAGCTGGGCCTGTCAGTCCTTCCCTCTGTAGGACAATCAGAAGATGAGGATGATGAGTCGGACATAGCTTTTGCCGATTGCATGGAGACCTTTGACGATCCGACTCCAGAGCCGAATAATGTGGTGGCAACAATTACAGAGACAGATCCAACCATTTTCAACACTGGACCAGATTTGATTGAGCCAGATTTCCTAGACGATCACACATTACCTGAGCTCAAGCATTTACCCACAACACTAAAATATGCCTTCCTTGCAGGTCAGGAGAAGAAATATCCGGTCATCATCAGTTCGCGATTGAACGAGGAGCAGGAATCTCGCTTGCTAGAGATCCTGGAGAAAAACCGCAAGGCAATAGGCTGGAGCATTTCCGATCTCCACGGGATAAATCCCGCTCTGTGTTCGCACCATATCTACTTGGAGAATGAAGCTAAAACCTCTCGTGAATTCCAACGTCATTTGAATCCAAATTTACGAGAGGTAGTGAAGAAGGAGATAGAGAAATGGTGCAACACGTGTTTCATTTATCCCATCTCCGACTCTAAATAGGTGGCCCCGATCCATGTTGTTTCGAAGAAGTCGGGAATTCAGACGACCACTGATGTGCCTCCCGCTACCCTTGTTAATTCGAGCAAATAAATGTCCAAATTAATAGCTAATGTTCGTTGCAGTCGGATAACGAGGGCGAATCAAAAACCACTTTTATTTTTTTATCAATTAATCTCGAGTGGCAACTTTTTTTACTTAGGAGTCCAAGGTCGAACTCAGGGAGGCAGCTGTCTCCTTAGGTTGATTTTTAGCGAAATCAAAGTGTTAGACTTTTAGAGGGAATATTTTTTTTGGTCTTTTTCAAATTTTTTATGCAGGACACATGAAAATCAGGCCAGTTTTAAAGTTAAATCAGAAAAGTATTCAAATGAAGTCCAAAAATAATGAAAGTTGGCCAGATGATGAAATATGATGTAATTAAGCTACCCTAATTTTTTTTGGAATTTTCTGACACTAAATGAATTTACTGTGAATTAAAAATGAATGTAGGGTGATTTTGACTAATTTAATTTTAATAAATATTAGATCACAATATTTTTGGGAATAAAAATTATCCTAGATAGATCTAATGATGAAGAATCCACGAAAATTATCAGACCTTAAATTTGATGTGAAATGAACCTATTAAAAATAAACTAAGGAAATCACCTAATAATTTATTTAGGCCTCGTAATGCTTGCAAATGAGATGAAATTTTTATGCAAGGTGCATTTAATTATTCTAGAGCTAATGTGATTTTTTTGGGAATTTTTGGAGTTACAGAAAATATAATAATAATTAAAAGGTTAAATTGGGCAAATTATCACAGAAATAAACCAATTAATTAATTAAAAATTCCACTGATATCACAAAATTATGCCAAGTGTCATATAAGATAAAGGACAAGTTAAACTACAACATGCAATTTTTGGAATTTAAAAATGATGAAATATGGACACCTAAATATGCGTGCAAAGACAAGGGTGTAAATACAATATAGGAATTAGAAATTGCTCAAAATAAAATATGCTGATAGGGACCTTTATGCAATTACCTAGAATACAGGGGAGTGGAATGCAAATTCTCCACAGACGTACGTGCTCCTCACGTGGGTGCGCTTCGCAGGGACTGAAATGTAATTTCAGAAACCTTCAGGGGCCTTAGTGCAATTCGCCCTGGCCACACGTGCTCCTCACGTGGGGTACCCTAGGCTCGGATGACTTCGGCGGCTCGGGACGAGGATCGGGTGCTCTAGAGGTTCGGCTGGAGGCTCGGAGAAGCTTCGGGGATCCGAGCCTAAAGGTCGGGGAAGAGGCTCGGATCGGGCTACGTGGCGCCATCTGGACCGTACGATCTTGGTGAAGATCGACGGTCGCTGTTGGCTCCGATCAAATGAAGACGTGGATGATCAACAACCGTCAGATCGAAGCTGATCCAACGGTGGTTGATGCTCGATGAAGATGGTGATGTGACTAATCTATCGCCGCTGGATCGTGATAAATCCAACGGTTCTTTGCTGCTCCGGCTGATGTCGACGTGGCTTGCTCCTGAGCGTGGAATCAAGGATGATCCTATGGCTCCTTCGCGAGGCGACGTGGCGTGATTCTGGCCGTTCGATCAAGATGATCGAATAGTGGTTGAACGTCTTCCCCAACGGCCCTCCGCCTCCTGCGGAGGAGAAGGTGGGGCTCCGACGTAGCTGGCTTTGCTCCTCCCTTCCCTCCCGTCGTCGGTGAAGGTCGATGGCGAGTCGGAGGTATCTCGGAAGATGCTCGGATGGTCGGCGAAGCCTTTGGTGGCCTCAGGAGTAGAGGAGGTGGTCTGGAGTTCGATGACGATGAAGCTCGAAGGGAGTTCCGAAGAGCTTCCGTCTAGTCAACAAGATGGCACCTGCAGAGGGTTAGATGATAGCCGAAGCATGCGTGTGTTCGTGGAGGTTTGCTGAACAGAATGAGAGGCCTATGGCGGAGTGAGGGTGGTCCGGTGATCGAGCTCCGCCCAGGTGGTGGAGCTGGCGTCGATGAAAGATGAAGTGCGTCGTCGGAGGGGGTGAAGTGTAGCACGAAGATCAGAGCTCCGTCGCGGAGCTCGGCGAGGTGAAGGTGGAGCAAGAAGGTGATGATGGAGTGCCAATTAAATCAGAGAAAAGGAGAAAATTAAGAAGAAGATTAGAAGAGGATGGAGGTGGCTACCTGGGGAATGGATCTCAGGTTTGATCTCCAGGTCGTCGCTCGAAGGTCGGTAGATGGCCTGAGCTCACGCAGCTCGCGGATGGAGGCTGCAGCACGGCGGTGGCGACCGTGGATCTCGCCGGAGAAGACGCCTGTTCTTCGCTCGAAGATACGGTCAATTGCTGTCAACCAATCGATGGCTCTGAGCTCGAGGGTTCTCTCTGTGGTGGCGGATAGGCGTGACAGTGGCCGGGAGGGTGAAGAATTTATAGGATGAAGGTGTTGGGTTAGCTGGTGACGAGGTAAGATTCGTGGTCGTAGTGGGGGCTCTGGTGGGAGTCGTGGTGATTGAGGGAGCTGGCGAGGATGAGGGAGGAGTGGGCTCCATCGTGGTGGTGTTGGCGATCGGAGAGGGTGGCTGGAGTGGGGCCGAGAATAGAAAGGGGCAACCCCTCGCGCAAGATCGAGATCATGGGCAGAGGGGGAGCCAAAGGTAGAAGACGAAGTCGTGGCCATTGGATCTTGCGATCCAACAGCCCGGATCAAAGCGCCAGGTATTGGTTTGAATGCGATCTGAGGTGAAGCGATCGAGGGCGCTGATTGCACCACACGTCGTGTTAAAGACGAAGTGCGAGCGGGTGGTATGTATTAAATCTGAGGTTTCTCGATCAGATGGTGTATGAAGCGCCACGTGTTGCCTTGTCGATGAGGCGCGAGCGGACGGTATGATGCGATCCAGTGCTTGATCCAAAGGTGACAATTAAAGCGAAGATGAATGGTGGAGATCAAGTCATCACGGGCATGATCAAATGACGCACAATGTGACGCGTGGCGCGAGGAGAGTGCGGCGGGAACAAGCGGCTATGACGAAAGGCGGGAATGATCAAGCGGTTGGAAATTAAGGGCACATGTGGAGCGAGCTGAGCCGTTGGATCGGGATGAAGATCCAACAGCTGTGGGCGCGGGCGGGCTAAGGCAAGGGTGAGCGGGCCGCGTGGCGCAATTAGAGGGTGCCACATGACCAACTATGAGTGGCTACGAGAAGAAATGAATTTTGAGAGAGAAGGAGGCTGAATTTGGAAAAATTCAAAACATGAAAGTTGAGATCTTGATGAGATCTACAAGTTTCATGTAGACTAAAGATGGAGATGAGGTCAAATATGATATAAAAATACATGAATACAAATATACACATATATAGTATACATAGAGGACCAAAAACCCAACTTTTTCTACGAGCTCCAACTTGGATGAAATCAGTCTCATTTTAAAGGTCTTTTAATGTGTATTCATCTGAAAGTGGGTAGACCTATTTTGGAGTTGGTACAAGAGAATTATAGGCTTTTTATGGTCCAGGGGTTTTAGGGCTTTATTGGCTGTTTTACAAAAGAGATTTCTGACCTTCTTCCTTATATTATTAACTAAATATATATATTATAAGGGAGGTGTTATTTTGTAGGTGAATATTTTACAAGTGATCCTGGCTTCTTATTTAATGCAATGTGAGTGCTAAATGCGGATATTATGAATGCATGTAATGAATGCTAATTGTGCAAGATAAAGGGAAATGTGCATCTATTTACTCGGGAACAAGACTCTATTTTCAACTTTAGAGTGATGAATCACAGATTCATCAACCCCCTATACTTAAACCTTGCTCGTCCCTGAGCAACTAAAATGAAATGCAAGAGTGAAATGATTTTGGGTTCCATACCAAGGTCATGAACAAAAGTTGAAAATGGGACTTGACTCAACCTTTGGATTAATTGTGTGGCGGAACCTTATTGGGATCTGAACTTAAAGACCTAACATACTTCAAGTTCCACAAGTCTTCTATTCAAGACTCCTCAATAGTCAGGTCAGAACAAATCCTCAAACGCAAATTTCTGATGACTATGATTCTTACTTGTACTGTGTAAGCGAAATGTAACTCTTCACATCAGAAATGACTCGGAACCAGCCCTTCTCTAACAAGGTAACTCAATAACCTGGTCTAGTAACTCTTTCCTCGAGGAGCGGGGTATTCCCTTCTAAGTTCAAGTGCAACCAGCTCGAGAGGAAGGGGTAGAGAAAAGAATGGACGGTAGCCAGTGTAGCTACCTATCCCGGGATGCCTGACCAGTGTAGCCAAGTCATCCAGCTGCAAACTTCTTGCTAATATACATACTCTGACAGGTATTTTATTTTCACTTGGACCCGTCTGATTTTTTTGGAGTTTTGCATTTTTTTTCTTTTTTCTTTTTCTTTTTTTTTTCTTTTTTTGAACTATATACAAGGTGCAGCATGTACATAAGGAGTTTTTCCTCTTGAGCAAGTAGACTATCCCTCTTTTGAAGCACTATTGCAACCCACAGCATCTCGTCCTTAGATGTCAACACCACCAGACTAGGTTGAGATGCACTACCCTCCCTAGAGGAGGACGGATGTTTCCACCCGTTTGCTACTCCAAGCTAAAGGATTCTACCTCCTCACCACCTCATCAATGAAAAGCTACGCGCATTGTGCTTGTCCAAGTTAGGTCACTGTCTAAAAGAATAATGCGTGTGCACGCGATATTCTATTTAGACTAATTAAGATGACATGTGAACATAGACTTGCGGACTCAAAGAATTTAGTCACTTGACCTGAGAAATCTTAACTCTAGCTCCTATAAGGTTCCTCTGAAATTAGGTGAATTAAGGTCAAATCAAGTCCATCCTCAATATCTACTCATAACTTGGTTCAAAACCCACTAGCTTTTCACTTTGCATATGCAAGATATGCAGATGAGATGCAGATGTCATGCTATATAGATGAATGAAATGCAAGACTCTTTGTTTTTTTTGATGCAGAGATGATATGCAAGAGTAAATAAGAAGCCTTTTTTTGTTTTGTTTTGTTTTGTTTTTCTTAAACTTTGGTATACCTCCTATGTTACAACAATTTACAAGAGTTTATAAGTATTATACAAACTATACAAGTGTTATACAATATACAAGTATACAAATTTTTTTTCAATTTTTACCCACCCGTAATTATTACAAAAATATATACAAAAGTACGCGAAAATACGCGAAAGTACGGGCTATGGGTAAAGTATATATGTAATATATACATGCCCCCTATACTTAGCGTGTGCTATGTCCTCAGAGCATGAAAAGCGAGGAAAAAGACATAGCTCGTGCTAAGCGTAGGAGAGCTAAAGAGAATGGAAAATGTATAGAAATCGACCGGCCCCCCTATACTTAGGCTCTGGCAGCCTAAGTGTAGAAGAAAGTCAAAAGTGGGGCGGACGAGGTCAAGAAGAGAAGTGGATGAATATACAATGCGGGCATCGGTCCCCCCTATATTAGGCTCATATCAGCCTAAGTATAGGACGGAAGTGAGTATGTGGACCAATGTGATCTGGAGAATGTATAGTGAACCTGACTCAGGTGGCTCATCCCCCCTATACTTAGGATCTGGTCATCCTAAGTATAGTCCAAGATAGTGATTTAATGAGGCGGTGATGGTTTACTAGAGTCGTGGGGGAGAAAGGACAGAACGTACAGGAATGATAATATATACAAGTGAGTCGGTCTGGATCTTTCAAGATGCTGCTGATGGCTAGAGCTCACTGCTGCAAGGTCTCATACGCGGCTCGAGGTGAATCTGCTGAACCTGTCTCGCGCATGAATACAATCTCCTCAGCATGGACTAACTGCTCATTGGATTCAACGAAGTGCTTCAACAGTTGTCCATTCACCAGGAATGTTGGTGCGTCATCTGCGAGATCTGAGATCTCGACACATCCACTATCATGCACCGTACGGACGACAAATGGCCCTGTCCACTTGGACTTCAACTTGCCTTGGAAGATCTTCAGCCTAGCATTAAACAACCATACCTTCTGTCCAGGAACAAAGTTCTTTCATCTGATATATCTATCATGCCAACGCTTCACTTTGTCCTTGTACACCAAACTGTTGTCATATGCGCGGTTTCTGACTTCCACAAGCTCATTCAGATCCATTTCTCTCTGCTTCTGCCCAAGGTGTGTGTTCCAGTTGACCTTCTTAATTGCCCATCATGATTTATGCACTAGTTATGCGGGCAAATGGCACGGCTTTCCGAATACCATTCGGAATGGGGAGGTTCCCAACGGTGTCTTGTAAGCTGTCCTATACACCCAGAGGACCTGATCCAAGATCTGTGACCAGTCCTTCCTGTCCGGGCGGACAAGCTTTTGCAATATAATTTTCACCTCCCAATTCGACACCTCAGCCATACCAGTAGTTTGTGGGTGGTAAGGACTAGTGACACAGTGTTCGATGCCATAGTCCTTCAGGAGTTTCTTCACCTCCCGATTTACAAAGTGGCTAACCCCTTCTGATATCATCATTTTGGGGATCCCGAACCTAGAGATTATGTGTTCTCTGATGAATTTACAGACAGTCCTGTTGTCTGCAGCTCGGGTCGAGATAGCCTCCACCCATCTAGATAGATAATCTACCGCAAGATGGATGTACTCGAATCCGTGGCTAACAGGGAATGGGCCCATGAAATCGATGCCCCAGGCGTCAAAAACATCACAAATGATGACAGGCTGCATAGGCATCTCATCCTTGGAACCAACGGTTCCTCCCATTCTCTGACATACTGGGCACGACTTCGCAAAGGTGATGGCATCGTGAAACAGAGACAGCCAGTAAAAGCCACACTGAAGTACCTTCCATGCGGTCCTCTTCCCGGAGTGGTGTCCTCCTGCCTCTAAGTTATGGCATAAAGAAATGACACTCTGGTATTCCTCCTGAGGAATACACCATCTCCAGACACAATCCGATCCTTCAAAGAAAAGGATCGGATCCTCCCAATGGTAGTGTCTAGCGTCCGAATTCAGTCGGTCGATGTGGCTCTTGGGCCAATCTTCGGGAACTTTCTTAGAGACAAGATAATTCACGATGTTGGCGTACAATGGGAGTGAGTCGACAACAAAAATCAACTCGTCAGGGAAGGAGTCTTGAATAGGTGAATCCTCAGAAGTATTAAGATCTTCGAGACGAGAGAGATGATCGGCTACTACGTTCTTCTTTCCAGATTTATAACGGATGTCCAAATCATCCTGGATAAGTAAAATCCACCGAAGAAAATGCGCCTTCGCGTCCTTCTTCTCCATCAAGTATCGCAGTGCCGTGTGGTTAGTGAACACAATTACCTTGGATCCAATTAAGTGAGATCCGAACTTGTCCCAGGCAAACACTCCTCAAGCATTTCCTTTTCCGTAACTGTATAGTTACGCTGAGCGGTGTCAAGCACTTTGCTTGCGTAGTAGATTGCAAACGGGACGCCATCTCTTCTTTGTCCTAACATAGCCCCAACAGCAAAGTCTGAGGCGTCCATCATGATCTCAAAAGGTAGAGACCAATCTAGGGCTTGTAGGATAGGTGTGTCCATAATCATTCCTTGTAATAGCTTAAAGGCCTCAAGACATTTGTGATCAACAATAAACTCCATGTCTTTGCCTAAAAGCTCAGTTAGCGGTCGGGCAATCTTAGAAAAATCCTTAATGAATCTCCGATAAAATCCGACATGCCCGATGAACGACCGTAACTGTTTGACGTTAGTTGGTAGCTGGAGTCGTCTGATCACATCCACCTTGGCAGGGTCAACCTCCATTCCTCTCTTGGAGATGGCGTGCCCCAACACAATGCCCTCCGTCACTATGAAGTGACTTTTCTCCTAGAGAGCACCAGATTAACCTCACAACATCGTTTGAGGACTCGGTCTAGATTCCTAAGATAGGAATCGAAGGAATCGCCGTGGACCGAGAAGTCATCCATTAAGACTTCCAGGAATTTGCCTACCATTTCGGTGAATACAACAATCATGCACCTTTAGAAAGTACTTGGAGCATTGTATAACCCAAAGGGCATGCGCCTGAAAGCATAGGTACCAAAGGGGCATGTGAACGTGGTCTTTTCCTAGTCCTCCGAAGCTATGGCTACTTGGTTGTAGCCCGAGAACCCATCCAAGAAACAGAAGAATTCTTTCCCCGCTAGTCTCTCTAAGATATGATCAATGAACGACAGGGGGAAATGATCCTTCTTCGTCGCGGCATTCAAGCGTCTGTAATCCACACAGACGCGCCACGACGTGGGCACTCGCATCACGATCTCCTCTCCGTCCTCATTGGTGGTCGTTTGAATTCCTGACTTTTTTGGGACCACATGGATTGGGGCCACCCATTTAGAGTCGGAGATGGGATAAATAAAACCCGTGTTGCACCATTTCTCTATCTCCTTCTTCATGACCTCTCGTAAATTTTGATTCAAATGACGTTGGAATTCACGAGAGGGTTTGGCTTCATTCTCCAAGTAGATATGGTGCGAACACAGAGCGGGATTTATCCCGTGGAGATCGGAAATGCTCCAGCCTATCGCCTTGCGGTTTTTCTCCAGGATCTCTAGCAAGCGAGATTCCTGCTCCTCGGTCAATCGCGAACTGATGGTGACCGGATATTTCTTATCCTGACCCGCAAGGAAGGCGTATTTTATTGTTGTGGGTAAAGGCTTGAGCTCAGGTATGGTGTGATCGTCTAGGAAATCTGGCTCAATCAAATCTGGTTCGGTGTTGGAAGTGGCTGGATCTTTCTCTGTTATTGCTGCCATCAAGTTATTCGGCTCAGGAGTCGGATCATCAAAGGTTTCCATGCAATCGGCAAAAGCCTCGTCCGACTCGTCATCCTCATCTTTCGATTGTCCTAAAGAGGTAAGGACTGACAGGCTCAACTGGGCCTCTAAGTCATCGAAGATGTAGGGCGATGCAAATTCTAAGTTGTACTCGTCTCTGAGGACCTCGCAAACTGACTCATGCACGAGATAATCTCCGGAGGGGAGGGACTCATCGGTGCTGGCTGGGTTCTATCTCCATGGTCCAACTGTGTCTACATGATCGCAGTCTGCTTCGGTTGAAGAGTACTCGGTGCTGGATTCGGAATCCGGTCTCTGCCATCTGGTCTGCTTCATCTCGAGTTCCTCATCTCCGCCTGGAGTTTGGAACTGGATCTTCCCTATCTTGTAATCAAACAAGGCCCCCGCTATCCTGAGGAAGGGCCTGCCTAAGATGATCTGGGAGTCTCTCCAATTACGAGGGGTTTCCATATTTAGGACAGTGAAGTCTACCATTTATTCCTGCCCCTCGACTTTGATCACAACATTCCTCAATTCTCCTTGGGACCTCTTGGTTGATTTATCATCAAATTGCAGGAGGGCTCTAGATTTCCTAAGAGGTCCTAGATTAAGCCACTCATAGAGGGTTGTAGGCATTAGGTTGATTGAGGAACCATTGTCCTAGAGAATGTGTGCAAATGCGATGTCATCAACATGACTCATGACATAGTGTGCACCCATGTCTCTTCGTTTCCTGAGAAACGAGTTCTTTATTGCACAAGTCGTGGCTACTGATATAACGTGTTTCTCGACATAGCTTTTGGTCTTCCTGCTAACCCGATTAGGTGTGCATCTCACCTTAAGGTATTTTTGAAATGCAGGAGTCATTTCCACGTATTTGTCAAAGGGGATTGTGACCTTGATGTGTTTGTTGCAGAACTCTGCCATCTCAGGGTCATCTTTTTGGATTTTTTTAGTTTTCTTCTTTCCACCCTTGAGAGCTCGGGGGAAAGGGATTATTGACTCCAACTCATGTTCTGAAACTGAAAGATTTTCATTGAATCTGGAACTGAGTTCTGTACATGACTCGGACTCTTAAACAAACTAGGACTCTGACTCTGACTGAAAGAAAAATGCTGAGGCGAAACCGGTGATGCATCTTCCGTGACTTCTTGACGGTCCTCCTTAGATGGAGGTGCGGGCTCTTCATCGGTTCCGTCGGACTCTATGCTGATGCGGGATTGCTGCTTCGAGGACTCAGACGTCCTCTTCTTCTGTCGGTGGTGATGGTGGTGCTGCTCCTCTTCTTCCTCCAAGTTCTCCTCAGGTAGAGACTTGGCGGCTCCTTCCTTCGGTGCCCGTGCCCGATCAGGTATGGTCACAGTCCTTCCGCTCCTGAGGGACATACGATTCACATTATCATACGAAAGGATCTCTTGTTCAGATAAATAATTATTTGAATAATATACCTGATCACTAGGTCGGTTCTGGCCATGGGTTATGCTGTTCGGGTTGGCCTGAACCTGTGCGGGAATTGGGGCCTTTGGCGCCATCTGTTGATCCTGAGTACGAGAGACACGATTCAGATCGGTTTTCATATCCAGGTAGTCATTTTGGATTTGTTGGACCCTATCAGACAGGGTCTGGATCGCCAAGGTGAGGGACTCCAATTCGGTGGGCTGGGTCTGATGCTGATTTGCGGACGAGGTTCTATACTGGCCCTGCTGGTTATGCTGATATTGCTGCTGCTGGTGGGACGGTGCTGGGCCCTGCTGATATATGCGCTGCTGTTGCTGGTGCTGCTGAGGTTGGTACCCTTGTTCGGACCTAGACTGAACAAAGCGCGATGCGGGGACGGAGCTGGTTCCTTGGTAAGCTGGGGTAGGTCGGTGTGGCCGACCATTCCCCATCCCCGATTGTCTGCTGACGGGGTCACGGCTGTACCACAGCCCGTTGATCTCGAACACCTGCGGAGGCTCCTCGTATCCGGTCTCCACTTGTGGGGGTGCATGCTGGTCCTGCTGGGTGTATGTCTGATCCTCCACCCAGCCACTCTGAGGCCTCGGTGCCTGTTCCTGTACAAGATGGACTCGATGTACAAGCACATGTGGTGCATAAGGGGCAGGTAGCTTCATCTTAGCTACCTTCTCAGTAAGTTCCTCCACTTGCTTCGGTAGACGTGAGAGAGACTCAAGGTCAGTAACCCTCTTGTGGATCTGCTCGACCATGGTTAACTTATCAGCAATCATCCCCATGCTGGGGATGAGGTCCTCGGTCAGATCCGCTGCAGTCCTCCTAGTTGTCTCATTGGATAAGATTGAGGGAGACAACTGATGGGCCCTGGTGTCCTGCAACCTGCCGGTTTCTGCCATCTTCTCTAGGATCTTCCATACAACGTTCTCGTTCTTGTTAAGATAGCTTCCTCCACAGGCGGCACTAACTAACCCTTGCATCTCCGGGGTTAAACCACAGAACAAGGTCTGGAATAAGATCGCCTTAGAAATGTCGTGGTAGGGACATTTCTGAACTAAGTCATTGAACTTATCCCAGGCATCGTGGAAGGGTTCACTAGGTCCCTGGGAGAAACTGGCGATCTTCGTTCTCATTTGGTTAGTCCTACTGAGAGGGTAGAACTTCTTCAGAAGTAGGTCCTTGAACTGCATCCAGGTTGTACATATCACCCCTAGGTTTTTCAACCAATGTGCTACCTTATCTCCTAAGGCGAAGGGGGTGGCCTTCAGTTTAATGTAATATTGGCCAACATTAGGATGGCTAAGATTGTTGCAAACCAGCTCGAAGTCTCGGAGGAAGGTATACGGTTCTTCATGAGCATTTCCGTTGAACTTCGGTAGCCGGCTGAGGAAGTGGGGCTTGAGCTCAAATGCTTCTGCGGGAACCACTGGTGCCAACCAATTTTGTATGTCATTCTCTGTTGGGTTGTAGGCATCAACCATTGGTCAGTTGATTCCTCCTGCTGCAATGATTCGTCCCATTCTAGCCGTGAGATCTGCATTTTGTTGTTCGGTTGTGGCAAGGCGATTAAGAATTTGTCGCAACTGATCCTCATCCGGTGGTTTCCTAGGCGGCATCTTGTCCTCTATTCCTGGGTATGAAACAAGGTCGGTGTCAGAGGACAAATCAAGGAAGGGATTCTTACCGAGGCGATGGTCTTCCTCGATAAGCTCAGAGGAGAGGAAAGGGTTGGTTTGAGAGTAACCACCCTGGGTGTGAGGGAACCAGAACTCAAGAGGGTCATGAGTCCTGGGTGGTCCAAGGTGCGCTTAGGCCGATGAAGAGGAGTTTCGTGGGGGGCTCAAAGAGAGATTGGTGAATAAAAGATTGATATCCCCCAGTCACTCATCTTGATTTGACGAGAAGAAGATAAGATTGTACTCCTACCTGAAGCAAACAATTCAATCCAAGACCCTGGGTTCACACTCAACACAGTGAAGGACCCGAAACCGAGTCCAATTAATCTTGTAAATTTTAAGTGTGATTTTTCAAGGAAGATAGCAAGGATTATGCGGCCTAGAGGGAAGTCGGCTCAGAGCAGGATGCGTCTTCCCTGTTTAACCTGTCGCCTAAGATACCACCGGTCCTTCCTTTCTTCGCTCCTATCCCGAGTCGATGGATTCAAAGACCACACCCCTATCTACCTGCAAGCAGGCAAAGGCTGACAAGGATGGAACTTCACCCTGGGGGGTTACTGGCAACTTGTCGCAAAGTACCGCAATTTCGCCCCTATCTACCTGAGACAGGCAGAGGCTACTTGGTACTAGTCAGTGAACCATAAAAATTCGACTTGTGATATTTACTAGGATTAGTCGGAACATGATATGGAAGGCGTGGATTTGGGCTCTGCCTTAAGGTGTTCACACACACTCAAGTACCCTCACTCAGCCTGAAAACAAGGTCGGGGATTAATCTCCCACAAACAGATTTTCCAATTTTATTATTACTTTTGGTCAATAATGTTTAGCAGTCCCGGTTTTAAGTTAAGTTATCACTTTTTTAATCCAACCACACAGCACGCCTATCGTCCAGTCCCAATTTCTGTTTAATTTAAGTTTGAAAAACAGAGGGGGAAATCGAGAAAAGCCGATGCACGAAAAACAATGATGCGTATGCTAAGTTAAGAAGACTTACAGTGATCCCTTCGCTTTTATGAAGGATGCAAATCAGAATTGAAAACTTTTGTTTACACTATATGCAAATGCAAGTGATAAAATCCACTCCTAGACAAGCAGTTATATTAGCGAGTGAAGAACAAGTTGATTTGGCTAGATCTACGGTCTAAGTGCATCTTTTACGTGGTTGTGTGGTCCTAAAAATTTACGAGCACAAGCAATTCCTAGATTGGCTCGAGGAGACGCTAGTGCAAGCCTAAATTACCATTCATCTACACAGCACACGGGGACACAGTTTCACTATTTTTACACGCGCGAGAACCCAAACGGGAACCGCTGGAAATGATGCAAAAAAAGAAATAAAATTAAAATTACAGATTCACTCAAATCACTCAAAACATTAATCTGTCGATTCCTCGGAGCGTCTTTGACTCCTCACGTTCCTCGCACAGAAATAAATTGAGGTCAGAGAATGACATAAAAATTGCAAAGAATTAAAAGAGAGAAAATATTCACAAGAAAACCGGGGGTCAGACTACCTGGGGATAGAAAATCAAACACTTAAAAAAATAGCTGCAAATGAACCTAAGCCGTGCCTCCCCGGCAACGACGCCATTTTGATAACACTCCCGCTACCCTAGTTAATTCAGGTAAATTAATGTCCAAATCAATTATCAATGTTCGTTGTAGTAGGATAACGAGGGCGAATCAAAAACCACTTTTAATTTTTTATCAATTAATCTCGAGTGACAACTTTTTTTACTTGGGAGTCCAAGGTCGAACTCAGGGAGGCAGCTGTCTCCTTAGGTTGATTTTTAGCGAAATCCAAGTGTTAGATTTTTAGAGGGAATATTTTTTTGGTCTTTTTCAAATTTTTTATGCAGGACACATGAAAATCAGGCCAGTTTTAAAGTTAAATCAGACAAGTATTCAAATGAAGTCCAAAAATAATGAAAATTGGCCAGATGATGAAATATTATATAATTAAGCTACCCTAATTTTTTTTGGAATTTTCTGACACTAAATGAATTAATTATGATTTAATAATGAATGCAGGGTGATTTTGACTAATTTAATTTTAATAAATATCAAATCACAATATTTTTGGGAACTAAAATTATCCTAGATAGATCTAAAGATAAGGAATCCAGGAATTAGACCTTAATTTTAATGTGAAATGAACCTATTGAAAATAAACTAAGGAAATCGCCAAACAATTTTTTAGGCCTTGAAATGCATGCAAATGAGATGAAATTTTTATGCAAGGTGTATTTAATTATCCTAGAGCTAATGTGATTTTTTGGGAATTTTTGGAGTTACAGAGAATTTAATATTAATTAAAAAGTTAAATTGGGCAAATTATCACAAAAATAAACCAATTAATTAATTAAAAATTCCACTGATATAACAACATTATGCCAAGTTTCACATAAGATAAAGGACAAGTTAAACTATAACATGTAATTTTTGGAATTTAAAAATGATGAAATATAGATACCTAAATATGCGTGCAAAGATAAGGGTATAAATGAAATACATGAATTAAAAATTGCTCAAAATAAAATATGCTGATAGGGACCTTTATGCAATTACTTAGAATGCAGGGGAGTGTAATGCAAATTCTCCACAGACGCACGTGCTCCTCACAATGGTGCGCTTCGTAGAGACTTAAATGTAATTTCAGAAACTTTCAGGGGCCTCAGTGCAATTTGCCCATGCCGCACGTACTCCTCACGTGGGGTACCCTTGGCTCGGATGACTTCGGCAGCTCGAGACGAGGCTCGGGTGCTCTAGAGGTTCGGCTGGAGGCTCGGAGAAGCTTCAGGGATCCAAGCCTAGAGGTCGGGGAAGAGGCTCGGATTGGGCTACGTGGCGGGATCTGGACCGTGTGATCTTGGTGAAGATCGACGGTCGGCTCCGATCAGATGAAGACGTGGATGATCAACAACTGTCAGATCGAAGCTGATCCAACAGTGGTTGACGCTCGATGAAGATGGCGATGTGGCTGATCTATCGCCGCTGGATCATGATAAATCCAACGGCTCTCTACTGCTCCGGCTGATGTCGACGTGGCTTGCTCCTGAGCGTGGGATCAAGGATGATCCTACGGCCCCTTCGCGAGGCGACGTGGTGTGATTCTGGCCGTTCAATCAAGATGATCGAACGGTGGCTGAACGTCTTCCCCAACGGCCCTCTGCCTCCTGCGGAGGAGAAGGCGGGGCTCCGGCGTAGCTGGCTTTGCTCCGCCCTTCCCTCCCATCGTCGGTGAAGGTCGATGGCGAGTCGGAGGTATCTCGGAAGATGCACGGATGGTCGGCGAAGCCTCCGGTGGCCTCAAGAGTAGAGGAGGTGGTCTGGAGTTAGATGATGATGAAGCTCGAAGGGAGCTCCGACGAGCTTCCGGCCAGTCAACAAGATGGCACCTGCAGAGGGTTAGATGATAGCCGAAGCACGCGTGTGTTCGTGGAGGTGTGTTGAACGGAATGAGAATCCTATGGCGGAGTGAGGGTGGTCCGGTGATCGAGCTCCGCCAAGGTGGCGGAGCTGGCGTCGATGAAAGATGAAGTGCATCGTCGGAGGGGGTGAAGTGTAGCGCGAAGATCAGAGCTCTGTCGCGGAGCTTGGTGAGGTGAAGGTGGAGCAAGAAGGTGATGATGGAGTGTGAATTAAATCAGAGAAAAAAGGAGAAAAATTAAGAAGAAGATCAGAAGAGGATGGAGGTGGCTACCTGGGGAATGGAGCTCAGGTTTGAGCTCTAGGTAGATGGCCTGAGCTCACGCAGCTTGCGGATGGAGGCTACAACATGGCGGTGGCGGTCGTGGATCTCACCGGAGAAGACGCCTGTCTTTGCTCGAAGATACGGTCAATTGCTGTCACCAATCGATGGCTCTGAGCTCGAGGGTTCTCTCTGTGGTGGCGGATAGGCGTGACAGTGGCCGGAGGGCGAGGATTTATAGAATGAAGGTGTTGGGTTAGCTGGTGACGAGGTGAGATTTGTGGTTGTAGTGGGGCGGCTCTGGTGTGAGTCGTGGTGATTGAGGGAGCTGGAGAGGATGAGGGAGGAGTGGGCTCCATCGTGGCGGTGTTGGCGATTGGAGAGGGTGGCTGGAGTGGGGCCGAGAATAGAAAGGGGCAACCCCTCGCGCAAGATCGAGATCGTGGGAGAGAGGGGAGCCAAACGTAGAAGACGAAGTCGTGGCCGTTGGATCTTGCAATCCAACAGCCCGGATCAAAGCGCCAGGTAGCGGTTCGGATGCGATCTAAGGTGAAGCGATCGAGGGTGTTGAATGCACCACGCGTCGCGTTAAAGACGAAGTGCGAGCGGGCGGCGTGGATTAAATCTGAGGTTTCTCGATCAGATGGTGTATGAAGCGCCACGTGTTGCCTTGACGATGAGGCGCGAGCGGATAGTGTGATGCAATCCAGTGCTTGATCCAAAGGTGACAATTAAAGCAGAGATGAATGGTGGAGATCAAGGCATCACGGGTGTGATCAAATGGCGCACAATGTGACGTGTGGCACGAGGAGAGTGCGGCTGGAACGGGCGGCTATGATGAAAGGCGGGAATGATCAAGCGGTTGGAAATTAAGGGTGCATGTGGAGCGAGCTGGGCCGTTGGATCGGGATGAAGATCCAACGGCTGTGGGCGCGGGCAGCTAAGGCAAGGGGAGCGGGCCGCGTGGCGCAATCAGAGGGCGCCACGTGGCGAGCTGGGAGTGGCTGCGAGAAAAAATGAATTTAGACAGAGAAAGAGGCCGAATTTGGAAAAACTCAAAACATGAAAGTTGTAGATCTTGATGAGATCTGCAAGTTTCATGTTGACCAAAGACGGAGATGAGGTAAAATATGATATAAAAATACAGGAATACAAATATACACATATATAGTATATACATAGAGGCCTAAAAACCCAACTTTTTCCTACGAGCTCCAAATTGGATGAAATCAGTCTCACTTTAAAGGTCTTTTAATGTGTAGTCATCTGAAAGTGGGTAGACCTATTTTGGAGTTGGTACAAGAGAATTATAGGCTTTTTATGGTTCAGGGGTTTTAGGGCTTTATTGGATGTTTTACAAAAGAGATTTGTGACCTTCTTCCTTATATTATTAACTAAATATATATATTGTAAGGGAGGTGTTATTTTATAGGTGAATATTTTACAAGTGATCCTGGCTTCTTATTTAATGCAAATGTGAGTGCTAAAATGCGGATATTATGAATGCATGTATGAATGCTAATTGTGCAAGATAAAGGGAAATATGCATCTATTTACTCGGGAACAAGACTCTATTTTCAACTTTTAGAGTGATGAATCACAGATTCATCAACCATCAATGAGGACGGAGAGGAGATCGTGACACGAGTGTCCACATCGTGGCGCGTCTGTGTACATTACAGACGCCTGAATGCTACGACGAAGAAGGATCATTTCCCCCTACCGTTCATTGATCAGATCCTAGAGAGACTAGCGGGGAAGAATTCTTCTGTTTCTTGGATGGGTTCTCGGGCTACAATCAAGTAGCCATAGCTTCGGAGGACCAGGAAAAGACCACGTTCACATGCCCCTTTGGTACCTGTGATTTCAGGCGCATGCCCGTTGGGTTATGCAATGCTCCAGGTATTTTTCAAAGGTGCATAATTGTTGTATTTGCCGAAATGGTCGACGACTTCCTAGAAGTCTTCATGGACGACTTCTCGGTCCACGACGATTCCTTCAATTCCTGTCTTAGGAATCTGGACCGAGTCCTCAAACGTTGTTGTGAGGTTAATCTGGTGCTCTCTTGGGAGAAAAGTCACTTCATGGTGACGGAGGGCATTGTGTTGGGGCACGTCATCTCCAAGAGAGGAATGGAGGTTGACCCTACTAAGGTGGATGTGATCAGATGACTCCAGCCACCAACCAATGTTAAGCAGTTGCGGTCGTTCCTCAGGCATGTTGGATTCTATTGAAGATTCATGAAGGATTTTCTAAGATTGCCTGACCGCTAACTGAGCTTTTAGGAAAGGACATGGAGTTTATTGTCGATCACAAATGTCTGAAGCCTTTAAGCTATTGCAAGGGATGATCATGGATGCCCCGATCCTACAAGCCCCAGATTGGTCTCTACCTTTTGAGATCATGACGGATGCCTCAGACTTTGCTGTTGGGGCTGTGTTAGGACAAAGGAGGGATGGCGTCCCGTTTGCAATCCACTACGCAAGCAAAGTGATTGATACCACTCAGCGTAGCTATACAGTTACGGAAAAGGAGATGCTTGCGGTATTGTTTGCCTTGGACAAGTTCAGATCTCATTTAATTGGATCCAAGGTTATTATGTTCACTGACCACATGATGCTACGATACTTGATGAAAAAGAAGGACGCGAAGGCGCGTCTTCTTCGGTGGATTTTGCTTATCCAAGAGTTTGATTTGGATATTCGTGATAAACCTAGAAAGAAGAATGTAGTAGCCTATCATCTCTCTCGTCTCGAAGATCTTAATACTTCCGAGGATTCATCTATTCGAGACTCTTTCCCTGACGAGTCGATTTTTGTTGTCGACTCACTCCCATGGTATGCCAACATCGTGAACTATCTTGTCTCCAAGAAGGTTGCCGAAGGTTGGCCTAAGAGCCACATCGACCGACTGAAGTCAGATGCTAGACACTACCATTGGGAGGATTCGATCCTTTTCTTTGAAGGACTGGATTGTGTCTGGAGATGGTGTATTCCTCAGGAGGAATACAAGAGTGTCCTTTCTTTATGCCATAGCTTGGAGGTAGGAGGACACCACTCCGGGAAGAGGACCGCATGGAAGGTACTTCAGTGTGGCTTTTACTGGCTGACTCTGTTTCGCAATGCCATTACCTTTGCGAAGTCGTGCCCAGTATGCCAGAGAATGGGAGAAACCGTTGGTTCCAAGGATGATATGCCGATGTAGCCTGTCATCATTTGTGATATCTTTGACGCCTGGGGCATCGATTTCATGGGCCCATTCCCTATTAGCCACGGGTTCGAGTACATCCTTCTTACGGTAGACTACCTATCCAGGTGGGTGGAGGATATCCCGACCCGAGCCGCAGACAACAGGACTATCTGTAAATTCATCAGAGAGCATATTATCTCTAGGTTCGGGACCCCCAAAGTGTTGATATCAGATGGGTGTAGCCACTTTGTAAATCGAGAGGTGAAGAAACTCTTGAAGGACTACGACATCGAACACCATGTCGCTAGTCCCTACCACCCACAGATTAATGGTATGACTGAGGTGTCGAATAGGGAGGTGAAAACTATATTGCAAAAGCTTGTCCGCCCTGACAGGAAGGACTGGCCTCAGATCTTGGATCAAGTCCTATGGGCTTATAGGACAACTTACAAGACACCGTTAGGAACCTCCCCATTTCGAATGGTATTCGGAAAGTCGTGCCATTTGCCCGTAGAGTTAGTGCATAAATCAGAATGGGCAATCAAGAAAGTCAACTGGAACATGCACCTTGGGCAGAAGTAAAGAGAAATGAATCTGAATGAGCTCGTGGAAGTCAGAAACTGCGCATACGACAACAGTTTGGTGTACAAGGACAAGGTTAAGCGTTGGCACGATAGATATATCAGACGAAAGACCTTTGTTGTTCCTGGACAAAAGGTATGGTTGTTTAATGTTATGTTGAAAATCTTCCAAGGAAAGTTGCAGTCCAAGTGGATGGACCCATTCGTCTTCCGTGCTGTGCACGATAGTGGATGTGTCGAGATCTCAGATCTCGCAGATGATACACCGACATTCCTAGTGAATGGACAACTGTTGAAGCACTTCGTCGAATCCAATGAGCAGTTAGTCCATGTTGAGGAGATTGTATTCATGCGCGAGACAGATTCAACAGATACACATCGAGCTGCGCATGAGACCTTGCAGCAGTGAGTTCTAGCCATCAGCAGCATCTTGAAAGATTCAGACCGACACCCTTGTATATACCCATCATTCATGTACATTATGTCCTTTTTCCCTCGCGACTCTAGTAACTCATCCCAGCTTCATTGATCACCATCTTGGACTATACTTAGGATGACCAGATCCTAAGTATAGGAGGGATGAGCCACCTGAGTCTGTTCTCTATACATCCTCCAGATCACATTGGTCCTCATACTCACTCCAGTCCTATACTTAGGCTGACCTGAGTCTATGTATAGGGGGGACCGATGCCCGCCTTGTATATATTCATTCACTTCTCTTCTTGACCTCGTCCGCCCCATTTTTTGACCTTCTTCTACACTTAGGCTGCCAGAGCCTAAGTATAGGGGGGCAGGACGACTTCTTTTCGCTCATTTTGGTTCTCTTATGCTTAGCACGAGCCATGTCTTTTTCCTCGTTTTTCGTGCTCTGAGGACATAGCACACGCTAAGTATAGGGAGACATGTATATATTACATATATACTTTACCCATAGCTCGTACTTTCACATATTTTTGTATATATTACACAATAATTATGGGCTGGGTAAAATTTGGAGATTTTTTTGTAAAATACACTTTCATAATCTGTATAATACTTATAAAACCCTTGTAATTTTTGTAACATAGGAGGTATACCAAATTCTTGAAAAAAAAATTGAAAAATTCAAAGGCTTCTTATTCACTCCTGCATCAGAAAAGAAAGAAAAAGAGTCTTACATTTCATCTACATAGCATGTCATCTGCATCTCATCCACATATCTTACATATGCAAGGTGAAAAGTTAGTGGGTTCTAAACCAAGTTATGAGTAGATATCGAGGATGGACTTGATTTGACCATAATCCACCTAATTTCAGAGGAACCTTATAGGAGCTGGAGTTAAGATTTCTCAGGTCAAGTGGCTTAATTCTTTGAGTCCGCAAGCCTATGTTCACATGTCATCTTAATCAGTCTAAGTAGAATATCTCGTGTACACGCATGATTCTTTTAGATAATGACCTAACTTGGACAAGCACCATGCACGTAGCTCTTCATTGATGAGGTGGTGAGGAAGTAGAATCCTTTAGCTTGGAGTAGCACACTGGTGGAAACATCCGTCCTCCTCTAGGGATGGTAGTGCATCTCAACCTAGTCTGGTTGTGTTGATAGCTAAGGACGGGATGTTGTGGGTTGCAATAATGCTTCAAAAGAGGGATAGTCTACTGGCTCAAGAGGAAAAACTCCTGATGTACATGATGCACCCTATATACAAAAAAATGCAAAAACTCCAAAAATAATCAAACAGGTCCAAGAGAAAAAGAAATACCTGTCGGAGTATGTAAAATGCATCTAGATGACTTGGCTACACTGCCCAGGCATCCCAGGATAGGTAGCTACGCTGGCTACCATCCATTCTTTTCTCTACCCCCTCCTCTTGAGCTGGTTACACTTGAACTTAGAAGGGAATACCCCGCTCCTCAAAAAAAGAGTTACTGGACCGGGTTATTTGAGTTACCTTGTTAGAGGAGGTTGTTTCTGAGCTTTTTCTGATGTGAAGAGTTACATTTCACTTACACAGTACAAGTAAGAATCATAGTCATCAGAAATTTATGTCCGAGGATTTGTTCTGACCTGACTATTGAGGAGTCTTGAATAGAAGACTTGTGGAACTTGAAGTCTGTTTGGTCTTAAGTTCAGGTCCCAATGAGGTTCCGCCACACAATTAATCCAAAGGTCGAGTCAAGCTGCATTTTCAACTTTTGTTCATGACCTTGGTATGGAACCCAAAATTATTTCACTCTTGCATTTCATTTTAGTTGCTCAGGGACGAGCAAGGTTTAAGTATAAGGGGTTGATGAATCTGTGATTCATCACTCTTAAAGTAGAAAATAGAGCTCTGTCCCCGGGTATTTAGCAGCATATTTCCCTTTATCTTGCATAAATAGCATTCATGCATCAATCCACAATATATGCATTTTAGCATTCATATTTGCATTAAATAAGAAGCCAATTAATTTGTAAAATCCACTTGTAAAATATCTACCAATAACACACCTAATTATTTGCATTTTATATCCCCTCCAAAATGAAATAACACCTTCCTTATAATGTGTACATTATTAGTTAATAATATGAGGAAGAAGGCCAGAATTCCTATCTTGTAAAATACCCAATAAAGCCCCAAACCCCTTGGAACTTAGAATGCCAATATCCCATTCTAAAAAACTCCAAATTATGTCTACTCACCTTTAGATTAATACACATCCAGAGACCTTTAAAATGTGACTAATTTCATTCAATTCAGAGCTCGTAGGCAAAACTTGGGTTTTTGGGCCCCCTTGTATACTACATATATGTATATTTGTACTCATATATTTTTGCATCATATTTGACCTCATCTCCGGGTCAACATGAAACTTGCATATCTCATCGAGATCTACAACTTTCATGTTTTGAGTTTTTCCAAATTCTGCCTCCTTCTCTCTCCAAATTCATTTCTTCTTCTCAGCCACTCAGAGCAGGCCACGTGGCGCCCTCTGATTGCGCCACGCATCCCGCTTCTTTGTGTACCACGCACCCTTGCATCTCAACTGTCAGATCGCCCTTTCTCTCCCTTGATCGAAGCCGTTCATCATCGCAATGATTTCCAGCCGCCCGATCGAACCTCTGATCTCATCTAAACCGCTCGCCAGCGCCGCGCCCTCCTTGCACCATGTGGCGATGCCTCCGCCTTCCGATCATCGCTAGAAGCCCTCAATCCTTGCCCTCCATCTTGCACGATATCTGGGCCCTTCGATTGAAACCCCAGACTTCATCTCCGTCGCATGTTAGCGCCTCGACCTGCGCACGCCACGTGGTGCGTCCTGTGCCCTTGATTTTGCTCAGCTGATCTGATCCTCACCCTCCGCTTCCGCCCCTCTCCTAACCGTTGGATCGCTCGATCCAACGGTCGATGCTTCATCGTATACCTCCCACACACCCCACGACCCACGTCTTCCACCGTGCGCAAGGGGCCACCCCCTTTCTATTTGGGGCGCCACACCGACCACCATCTCCGCCCCCTGACACCACCACTACACAACCCACTCTTCCCTCATCCTCACATATCCCCTCGTTCGCCATGAACACCCTCAACCTCGCTCCACGATCCCCACCAACTCCACCTCTTCGTCATCTATGTTGTAACCTTCATCTTATAAATACATCGCCTCCGTCCACCTTCACTTCTATCTGCCATCATGGAGAGAATCCCCAAGCTCCCACCTTCAAGTTGGTGACAGCAATTTGATGTGACGACGAGCGAAGACTGCGATCCTTCTCCGGCGAGATCCACGGCCAACCCCGCCGTGCCGCAGCTTCCCTCGTGAGCTGCACGAGCTCAGGATCTATATCGGCCTTCGAGCGACGACCTGGAAGCTCCATCCGAGCTTCTGACCCCAGGTAGACACCTCCACCTTCTCTCCGATCTTCTTCTTAATTTTTCTTCTTTTTCTCCGATTTTATTCACCGTCATCCCTTCACTTCCTGCTCCGTTGAGCATCTTCCGAGCTCCGCCTCGGAACTGGCATCTTCACGAGCCCCTCCATCTTCTCAGACGACGCACTGCACCTTACTCCGACCAAAGCTCCGCCACCTTGGCAGAGCAGCTTCACCGGACACCGTCACTGCACCACAGGCCTCGCACCTCACTCCCGACCACTCCATGTACACGTTGCATGCCTTGGCTATACTGCTAACGCCCTACAGGTACACCTACTTCGACTGGCCGGAACTTCATCGGAGCTGCCCTCGAGCTTCTTCGCCACCGCTCCCCAGAGCCGCTCAACCGCTTTTGAGATCGCCGGAGGATTCCCGACACCTCCAGGAGTTTTCCCAGCTACTTGGGAGCCTCCGGCGAGCTTCATCGACGCCCAGAGGATGAGGCGGAGTCAGGCCCTCTTTGCCGAAGCCCAGCCTTCTCCGCCGCAGGAGGCGGCGGGCCGGTTGAGGAAGAAGAACAGCAACCGTTGATCTCCTTGATCGAACAGTCAGGAACACGCCACGTCGCCCACATCCCACAGCCATAGGATCAGGCGGATCCTACGCACCTGATCGAGCCACGTCACCGCTTCTCCGCGCACCAGATGTCGTTAGATCAATATAGATCCAACGGTCATTGATCGACCACGCCTTCATCTCAGGAGCGAACCATCGCCGTTGGATCACTTGAGATCTAACGGATCCAGTCACGCCATGCCTCAGCTTCCACTAATCGTTGGATCTTCACTTGATCCATGGTCCAGATCGAGCCACGTCGCCTGATCCGAGCCTCTTCCGCGACCACTAGGCTCGGATCCCCTGAAGCTACTCCGAGCCAGGTCCGAGCCTCCAGGGCAAACCGAGCCTCAATCCAAGCCTCCGAAGACCACCGGGCCTGGGACCCCCCACATGATCTGCATGTGCGTCCTGGGTAAATTGTAGCGAGGCCCCTGGAGGTTTCCATATTTGCATTTCAGTCCCTACTAGGAGACCCCACGTGAGGAGCACGTGTTCTGTGGGAAATTTGCATCCACCCCTCAAAATTATAAGTAATTGCATATTGGTCCCTGTCAGCATGTTTTATATTTATCAATTTTATTTCCTGTATTTACATTTAGGCCCCTGTCTTTGCACGCATATTTAGGCACTCATTTTAAATCATTTTTCAAGTTTGAAAATTGCATTGTGTAGCTTATTTTGTCCTCTTTCATATGTGACACTTGGCACATTTTTGTAATATCAGTGGATTTTTCTATTAATTAATTGGTGGAATTTTGCTATATTTTGCCCATTTATGCCTTTTAATTCATAGTAATTTCTCTGTGAATCCAAAAATCACCAAAAGTTCACATTAGATCTAAGAAAATTAATTTCACATTGTATAAAAAAATCAACTCATTTGCACGCATCCCGAGGCCTGAATAAATCATTTAGTGATTTTCTTATTTAATTTTTAATAGGTTCATTTCACATAGAAATTTAGGTTTATTAATTTTCCTGGATTATTCATACTTAGATCTATCTAGGAAAATTTTTATTTCTAAAAATATTGTGATTTGATTTTTATTAAAATGAATTTACTCAAAATCACCTTTCATTCATTTTTAATTTATATAAATTTATTTAGTGTCAGAAAAATCCAAAAAAATTAGAGTAGCTTAATTTCATTGCATTTCATCAACTGACCAAGTTTCATAATTTTGGACTTGATTTGATCACTTATCTTAATTAACTTGTAAGCTGGCTTGATTGTGAATGTGTCTTTTCTTTCTTGCATAAAATATATTGAAAAAGATCAAAAAAATTCTCCCCTGAAATCAAACCTTGGAATTTGCTTAAAATCTACCTAAGGAGATAGCTGCCTCCCTGAGTTCGACCTTGGGCTTGCCCAAGTAAAAAAAATTGCCGCTCAAATATAATTTGCTTTAAATTGAAAGTGGTTTTTGATTAGCTCTTATTATCCGACTACAACGAACGACAACACATTAATTTGACCATTAATTTGATTAAATTAACAAGGGTAGTGAGACGATGTTCACCGAGCTAAAAGTTCAACATCGTTAATGTGATAAATTTAACATAGGACTTTCACAGCCCGTCAAATGGTGTCGTTGTCGGGGAGGTATACAGTTTAGGATTAGTTTTTAAATAAATTAAAATTTTAGGTTTTTCTTCCATAAGTAGTTTGACCCTGATTTCTTGTGCATATTCCTCTATTTATTTTTCATCATTATTTTATTTTATTTCTTTTATATATTTTTGTAAATATATCTCAAACATTTATTTCTTTTATTTTTCATGCGAGGTACCCCGGGGACTCGGAGCGACCAGATGCAGACGACTCGATGGGCCGAACCTGCTGAGGAAAACAAAGAATTTCTTTTGATTTATTTTTTGAAAGAGTTTTTTTTTATTAGTTTATAATAATTGTCTATTTCTAGCACTCTTCATTTGAAGACTTGCGTTTGTACCCGCACTGAATACTCGACCTATCGAGCCCTATTTTTGTGGTGATTGGCGTAGCCCTATGATTACACTGTAGCTATTACAGCTACTGGGTTTCTTTTTGTGCTCATAGGACTAGGCCCATACTTCCACTTTAATTAGACAAACTAGATCGAATCTCAACCAAATTAATCTATTTAATCACTCACTAATAGAAATTCTTGTTCTAGGTGTGGTTTCCCTTGCATGCATTAGGAATATCTGAATAGGGAAATTTCAATTTAGTTTAGCATCCTGCACGGAGATTGCGAGGAAGCACTGTAAGTATCTCTGACTCTGCATTCATCAACGTGTTTCCCACTGCACGACTTTTTCGATTCTCCCTCGGTTTTCACTCACTTAGGATTAAAGGAAATTGGAATCTCTGTGTAGACGTGTATTTATCTCCACTCAAATTCAAAGCAATAAACGAATTAAAACAATAGGACTGCTAACATTATTGACTAATTAAAATCAGATAAAATTGAATATCATTGTTTGTGGGAGAGCAACCCCATCCTTGTGCACATTATGTATTGTGCTTGTTGAGATGCATCCCTAGGATAGTGCACAAACCCCACATTTCATTCTTGCATAAGTGGACTCATATCTTGTTTTATCTCCAATTTAAAACTGAAAAGATAATCGGCCAAACATTCAAGGCCTTCACTATGTAAAGTTGGTGAATTTTGGGGTTTGCATTGTGTATTGAATTGTGTACGTTCAAATCCCATTGCACTTGCATCCATATATCAAGGTTCGTAAATCATTCTTGACCTTCATTTTCGAAGATGTCGGAATACAGATTTCCATACCCGAACTCCGTGAGTCGTAGTTACATGAACGTATCCCGACCTTCTTCATCAATATTCTCATTTCAGAAGAACCCCCTCTTTGAGGCAGTTCTTCCCCAACCATCATATCCTTCACCCTCACTCCACCACCCCACTCCTTCCTTGGTTAAATTTACAAGATATGAACCGCGCAGAATCAAATAAATATTATATGGACATAATGGAGCTAGTGAATTCGAGGATGGACATGTGCATAACCAAATTTGATAGAGAAACACGATTCCTGGTTATGATTGAGAATACATTATTTGAACCATCCCCTATTCGGTATTACTTTCTTCCTGAGCACGACTAGTTTTTCTTTGAATAGACATTTGAGATTCAAAGTCAAGGAAATGAGACTCATGACCAAGTCACCACCACTGAATATGACTATTACTCATCTCAGGAATGTATGTTAGATCCACAGCATGACGAGTACAGACATTCATATTCGAGTCATGAGACAATAGCGGATGACATAGCTCAAATTAATCACAGAGTCGATGCTTTGACATAACAACTTGATGATGTCCTCTAAATGGTTAAAAATATGATGGAACCATGGAGAAGTGAGGACCACACAAAGAGAACCCGAGACACTTCCTGTGCAAAACTTTTTGACACAAACACCACATACATCTGACCAGCCCACTGACTCTAATAAAATATCAAAATAGAAAATTTAAAAAATTGGACTACATTGATAAGCATTTTGTAAAAGTATGATTTTAGAGCTTCCATTAATTAAGGCCATAGAGTATGTGCCCGATCTTCAAAGATTTGTGAAGAGTTTATTATCACCCAAGAGGACAGGCAGAAAGAGATCTAGAACTGAATTTCATTTAATCACTATGGACGGTTCAATGGTGATGGCCAGAAAGAGCAAAAGTAATAGAGTCAAACGGTTGGTTAGGTTACCTGTGAAATTAATAGCATCGAGTTACTCATGTTCGTATTGACAACAACTCCACCTTGAACATCCTCCCAAAGTCCATGTTTGACCAACTTGAACTCAAACCGCTCAAAAGACTAGAACGATCGTTCAATTTCATGACCGATCCACAAAAAGATCGAGAGGAATTGTTTTAGTCGTCATGAACTTCCAAGGTGTTGAACATAGAGTGGACTTTATTGTCTTGGACATTGAACACCAAGGAGAGTTGTCCGAGTCTCCCATCATTCTAGGAAAGCCATTCTTAGCCTCTGCTAAAGTGACTATCGATTGTGAGACTCAAGGCATTAAATACCGAACCAGAACCCGTAATGATCAAACTCTCGAGGAAACAACTAACCCTGAGGCAACCAAATATGAAATCAATAATCGTGATGCAGAGGAGACCCATGAGTCCAACCCTTCACAGAACAAACCTCTCCACAAATTCCAGAGCAACCCTAGGAGAGACACCCGAGGATCCAATTATCGAGGCTACCAGAGCTTCTACCGAGGTGAATGATATTGACCTAGATACATCTAATTCACAGAATCTGGACACATTTATTTCAGACTTCCTTGATGTTGCTATGACCCATTGCCTAAATCTACTCTAAGCACCACCATATACCTAGGACATGTACTGATCTTACAGGATATATACAACCGATATGGTGATTCATCGGATGAAGAACCAATGTCCAACAGCTCAAAGACTCAGTATAGAAAGGTCACTTCCTCTAGTCTGGTTGCTAGTAGAGGAAAGAAGCAGCCCGGTCCTTCTCCTCTACCTACTTTAGGTTCTAGCACACCGACAAAGTACATCACCATAAACATGAACTTTTTAGATGACTCTGCCCTAGGGTATAGTACATGGATTGGTGTGATTAGATATATGACCAAACAGATGCCACTTCATTAGAGTATTCATCATCTAAGGTCAAGTTGGTTGACCAAGTGAGAGAGCAACCACAAAGAAGAATTAGTTGGAGAACCTCCAATGAACATCACTATTCTGAGGATGACTCCAACGATGGCTGGTAATCTTCTTTTTCACATTCTTCATGTCCATATTCCCTTCCATCACATGCCTGACTGAAGATCTGGAAAAAACCTCCTTCAATATCAGCACCTTCTTGCCGATCTCCTTGGTTCCGTCTATACTTATTCTATACTTAGGCAAAAGCCTAAGTATGGGGGGAGGGGGCGCGGTGCCCACCCTATTTATATACACCTTCTCCCCTCTTAACCCTCGACCACCTCATTTTCGCTCTCTTCTATACTTAGGTTGACCAAGAGCCTAAGTATGGGGGGACTGACTTCTACCCCTCTCCTCCTTCTTCTTCTGCATTCTTCTATACTTAGTATATGCTAAGTATAGGGGGGAAGTGAGTTGCATCATGTACATATCTTGCATTGCATTATACTATATGGTATGGTATTGTCTGTATATACAACTAACATAGGGTGTGGGTAATTTTTGTAGAACTTGAGGAAATCGGTCTAATATATAGAAATTTGTATAATACGAATAATGTGAATAAAATTCTTCAAAAAAACCAAAACTTACAAAAATGACAAAAAATGTTTGCATTTCACGCATCTACAAGTCATCCAGCATTTCATACATTTGCATCGATGAAAAGCCATGGGTTTTGAATCGAGTTATAAACAGAAACTGAGTGTTGTCTTGATTTGTCCTCAATCCACCTAACTTTCAAAGGAACTTCACTGAGAAATATGTTTTAGAAGCTTCAGGTGTGGGGACTTAATTCTTCGAGTTCCGCATGATAATGTGTAGACTTTGACTCTTAATGTCTAACCTAGTCGCCTCACTCTGGATATGACTCTTGAATAGGGATTTAGTCTGTATCCTTACACTATGCATTTAGCTCAACTCAGACAGGGTGATGGAAGACTTCGTGAGTCTCTTTTTTGGTAGCATGGACATCTAATGACCGGAGTACGGGTTGAAATAAAGCTTCGGATGAGGAATGGACTGCTAGCACAAATTTTCTTAGACCTCAAAACATGGGTGGATCAAAAGACTCTATATCCGTCGAGGCACAGAAGATCCATGCAGAGCAACCAAAAATCCATACAAAAGAAGCCAACTACTAAATAAATATTTGATCAAAAAGGTCCAAACTTCAAACAACGTGTATATCTTTGTGAAGACTTGGTTATACTGGCCAAGCTTCACAAGAGAGGTGACTACACTGGCCACCCTCTAGTTATTTTCCCCTTCTTCTAAAACTTTCTCCTCTATATTCGTTGTGAACTAGCATGTACCTGAACTTAGAAGGAAATACCTGACTCCTTGAGGATGAGCTATTGGAGGAGATGTTTACATGGTAGTCCGACATTCTTAATGGGAAGAGGTAACACCCTTCATACACATGAGACAATTATTCAATGTTCATGGGGTATTCTTTGGAAAGAGGATTGATCTAAGATGACTTCTGAGCTGAAACTATTACAATGATATGTAGAACTTGGAGGCTCTTGATTTTAAAGCCCCAATTCTCACAGAAGTTTCACCAAACTATTAATCTAAAGGTCGAGTCTAGCTTCATTTTCACCTTATGCTCATGATTTTTGTATGGAACCCAATCTCATTTCACCTCTTTATTTCTTTAGTTGCTCGGGGACAAGTAATGTTTAAGTATACGGGGTTGATGAATATGTGATTCATCACTCTAATTAATTGAAAATAGAGCTTCATCCTGAGAATTTAGGATCATTTACATGTTTACTTCATAAAATTAACTTTCATGCACTCATAATTAATTTGCATAAATTAGCATTTATTTTTTGCTTTCATATTCATCTTCATATTTTCACCTAACTTTCACACATTTTAAATTAATTCTTTCTAACTCCAATTGAAATGAAATTAACTTCATTGTGTACATATTACTAACCATAATCAGTGAAAAATCCTAAAAATGACTAATTTGTACATATTCAAAATAATCCCAAACTCTAATTTCAAGACAAAAAGACGGAAATATTGATCTCTCTCATATAATGTCCAAATGAACTCTACTTACTTTTGAATTAATGTACATTCAATTATCTATAAATCAAGACCAAATTCAAAAGAATTGGTGTCCATTTGTGAAAATTGTATTTTGGAACCTAACCTCGCATTATACATATTTGTTGATTTTGACTTATCATTTCATATGCATATCTCACTCATTCTAGTTATTTTATTTTTAATTTTTAATTTTATTCATTATTTTAATAAATCACATGAAAATAAAATACAAAAAAAATTAGAAGAGCAATAAAAAATGTAGATTCAAACTTGAGCTTATTGACCTGGTCCACTTGTACATAATCCACTTCCCTAATTTTCTGACCTATTTCTAACTTATAAAAATTCCAAAAAAATTGTATTCGAGTCCATTACATCATTACACAACATGTTTACTTTTTGTATGTATTTATTTATCATCAAAAAATAAAATAAAAATTTCAAAGCTAAAAATAGATATTTTATACACACAGAATATCACTAAAAAATTCATATCTTGCATTCTTGATTCCATTTGCATCTGAATTCTTCATGAACATTGTAGATCACATTTAAAGGCAAATTTTTCATGTTGTTCATTTTCCATTTGGGTCCCATATCTATTTCTAATTGATTTATTCTGCATTTTTAGCATTGGTCAAAGATTTGGTCAAGGTCCGCGGCACTTGGCGCCCTCGAATTTGTCCACATTGCTCCTGGTTCACCTGCCTCCATTCTTTTCTCTCTCCACGTACCAAGCATGTGGCTGGCGTCAACTTATCCCCCTTCTCATGTGACCCGCACAAGACACCGAACAACCCCATCATGTGCCTGACACGTGGTCTTCTTCCTCCTTATAAATCCCAGTCGTAGCATGATGTCCCCTCCATTGCTCTTGATGACCTGTCTCCCTTGGCTGAGTCTGCCTCCTTTCTTCCCTTCTCTCAACCACTCCGACCACCATATCATTTTCCAGTTCTTCGCTCACCCACGAAGGACTGAACCACCATTGTCCTTATCCCTGTTGACCCAAAACGACCCCAACCCTTTAGCGAGATCCGTCAACCCCATCCACCTCATGAAACTGCTAGAGCTTTGTAGCCTCTCGTCGGCTGCTCAGAAGCGAAGACCTCCAACACCACAGGAGAGAACCACCCCTAGGTAGTCCCTTTCCCTTTTTCTTCTTTTCCATGTTATCTTTTTCTTCTTTTCCTCTTCCTTGTGCCCCCGACCAATCGTCATCATCGTCACAACTCCCCTCGTCTATCTCCTTCCGCGAACATCACACCTTCGCTCTTGCAAAAAGCTAAAAATCACACATCTCACTTCATCGCCTCCACTTTCACCCAGAGCCTTGTGATCTTCTTTAGCATCCCATGGCCATGTGTCAGCCACAGACTATTGATCCTCATCTTAATCTCACGCCACCAGTGATGAAGACCAAAAATCAGTGGTCTTGAGTTCCACACAAGGCGGGAACTCAGTCACTGAACCGACCACTCAGAAATCTAGACTACAATCAACAATTAACCCACAATGTGTATCAAGCAATAAGAAGCTAATGTGGAGTCAAAATTTATTATAACTCTACAAAAATGTGTATAGTGTGCAAGTGTGTAGAGGTCGAACACAGGGAGCAAGCAAGATAGATCGGACAAAAATGTGCAAAAAGTGATATGTGATCAAATGCCTACCAAATAAGCAAAGTCTTGTGGGTTTTTAATTATATATTATTTTAATTTTATATTTTTATATTTTGATTTTGAATTTATTGATTTTATATTTTCTTTTTATATTTTATATTATATTTTTATATTTTCTTTTTCTATAAATAGAATATAAACACAATATAGGAAAAAAGAAGAATAAGGATTTCTAAAAATAAGGAAAAATACTCAAAAATCAGGAAGTGAAATGTTTTTGGGCCTTTTATAATTTTATGATGTTTTTTGTGATTTTTAGAGATTTTTCGGTATTTTTAAAAGCAATAATACTAGAAAATAGTGTAGAAAATAAAAGGCTGGAATAAAATGGAGAAATAAATTAGCAAACAGTAGCGAAAATTTTCCAAATTAATTTTCAACTAAAGATAATAGAACAGAGAAAATTTAGAAACAAAGATTGTATTTTTAGGATTTTGGTAGAATTTTAAAGTTTTTTATGAAGACTTTTAGAGTTTTCTAATTTTTAGGGTTTTTGTTTTAAATTTTTTAATGATTTTTGGTCTGGAGATAAAAGGCACTGAAATACACAAAAGATGAATTTTTGGTTTTTTTAAAGGAGTTTTACTATTTTTTTGGTATTTTCTAATGCAAACAGTGCTGAAATGCATATTTTTGAATTTTTATAAATATGAAAATTCAAGAAAAATGCAAAACAAAAATATGGCGAGAACAAGCGAGCAAATAGTAGTTTAACTTAATTTTTGTGGATTTTTTTAGAAATTTAGAGACACATGAAATAAATAGAAGCAACACAAAGAAAATACACTACTGGCAGGGGTATAAATGCAAATAGCAGGAAATCCAGGGGCCAAAGTGTAATTTTCCACAAAATTTAGAACTTATAAATATATTTCCAAGGCTAAATACTAATATCAAAACCCACAAGGGTACGCCTGCAAAATACCCAACCCCGCACATGATATACACGCGCCTGGGAAGGACCTAAATGCAATATCCAAAAATCCCAAGGGCTGATATGCAAAATATTACACGTTACAAAGTATTTCCTGGACTAAAGCGAAATAACTAAACCCATAGGGGGTCCAATGCAAAAACACTACCCCTCACGCGCACTGGTCACGTGATGTGACGTGGAATGGACCTAAGTGCAAATAAATAATGTTCGGGGGCCTAGATGAAAATATTACAAAAATATTTAAACTACAGATGAATGTTTATGGACTAAAAATAAATACAAAAACTCTCAAGGCAAAAGATGTAAAATACCCAAAGAGTTGCGATCCAACGGCGGTGGAGAGGCCACTTGACACGTGGCGCGTGAAGGACGGCCGATGATGCTTCGACGATGGACGGCTGCGATTAGATCTTCCCCGAAGATCTGATGGTAGAGGCGCGAGAGGATCTAACGGTCAGCGTGCACCTGGAGTTCGGGCCTCAATCCGACAGTGCAGAGGGGAGGAGCAAGAACAGGGGAGGAGCGCCGGTGAGGCGAACTTCCCCGAGCTCTAGCTCCGTTCTCTGACGTTCCATGGGCTTCAAAAACGGCCTAGAGACTCCTAACGGATAGCTCAATCTCCTGGGGGCTCCAAAATGCTCTGGGGATGGTCGGAGTCCTCGCGAGAAGGTGGTGGAGATGGAGAGCTCCACAAACTCTAAATGAAGGGCAAAACGAGCCCCAGGCTCGAGTCACCGCTCCTTGACCTGCAAAAAGACGTGAGAGGGTCCAGGGCAAAGTGCCTGGACCCCGCAGAGGCGAAATAGGTGCGAAGAATGGCAGCGCGAAGTGATGGCCGGAAGAGCACTCCGGCAAAGTGACCGCGAAGGTGATTAGATGGGCTAAATGTGAAGGTTCTTGGGGGGAAACGATCCTAATGCTAAGGCGAACAAAATGCGAAGAAAAATGGAAGAAGATAAAGACCTCGAAGAAAAATGTTTTTGGGTCTTTTATAATTTTATGATGTTTTTGTGATTTTAAGAGATTTTTTTGAATTTTTTTAAAATTTTAAAAGCAAAAAATACTAGAAAACATTGTTGAAAATAAAAGGCTGGAACAAAAATGGAGAAATAAAATAGCAAATAATAGCGAAAATTTTCCAAATTAATTTTCAACGAAAGATAACATAACAGAAAAAATTTAGAAACAAAGATTGTATTTTAAGGATTTTTGTAGAATTTTTAAGATTTTTATGAAGACTTTTAGAGTTTTCTAATTTTTAGTGTTTTTGTTTTGAAATTTTTAATGATTTTTGGTCTGGAGATAAAAGGCACTGAAATACACAAAAAATGAATTTTTTGGAATTTTTGAAGGAGTTTTACTATTTTTTTTTTGGGTTTTTCTAATGCAAAAGTACTGAAAATGCATATTTTTGAATTTTTATAAATATGAAAATGCAAGAAAAATGCAAAACACAAATATGGCAAGAACAAGCGAGCAAACAGGAGCTTAACTTAATTTTTGTGGATTTTTTTAGAAATTTAGAGACACATGAAATAAATAGAAGCAACACAAAGAAAATACACTGCTGGCAGGGGTATAAATGCAAATAGCAGGAAATCCAGGGGCCAAAGTGTAATTTTCCACAAAATTTAGAACTGATAAATATATTTCCAAGGCCAAATACAATTATCAGAACCCACAAGGGTACGCCTGCAAAATACCCAACCCCGCACGTGCTATACACGCACGTGGGAAGGACCTAAATGGAATATCCAAAAATCAAGGGTTGGTATGCAAAATATTACACGTTACAAAGTATTTCCTGGACTAAAGCTAAATAACTAAACCCGCAGGGGGCCCAATGCAAAAACACCACCCCTCACGCGCACTGGTCACGTGAGGTGACGTGGAATGGACCTAAGTGCAATAAATAAAGTTCAGGGGCCTAGAAGCAAACATTACAAAAATATTTAAACTACAGATGAATGTTTATGGACTAAAAATAAATATAAAAACTCTCAGGGCAAAAGATGCAAAATACCCAAAGAGTTGCGATCCGACGGTGGTGGAGAGGCCACTTGACACGTGGCGCGTGAAGGACGGCCGATGACGCTTCGGCGATGGCGGCTGCGATTAGATCTTCCCCGAAGATCTGACGGTAGAGGCGCGGGAGGATCTAACGGTCAGCGTGCACCTGGAGCTCGGGCCTCGATCCGACGGTGCAGAGGGGAGGAGCAAGAACAGGGGAGGAGCGTCGACGAGGCAAACTTCCCCGAGCTCTAGCTCCGTCCTCCGGCGTTCCTTGGGCTTCAAAAACGGCATGGAGACTCTTGGCGGTCAGCTCAGCCTCCTGGGGGCTCCAAAATGCTCCGAGGATGGCCGGAGTCCTCGCGAGAAGGTGGCAGAGCTGGAGAGCTCCACGAACTCCGACGAAGGGCAAAACGAGCCCAGGCTCGAGTCACCGCTCCTTGACCTGCAAAAAGACGTGAGAAGGTCCAGAGCAAAGTGCCTCGACCCCGTGGAGGAGAAATGGGTGTGAAGAACGGCAGCGCAAAGTGATGGCCGGAAGCGCACTCCGGCGAAGTGACCGTAAAGGTGATTCGATGGGCTAAACACGAAGGTTCTTGGGGGGAAACGATCAAAATGCTAAGGCGAACAAAATGCAAAGAAAAATGGAAGAAGATAAAGACCTCGAAGGAGTTGCCCTGAGGTAGAAGGTACCTCGACGTCGGCTAAAGGCGGAGGTGATTGGAGCTGCCTCGGGCGTCGCTCGACCAACCTGAAGCTCTGGAGAGGAAGCTGTCACCTTCCTTGAGCTCGCGAACGTGTAAACGGGAGCTAAGCCTGTGTGGGAGGGATTCAAAGGAGGCTCGAAAGTCGGAGGGTCGATATGTAGGGTTTGACACTATGGCTCTAATGCTCCAAAGGTCGAGGGAGATGGCTCGAATCGCCGCTCCTCGGCCCTAGGAAAGCCTAGGGCATAAAAGAGCAATGATCGAGGAGCAAAAGTGCTTCAGGTCGCTACAAGAAAGGATGCAAGATTTGACCTCGAAAATCTGCAAAATGGGACAAAAATTGAGTTCTGACAAGGGGCAGAGGTGAGGGACGGCCAGTTGACCTGTCGGTCAACGCGGACTAGCATCCCCGGAGCATTTTTATACAGTTTATTATTTTATTATTTTATAAATTTATAAAGTATTTTTATACAGTTAAATATATTTTTATTTTATTTTTCTGAAGTGTTTTGTACACTTAATAAAATAAATGTATGAATTAGATATGTATATGTATTGGTATTATACCTATGTCTTATATACACGTATTTTATTTTTGTATTTTCTTTAGGTTTTTATTCTGATTTTAATATACATATATATTATAAATAATATTTACAAAATTATAAAAATAAGAAATTATAAAAATAAAGAATAATAAATAAAATGAATATTTTAATCTGTACAAGTATACAATAGGGGTCCAAAACTTAACTTTCAAACCGTAGCTCCGCTGAATGCGAAACCACCACCATTACATAGCTTGTTTTAAATTATATACAATTAAAGGTGATTTTGATGCGTTTCGAGTTTTTATTTGGGAGATACATGTCTGGGAAGTTGGGATTCTGGGATTTTATTTAGACCATAACTTTTTATCTGTATATTATTTTTGTGTGAAATCAATTTCGTATTTTTCTTTATTTAATTATCTACAACTTTTATGTACAAAGTTTCTTTATTTGGAGTATAAAAAGTGGAACCAAAAATAGGTCCCAAAATGAATAAAGAATTAATTAAATGAATAGGTATCTGGCCCTTATCTCCCCCTATTTTATTCCTGGTCGATCTATTCATCGAGATGCCTAGGTCTAGGGTTTTCGGGTCATAAAATATTTACAATATTTTATTATTTTTCTTTTCTTTTATTTATTCTATAATTTTGGCATTAAAAGCAGTATTTTATACACTATTTATGTAACGTCCCGGGCTTAGGTCCCCGGTCCGTTAACGGAGCATTACTGGCCCTGACAACCTCTTGGGATCGGGAAAAATTTCATTGTTTTTGGATGCTTCCGCAATTTTTCCCATGTTTCGAGGTCCGGGACGTGACAATTGACATGCACATGCATGAATGCTAAGATGTTGGAATTAAGGTTATTTACATGCATTTACCAGGGTTTTTGAGGCCAAAATGATAGAATAAAGATGATGAAATGTTGATTCATCAACCGGCCAAACACCATCAGAGGAGTTCGACCTCCGCCAATCAAAGCTTCCGCTTTGATGACCCACGACCATGTGTCGGCCTCTACACCCAGGAGCACCACCATACCTCTCGTCTTAACATCAGATCCATAGTGCCTCAAAGAATCCAGCTGAGCGACGACGAAGAAATCATCCCCAGGTTGAAGCTACAATCTTCGTTAGATAGAGAACACAACATATCCACGCCGCTCAATCTCACCCAAAAGACATCCATCATATCAAGCTCTCAATGGATGGTTCCGATTCCCCCAAGCTGCCTTACTCGAGCCTACAACCTCAGGTGAGCCGAAGCCATCGACGATCGATACATGGAGTGACTGGACCAAGGTTTCCCGAGCCTCGCCTCACCTCATGTGCTCCATCACGTACATGCGAGAAGATTGTAGTGATGCCCTTGTAACTTCTAGAAATCATAAGAATACCCCCGTACATGGGAAAATTACAGAGCACCCCAGTCAGCTCTGCAGAATTCTGCATCAGCCCTTCGAAGGGTATATCTGCAACACTTTTAATTATTTTAATTTCATTTTAGTCCCTGCAACTTCAAACAATCATAACTTGAGCGTTATTTATCATATTTTGGTGCACTTGGTATCATTTTGATCCTCATTTGATTCTTTTTCAGATAGAACTATTAATCCTACCTTTTCGAGACATATCTAAGCATAAATAAATTAAGGATTCATTTTGTTAATTTGGAGAACCTTTATTCTCATTCATAGATTCTATGGCTCATAAATTGCTCATAAATATGTAAAATTTTGGGAAAGTAATTAATCACATATTTCTATATTAACTGATCTATTACTTCTGAAATAAAGTCTAGGTTTGGTCTGACTTTCTCTGCTTGGCTTGCTCCTTCATCACATTCATCATTGCATCATTTTCATCATCATTTAATAATCACAAAAAGAATGCATTTGTTTATTTATTCATTTTGCACCACATGGCATAACATGATTTCTCTTACGTTAAAATTATTTTGAAACTTCATGCATCATATTAATTACTTCTTTTAATTTGAAATCTATAAAATCTGAAAATGCAGAAAACATAAAAAATAGCCATTCTTCTCAAAAAAACCTAAATTTCTTAGATTATTTAATGATTAATTTTGAGCCCTCATATTATCTCCCTGAGTTCAACCTTGGGACTTACCCATGCAAAATAAATAAATTTGATTGCATTGAGACTTGATTCTTTATATCATTTCTTGGTGTGATCATTCTTGACGATTCCTAGATTACCATGCTATACCTTCGACATTGTTAGTTTGACAAAATTAACATAGGGTTTTTGCGGCTCGTCACATGTCACTTCCACTTGACCAGACATCGATCATCTTCATCTTCTCCATCTTCCATTTACCCTCCACCCTCCTCGAGAGACCCATACTTGTAGTAGGTTCCACCCCACTACAACTATGAACTCAGACATCCGAATGACTTCTCCACTTCTTCGCACTTCTCAGCTACTTTGCATTCTTATAGTCTTAATCCACTTCCATCCTAGGTTGACTCACCATATTCTTGAGCGCTTGATGGAATCAAAGAACCATTTGAAAGGCAAGCCATTGTTGAGACAGATGACTAGCAAAGTTATTTACCCCCACAAACCTCATTCTCTCCTCATATGAATGATGAGGCATGCCAACAATTTATGCATATACATCTTGACTTGACCTTAAGGTAACATGGTTGAATGAACAAACCAAGTGGAGAGGCCTGCCCCTTATGATCTTACAGACATGATTGACCTTAGTGGTCAAGCTCACATTAACCAGTTGATGAATACCCATTCATTCATCTTTATTTATTTATTTATATTTATATTCCTAGAAATTTTCATGTAAATATATCTAACTTGTAAAATTTAACACACTGACTGTTGTTTATGAATAGTACATAAATACCTATATCTAATCACAAAATAAATGAATAAAGATACAAAAAATAAAGGAAATATTGTAAATACTGACTGGCATTAAACCCTGAGACTAAGTCAATATTAACTTGGTCGATAAGGAATAAAGTAGGAGTAGATAAGAGCTAATAAATACAGATAAAATAACACAAACACCTAAAAACCCTACGTGCCCAATACACCACATATACATCCAAGCTGACACTAATTTATACACACTCACTCACTTCAAATAAATACATTTTCAAAACAAAACGTGTACACAAAATACATAGAAAAATATAAAAAATACTTGCATATAAAAGTAATGAACATGGTGACTGGGACATACGGATGAAAAAGACACAAACATAACTTCATAGATCCATATCTTCTCCACATGAAATCAAAATTGATCAAACTCACCTTTATTATTATTAAAATTAAATTATCTATTTAATGGAGGTTATTTCATTAAAAATAAAGTTAATTTATGAAAGTTGGCTTTTTGTGCCCCATTGTATTATATATACATTTTACTCATTTAATTCATTCTTTATATTTTTACTCTTTTTTCATTTTTTAAGTATTTGTAAATATTATTGGAAACATGTTAAAAATATAAACTTAAAAATAAATCGTTAGAAATTCATTAAAATTAAAATGTAATAAACTATATAGGTATATTATACTTATATTATACATACCTATATTTATTCAAGTGTACATATAAAATCAGAAAAATAAAATAAAAATATGTAAATATGTATTTAAATATATTATAAATGTATAGGATATGTATATATAATAATGAAATTTAGATTACAAAATCAAAATAAAATATAAAATATATTAGTATTTATACATATGTTTATACTTGTAAAAATTAATACCTAATAAGTAACATTGTAAAAATAAATACAAATCACCTAAAAATAGTACATAAAATAATTAATAACTTTCATGTTTTAAGTTTTATTTAATAATATAATTTCCTATTTTATTTTCTTTTTCTTTCTATTTCTATTTCTGGTTTTTTTTATGGTCGACATGGACCAATGAGGACTCGGCCCTGGTTGACCTAGGTCAACTCCCCGTCCTCCTCTTCGACCGGTCTGTTCATTGTGTTTTACTCATTTTACCAAATTTTCTAGATCGATACAGATCTCTTCTGCCCTCGATTCCTTCTTGTGATTTCTCCACCTACCTCTGATCTTTCACGTGGATTAAGAGTTGGTGTCAGTCAACTGTCGACTCAACCAAAAACCCTAGGTGAATATGACTCCTTGGAAGCTTTGTATATAATGTCTCCTCCACCCATTTTGAAAATTTAATCCTTCCAATCCAACTTTTCTCCACAAAAAATGTTCGTAGAGCCCACCCTTCATGACAAGAAGTTGGAGCCTTCTGATTGTCGGCATGGATGAAGAGCAGAAGAGGTGATTCTGCCATCACCAGAGTTATCTCCTAGTGGTTCTACTCCCAGCCTTCCTGGGTAGGTGCGATCCTTATTTCTTTGCTTTTTCGATTCCTAGGAATAATAATAGCTTAGTTCTTCCTCTTATTTCCTTTGATTTCATCTATTTTAGCTTAAAAATCCAACTCATAGTTCACCGGAGCTCTAAGATTCAACCTCTGTTTATCAAGGTTCCAAATGTTGACCAATCCGCTGACCACTTCCATACCTTCACCTTATCTCCATCTATCGTCCTGAGCCATTATCCACCCCAGATCTTGCTCAAATCTAGGATACGGATCTCATTCCTCCGCTAGTCATGGGAGATCATTGCTTGCTCTATCTCGGCCACATTTTTGTTTGCCATTGGGTCGAGGGACTTCGCCCTCGAGCCATGAAGCTTATGGTGTGGGAAACGACTCCATCTGAGGGTCAAATCGACCCAATCAAGCAACTCTAGGTGCCTAAGCTCCTCCGACCTTCCAATCCTCCTCCGGTGAGTTCTGGATCTTTTTGGGCCGTCTCCCAGTAGCAGAATCACTCCAGGAAGGTGGAGCACATCTCAGCTTCTTGGGAGACCATCAGGATCAAGCAGGAGGCTCGATCGAAGTTTATTCCCCAGTTGTTCTTGAGTTGTTCTTCTTAATCAGTTCGGAAATGTTGGATTGAGGCTCGAACTCCAAGTGTACAACAACCATCGAATTTGATGAGGAAGGGTCGTCAGATCAAGCGCTTAGATCTAATCTCAGCCGCTCCTTAGCAAACTGTCATCTGTCGTTGCCAGCGTGCCACGTATTTAAGTGGATCGATCCAGATCGTCTGCCAGCAAGCATGTTGGGGGTATTTTGCAACCATTTTCCCCACCTTTTTGTATTTATTATTTAGTCTATAAACTTTCATCGATAGTTTAATATTTATGTCATATTTGTACTAAGGACCTTGAGCTTATTTGTATTTGCATTTTAGTCCATTCCACGTCACCTCACGTGCCTGTGCGCATGAGGTGGAGAGAATTTTGTGTGGACCCCCTCCAGGTTTGGTGTTACTATTTGGTCAAGAAATTTTGAATATTAGTTGAAATAATTTTGATAAATTTGCAAGCTTGACCCCATTGTTTTGTTTATTTGCATTTATAACCCTGCTAGTGTGGTACTATTTTTAAATGTGTGAATATTACATGTAAGTCCATGTATTTTGTTTAAGTCTTAGTAAATGCTCTGAAACTCTTAGAAAATTGCAACTAGGTCCCTGTATTGTAGATTTAATTTTGTACTTGTAAATTACTTATTAAAATATCATTTTGCATTTAAAAATTATAGGGAAATTATCTTAAGTGCTTGGAACCCTACCTTATTACATATATTTTTTCGCAAAATAATTAAAATTATTTTACTATTTATAAAAAATAAAAAACATTGCATTTTTTCCTACTTAGCATTTAAAAGTCTGTAAAAATTCCAAAATATTTTGAAAAATTTAAAAAAAAATCATGTTTATTATATATATATTATTTTCTAACCAAATATTTTTGCAAAAAATTATAAAACTCTTAAATATCATATACATAGGAAAAATTATAAAAATTCTAAAAATTCACAAAAAAATCACAAAAATATGTTTTAAATTTCCTGAATTTTCTTTGTATTATCTAGTATTTAGGGAAATTGAAATTGACTTCAATCTGATTTGATAAATATTTATTAGACCCATTTCAAGTTCTTGTATTTTCTATTTTCTTCATTTTGTGCATTATCTTTATAGTTATTTATGGATCAGATTGTATCATAGTATTCTGTTCTGATCCCCTGACTCTTACACCTCTAGGCATGCCTTGTGCATGTGTTCTTCCAATGAAAGTCGAACTCCAAGTAGAAGTAGTTCCAATGTGGGTTTTCACATTAATAGAAAAGAGCTTGCTTAAGATTGTAGTTGGCACATATATGAAACAAAGTTAAGTAAGAATACATATATGATGTACTAATTGAGCTAAAAATCTATTGAGGAAAAATTAGATTGATTGGATATTCTGTAGATAGCAGGATTATGCATGAGTTTTTAGATGAACTTTCAGGACTTACTTATGTATCGTGGGTTGAAGGCCTTTTTTGATTGATGTAGTTAAATTGAATGGCTTTGTAACGTACATAGATCAATGCTCCCATATTTTGTTGTCTAAATTAAATCACTTTTGGGACAATATATGTTAGAGATAAAGATGACTCGTTGAACATGTAAATGAGGCAATTATGGAAAAGTCTATTTTCGTGTATTACAAATGGGTTGCATTCAATTACAATGAGGCAATTCAAATGGACCTAAGTGCATTTTTCGGATGATGTTTATGACTGCTAGGTATGTGAATCTCAACTCATAATATAAACTTGGATTAGCCAGTTGTGGAATAATTGGATTCGAGCAGTGGTTAATACATTTGATAGTGTTTTCATTGCAGAAATTAATCAGTTCACAACAACTGGGGATGCCATCATTTGCAGTTATCATTGATGAAATTAACTAATTTGCCTCAACTGCAACTCTCTTTTCCTATTGTTGTTGCGGCTTTCACTTTGTATATGTTTGCATATTCTTGTTTCAAACCGAGACCCATAGAGGGTGGCTGCTTATACCCTCTAGTGTTGCGAGTTCGCTCCTCTCCTTCTCCCTTGATGAATCCCTTTCCTTATTGTATTATGCGTCCAAAGACCTGATTATGAGATACTACACATTGACATTGTAGACTTTCAATGGTACAAATAGAATATGATTAGAGAGGTTACAATATTTTGGAAGTCAATAATTCTTTGCTTCTTTTTTCCTATGTAGAGTAGCACGTCGTGATCCCAAAAATCAATGAAAATTTTCTTTAGACAATTTTTGCATGTTAAAGTTACGTCTGTGTCATGATATATGTAAGATGATCGTCAGCCTAAGCAATTCAAATTATCAAAAAGTTACTAGAATCGATCTTTTTCATGGTGATCTTTATCATATGGGTGAGATTTCATGATAAACAGGTAGATGGAGTAGTTTCCGTCGAGGGATGAGCATGCATCCTTGAGACCCCATGTAAAATCATATATCGTTGTGATCCCAACCACTACTACGTAGCTGCGACGGTTGTAGGATATGTTGTTTGGCACATCGAGGTGCAAATCTAATGGTGTTCGACCTCAGTACTTGTGTGCCTTTAGTCAAGTGCTTCGAGAGTGTACCGAGTAATCATGGTTGGTGGTCTAGTATTCCGCATGTTCACTTAGAGTTAGTACTCATACACTAGCTGGTGTTGTCCACATTGGTTAGTATTTCGACTGGGAATATTAAGAGGGGTGTTACAAGAAATATGGTTAAGTGAAGTTGAGAATGAGATAAAAGTCTCTCGTGCACAAGGAGGATTGGGTTAGTCATGATGCTTTGGACTATGGTAAGAATTATCTTGGTAACCAGTACCCTGACTCGTGCCCTATGCTACCGTGGACTCTTACATGTAGGTAGAGGACTTGGGCGGTTCGCGATGATTCACGGGGTTGGAATTTGCTTTGGAATCAGAGTAATAATCTTATAAGCTAAGTCAAGTGGATGTGTTGGGAACTTAGTTAGGATGCATTGTACCCTACCGCATGCCTACATAAGGCCTTCTTCTTGCCTTAGAGTCATAGTGTGAGGTCTCACCTGGACCAAGTCCACAGACTATCCATGAAGTATGGGTGATCCATATCAAATAATAGTGATTCGAATTTATCTCCTTGTAAGGTCGATTTATTCAGTTGTTTCTTTTGCACACTTTTTAATTATATCTTGCTTATAAACTTTATATCGTACTAGACAACTTTTTTCCTAACGTATCTATGTGTTGGATGCGCAGGTTCTCAGAAGCAATCGCAACAGTGAGCAGTCGTTGTGTACTTAGAGATACTTCTTTTTGGTGCAGCTATACTTTTATGGTACAGTTACTTGTAGCTGGCTTTTCCCTACATTTCTTTACCTGCAGTTTTGAGAGACATGTCATGTACATTATATATATGGACACACTTATGGATGCATACATGTAATATACATTTGTGGACATGAATTGCAACGAAATGAATGATGATGAAGTTAGGAATGGATCGTAATTTTTTAATTCCAGTCTCGTGCAAATTTCTCTTGCTTATATTATATTACCTGTTTCAATTGTGGAAATGTATGTTTATGGAATCGATTTGCCAAGTACCCAAATCTTAGGAGAACGGTCATCTCAATACATATGTATTTATAATTAAATTTATGGTATATGAACATGTAAATAGACGGTGGAAGTGCCAAAATTGACATTGGCTTCTCTAAACTCAAGAAAGACCCACTGTATTTGAAGTTTCTTGGGGAGGGGGTTTCCAATGAGGTGGGTCTTCCCTTAAACTTTTAAAAGCCACCCAAAGTTTAATAAAAATTATTATAGTTTTGTAAAATATAAATGCACATTGTAAAAAAGAATCATCGTAAGATTGTTTGGTTAAATATGACTTACATATGTTGCAAATATTTTCGTCAAAATGTAATACTACTTTCATAATTTTATCTTGATCTACATGTAATGTTAATGTTTGCTATTAATATCTAGCATAACAAAACGTAGAATATATAAGAAAAGTACCTAAATTGGACATTGGCTTTTCTTAACTCATGAAAGACCAACTTTATTTGAAGTTTTTCCTATACATATTATTCAGGCTAAATCTTCGTTATGATCATTTATCTAACATAATCATTTTTTAAAATGTAAAGATCTGATTATTCATGAAAAGTAACAGAGAGAGGGGGTAAAGTTAGCCACATCTCGAGATAAGAAAGCAAGAGCAACAATAATTTACTATTGCAGAAGGCTGTAATGAATGTCAAGCTTAAAAAATGCTTCAGAAGAGCAGGTGAAGGGCCAGAGAAGATTAATCTTCTCTTGATTGGATGTGTTTAGTTAGGGCATGTTTGATAATCGAGTGGGATGGGTTGGGATATCCTTCTGTGAATAGTAGCTGTTTGGATGGTTGGAAGTCTTGAAATGATAAATGTTATGTAATGTGACATTGATTATAGTTTATATTAATTTTTTAATAATTAGAATATACTTTTTATGTTAATTTTTGTATTTGAAAATGATTAAAAAATATTATACCAGAGAAACTGTATGATTCATACAAGTAATCCCTACTCAAGAATGGAACTGAAAATATGCAAGGATACCCCACATGGCAACCAAACATGCCCTTAGATTCACAATCCCACCTGATAGATGTATGGGCGTGGAAAAGAGAAGCTTTTTTGAGGTTGTCTAAAGTGACACCAATAGAAAAACAGTACAAATATTTGCCAGTTGTTTTGCAAAGAGCCTTAACTCACATAAAACAAAAATAACCCTCTCTCATTTTCTCCAATTCTGAGTGTGTGAGCACATTTTACTTGGAACAGGTAAAAAGACTTCCCGAACATCCGAGTACAAAATTCAAACCATCCAAGTGCGATCTCACCGTCCATCTTCTCATCCGACGGCTGTCCCGTAACTTGACTCTGCCGTGCCCCGTTTTCCCCGTTCGAATTCGTCAAACTGTCAAACACCCTCTCTTCTCCCCCGACATACCCAACTCAGCTCAGTCGAAACGCCTCCACGTGTCCTGCCGCTAGTTCTTCTTCTAGTTAAAAAAACCTTCATGTACCTTTTAATCCACACACATCCCATCACCTCCGCATATTAAAATTCTAAAGCATCTCCACCTCCGTGCTCATTATATCTCTTCCCCTCCACTCCGTACCCTCTCCTCTTCTCTTCTCCCTAGAGTTTTTTTCCCTCTTATTACAGTTGTCTCTCTGCTCCAAACTCAGGTTGGTCTGTGGAGATCTCCACCATGCGCCCCCGAAGGCACCTCCCCCTTTCGTCTCACTCCCCAACCCACTTCATCCGCATATAAAAGCCCATCTCGACTGATATTCAAGAACCCAACTCCATTTCTCGCTCTCCCGCTCTGAAGGTCATGAGTTCTCCGAAGCAGAGGCCGCTTATGCTCAAGGACTACCTCAGGGAAGACCAGAGCTTCGATTCCAGAGGTGGGTTCCCGCTGATGAAAACGGACGAGAGGACGGTGAGGTGCCTCCTTGACCGGGAAGTTGGTGGAGGTCGGTTGACAAGAAGCCGATCCAAAGGCATGACCTTCACGCGGATCTCGGCTTTCTTTAACGCCGTCAAGTCCCTTGCGATGGCGAACTCTCCGCCCAAAGGCCCCATGCAGGGCATCCTGCAGAGGAGCTTCTCGATGAAGCTGCTGCCGAAGACCTTGTGGAGGAGGAGATGCTCTCGGAGAGAAGAAAGGGGTCGCCTCGTTGACATCAAGAACAGGTTTTGCGCTGGGAAGGTCCTGATCAAAGACGTGATACGCTTAGAATCCTTTGTCGACGAGAAGCGCGGGGGCAGATCGGTCCTCTCACCTCCGCACCCCTCCTCCCCCGTCGGCAGCAGCCGTAATAGCTGCAGCTGCAGCACCAGTGGGTGGTCCGAGATGGAGTCCTCCTCTGGCTGCGACTCACTGCTATCGTTGTCGAGCCCCGTTCCCGACTTCCCCACCAAGCGCAACACGTCACCTGACAAGAACATACGACCCAACAACCTCATCTCCACGAGCCCAAAGGTCTGTTATTTGCATTACCCACATTTAGCTTTCGCGAATTTATTGGTTGGTTTCCGAGTTCGGTGCAGTCGATCTCCGATCTCATGAAAATCTCACGACTCGTCTTTGTTAAAACGTCATAATCAACTTCCCTTTTTATGCTTTGGAGTGATGGAAAGCACGATCAAGATGCCAAATAGCAGCATTTCTTCTCTTTTTTTACCAATATTGTAGCTTCAGTAGTGATTGGTGAATAACGGCCATCCAATCAACGTGGACCATACCCACCAACCAGAATCAATGAGGCCGTTCGCCCATCACATGTCAAGGACGTACTTATGGAGCCCTCCTTCGGTTTATCGCTTCCATTATTTGCTTTAACCTGCTTACTGCCAAAAAGCGCAGAGCTCTCCAGTCTTTACCCTCTTCTTATTTTTACTCCACGTCCTATTTTTGTCGTTTTCACCAGCCTCTTCGCTTTCAAGAAATCCCCCTGTGGAAAAATAAACAAAGCTAAACATTTTACTCGTTTGTTAAGCTATTCCTTTTCGATTATTTATGATACGCCCCGGTGCCGACAGGCAATCGTCGAATTTTTAATTGCTTTTGATGTTGGCCTACGAAGTTCCAGAAATTATTGTTCGTAATAATTACATGAGCTTGTCCTTTCTCTTCAATAAACGCCAAACCAAACAGGTCGCTGACCCATCCACTGTGTGCACCCGTGCGTCTTTAGTTGCGTCGATTTACTTCATGCGCTGTTGTCTTTTCTGCCATCGAAACTGAAGCCAGACCCAACAAACAGGAAAATTCTCTAGTGATGGTGGTTGGTTTCTTGGCTGTGAACAGAAGGACGAAATCGAAGAACAGGATGCGGAGGATCACGTCGCGTGTCGTGGCTACGAGGAGAAGGAGCAGCTCAGCCCAGTCTCCGTCATGGACTTCCCCTACGAGGAGGAGGAGGAGGAGGAGGTGGCGTCAGAAACGGCGGAGGCATCGCCTTCGTTCCAGCAGAGCCTCGTCAGCATCGAGAGTACGGACGAACCATCCCGCAATTTGTTTAATCCCCCCGTCACGTGTCGCACGACCATCATCTTCACCGTCCATGTCCGATCGTACGGCTGGTGCAGCCGTGAGTTGGCATGGACGGGGAGGAGATCCTGCAGCGGACAACCTGTCGGATTCGGTGGCCCCTGCTTACTGACTCTCGTCGTTTTCTGATCTGCCAGGGACGAAGATGGAGATTCTAAAGAAGATCCGACGGTTCGAGAGCCTCGCGCTTCTGGTGGACCCCGTCGATCTTGATGACGCCATCTCGGAAGGGTCGGATGAGTTCGTGGACGGTGGAGATGAACTCGAGTCGATCGAATACGACGAGGTGCGCATCCGGGCAAGGGAGCTCGCGGATGAGGTTACGTTGTGGTGTTCCGCAGACGCAGCGGAACGCAGTAGCCAGGAGCTGGAGTTCTTCTCGCAGGGGCTCCGCGATTCCATCACGGACGATCCGACGGTGCAGGAGAGGCTTCTGCGGGCGGCGCGGAAGTGGACGGATGGGATGTTCCCGAAGGAGGTAGCGAGCAGGGAGGCGTTGGTGAGGGAGATGGACTCGAACGGACGGTGGATATGTGGGAACGAGGTGGACGAAGGGGTCGGTGCGGATCTGGAGGGGGAGGTTCTCGGGTGGTTGTTGTTGGAGTTGGTGGAGGAGCTATTTCTGGACTAAAACGTAATCGAGAGAGACTAGGGTTTGTAACACGGACAAATTGAACGCAGGTCCAGATCCTTTTTCTAATGACAATGATGCCCCTCTTGGGTCGCGGATGTTAATTTTCGTGGGTGCTTAGTCATAGTCGACGCACAAGAATGTAACATCAATTTTCATTAGTTACATCCCATTTGTTTTTTTTTAAATTCAATTCCTAAGATGCAGAGTCTGATGATAAGCTTGCACAATGTACATTACTTGACGGCATTGCCAGCGGGGAAAAAGTTGGATTGAAAATAAATGATATTTTGATAATTAAAAAATAGGAAAAAAAGAAGTATAATCCTTAAAGCAAGGCACCTACCAAAAGTCACTGCTAAATCTTTTGGCCCGTGAATTATTGGTTGTTGAGTATTGTTCTACAAAGGAATACAATGATTGATGAGTGGTCATTGTTTCTCTTACCTTATCCCTTCATTCATTCAATGGGCGTGATATTTGTTGTGATTGGCAGGTGGGCTATTTAAGTTGTAAAGGTTCAGCAGCAACGCCTACTTTACTTTCCTTCCTCCTAATGGTAATGGAAGCAACCACTTGCACCAAATATATTTTCTTTGTACTTTAGCTCTGCCTGTTGTTTGCACATTGAATAGGACCGGCACCAATTGAAAAGAGGCGAGCACATGATGGGCAGACCCACCTTGTTATTAATTTGCATATGCACGCTCTTTGCATGATTGTGGCTTGCCATTATGGTAGATGATCTAGTTGCACTATTTATAATTGTTGTTCTTTTGATTGGACTAGTATGTGCATTTCTCTAATCATTTGTCTTCAGAATCTCCATCAAACCAAAAAGCTCAAATGACTCCAGATTGAACAAGGCAAAGATGATACTTAGTGGGAGCATGAATTATGATTCAGTGCAAGATCGACAGCACCAATTTTATTACATGAATGCATGTCTAGACTTTGTACTTTCTGGTAAGGAAGCTTGCAAGGATGTCGCAAGGACGTAAATATCATCACCATATTTTTGGTGGAATCAGATAGCCCATTTCACCCAAACCCTCATCTCCTCTTTTCTCTTCTTTCTCGGGTGGTCGATCCCTCTCCTTCCGTCACTATATTATATCGTCTTGTCACTGCTCCATCATCGTCATGCATAGCTACACCATCTCTGTCGTCTTATGTTGCATTAACTTCATTTTTATGATGTTATTGTTGTTTACCATATACTCTATATCACCACAACCTTCGCAACACCATCGTTGTTGCCCCTCAACATTCAGTACCACCATCGCCACTACCACCACCATTTTTTTATGTTTGTTGCAACAAGTTTGTGGAGTATGATGAAACAACCAAGAGAAAAACATGATAAATTGGAAGTGCGATTGTTTATGGTATGAAAAAACGAATATTTTTAAATAATTATTAAAATATTCCTAATTAATTAAATATGCTTGACGTTCTATTATTTAAAAATACCACCTATCGGCACATGAGGTATCAATTTTAGGGGCAACCCATTCTCCCATCTTTCCTTTCCCTCCCCCCTCCATTTTTCATTTCCCTCCCACCTCTCCCTTAAATATAAACTTAAGCCCTACTATATAATGAGCCAAAATAACTTAGTTTGGCAATACTCTAAAAAAATTTATAGTGTACATACTAACAATTCTCAAACCTGCTGTGTAATTAAATAATTAAAGTTATATTAATAATTATTTTAAAAGGTCCTTTTTTATTTTCAATTTTCTGGCGATCCTTTTTCAAAGATTCTGCATATGCATACTCATTCTCAAAATGATAAGATGCATACGCATATACCCATTTTCTGAGCCAACCCCTTTTCAATTATTTTTTATCGCAATTTCATAAATATTTCTTACGAATAAATTTATGCTCATCATCAGAATGATAAGAATACGTGGGGTATAACCTAGTATTATCCAATTTTTTTGGAGAGAAGTGTATCTTATAATTTAAATAATCAATAGAAACTAAATATGAAGACATTCACCATGACATATTAATAATCTCAGCATTCCATATTTTAATATCTACTCATTTAAAATGCATATATTCTATTAAAATCATAGAAAAATTACAATTTTCAAGAAATAAATTAAAATAGTTTACAATATTCTATTGTATCCATTTCCTTAGAATTCTTTCTAGGCCTCCTCCTCCTCCTTCACCTCTTTTGTCGTTTCCTTTGGCATTATCTCATGTTTTCTTATGGCTATCTTCATTGTTGTTCTTTTTTGCCTTTTTCTTGATATTCCTTTCTAAATGCATTAGTGATAAATCCCATATTTATCATCGTAATTTATCAATATTTTCTCTCTATCCTAAGTTAATCACCCACAATTGATAATAATTAACATTTAATATTAATTTGTGTGTTGTAAGTAACTAACCCTAATTATATAATATTATTTAATCCTAATATTTTGCATTTATTTATTATAAAAAATCCAATAAAAATAGTATAATATTGTACATAAATAATATAACATAACAAATCAAAATATAAAAAAATAATAAAATAAAAAGAAAAATGTTTATTTGTATTTTATATCTATTTGAATTTTATATATGTACAAATGACCTCTGATCTCTTTGACCTCTACCTTAAAGTTGTAGATCTCATTGAGATCTACAACTTTCATATTCACAACTTTTTCTAATATAATTCCTTTTTAATTACTTTGCATTTTATTGTATTTTATTCGCGTATATGAATTATCATTAGGCTACGTGGCGCATTCTCCACCTGCCACACAACCCAGCTTTATCGACATCCCTGCCCATCTTATGAGCTGTCTCATCATCAGATCCGACGGTTGTAGACCACTTACCTGCTCGCATCATAGCCCTCTGATCTCATCGATCAGAGCTATCTTAATCGTTCACAAGCGCCCAATTGGGGGTAGTTCGATTAAGATCGAGAGATGTGATCTTTGCCTTCAACCTCCAGCCATCCTCCCCTTCTCTTGAAACCGCCACAACCGACCAACTTCACCCAATAACGCTGACCTCCACACACACCTTCTTCCCTCAAAACCTCCACCAACCTCTAGCCCTATCATCACTTATCCACACACTAACCTCCCATCATCTCCAACAACCTCCATTTCTATGTCTAAGGTCGTTGAAAATTCCTCGAAACCACCTATAACCTCCACCTTCTCCTTTTCAAATACTCCACCGCTACCTCAAGCGACAGTTGTGCACTTTATGTGAGGTTCCACCTAGCCTCCTACTCTTCGTCGTGACATGATTGAAGAGTGAATGGAGAGCGACAATGACATTCGATCTCCGGTGCGACCCATGGTCGGAGTAGCCATGCATGACTGCTAGCTCAACCGTTCGAGCTTAGAGTCACGACTTGACACTTGAAGCAACGACCCAAGGATCGCCATGATCCTCAACCCAAGAAACCACTCTGCCTGCGTTCTTCTTCAATTAGGTAAATCTCCTTTTGCTTATTTTATTTCATTTTCTCCGAATTAATTAAGCGCCTTCAATCAGCTCCACCTTCGATTAACCTGACCCCAAGAATCTTTGACCATCCCTCACCTTCGCGCAACGAACCACTGATGAATCTGCGATTCATCATCATTATTCATTTATTTTAGCTTAAAATCCCTTATAAAACACCTACATAAAACACTAACTCCATATTCTTACTAACTTGCATCTGTATGTAAATATTGTACACTCCTTACAAATTTTAACCTAAAATAAATAAAGAAAGAAAGAAAGGAAAAATAAAGAAAAGAAAAAAGAAAAAATATAAATAAAAGAAAATAAAAAGGAAGACTGTATACAAGCTGACCCAAACCCCGAGAGAAGGTCAAGACTTGACCTGATCGATCAGGAATAAAGTAGGGGGAGATAAGGGTCCTTAAGCAGAAAATCAAAAAATAATGTGTGTTGTTGTTAATACTTCTCACTTATTTTGTGTATATATATGTATAAAACTGACACTAATTTATTTGTACCTTAATTGACCTCAAATCAAATCACGTTCAAAACCAAAGTTGTAAATAAAAATGTGTTCTAATTAATAAAAATAATTGCACAATTAAATCATGTACAGAATAAAAGTAACCGCATTTGGAAAAAGCCACTAAATACTAATTGAACGACGAATTTCGGCTCCATATGAGCTCAAATTGAATCAATCTTACTTCCATTGGATTCTAAATTAAATTATCTTCAAAATGGCTATATTTTCATAATTTTTGGAGTTACGTTGAAAAGTTAGTTTTCTGGGGTGGTTTGTGCAATTTTCCCATGTATTTTGTGCATATTGTGTTTGTATATATTTGTATATTATTTTTACTAATTATTTAAAATAAAAAAATTAAAAAATTAAAAAAATTAAAACAAAAGGCTAATTTCCTCATTTACCCTTTTATATAATATCATATATGTATATAGTATATGTATATAGTTGATATTTTTGATTAACCACCATAAAAAAATAAAAAATAACATTTTTAATTCAAATAAATAAAGTGAGGAAAATTCAGAAAAAAATATAGATAATTTTGTACATAGTTTTATCTCTTTTATTTTGTCTTTTTTCATCTCTCTTATCTCTTCCACCAAAAAAAATTGAAAAATTCATTTCAAATTTCATCTCTGATCTATTCCACCAAAAAATTCAAAAATTCGAAATTCATCTCTATCTTCTCTATTTATATGGCTCCTTCTCCCTCATTTCAACTTGATCAATCTTTAGAGAGAGGATCCCGATCTCTGAGAGAAAATTTCGTCGAGAATTGTGCCTAGCCTCCGAGCCGTCCGGTGACAACGAGTCGGCCTTGTCGAGACGATCACGGTCCTTTTCTGCTCCTAAGGTGAGATCCAAATTTTTCTTATTTTTATCTAGATTAATCGTAGTTTATTTTGTCGTATTTTTTCTCTCGTTGTCATTTTTTATCTAGATCTTAAAATCCACCACGATTTATTCCGCTACCGACTCGATTTTTCATCTCACTTTCTCGATCTCCACGCGTTCTATTTCTCTCGTCCACGATCTCTCAACTCCGGTCGCGTACGGTGGCCGGAGATCGGATTCAAATCCCTCATCTCCGTCGAATCTCCGTTCATTTTTCCAATTTGTAAATAAATAAAAAACTATTTGTTTTCTTTATCCTCTAACGTTTGTTTTGCAGGGTCATATAAAAATAAAAAAATTAAAAAAATATAAAAAAAGAATTTCTTTATCCCTTTTTTCTCTTATTTTTTAGATTTGCAAAAAAAATAAAAAAAGTTTTCACTATTTACATTAGAAACAAAAAAATAAAGTAAAAAAGGGGGCGGGCCATCCTCCACGTGTCGCCGCCCCCCCCCCCCCTGGTCCTCCTGACCAGCCATCTTCTGCCGCGACCCCCTTCCTGGAATCCAGCGCAACCACGACGACCACCGCCGATCGAGCCTCCACAGTTGTGCTCCCTCCACGCCGCCCCTCCTCGCGGTCGGCCAGAGCTTCCTGTGCACCGCACTGCCAGCGGGAGTCCTCCACCGCCAACGCGCCACCGCGGCGTCCCTCGTTCCGCCCTACTCCACTACAGCATGGCCCGCGCGCATCGCAAAGCCGCGTCGATCCCTTCTAGGCCAACCCCGATGGCGCACCCCTCCTCCAGGAGTCCTTCAACGCCTCCGCGTCGCCCGAGCCCCGCGCTGGGCTGCACCACCCAGAGCAGCTCTGCCTCCAACCTTCCAGCATCGCCGCGACCAGAGCCTCCTCCTGATTCTGCGCCGCCTGAGGCCGTTGCCCCTTGTCCTCCCTCCTCAGACCCGCCTTCCGCCGATCCGCGCCGCCCCCCTTGCGTGGAGAAGAAGCAAGGGGTGGCGGCCCCTGTTGCCTCCCCATCTACTGTGGAAAAGAACGAACCCTAGGGAGGGGGCTTTGGATTAGAAAATATTATTTAGAAAAATTTCAAGTTCAGCCCCGGATATTTCTGAAATTACTACAGAGCCTCCGCCACTTCAAGAATTTCTCTTGGAAAAATTACAGTTGCGCCTCAAAGTTTTTTAAAATTTACCAAAAAGTCCCTACTAGAGCCTCAAGCACATGACATGCACATGGTATATAGGTAAAACTGCACCTTCTCTCTTGTGCTTTATTTTTATTATTTAGTGGATGCAAAAACAAAACTTATTTACATTTTGGTCCCTAAACTGCAGAACAATAATTTGCTTGTTCTTTTCATTGAAATAAATATTTTTATTAGTCCAAAAATTTTGAGGAAATTATACTATGTTCCTGATGTGCATATCCATCTAGAATAAAATTTTCATTACATTTTGCCTTCATTTATTATTAATAAAAAATAAAAAGCATGCCATTTTTCCTTATTTGAAATTCCAAAATTCATAAAAATTCTAATATTAGTCCAAAATTTTCAAAAAAATAGAGTAGTTGTATTTCATTGTCTTTTAATTTATGACCAATTTTCAAGCATTAATTATTTATAAAACCCTAAAAAATGAAAAATTATCAAAAAACTTTTAAAAATCATAGAAAATTCAAAAAGAAATCCAAAAAATGTGATTTCAGTTCATGTTTGTAGATAATTGCTTCTAGTTTGTCTTAAAAATAATTATCAGGAGTTTTGGTCAATTAAAAGATTTTTAAGTTGTAAATTACTCTAGGCTTTTCATATTTTCACATTTTCTCACTGTTTGTTATTTAGAAAAATAAAAAAAAAACATCTGAAAATTCCACAAAAATTCTCAAAAATATTTCAAAACTTTTAAAACCCAAAAATATTTTCTCTGCATTTTTGTGAGCATTTTTGATAAATTGGAAAATTACAAAAAGAGTTGGTGTGCGTATCTTTGATCTTGTGAATATTGCTTCGTCTTATTTTTGAAATAAAAAATTACAAAATCAAAATCTCTAAAAAATCGAAAATCAGAAAATAAAAAATTAAAAAAAATTAAAAAAAATAAAAAGATAAAAAATTCATAAAAACCATGGATAGTTGTCCTTTGAGATTCTTGTTTTCTCTTAATTGTTTTCGATTAATTGAATACCCCTCGGGATTTATAGCCTCCCTGAGTTCGACCCTGTCCTCTATACAGGTTAATAAGTAGCAAAAATAAAAAATATATATTTTTTGTTGTCACGGGTTTTTGGGGATAACAACGACGACACAACTACTATTTACCAATCATTAATTATCCGATCCCCTCAAGAATCGCTAACAACAAAACGACATTGCCATTGCTGGGGATATAATTATAAAATAAAATAAAGAAATTCCAAACCCTCCGAGATTCCGTGCACAACAAAATGGCACCGTTGCCGGGGAGGCACGGTGAGGGTAGTTAGGTTTCTCTTTTGACCTGCTATTGTTGGTTGTAAATATCTGTTTACATTTTTGCCATTCATTCCATTGTTCATATCCACTGCATTCATTTCATTTCTTCTTTCTTTTCTCTTTATTTGATAATTGTATTTCTTATACATTCTCTTTTCTTTTTCTTGCGAGGGCCCGCAGAGAGTGGGAGGCGATCCTAAGAGAGCCGAAGCACCAAGCGACGTGGAGGCGGCTTGATTCTTCACCAAGACACAGGATAGCGTGAGAAGAGGAGAATTATTTTGTTCCCATTTGAACTCTGTAAAAGGACATTCATTTGTTGTGGGGTCTGTTTCGCAAAGTGCCAGTGTACTTGGGGGACCTCACCAGTTTTGTTTTCATCGTCTTATTTTTCTTTGTTTCCCGCGGATTCCGTGAGCTACCTCTTGATTGCTTTAAATAATTTACTTGAGCCATGTAATTAATTATGTCCAAACACCCTAAACAAGATATTTTTGTGCCTATAGAGTAGAGCGTAATTTGGACTTAGTCAAATTAAGTTGTTCTTGCTCGTTAATAGAAGCTATCATCTTGGACGGTTCACTTGCATTTGCATATAGGATAGTTTATTTAAATTCTGCACGGATCACTTGCATGTAGAGTGTTGGCGACAAGGTACGCATCTCTAACCTCTACATGCATCATTGTTTTTAATCGTGCATTGGCATTTCCGATCTCATTTCTTGTTTTCACTCACATAAGTTAAAAAGGAAATTGGACACTCGGTAGGCGATTCTTTGAAAATATTTTTAACCAAGTGATAACTGCTAAAGAAAACTCGACCCTAAAAAAATACAAGGAAAAATCATTATTTTGGGGAGAGTAACCCCCTCATTGTATTCGTTTTAACTTGCTCGCGTACACACTAATGTTAGTACCCAAATCCCATAATTCAACTTAAGTCTTTTTACAACTTTGTCATTACCACCTAACTCTAAAACATACAAGATTAAGAGATCGAACCTTCACGATCTACACATTGCGTTGAGTTGGTGAACTGGGGGTTTTGTATTGCTTTGATTGCTTGTGTGCATACTCGATCCTTCTGTGCATTTGCGCCTTTTTCTCCATATCTTTTGACTTGACCACTCGTACTCTCCCGATCCTGCCTTTCGTTTCAGAGATGGCCGACTAGAGTTATTTTAATCTGATCTTCGCGGATACTTCGTACTCTCCAGACGATCCACCTTCCTTTTTCCAGGAGGACTTTTCTCCTGATTTTTGTGCATATCCGCCTAACCCATTATTTTAGGAATCGGAGGACTTTGATTTTTACCCACCCTCATTCAACCCACCTGATCCTGGGATTTTGGAGTCATCTTTCATGATTTCCATACTTAAGACATTGAACCAGATGATGGAGCATATGAATTCGAGGATTAGCAATCTATTTAACATAAATGAGAGCCAGAACGCTGCTCCACTATTTGAGGATATGGAATCACTTGAGGATAATCATGAGAGCTTACAATCGCCCAAAATACAAAAAAATGAGAAATTTTTAAAAATCCAAAAAGATTCTGGGAGACACATTATTGATTCATTTTGTGAGTAGAGGACCCAAATGCCCAATCATTTATTCATACATATATCCACCACATGTCCCGACCTTGACCCCGAGGATTCCATTATACAGACTTCTCTTGGCAATCCTCGTGTAAATGTTGATCCTGACCTCCTCCCTTGTATGGATGAGGTCCAAAAATTCAAAAAAATGTTGACTGAACCCGAAGTGGTGGCCACCCTTCATGAGATCATTAAAGCCCCACTTAAACATGCTATGACAGATTTATCTACTGCTCAACACAAGAAGAGAAAGCGAAGAGGGGGGGGGGATGAAAGCGGGAATTCTCAGTGAGCTATACGCTCTTGCTTCCTTCCTGCCCTCTTCTTCCCCGCCTTCTTCTACAGCTCTTTCTAGTCTTCTGGTCATCTATAGCTTTCCCCTCCCTTCTTTCCTGAGCCTTTTTCGAATATATCAAAAAGCTCGTCGACATCACTCTAGTACGACCCGACCTGCGGGCCGCGTATACGCCCCATCACAGAAGGACGCATAGGCAGAGCTTAGTTATTAATAGACGGTCGTGGGAGTTAAGGAGATGTGAGTGAGTTTAGGCCCCATCTCACTTAGATGAGGGAAACCTCACTGGAGAAGATCTGAGTGTCACATCTTGACCATGGCCACTGCCTACGCCATCTCCCACCGTCCGTATTTTAAGAAAGGGAACACTGCCACACCTCTTGTGAGTTGCTCCATATCTGGCTATTCTGGTGATAACACTCTCCTTGACGGTGGTTCTTCAATCAATATAATACCCTTCTCTATGGTACAATCTCTTCATCTTGGGCCTCTCAAGAAAACCAAGATGATAGTTCAATTTGCTGATGGTTCTATCAAGAGGTCGAAGGGTATTCAAGAAAACGCTGTCATTCTCATTCAGGGCATGAACTTCACTTCTGATTGTGTCGTAATGCCCATGGAGACCTCCGCCCCTGTGGAGTACACTCCAATCATCCTGGGACGACCTTTCCTCGCCTCTACGGGAGCCGTTATTGATTATGGTTCATGAGAGATTCGCTTCCGTTCTGATGTGGGGAGCAATGTGTTGATCACTACACCTACTACTGTCCAGAGACTCGCATCCCATGAGAGCCCACCTATTTTAGCCGACCCCAAGGAATTTGACCTTGATGATAATATCAGATATTCTTATTATCTGTTGGATGATAATGAAACCCAATAATTCCTCATGAAGGAGGAAGACTCGGAAAAAATAGATCTTGGAGTTCCCCTTTCTTGTATGTGGAGATGCATTGATGACATCCACAGAATTTACACGACAGACACCTTAGAGCGGAAGGTAGAATCTAAGACTAGACATGACGAACATGATTCGACTACTTCCACTGATGAGTCTATTCCTATTCACCCTGATTCAGATGAGACCGATTAGGCCAAATTTGATTTGATTGCTTTTATAAAGGAATCTGGGCCTTTTGATAAAGATGATGATTCAGTAGAGGCTCGCCAGGTTGAAATTGATCCCACTTTTTCGGATAATGAATTCGAGCCATTTTACTTTGATGTTTGTGAGACTTCTCAGGTCGGACATGACCATACTACTTCCAATAATTGGTTTAGGCCTGCACAATCTGAAACCGTTGAGGATACATTCTTGGTCGATCCTACTCAGTTTATGTCTAATGATGATCCCAATATCGACCTACATCTTGTCAAATCCATACCTCAGCAGTACCGCAAGAAGGTTCGCTTTCGACCTTCTTGACCTTTGTACATCCACTCCTCTTGTATATCCTTTTGTTTCACTCTTTCTTCTCCCGTTTTATCATTCACCCCTTTTCCTTGTGTGTATATATGCTATACTTAGGATGTGCTTTATCCTAAGTATGGGGGGGTGAATGATTTATGTTGTTCATATTCGTCATGTTCATCACTCTTGTTGTTGCCTATACTTAGGGATACTCTACTCTAAGTATGGGGGGGGGGGTGATGTTGTTCATATCGTGTCTTTTTATTTTTGAGTCTGTACATTCTCTTCATCGATTTTCCCCTTTTGTACGCTCCAATATACTTAGGATTACTTGATCCTAAGTATAGGGGGGATCACCAACTTCTCTTCTTTTTATCCTTTCTTTGAGTCATTGTAGCATAGGAGTCTTTTCACTTTTCTATACTTAGCACGAGTTTTGTCTTCCTTTTTCGCTCTCTGATAACTATGAGGACATAGTTTGAGCTAAGTATAGGCGGGTGTCGTATATATTGTATATATACATTAGACATAACTCGTACTTTTAAATACGTTTATTTGGAGGGTTATGTGTATAATTTTGTAAAATCCACGTGTGTAAAAAACAAAACAAAACAAAAAACAAAACAAAAACAAAAAAACAACAAAACAAAAACAAACAAACAAACAAAAAAACACAAAAATAATTAAAAAAACAAAAAAGAGATCTTGTATATATTTGTATATATTTTTTCCTTTAAAAAAACTAAAGAAACATAAATCTATAAAAATTTGCATAAGTCAACAAAAAAAATCTTTCTTCCACATCTGCATTTTTCCTCCAAAAAATCCATAAAAAGTTCAAAATTAGAAAATTGTTTAATTTTTTTCTTTTTACATGTGCATCATTTCTTTTTTAAAAAAATTCTCTGTAATGTTCATATTTTGCATGTGCATTTTTCAGGATAGTATTGATATTTAAACTATTTCTGGAATAAAATTGAAGAATGGAGCTTAGTTGGACCTTAATCCACCTAATTTTCAGAGGAACTTCACCGAGAAATAGGATTTTAGAAGCTTCAGGTCTCTGGCTTAATTCTTTGAGTTCTACATGACAATGTGCAGCGTTTGACTCTTAGTGTCTAACCTGGTCTCTTCATTCTGGGTATAACTTTGGAATAGGGAATAAATTTGTACTCTCGCACTATGCACTTAGCTCAACTCAGACGGGATGTTGGAAGACTGTGTGAGTTTCTTTTCTGGTAGCGTGGAAATCTAAAGATCGGAGTACGTGTTGAAATAAAGCTTCGGAAAATGGATGGATGGCTGGGCAAAATTTTTCTAAGACCCCAAAAATTGTACGGAAACAAAAAGATTCTATATCCGTAGGGCACAATAAGATCCAAGCAGAACCACAAAAAATCCAAACACAAAGAAGCCACTACCAAATAAATATCTGACCAAAAAGGTCCAAGCTTCAAGAAAACCTACAGATCTTGGTGGAGACTCGGCTACACTGGCCAGCTTCACAAGGAGAGGTGACTACACTGGCCATCCTCCAGTTCTTTTCTCCTTCTTCTAACTTCTCCCCCAATTCGATTGTGAACACAGCGCAACAGACCTTAGAAGGAAATACCTGACTCCCCGAGGACAAATTACTGGAGAGGAGATTTGCATGGTAGTCCGGCATTCTGGATGGGAAGAGCTAAAACCTTTCACACACATGAGTCGATTGTTCAATGTTCATAGGGTATACTATGGGAAGTGGATTAATCTAAGATGACTTCTGAGCCAAAACTGTGACAATGATGTGTATAACTTGAAGGCTGTCGATTTTAAAATTCTAAGTCTCACAGAAGTTCTGACACACTAATAATCCAAAGGTCCAACAGAGCTCCAAACTACAATTTTATGAAGATAAGTTTAATACTCAATATTGTCCTACTTTCTTTATTTTCCCTTTCTTTTTCCTTTTCTTTTTCTTCACTTATTCTTTCAAATAAGTGTTTGCTAAGGGACTAGCAAAGGTAAATCATATGGGGACGATGAATCTGCGATTCATCATCTTTATTCATTTATTTTAGCTTAAAATCCCTTATAAAACACCTGCATAAAACACTAACTCCATATTCTTACTAACTTGCATCTATGTATAAATATTGTACACTCCTTACTAATTTTAACCTAAAATAAATAAATAAAGAAAGAAAGGAAAAAAAGAAAAGAAAAAAAAGAAAAAATATAAAGAAAAGAAAATAAAAAAGGAAGACTGTATACAGGCTGACCCAAACCCAGAGAGAAGGTCAAGACTTGACTTGATCGACCAGGAATAAAGTAGGGGGAGATAAGGGTCCTTAAGCAGAAATCAAAAAAATATGTGTGTTATTGTAAATACTTCTCACTTATTATGTATATATCTGTATAAAACTGACACTAATTTATTTGTGCCTTTATTGACCTCAAATCAACTCGCATTCAAAACCAAAGTTGTAAATAAAAATGTGTTTTAATTAATAAAAATAATTGCACAATTAAATCATGTACAGAATAAAAGTAACCACACTTGGAAAAAGCCACTAAGCACTAATTTAAAGACTAATTCTGGCTCCATATGAGCTCAAATTGAATCAATCTCACTTCCATTGGATTCTAAATTAAATTGTCTTCAAAATAGCTGTATTTTCATAATTTTTTGAGTTATGGTTGAAAAGTCGGTTTTCTGGGGTGGTTTGTGCAATTTTCCCATGTATTTTGTGCATATTGTGTTTGTATATATTTGTAAATTACTTTTACTAATTATTTAAAATAAAAAAATAAAAATTAAAAAAATTAAAACAAAAAGGCTAATTTTCTCATTTACCCTTGTATATAATGTCATATATGTATATAGCATATATATATAGTTTCTATTTTTGATTAACCACCATAAAAAATAAAACAATAACATTTTTTAATTCAAATAAATAAAGTGACAAAAATTCAAAAAAAAGATAATTTTGTACATAGTTTTATCTCTTTTATTCTGTCTCTTTTCATCTCTCTTATCTCTTCCACCAAAAAAATTGAAAAATTCATTTCAAATTTCATCTCCTATCTCTTCCACCAAAAAAATCAAAAAATCAAAATTCATCTCTATCTTCTCTATTTATATGGCTCCTTCTCCCTCACTTCAACTTGATCAATCTTTAGATAGAGGAGTCCGATCTCCGAGAGAAAATTTCGTCGAGAATTGTGCCTAGCCTCTGAGCTGTCTGGTGACAGCGAGTCGGCCTTGTCGAGGCGATCATGGTCCTTTTCCGCTCCTAAGATGAGATCCAAATTTTTCTTATTTTTATCTAGATTAATCGTAGTTTATTTTGTCACATTTTTTCTCTTGTTGTCATTTTTTATCTAGATCTTAAAATCCGCCACGATTTATTCCGCTACTGACTCGATTTTTCATCTCACTTTCTCGATCACCATGCATTCTATTTCTCTCGTCCACGATCTTTCAACTCTGGCCGTGTACGGTGGCCGGAGATCGGATTCGAATCCCTCATCTCCGTCGAATCTCCGTTCATTTTTCCAATTTGTAAATAAATAAAAAAACTATTTGTTTTCTTTATCCTCTAATGTTTGTTTTGCAGGGTCATATAAAAATAAAAAAAATTAAAATATATATAAAAAAAGAATTTCTTTATCCCTTTCTTTTCTTATTTTTCGGATTTACACAAAAAATAAAAAAGTTTTTTATTCACTGTTTACATTACAAACAAAAAAATAAAATAAAAAAGGGGGCAGGTCGTCCTCCAGGCGTCGCCGCCCCCCCGTGATCCTCCTGGCCAGCCACCTTCTGCCGCGCCCCCTTCCTCGCCTCCAAGGCAACCGCGGCGGCCACCGTCGATCGAGCCTCTGCAGTAGTGCTCCCTCCACGTCGCCCCTCCTCGTGGTCAGCCAGAGCTTCCTGTGCGCCGCCCTACCAGCGGGAGTCCTCTACCGCCAACGCGCCGCCACGACATCCCTCGTTCCGTCCTACTCCGCTACAGCGCAGCCCGCGCGCATCCCAAAGCCACGTCACCCCCTTCCAGGCCGACCCCAACGGTGCACCCCTCCTCCAAGAGTCCTTCAACGCCTCCGTGCCACCCGAGCCCCGCACTGGGCCGCACCACCGAGAGCAGCTCCACCTCCAACCTTCCAGCGCTGCGCGACCAGAACCTCCTCCCGATTCCGTGCCGCTCGAGGCCTTCGCCCCTCGTCCACCCTCCTCAGAGCTGCCTTCCGCCGATCCGCGTTGCGCCCCTTGCGTAGAGAAGAAGCAAGGGGCAACAACCCCTGTTGCCTCCCCGTCTACTGTGGAAAAGAACAAACCCTATGGAGGGGGCTTTTGATTAAAAAATTATTATTTGGAAAAAATTCAAGTTCAGCCCCAGACATTTCTGAAATTACTACAGAGCCTCCGCCACTTCAAGAATTTCTCTTGGAAAAATTACAGTTGCGCCTCAAAGTTTTTTCAAATTTACCAAAAGTCCCTGCCAGAGCCTCAAACACATGACATGCACATGGTATATTGGTAAAATTACACCTTCTCTTCTGTACTTTATTTTTATTATTTAGTGGTTGTACAAACAAAACTTATTTACATTTTGGTCCCTGAACTGCAGAATAATAATTTGCTTGTTCTTTTCATTGAAATAAATGTTTTTATCAGTCCAAAAATGTTGAGAAAATTATGCTATGTTCCTGATGCATATCCATCTAGCATAAAATTTTCATTGCATTTCGCCTTTATTTATTATTATTAAAAAAATCAAAAACATGTCATTTTTCCCTATTTGAAATTCGAAAAATCATAAAAATCCAAATATTATTCCAAAAATTCTAAAAAATTAGAGTAGTTGTTTTTCATTGTCTTTTAATTTCTGACAAATTTTCAAGCATTAGTTATTTATAAAACCCAAAAAATTGAAAAATATCAAAAATCTTCTAAAAATCGTAGAAAATTCTATAAAAATGTAAAAATTGTGATTTCAGTTCCTGTTTATAGATAATTATTTCTAGTTTGTCTTAAAAATAGTTGTCAAGAGTTTTGGGTACTTAAACGATTTTTAAGTTGCAAATTACTCCAGGCTATTCACATTTTCACATTTTCTCATTGTTTGATTTTTAGAAAAATACAAAAACATCTGAAAATTCCACAAAAGTTCTCAAAAATATTTCAAAACTTTTAACACCCAAAAATATTTTCTCTGCATTTTTTGAGCATTTTTTATAAATTGAAAAAATTACAAAAAGAGTTGGTGTGCGCATTTTTGATCTTGTGAATATTGCTTCATCTTATTTTTGAAATAAAAAATTACAAAAATCAAAATCTCTAAAAATTTGAAAATCAGAAAATAAAAAAATAGAAATAAAAAAATTAAAAAAAGATAAAAAATTCACAAAAACCAAGGATAGTTATCCTTTAAGATTCTTGTTTTCTCTTAATTGATTTTCGATTAATTGAATAACCCTCGGGATTTGTAGCCTCCCTGAGTTCGACCCTGTCCGATATACAGGTTAATAAGTAGCAAAAATAAAAAAAATATTTTTTGTTGTCACGGGTTTTTGGGGATAACATCGACGACACAACTACTATTTACCAATCATTAATTATTCGATCCCTTCAAGAATCGCTAACAACAAAACAACATTGCCGTTGCCGGGGATATAATTATAAAACAAAACCAAAAAAAATCCAAACCCTCCGAGATTTCGTGCACAACAACCACTCACCTCTTCTTTTGTCAGACCCCTCTTCATCCCAGGCTTTCATCTCCGGTGGAGCCAGAGATGAACCCATCTAGGGCACCACGTTCTTCATGTCTGTCGCCCTCCCCTCCCCTCACCTTACACTGCAAGCACAAGCACCCATAGTCTGTTTTCTTACCTCGTAGATACCTGAAGATTCAATGGTCAAATGCTTTGAAGCACCTCCGTTCTAGAGCCCCCTCGTCGATGATGGGTCGTCGACAAGCTTCTCCACTCACCCTTAGTGCATCATCTCGCTCCACGAATCTTCGCCAACCTCCAATGGACCTTCTTTGACCCTCAACACTCGAGGAGGATCTCAGAGGAGTGCCTAGCGGTTCGTCGGAGTCCAGCCATCGCTGCCACAAAAGAGAAGGTGGATGGCTGAGCTACACGCTATAGCTACCGTTCGATCGCTATGATCGGACGACCTTGATTTTTCTCAAGCCTCGACACCGGGCTAGGAGGCTCAGTAAAATCGAGCTCTCTTTGAAGCATGGAGGTCGCATACATAGCCTCTACTCTTGCGACCAGCCTAACCCGAGCTCGACCCTATGCATGCATGCAATGCATGTGGGAATGCGGGTCATTTGCATCCAAGCCCATCTGCTTCTCCAAATTTGCATAAATACCCCCACGTAGGGGACATTCAATAAATTCCTAGATCGGTTTCTATTATTTGAATTTAAGTCCCTTTAGGGACTTGTTCATAATGTTTGAGTTATTCTTATTCTTGTTTTGCTACATTTATGCCCCAAGACTCAATCTCAGACAACTTGAACATATGAACTCCGATCGAAGTGATTTTAATTTCATTGTGATCCTTGTTATGGCTTCATTAATTCTCCCATTTGATGCTTAATCTTTAATTAATTAATTGGAGATATTATAGATGCTCTTAGTCATATGAAATGAATCTTGGCCTTTAATTAAGTGTTCAATTGGATCTATATTTAAATCAAATCTTTACTTAAGTTTGATAAATCGATTTAGGGCATATTAATGTGTATATTTGTATGTGCTAATGTTTTATCATTCTGTTAATTATGACATTATTTCTATCATGCATTTAAATTATGTAAAACTACATTTCATGTCATTTATGCATGCATTGTGATGTGCATTTAAATGTTGTCTCTTTGTTTTTGACCTAGATAAAATATCAATCGCTTAGCTTAAATACATTAAAAACCTTAATAATTGTATTATGTCTCATGTCCTTGTGATCGACCATGGAGTTCTCACGTTTATAAATTCGAGCCGAGTCCTCCTCGCGGAGACCTTCAACTAGATTCTGTATGATTCGCTAAGTGCCCGTATTACAACGAGTACAAATTAAGACATACACTTAGAGAGTTATCAGATGGCACCATTACCAGGGACACAACTTCATTAATATGATTATTTAGGTTTATATTTTTTAAGTTGGTTAGTATTTTATTTAGGTCATTATGTGATGTTATGTTTTATGCATTATTTACTCGTTTGATAATATTTGATATTTTATATATTCTCTTCTATGGTACGACCCATTCATAGAGGACGCTCATGGAGAATGGAGGTTGGAAGCTTTAAGGAGAGTTCCCATTGAGAGAAACTGCAGAAGATGTCTTCAAGCATTTCAAAGATTATATTGTTGTTTTGTTGTATATATTTGTGTAATTATTTTGGACTTGGACTTTGTTTTTGTGTGTTGGGTCTGTTTCACCGTCATAAGGGTGGGATTCAACTTGAGTGGTCGATATTAGGGTTTAGGCATGTGGCTTCTAGGGCTTCCTTAGATTAGATCTTTTGTGCTTGATCCGTAATATAGGTCACAGTAATTTCATCTAATGAGATTCACTATTCCTGAAGATTCTTGAGACACACTTAATCTATGTTCAACCTAGATCAAATTAATTTGATTCTTTTCCCGCTAATAGAATGCATGATTAGGTGCATTTTTTCATTGAATTGCATGTATTTTGACATATTTTTATATATCCAGTCCTGCATGTGCATGAAGAAAGATGGAATCACTATAAGTTTTTCTCTTGAGCGTACATCATGAGTTTTTACGTTTGCATGGCCTTTTCCTGTCTCCTTACCTGATGTTTTATCACTTAGGATCTAAAAGGAAATGTGACTGAACGATAGACGATGACTTATGTGCTCAGATTGATTAACTAAGTGATGGCCTAATTTCTAAAAATGGGAATGTTAATGCAAGTTGACCTATGGAGCTAAAATCAATCTTGCATTGGGAGAGCAAACCCCTCATTATTTCTAGGATTGTTTTACATGTTGAGAGATGAGGACACGTCCATAGGATAGTGCCCAAATCCTAGTTAAACCTAGTTGTAATGAATTCTAATTTTGGATTATCACCAATAAAAGAGACAAGATAATTAGACCATATTTTTGGTCTTCATTGTGTGTGTTGGTGAAATAATTGGGTTTGTTTGATCTTGTTTGACTCTGCTAAAACCTCCCAAAATCCTAGCTCTATATCATCTTGAGATTCGTTCATCTTGACATTCAGAGACCCATGGGGATCCATTTTCGTTCTGATTGTTCCCCTCGGGTCACCTATTTTCTTTCACTTGTTAGCTTAAGTATAGGGGACCCGAGTCCCTATCTTCCTATAACTGCATCTTTTTACTCACCATCCATCTAAGCCTCTTGATTTCTTTATGTACAAATCTTTATATTTAGCATGAGATATGGCTTCATATCACTTTTTGCTATGAGGATGTAGAAAAAGCTAAGTATGGGGGGGTGTACCATATATACTTTAGCCATGACTCATATTTTTAACTCTTTGGGCTATGGGTATCGTATTATGTTTTTTGAATTAGTTTTTATAAAAATATTTTGAAAATGATATTTGAAAACTTTATATATATTTGACATGGTTTTCAAATTTTTTACATGATTTGTGAAAATACAGATTGTTGTGTCTTGGAAAATTATTTGTAAAATATTTTTGAAAACCGATATTTATGTGGCAATTCCTAGACATTCCAAAAATTGTATTTTTTATTTCATAATTTTATTTATATTATTATTTTTATATTAAAATTAATTTGGAGAAATTTTGATACTGTTTTGTATTTTTACTCTCCATTTTAATTTTAACATAGTATCTTATCCCTAATTTAGGGTATTTTCCACTTTAAAATATATAAAAATAGCAAAATTCGCTAAATAATCACAAAAATAGTAAAAAATATTTAAAACCAAAAATATTTATTTCTACATTTTTTATTATTTTTAGTTATATTTATATATATATATTATATATTATTATATATGTACTCTATATATAGCTATATTGCTTATTATAAAAGAAAAAGAAAATACAATATATAAAAACACAAAAAGAACATATAAAAAACCAAAAAATCAAAAATAAAATGCAAAAATGAAAAAAAAAATAAAAAAATTAAAAACTAAAACCCACATTTTACTAATATTAAGTGCAGTTATATATATACATATATACATATACATATCCCTTATTTTTTACTTTTAAATAATATTGAGTGCTACACCGTGTGTTCCCTATGTTCGATACCCTATTATGCTTGTCATTATACGCATTTTTATAGGTCTTATAATAAATTTCGATTCACACTATATTTTCATTGCTGGTTCATTCTCGTGGGTTAATTGTTGAATTTAGTGGTTTTCTTGAGCGGTCAACACATCGATTACGGTTTCGCCTTGTGAAATCATATGATCCTCTAGGAAATCGTTATTTCAATGTTATATTATTTATGTACAATATTATACTAATTTTTAGTGATTTTTTTATAATAAAAAAATATATAAAATAATACACAATATTAGGGTTAAATAATATAATATAAATAGGGTTAGTTGCTTACAACACACAAATTAATATTTAATGTTAATTATTACTAAATCTTGGTGGTTAACTTAAGCTAGAGAGATTATATTAATAAATTATGATGATAAATATGGGATTTATCACCCCCTATACTTAAGCTAAGCTCATCCTCGAGCTAATAAATAAAGAATCAATCAGAGAATTAACTCAATTAGTGAGATCCCTAACATGTGCGTGTGAATAGACAAGGCTAGATTGATCCAGAACCCTTGGTTTTAGAGATCCTAAGATTATATGTTGAACCATGTCTTAATCAAAAGAGATTCAACTCCTCTAATTATTAGATTCTCAAGATACACACACACACATATATATATATATATATATATATATATATATATATATAAGAAGTATGACTCAGTGTTGACTGCACTCATAAGAGTAGACTCTAGATATCACCAATAATTCCAATCTCAGAAGCTCTCCTTAGGATCCGACCCTCAATTCTAGGGAATAAATCTAGTCTTGCTTCAATCCACCATATCTTTAGTTTGTCATGCTTAAAAGGTGTAGATGGAAGGCCAGATAATGGAGGAAAATAGGGATATGTCATTCTTTTTCTCTTCCTCTCATTGGAACAAGGTTATTCTCTCAAGTGTCAATACTCAACACAATTGTATATCTTTTTATTTGCCAATCAGTGTGTCCGTTAAAAGAGATTGAGTCGAATGTACTTGTTTTCTTGAGAGTACACTAGGGTGCATCTTTTTAAAGTATCTAATATACTGGCACCCAGACTTGTAGCATTGACGATGTAGAGCCCTTTTTGATATACTAGCCGAACTCATAAAAACCTAATGATTTTGGTTCAAGTGGACACTTAAAATGTTGGGAGTGATCGCCTTGAATGTAAGCTCATATGATGGAGCTTTGTAATGTAATGAGCTTTTCATCATTTTCGTTTTTCGTTTTCATTTTTTTGTGAGGGAAGTTCCCTTCTTTTTGGCTTGCTCCATTGCTTTTATCAAGGATTCACGTACACTGATCAACTTATTAATTATATGTCATCATACCCTAGCACTTTAGGTCAAAAAAGAGATAATATGAGAATCATGTCCCATAGTGGCTAAGTTGCTGACACTCAGGTTTCATGAAGCCCTCATTAGTTTTATCCCATCCTCGAGTATCATATAGATCAAGTCCAAATTCAAGCCTCAAATCCCAGTCTCTGCAGTGATACCTCGACTAATCTCAATCATGAATGCAGTCGTGCATGCGAGTGATAGTCAAATTCTATAAAGGAGTTTAAGCATGCAATATAGCACATATATCTTATAACTAGGGAAGTTTGAATTTTTAAGTCCAAGACCCTAATGATTAAGACATGATAACTCTAAGTCTAGAGACTCCTTAAACCAAGTGTTAAATATCATCTCAAGCCTCGAGTGCATAGTTGAAGTGTCAGAGGAGAACACCAATTAATAAGTCAAACTTTTTTTTACTTTTATATTTTTTTTATTTTTTAAATTAAGTTAGAGAGTTAAGTAATTAATTATACTCAATTAGACCCTTATCTTTGAAAAGATTTTTGAAAACTTTTTTACAAACGTTGTCACATATGTATTACAATTTTCCAAACATTTAACAAAGATTTTTAAAAACAAGTAAAACCCCATTTTTCAAATCCCAGTAAAATATTTTTTAAAACATAATTCATTAATAAGACTTCTATTTTTTTTGGGAATTTTATAAAATGATTTTATAATTTTTTGGCTTTTTTAAAGACAAACAGGGATTGGCCGTGCACTTTTTGATTTTAAAAAATAGGAAAATGGTATAAAATACAAATGTAAATTTATAACATGAACAAGCATGCATCCATGTACCTACTCCTATTTTTTGGTGATTTTTGAGCATGATAACTATTTTAATAAATAGAAAACAAAGCATAAAAATAATGGGCCTAGCAGGGGTATAACTACAATATAAATAAAGGCGAGGGTCCCAACGTAATTTTACCTAAAAGTTAACACTAATATTTAAATTTTATACATTAAAATACAATTATAATAACCCATGAGGGTTTAAATGCAATTTTCACAAAATAAAATGTGCGCTTGCAGGTGACTCTGACAGGGACTAAATTGCAATATATAAAATGTTCAAGGGGCTACCGCAATTTGTCCATAAGTTTTTAAACTACATATAATATTTCCAAAGCTTCTTAGCAAATACAATAAAATAGAGGGTGGTCTATGACGTTTACCCCTTTATGCGTCGGGATCCAGCCGTCCTGGGCTCGCCACGTGTCTGATCGTGCGACCTTCGTCTCATACGCCTTCACGGATAATCAACGGTCCAAATTAGATCTGGACCACTATTCTTGATCGAACAATGATGCGAGCCTTTATAAGAACCAGCAAGAATATGTCTCCGGTGGGCTTTGATCCGTTGTTCCTCTACGTTCGCCGGCCGTTCTCTCCTCCTATGAGCCCAACAGGTAGCTGGGCTTCCTCCGCGTACGGCTGTAGGGTCCTGGCGAGGAGACAGGGAGCCAGATGCTCCGACGAGGTTGAGTCACCTGGAGCAGCTCCTGATGATCGTTGAGGTCCTAGGGGCATCATCAATCCTGCATGTCGCAACCAAAGTACTCCTGGGTGAGAGGGCTATCTCCTCGACCCAGTGTTTACTGGAAATAACTAGGGATATGGAATGGAGGGGGGGGGGGGTGGGCGCTCCGGTGTGGGCGACGGAAGGAGCTTTGAGTCCTTGAATCAGGGCTTGATTCAAGGTGGTTATGAGGGGAATCAATGGAGAACGTGAAGGTGAATGAGATGGTATGGAAGTCGAATGGGTCGACGATCAGATCCATGTTATTTTGACCTGGAGTCTAAATTCCATGAATTTGGGGATTTTCGAATTGGGCGCTAATTGCCTGATTATCATTCAAATTAAAGCTACATAACATAAATTAAACTACAATATTACCTATAAATGATGGAAAACGGAGGCTCAACCGGCCTGAGAAGCCAGGAGCAGAACCAACTGGCGGCGCCTCTGACGGTGGGGTGGATTCACCTCCTCCTTACCTTTCCTTTGTTGCAAACCATGAGTTCTACCTTGCAGTCACCATGGAGAAGCTCATAGGAGTGGTTTGAGGGGTTAAAGACCAGTTAAGAGAGATAAAAAAGAAAAAGATGGCAAGGGTGGAATATTTATAGGCGAGGTTTCGAGGATTTTCGAGGGAGGATGGTGTGAGAAGGAGTGAGGGTTGGTGAGGATTCAGTGATGGGCAAAGATGAGGGACGAAGGGGCTACAGGAAGGTGGTGGTCTCGAGGGTAATGAGTGAAGATGGAGGTGTGGAGAAAATGACAAAGTGGCGGCCTCGTGAAGCTCTGATAGAAGTCAGAGGGTAGGCCAGAGTTGACCGAGGTCAACCAAAGGACGTGCCTGGTTGGTCCACGTGGACCAACCAGGAAATTCCAAGATGAAAATGCCTTGGAAAATAGATAATAAATAGTAATTGATATTATAATTTTAGGTTATAAAATAAATAATTTTTCTAATTTGTTGTAGTAATTTATGCATATTTTTATTCATTTTTAGAGGTGTTTATTTACAAATTACTTTTTAGGATATATAGGTATATTTACATATATTTTGTGTATTTTAATTTTATTTTGTATTTTTAATTTTATTATTTTCTTTTATTTTTTATATATTTACAACTTATTTTTATATACTTAAATATATTTTTATAATATTTTTCTGATATAATATACACACTTAAATAAATAGGTCTATTTATCATATATGTATAGTTATTGTATATTCATCTATATATTTTATATACATATTTTATTTTGATATTTATTTATGGTTTTATTTTAGTTTTAATATATACAAATATTATAAATAATATTTACAAAATTATAAAAACATAAAAAATAAAAATAATAAAGAATAAATAAAATGAATATTTTTATCAGGTTATAAAGTAGAGATCTAAAACCTAACTTTCACACCTTAAGTCCAAAAAATATGAAACCAACTTCATTAAATAGCTTATTAAAAGTTATATACAATTAAAGGATTTTGATACATTTTGAGTTTTTATTTGAGAGATATGGGTCTGTGAAGTTGGGATTTTGGAAACTTATACAGAGTATATCTTTTACACTGTATATTATTTTTGTACGAAATCAATTTTTTTCTATACATTATCTATAACTTTCATGTAGAAAGTTTCTTTATTTAAGATTTAAATAATAAAGAATAAAAAAGGTCCCACAGAGCAATTATTGGCCTATTTTGTAGAGTGATCTGTTTGTGTCTTCTGTACAATTTACCACCCTATCTCTCCCTACCTTATTCATTGTCAATTAAGTCATCATGATGAATGAGTCTCTGGGGCTAGGGTCACTTCAGTGTCCTTAACACTTTGCTCTTTTTCTTTTCTTTCCTTTATTCTTTTATTTTGGAAATAAATACTATAAACATATAATATTTTATATAGTATTTGGTACAAACTAATGAATGTTTATTTCGATAAATTAATGATATATGCATGCATTCAGCTAGGGTTTAAAGTCCAAAATGAAAGAATGGAGGTGATGAAATGGAGATTCACCACCCTCCTATACTTGACTTTGTTAGTCTCTAGCAAACACTTATGCCTATAAGTGCGAAGAAGAAAATAAAGAAAAGAAAAAGAAATAACTTGGAGCAATTTTCGACTCTTAAACTTGTCTGAATAATGTCAAAGTTTGGAGCTCAGAGAAGACCTTTGGATTAATGGTGTGTTTGGAACCAGTTAGAGGTTAGGATTTGTGACACAACAACCTTTAGGTTCCATACTCCTATTATTCAGTCTAATTCACAGCAGATCAAAACCATCCTCTCAGTCGCATACTCTTACTACCTTGAAATGATAGAACCATGTGTGTGAAATTGTTAGCTCTCCCCAGACAAAATCATTTAACTACCAAGTTGTCTGCTCTTCTGATAACTCATCCTCATGGAGTCAGATATTTCTTTCTAAGGTCAGGTGCTTTCGGTCTTTACAATCGAAGGGGATAGGAAGTTAGAAGAATGGGAAGAGAAGTGGGAATGGACCAGTGTAGTCTTCATTCCCACGTGAAGTCGGTCAGAGTAAACGGTTCTTCACCAAGAAGCAAGCCTTTTCTGAAGCTCATAATTGTGGAATTATGGTTGAAGGCTTCTTTGGTATTTTATTTGACTTTGCATAATATATGCATTCATGTTTGTGCCCTGGTGGATATAGCATTTTTTGTTACGCCCACTGTTTTGGATCTTAGAAAAAGTTGAGCCAATAGACCATCCCTCATCCGAAGCATTGTTTCAATCCATCTCAATTCTTTAGATATCATTGCTATCAGAAGAAGTGGGTTAGAGTACCGGTGTCGGCAATTCCCAAGAATGGTTCCTGAGCCACCCTTGACGAAGTAGCCTTACATCGTCCCGACTTAGACTCCAAGATTTTTCAACAGTCCATCTAGGTTGTGCTAAGTGCCATGTGAGATGTTTCCAGTCAAGTCACTATCTCAAGAGTCGTACGGATGATATGAATGGTTCTATTTAGACATATTGAATTGACTCATGAACATAGTCTTATGGAATCCAAAGAATTAAGTCAAGGTGACCTGAAGTATCTCCAATTCCAGTCCTCAATGGGTTCCTTTAAAATTAAGTGTATTAAGATCTACATAAAGCTCAAATCTTCTGACTTTAGTTGGACTTGTTCAATCGCCTAGATTACTTTAAAAATGCTCATGCTATGTACAATGCAGCAAAATTTTTTTGTGATGCAATTTTAAGACTTTTGATCTTTATATGGATTTTTGAGAAGATAATGCAAATGCAGAGATTTTTTTAAGATTTTGCAAATTTTTTGGTGTTTTGGTTTTTCAAATGTTTTTGAGGTTTTTGAAAACAAAAGATTTTAGCTAAGAAAATAGGTACAAATATTTACAAGGGGATGCATCTTATATTTATAAGAATGTGGTTTTAAGAATTTACAAGGGATAAGTGATCATTTTTATAGATATATTGATACAACTAGTAAAGAATTTTCGTGTGATGTATATATTCCTTGAACTTATTTAAAATTTATTTATTTTTTCAAACAATTTTGAAAAATATAGTCCGAAATAATTTGGACAAGTAATTTTTACAAACATTTACACACATTTGAAAATCAATTTGCAAAGGTTTTTTAAACAATATCTATAGATTTTCAAAATATTTTTGCAATCATTTTCCAAATATTTGCAAATCATTTTTCAATCATTTTTATTTCACGCAAAGAAAAGAAATTTTACAAACAATATATTTTACAAGATTGAAAACATTTTACAAATTCTTTTTCAAATAGTTTTCAAAATATTTTTCAATTAGATTTTAAACTATTTTCCAAGTAGTTTGTAAAGCATTTTCACCTTATTTATTAGTCAGTACATACAAAAAGAATCTAAGGACTAATAAACATCATTTTTATTAAATAATTTAATGAATTTATGTATATATAGTGTTTTATACTTATTTATTGAAAACACGAAAATACGAGTTATGGATGAAATATATACAAAGTATATATTGACGCCGCTATACTTAGCTTGAGATATGTCCTCATAGATCGAAGAGAAAGGAAGACATAACTCGTACTAACTATAGAGAAGTCTATACTAGAACAACGAAAGAAAAGGAAGTCGGTCGTCTCCCCTATACTTAGAATCAATTAATCCTAAGTATAGCAGGATGTATACCAATGCAAAGAGGGTCGAGGGTGGGAAATGGATAAATGAATAACTCAACAGCTCAGCATGTCTCCTCCTATACTTAGGGTAAAGTATCCCTAAGTATAAAAGGAATGCCAAAAGTTTAGGAGACAAGAGAGAGAGATCAAAAAATGAGCACCCGAATACATTCATCCTCCCAATACATGGGATGCAGCATATCCTAAGTATAGCAATGATATCTGGGATGAATGCGACTTTTGGGAAGAATAAATGAATGAAAAGAAGAAAAGAAGAAAAGAAAAAAATGATTAACTATTTAAAAATGTTTTCGCTAGCCTTGTCTTATTGAATAGATGTTTTGGCAGTGAGTTCTCCATCTAGGACCACCTGAATTGAATTGACCAAGGACAGAAATGTGTCATGTTCGAGATAATACATCAGAAGTTGTCTATTGATCATGGATATGGTTATGTGTCGGCTGACAAACCAGATATAACTATACTTCCAATGTCACACACTTGTTTTACTATAAATGGCCCTGTAACTTGCTCTTCAATTTCCCTGGGAATAGTTTAAGCTTTGCATCGAATAGCCAAACTTTCAATCCTGGCTCGAAGGTCTTGCGGCGGATGTGCTTTTCATGCCACTTCTTGACCTTTTCTTTATACATTAGGATGTTGTCATAGGCATAATCACGGAATTCACGGAGTTGATTCAGATCCAACTTTCTGTTTTGTCCTCCCTTCTTGGAATCCAAATTAAATATGTTGATTGCCCATAATGATTCGTGAATAAGTTCCATTGGCAGATGGCATTGCTTGCCGTATACTAAGCGGTAGGGAGGCATTCCTAACAGTGACTTGCACTCGGTTCGATAGGCCCAAAGTACCGAGTCCAACAACTGCGACCAATTCTTCCTGTCGGGGCGTACGAGCTTCTGCAATATTGTCTTTATCTCCCTGTTTGAACATTCGACATGCTATTGGATCGTGGGTGGTCCGGAGAGGTGACACGATGTTCTATGCAGAATTCCTGCGTCAGCTTCTTCACCTCTCTGTTCATGAAGTGGCTACCCCCATCAGATATCAATATTTTGGGGATCCCAAACCTTGCGCTGATGTGATCTATAAGAAACCGACAAACAATAAGACTGTTAGCAGTTCGGGTTGGGATATCCTCCACCCAATGGCTTACATAATCGACAACAAGAAGAATATACTCGAAACCCTAGCTGTTAGGGAATGGGCCTATGAAATCAATTCCTCATGCGTCAAATATGTCTGAAATTTGAATGTATTTCAGGGGCACTGATGAATCCGTGATTCATCGCCTTTATTCTTTCATTTGTCTAAAATCCTTGGTAAAATACATGTAAATAATCACTAATTCCATCTAATTATCACACTAACCACAAATATTAATATTATATAATTAACACTTATTTTACCCAAAATAAAAGAATAAAAATAAAAAGAAAAATAAAGAAAAGAAGACTGTAGATATAAAATATATACAGATTGATTCTAACCCTGAGACTAGGTAAATATTGATCGGATCGACAAAAGAAATAAGTAGGGGAGACAAGGATCCTAACTTGTACAAATTTCCTGAAAATCAAGATCAAAAATATAATTTACTCATTATACACAATGTAAATATTTCACCTATATTATTTAACATCAAGATCATCTCAAATCAAAACACTTCTTTTGTAAAATATATTCAGAAAAATATATATTATTTTATAAAAATATCAGAAAAATATTTCATAATAAAAATAATTAATCGTAATGAACCGTAAAAGCCGCAAAAGCCGACTTCTGAGGTTCATAACTATTTATAGAAAACTCCAAATGGACCAAACTCACTTTAAAAATCCATTTTTTACTTAGTACTATTTATCAAAAATATCAGAAATTTATTCCGATGAGTTTTGGCATTTTGGACCCGTTGTATATATGTACTATATATAAAATCTTCCCGGATTTTTAATTAAATAACTGTAAATCCGATTAACTTAATTCATTTTCCTAAAATCTTCTAAAATTGTATAAAAAATATAAAAATATAATTAAGTTAAAATACCAATAAAACCCAAATCCTCGAAGCTGCTACATTTTTCGGACCTCATAACTCGGCCGTATGAACTCTGAATTTAGCAAACTCAGTTCTAAAAATCCTATTTTTCAATTATCTACAAAATGGCACTAGTTTCGCTTCGGATTAAATGCGAAAACCGTGATTTTCGGGTCTGTATTGGTATATTATACAATGTACCATAGTATATACTATTATTATATATTAGTTAATTATATACTTTATTTAAATAAAATTTCTAATTTAATATCTTTTAATTATATAATTATCTAGTTATATAATTATTTAACTAATATTTAGTTACTTAATTATACACTTAAATACTTAATTTATTTCTTAAATACTTTATTAACCATATTTAATTATTAATTAATTATTTAATTTCAAAACAATTGTATAATTAATTAATTTAATTTAGTTATTAATTATTTAATTTTATTAATTTTATTTTTTTATCTTTCTCTCTCTTCAATTTTCTCTCTCTTACTTTCCCCCTTTCCCTCCTTCAACCTCCGATCCCTTCCTCCTCCCTTCCTTCTTCCACCGTCGTCCTCCACCGTTAAGCCAACGACATCAACGGCCGGCCGTTGCCCAACCACCCGTGCTTCCCGGCACCGCCGACCGGTGTACGCACCTCTCCATCTCTAAAAAAGCTGATTATCTTCCCTAGTCGATGGGATCCACCATTTTTCTTCCATCTCTTCCCAGTGAGCTCCGGTCCGAGAGACGAGAGGTGACAACTCCCCCATTCCATCGTTGCAGCGAGGGTAGAGGGAGAATGAGAGGCGTGATCTACGTCAGTATCAAGCTTCACGCTGCTGCAAACTGCCATGCGTCCAGCCTCTACATTCTGCGCCTTCGCGTTGATGCGACGATCCAGTAGAGCTCCTCCACGAGCTCCGTTCTCAAGCGACAACACCTACGCCCTTCACTTCATTCCAGGTTAGCTTTCTGATTCCTTCCCTTCCTTCATCCTCTTCTTCCTATCTCTTCCTTTATTTTCTCTGTAAATTGGTACAAAAATCATCAAGAATAACTGCTCCAATTGCATTTCACCTAATTCATTCTGCTTCTCACATTTCCCTCACCTCTGTTGTGATATTATGGGGTCGAGGTCGGCAGAGGTAACGTGGGGACTGATGAATCCACATTTCATCATCTTTATTCTATCATTTTGGCACCAAAAACCCTAGCAAATGCCTATAAATGGCCTTAAGTAGAGCATCTCAGTATTTATGCATGTGCATCTCATTAGTGTGTAAAATACTGTAATTAAAGCCAAAATTATAGAATAAATAAAAGAAAAGAAAAAGAATAAAATAATGTAAATATTTTATGACCCGAAACCCCGAGACCTAGGCATCTTGATGTATAGGTCGATAAGGAATAAAGTAGGGGGAGATAAGGGTCAATTGCCTATATTATTTTATTCATTTTTTTATTCATTTTGGGACCTATTTTTGGTTCCACTTTTTATACATCAAATAAAGAAACTTTGTACATGAAAGTTGTAGATAATTTAATAAAGAAAAATACAAAATTGATTTCACTGAAATATAATGTACAGATAAAAGTTATGGTCTGAATAAAATTCCAGAATCCCAACTTCCCAGACCTGTATCTCACAAACGAAAACTCCAAATGCAGCAAATTCACCTTTAATTGTATATGTAATAAAATAAGCTATTTAATGGCGGTGGTTTCGCATTTGGCGGAGCCACGGTTTGAAAGTTGAGTTTTGGACCCACCTTGTATAGCTGTACTGATTAAAATATTCATTTTATTATTTATTCATTATTTTTATATTTTTATATTTTTTATATAATTATGTAAATTTTACTTATAATAATTATGTACATTAAAATTGGAATAAAAACCTAAATAAAACTTAAAATAAAATACTTACATATTTAATACATATGTATACTGCCTATACCCATACCTATACAATACTTATTCATATTTTATTAAATATACAAAACATATCAGAAAAATAAAATAAAAATATATTTGTGTATATAAAAGTATTTTATAATTTTTTAAAATAAGAAATAAAAATAATAAAACTAAAATACACAAAATAAAAATAAAATACTAAAATACATAGGTAATATACCTATAAGGGGCTAAAAAGTAAACTCATAAAAATATACCTCATAAAATAAATTAAAAATCATAATAAAATACTACATAAAATAACGAATATTTTTTATTTGATAATCATAATTTAATTCAACCTTTTTCTATTTTTAAATGAATTAATAAAGGATTTATTCAGGGTTTTCCTTGGTTGGTCCACGTGGACCAACCAGGCGCCAGCCCTAGTTGACTCTGGTCAACTAGGTGTCCTAGACCCCTAAGGACTCTGACAACCTCGTTTTTGACCCACATTTGTGGATTTCTCGAGGCCAAACCTTTCAAATTTTTGTGTTGCATCCTTCTGCAACATTGTTCACCAACCATCCCTCTAGCTCGCCCATGCATAATCTTGGTCTTTGGACCCAAGATTTGCGAGATTTTCCTTGGTCTTTGAGCTCCTGGCACTCGGGGTCAAACTCAATATAAGCGACCCCCCTCCTTCGAATTCAAATTTGGATTCCCTTCGGTTCACCCCTCGCCTTTCATGTGCTCCAGAGCTTCCTGGAGGTGACAGCTCCGCCGCGAGCTCTTCAGCCAAGGCATCATAGGTCGGAGGCGTCTCCCGCACCTCCCGCAAGACGGCCGGTCCAGGTACTCTACTCCCTCTGGTTCTGGCCATTGAGGGCCCCCTTCCCCCATTTATTTCTCGCTCAATAGGTTAGCCTTAGCCTTAGGATCATAAGCCCTCAAGAAATTTCAAGTTTCATCGCGTCATTCGCCCAAATCCATCTCTTGGCCGGAGCGCAACTCCGACTGACCACCACCGCATCGCTTCACGTACCTTTACGCCCATCCAGAGGTCCAGGCAGTTTGCCCTGGACCTCCTCACTCTGTTTGCAGGTCAAAGCACACTCATTGGAGCCTGGAGGCGATTCTGGAGCTTCGCCAGAGCTAACGGAGCTCTGTAGCTCCGCCACCCTTCAACGAGCCCCTCGACCATCGCCGAGGCGTTTTGCCGCCGCCAGCAGCTAGAGGAGGACCTTAGGATGCTCCACGTCCATTTTGAAGCCCTGCCATCGCCGGAGGACGAAGATCTCGCGCGTCGAAGCTCGCCCTCACCGGCGTCCGACGTGTTCTTGGTCCTAGCCTCCCAGCCGTCGGATTGTGGAGCTCCCCCAGGTCGAGCAGCATCCGTTGGATCGCGCCACGTCGACACCGTTCGATCGTCGTCCGACGATCTAATCTCTGCCGTCCACGCGAAGCGTCGTCGACCATTGGATTCTCGCCACGTGTTTAAGTGAAAATCTGCAGCCGTTGGATCCGTGCGCCGGGGGTATTTTGCATCTAAACCCCTGCGCATTTTGTATTTACATTTTAGTCTAAAAACTTTCGTCTGTACTATAAAGGTTTTGTAAAATTTGCAAAAAGACCCCTGCGGTTATTTTATTTACATATAGGTCCTCTGCCACGTCACCTCACGTGACCTGTTCACGTGAGATGTGGGTATTTTGCAAAGGGACCCTCGCCCTTTGGGATATTTCATTTCAGTCCCAAAATTTTGTAGTCCAGTGTTAAACTTTGGGATATTTTGCATATGAGCCCTGGAGATTTTTGAATATTACGTTTAAGTCCCCGCCAGGCGCGTGTGTAGCACGTGTTTGTCTTGGACATTTTGTATTGAGGCCCCTCCGGGTTCTGTAATTTGTGTTTGGTCCAGTAAATGCAAGTTTTAGTTTAAAACTTTGTGGAAATTTTGCATGTACCTCCTGGATGTTTGTGAATTTGCATCTATACCCCTGCTAGGCCTGTTTAATGTTTGGATTCTTGTATTAATTAATTAGATCATCTTTTTAATTCCAAAAATTCTCAAAAATTGAACTTAAGCTCCTGTATGCTTGCACTTTAACACCCTATTTTTAGTTTTTGATTTTATTTCATTTTTATATTTATTAAAAATCAAAAACATGTTTTTTCTCTACTGTATAGCTTAGAAAATACCAAAAAAATATTAAAAGACCTCGAAAAATTCCCAAAAAATCCTTACTGTGTATTTTGACCTATTTTAGTGTCAGTCCAAATATCACTAAAATCTCAAAAGAAAAACCAAAAAAATTTAAAAATACATAAAATTTCAAAAAAATCTATAAAATCAGAGAAAACTCAGAAAAATATAAACTTAGTTCTTGTTTACTCTATATTTTATTATCTTTATTTGAAAAATAGTTTGGAAAATTTTTGTGGCTATCTGATATTTGTAATTCCAATTTTACCCCTAGCCAGTAGCTTGTTCACTGTTTTGGTCTATTTCAGTGTTTAAAAATACCAAACAATTTGAAAAATTCCCAAAAATCACAAAAACAGTAGAAAATTATAAAATACCAAAAATACTTTATTTCTAAATTTTTGGTTATTTTTGCACAATTTTATAAATATTTGATCTTCCCTTTTATTACATTGTTTTTATATTCCAATATTGAAAAGTAAAAAAAGAGTATAAAATATAAAATTATAAAAAATAGAAAATTAAAAAAAATCAGAATACAATATTTAAAATTAAAAAAAAATAAATTAAATTAAAAACCCACAAAAAAAATCATGCATTGCATAGTGTAGACACACTTCACACACACACACATTTACTTATGCATCTACCCTGTTTGCTCCCTGTGTTCGAACTCTCTGCATACTTGCTTGCTATACATTTTGTGTAGAGTTAAAAATAAATTTTAACTCCACATTTATTTCTAATTCTTTGATCTATAGTGTGGGTTAATTGTTGACTTTAGTCCAGATTTCATTGCGGGTCACCGCAGCGACCTCGGTTGTCTCCGACTTGTGTGAGACATACTTTTAGACCCCGTGAAATTTGGCTAAATCAAATGGCGCCGTTGCCGGGGAGCAATAGCGAGTAGTATCTTTGCTTGTGTTTGTTTTGTTTGTCTACCATTACTTTCATTTTTCTCTCTTATTTGTTATATATTTTGTTGAGCTTTCTGACCACTCTTTTGTCTTCTTGCGAGGGACCGTGGAGCAAGGCGGATCGCCTAGGTGACCCGAGGGATCCTTGGGAAGCGGAGCCGGCCGTTCTTTGGCCAAGCCGACAGGAGAGAGCAGGAGGAGTGAGAGAGTGCTTAGTCTAGCTTGCATTTTATTTTGTGAGAGAGAGTGACTTATTAAGTTGTAATAATACAGGGACTTAGACTCTTGGACACTCCGGGCCTAATTTCCGGGTGTTTGTTCACCCGGGGGCTCACCGCGGTTTTTCATCGCGTTTTCCGTTGCCATTTTCTGGTTTTGTTTTCATTTTTCATTTCTTTTGTGGATTGAGCCCTTAGTTGTAGGCCTTGCTTGATTCGATTAGAATAGGTCCAAACACACTAATAACCTTTGCATGCTCCTATAGATCGTATTTGGACTTAGACTAATTAAACAGTTGGCCATCAGCTTTCGATCCGCACACCGCAAGCTCATCCCGCAAAGCGCTTTCTCCTAAACTCAAGTGTGTTGATCAGAGGAGGGGTGAGCCTAGACCAGACATTAGGATTGAGGGTTAGTGGTTAGCTTGTGGTTCTTAACGCTAGAAGTTGCCTACCTTAGGACGATTTCCGCATTGCATATCGACATGTAGATTAGGTTTATAAAATTCTGCTTTGCATCCCGCATGGAGAGAGCTGGGATTCGCTGTAAGTCTTCTCACTTTGCATGCATCATTTAGGCACAAAGGTGAGATTTCCACCTTGGTGTCGACTTGCACGGCTTTTCCGACTCTATTCTCCCTCTGTTTTTGGAACAAAGTAGGATCAAGTAAATACAAAAACTGTTAGGCGCTTGTTTGAATCTACTCAAAAGAAGCGATAACACCAAAAAAATTAAAAAAGGGACTGCTAAGAAAACCTTGACCAAAAATAAAATCGGTAATTGGATTCATTGTTTAGGGAGAGTAACACCCTCACTTGTATTCAGGTTGCATGGGAAGGTATCCTTCCAAGTGAGGTGAGCGCTTCGTAAGGATTAGAGCCCAAAACCCAACTTGTGGCTGCCTTGTGTATCGCCTGGATTTCCGAAGTATTGGCGCTACTATCGTACGTAGGCGAGTAGAGCTTGGTCGTCATTGGTGACTCACTGTTGTGTGAGCACCGACCTTGTCCGAAGTACCGAGCATAGGCCACGCCTTCACGGGTGTGTCTGTCTCACTGTCTGCGTCCGAGTAGGGTCTTGCACGCTCACGGGTGATTCCGTTGCGAGCGAGATCCGAAGTATCGGTTTCGCTTATCGGCTTCCTCCCTCTATTTCTTTGGCTGAGTAGGGATCCAGGAAGGGTTACAAGGACCTCAAAAGCGCAAGTTACAGGTTACACAGGAGGAGGACAAGTACGGGAATACTTTTCCGGCAGTACTCTCTCTTCATTAGGCGTAGCGCTCTAAGGACTCGTGAAAAGATTAATTCCCGAATAAAGCTAAAATCGATATAATAAAAGCCAAACCTTCACGGCTTCATGTGTTGAGTTGGTGAACTCACCCCTGTTTTGTGTTTGATTGCTAGTTTTATTTAGGTCAAGATAAAAAACACAGCATAATTGTGCGCAACTTTGCGTTTCTTTCATTCCTCTTCTTCTGCATTCCCTCTGTTCTTCCCAATAATCAAGATAATGGGACGGAGATCTCTTAGGCCAACCTTGTCGGCACCGCTATCCAGCACTCCTTCCTATTCATCTAGGACTACCTCGGAGAGTCCGCTCTCCGAGCCTGAATTTACATCCACCCTGTTCCCCCTCGACCACCCTTCCCATTCTCCTTCTCTCAGTCCAATAGTTTCAGAATTCAGTGCATCACAGAGTTCAGATCATTAGACAGCACCTGAGATGGCCTCTTTTTCTTTTTCAGAGAATCCAGTGATGGCAGAAAGAGGCGAGCACCCAGATGACCATGATCACCCTCCGTTCATATTTGATCAGGCGGCCATCAACAATTCATTTCTTGCATCCCTGGAGACCATGCAGAGGCAGATTCGTGACCAGGGTACCTTCATGGGTGATCTGATGAGGTGAGGGAAATTGCTCAGATGAGAGAAAACTGACCTGGGGGCGGTGGCGGTGGAGGAGGAGGAGGACCTGATGCAGGAGGAGGTGATCCAGACGCTGAGAGACCGTCACAGACCATCATGAGGGAATTGCACAACCCAGCTGCATCCCTCACTCACCGTTGGATCAGACTCCCACCGATCCATGGAGATTTCGAGCTTCGGCCCCACACCATTCAGCTTCTACCCAAATTTCATGGGTTGCCGACCGAAGAGCCACACCTCCACCTCCAAGAATTCGAGATGATATGCAGCACCATCCATGACATGTTGATGACTGAGGACACGATCAAGATGATCGCCTTCCCATTCTCATTGGTTGACAGAGCCACATATTGGCTCAAACACCTGGGGTGATTCATTGATACATGGGCAGATCTCCGGACCGCATATCTGAAGAAATACTACCCTCTCGGCCGGACAAATGCAGCTAGAGCAATGATCAGCAATTTTGTCATGATCCCTAATGAACAGTTTCACGAAGCTTGGGATCGCTTTCGAGAGCTCATTGACCGGTGTCTACATCACGACATATCCAAGCCCAATTTAGTGCAAAGTTTCTTCTGTGGGCTGACACCGGAGATGCAGGGGCTTGTCAACGCCTCTTGCGGTGGATCATACTTTTCCAAGGGTGAAGACGACGTCTGGGACATTTACGAGGGCATGGCAGAAAATTCAACAGTGATGGCCCAAGCCCGAGTCTACATGCAGCAGAAGCCCCCGCAAGGAGCAGGATCATTCCAGAGGATCGCCCGCATCGATGCCGGTCCCAACACAGTGTCGGCAGCTACAGCCCATGCTGAATCAGCCCCAGCCGACATGGGCATAATCAGTGAGAAGCTGGACCGTCTCAAGATCCTCGAGAAGAAGCAGATGCAAGGCATGGCCCAGATGGACCAAATTACCAAAACCATGAGTGACCTGAAGACGCAGATCCTTTGCGTCCAAGAGGCACAGACTCACTCTCAGCAGCCTCCCAGGTCACGGGCTGACCCCAGCAGTAGCAGCTCTAACCAAGCCTCTACCTCGTACCGCCAGGTGAACCATATCCAGGCAGAGTCGGTTCCACTGCTACAGTACTACCCAGCGCAGCCACCATCTCCAGACACTCAGATGGTGGTGTATCAGCCGGAGCAGCCACTGGCAGTTCTTCCTCCACCCTCCTTCGAGCAGGACCCATTGATGGAAGTCAATGGGATATGGTACGACCGGTACCCTCAGCCCGGAATTCGTCGTGATCACCTCGGATTCTGTTGGGGCAACGGTGGCTCCTCATCCCAGCAGCAAAATCCCGCTCAAGGACAACAGAGCAGCCAGCAGCCACAGCAGCAGCAACAACCCCAATATGTCCACCAGCAGCAGTACCATAGTGGTCCTCGTCCCGCCTATCAGGGACAACAGTGGAGGCAGCATCAGCAGCCTCATCAATCTTATTCCCAGCCAACCCAGAATTATCCATACCGGTAGCAGCAACAACCTCATTTCCAGAAGGGAAACCAATCTGGTTCTCAAGCCCCCACTTTTGAGAACCCAGCTCTCGATGATCTTGCTCGCTTGCTCTCCGAACAACGAGCATCCTTCATGTAAGAAATGAATGAATTCTGACAGGAAATGAGGGAGATCATAAAAGGCAAGGCCGCCATACCCGCTCAGATTGAACCTAACCCGAACAAACTGAAGAGGAAGTCTGAGCAGGCAGATTTTACAGAGGATACCTCTCCTAGTGACTATTTGAGCGATATGTCTTATTCTTTCTATGATGCTGATTTTGTGATTACTAGGAGCGGGAGGATGCCCGCAAGCGGCGCCTCTTCTGAGCGACAACCACCAGCTGAATCCAGAGCGCCAGAGGAGCAGAGTAGCAGTGGTGATGCCGCTAATGATGATGTTGAAGACGGTGGTGCTGAAGCCACCAATGATGGAGATCCAGACGACGGTGCTGATGCCGTCGTGAGACCAGTTGCAGACGGTGGTGCTGATGCCACCATTTTTGATGCTGAGCCAGAGCGTGGTGCTGATGCCGCGAACACAGGTGCAGGTGGTGGTACTGAGGCCACCACACCTACTTTTGCTGAGCCTCCCTCTGTGATGTTCCCACATTTTGTATCTATGGACTGTGGAAACAAAAAGAAAAACAAAAATATGAATACATGAAAGGTTTCTGTTCACATTGCGGATCCATATGTGTTGAATGATGATTATTGTGTGGATTCTCCTCCCTCACAGGCACAGGGACCTAGTCCTAGCCCTCCATCTGTGGAGGCCCCTACCATCCCCTTCCCTGAGGCACTCCGTCGGGCGAAGGGGAATAAAAGAGAAAATCCCAAAAAAGAGCAACAGGTAGAGTTCGGCAATCAGATGATTGACAGATTCCACATTCAGCTGACTCTACGGGAAGCATTTGAGCATATCCCCTTCTTCAAAAAGAATTTGAAAGAGACAACTACTGTCCGAAGGAAGAAGAGGCACAGAGATCAAATCCATATGCTCACTCATGACACTTGCTGCGCCATTCAGAACACATTGCCAGCCAAGAGACCTGATATAGGAGCTTCCTATGTCAGATGCGAGATTCAAGAGCAGTGGTTCGATCGTACTCTATTAGACAGCGGGTCTTCGATCAACCTCCTTCCAGCAGCCTTACTCAACCAAATCGAGTTTGGCCCTCTTCTTCGGAGCAAGACAGTCCTTCAGTTTGCTGACAGGTTGATTAAGAGGCCGAAGGGGTTGTTGAAGGACGTGGTCGTTACCATTCAGGGCCTGAAATTCCCTGTGGATATTGGACATGGAGATCCCTGAATCGGTAACCGATGCCCCCATCATTCTCGGACGTCCATTCTTGGCCACAACCAAGGCGGTGACCAACCATGACAGTGGGACGACATGTTTTTGCGTAGAGGGCGAAAGCATACAAATAGATACGATCGACAAGACCAGAGCCAGAGATTTGGCATGCTCAGAGCAATCCAGCGAAGCCGAGCAGACGACAAAGGACGAGCTAGACATCCACCAGGTGTGTGATTTCGTGATGACTGATGATGAATCCAACTGGACAGATCCTGTAGCACTGACCCTCGCCTTGCCTACAGATTCACTATATCTTAAGCTCATGGCAGTCGAGAGCCGGGAGAGCACACCCCTGGATGAGGATACACCTGAAGCTGACAGTGTTGTGATGAGTGGTGCCGATGATTTTCATTCTTGCTCATCTTCTTCTGATCCCTCGGATTCAGACATTGACTGGGATGATTTTGATGATTATTTACCTTGTCTGATTCCTTCTGAGCCAACAGCCATGACAGAGTGCGAGCCAGTGCAGTTTATTGATGATTCAGTAGGCCGCCCTTCGTCAGAAATTCATGAAGAGCGAGAGTTCTCCCATGCAGACCTGGTAGCATTTACACAGACATATCAGAAGCCAGATCTGCCACCTCCCAGTTGTCCAGAACGGAAACCTCTGCTGCAGTTGATGACATATAGATTCCTTGCGGGTGAGCCAGAAATGCACCCAGTCATTATCTCAGCAGATTTGACTGGAGAACAAGAATCTCGTCTGATGGAGGTTCTTGAAAGAAACCGCAAGGCAATAGGTTGGAGTATAGCTGATCTCCAAGGGCTGAGCCCAAATCTTTGCTCCCACCACATTTATCTTGAGGATAACGCTAGGCCGTCGCGTGAGTTCCAATGACGGCTGAACCCGAATCTTTGAGACGTAGTCATGAAAGAAATTTCAAGGTGGTGGAGCGCCGATTTCATCTATCCCATCTCCGACTCCAAATGGGTAAGTCTTTTAAATGTGGTACCCAAGAAGACGGGTATCACTACAGTTGTCAACGAGTCTGGAGAGGAGATCGCTACCAGAGTGCCAACTTCTTGGAGGGTCTGTGTGGACTACAGACGATTGAATGAGGCCACCAAGAAGGATCACTTCCCGCTACCCTTCATTGATCAGATTATCGAGCGGCTAGCCGGGAAGAGTCATTATTGTTTCCTTGACGGGTACTCTGGATACAATCAAGTGTCCATCGCGCCCGAAGACCAGGAGAAAACGACATTCACCTGTCCGTTTGGGATGCATGCTTTCAGACGGATGCCCTTTGGTCTATGTAACGCTCCGGCGTCATTCCAAAGGTGCATGTTGTCCATCTTCTCGGACATGGTGAGTGACTGTTTAGAGGTCTTCATGGATGACTTCTCGGTCTATGGCGACGGGTTCGATGCTTGTCTTGACTGCCTAGACCGTGTGCTTCAGCGCTGCATAGAGATCAACCTTGTTTTATCTTGGGAGAAGAGTCACTTCATGGTGACTCAAGGGATGGTCCTTGGTCATATCGTCTCCAACGGGGGCATGGAGGTCGATCCGACCAAGGTGGATATCATCAGAAAACTCAATCCACCGTCCAATACGTCAGTTGCGGTCTTTTCTGGGGCATGTCGGTTTCTACCGACGGTTCATTCAGGACTTCAGTCGTATTGCCCGACCGCTTACTGACTTGCTGACAAAAGACACCGAGTTTATTATCAATGATAAGTGTCTTGCATCGTTTGAGACTCTCAAAAATATGGTTGTTTCAGCTCCTGTCCTTCAGCCACCTGACTGGTCTCTCCCATTCGAGATCATAACAGACGCTTCAGATTTTGCCGTTGGGGCTGTGCTTGGACAGAGGAGGGATGGATTACCATTTGCCATTCACTACGCCAGCCGGACTTTAGATGCCGCTCAGCGGAATTACACTGTGACTGAGAAAGAGATGCTGGTCGTAGTCTTTGCTTTGGATAAGTATCGATCTTATATTCTCGGATCTAGAGTAACAATCTACACTGATCACACCACCATCCGGTACCTAATGTCTAAGATGGATGCCAAAGCATGTCTCACCAGATGGATCCTTCTACTCCAGGAATTTGATATTGAGATTAAGGATAAGGCTGGAGTCAAGAATGTGGTGGCGGATTATCTCTCCAGATTGGAGAATCTTGAGGAATCTGAGCCGAACGCACCTATCACAGAGACGTTTCCAGATGAGGCGATCTTGGCTGTCACCTCGCTCCCATGGTACGCTGACATTGTGAACTATCTTGTCACCAAGACGGTTCCACAAGGTTGGCCCAGGCAGAAGCTTGAGACCTTCCTGGCGAAGGCCAAGTTTTATCATTGGGAGGATCCCGTCCTTTATCATGAAGGAGGGGACAACATCCGGAGGAGGTGCATTCCTCAAGAAGAGCATCATAGCGTCCTCACATACTGCCACAAGCTTGAGGCAGGAGGACATCATTCTGGAAAAAGAACAGCAAAAAAGGTGCTTCAATCCGTCCTATGGTGGCCTACTCTCTTCAAGGATTCTGATGAGTTCGTGAAGAGATGTACTGACTGTCAGAAAATGGGAACCTGTGGATAGAGAGACATGATGCCTATGCAACTCATTCACTTTTGTGAGGTTTTTGATGCATGGGGGATTGATTTCATGGGCCCATTCCCTAAGAGTCAAGGATTCGAGCATATTTTGCTCGCTGTGGATTATGTCAGCCGATGGGTTGAGTCCATCCCCGCTCGAGCCGCAGATGCTAAAACCGTATGCAAATTTTTGAGGAAAAATATCATTTCATGGTTCGGGGTACCTAGAGTCTTGATTTCAGACGGGGGGTCTCATTTCATCAATGATAAGGTTAGGGCCCTTGCAGACGAGTTCGGCATTGGCGATCGGGTTGCCACACCGTATCACCCTCAGACTAATGGTCTTGCTGAAGTATCGAACCGGGAGATAAAAACAATATTGCAGAAAGTTGTCCGCCCACACCCAAAGGATTGGTCACAGCTTTTGGACTCGGTCTTGTGGGCTTATCGGACTTCTTTCAAGAATCCATTGGGGACATCTCCCTTTCGACTCGTCTATGGCAAGCCGTGCCATTTGCTAGTGGAGATCAAGCATAAATCTTTTTGGGCAGCCACTGAGTTGTTGTTAGATCCCGAGAGTATAGGAGACCAGAGAAGAGCAGAATTGGCAGCCCTGGAGGAACTGAGTGATACAACCTTTTCCAACAGCCTACAGTACAAAGAAAAAGTGAAAACATGACACGATTTGCATATCAGTCATAAACAGTTTGAGCCAGATCAGAGAGTATGGTTGTTTGATTCCAGGCTGAAATTATTCCCAGGGAAACTACAGAGCAAGTGGAAAGGTCCGTATGTGGTTAGGAAGGTACATGACAATGGCAGCATCGACATATCCGAACCGTCATCTTCCTCTACCTTCCACTTCAATGGTCAACGCCTGAAGCTATATCTAGATCATGATCCGCCGACCATTGACGTTGCCCCCATTCTTCTGGTATGAGATGTGTTCTTTGACTCACATCATCTGCATCTCATACATGGTAATCACTTCCCTCTTCCGCTGTATAGATCATCTGTCCATATCACTCTTTCATCTGTTGATTTATTTTCTTCTTTTCTTCTTTTCTTCTTTTCCTTTTCTATATTCTTCATTTATCAAAAAGGTGTCGCCCCTTGTTGTCAGTTTTCTGTACTTAGGACGTACTTTGTCCTAAGATTAGGGGGTTTTACACCCCGAGTTTTCATTTATTCCGATCCTCTCCATTGTCTCCTCTTCTTGTCTATACTTAGGGATAGCTTACCCTAAGTATAGGGGGAGACAATCTGAGTACGATCTGTTCATTCCCACCCTTGACCCTCCCTGCTTTGTGTACAGTCTGCTATATTTAGGATTATTTGATCCTAAGTATAGGGGGGACGGTCAACTTCTCATTCATTGATTCATTCATTTATTTATTCTTTCGACTTTCCTATACTTAGTACGAGTTATGTCTTCTCTTTTCTCTCCGATCTATGAGGACATAGCTCAAGCTAAGTATAGGGGGGTCGTATATACTACGTATATACTTTAGCCATAATTCGTACTTTCGTATTTTCCTAATAAATATGGCTAAAAATTCGTTAAAATTCATTAAAAATCCTTAATAAAAGGATGTGGTTATTCCTCAAATTCTTTTTGTATTTACTGATTAATAAATCAGGTGAAAATGTTTTTTGCAAAATGTTTGAAAAATAGTTTAAAAATCTTTGTGAACATTTATTGAAAACTATTTTGAAAATATTTTGTTACATGTTTTCAACCTTTATAAAAATGTGTGGTTTGTAAAATTTATTTTCTTTGTGTGAAATAAAATGTTTGAAAAACGATTTGCAAATGGTTTGAAAAATGGTTGCAAAAATATTTGAAAAATCTATATATACTGTTTTGAAAGCCTTTGCAAAATGATTTTCCAATGTGCGTACATGTTTGTAAAATGTTTGTAAAAACTATTTTGGACTATAGTTTTCAAAAATAGTGTGAAAAGCTTGTGTCAAATAAGTTTGAGGAAGACATACATCTCACCAAAATTCACTATATAGATATGTATGAAATTGACCATTTACCCTTGTAAATTCTTAAAATCCACTTCTTGTATATGTAAGAAGCACTCCCGTGTACATAGTTTTCACCTAGTTTTCAGCCAAAATCTTTTTGCTTTTAAAAATCCCAAAAACATTTGCAAAAGTAAAATCCAAAAACATTTGAAAAATCTTTTGAAAAATACAAAAAATGCATCTGCATATGCATCATCATCATCTTTTCAAAAATCCATAAAAAGTTCAAAATATTTGAAAATTGCATCACAAAAATATTTTCTGCATCGCATTGCATAGCATTCGCATTTTTCGGATTGAGTTTGATAGTTGAACAAGTCTAAGTAAAATCCGGAGATTGGAGCTTGATTGGACCTTAAAATCTACCTAATAACAGGAACCTTATAGGAACTGGGTTTGAGGTACTTCAGGTCTAGTTGACTTAATTCTATGAGGATCACGGGACTTAGTTCAATGGATTCTTGACTGCCTAAGTAGAGTATTTTGGAGCACACGCACGACTCTTGTTGATAATGACCTAACTTGGAGACCTGCACCTTTCACATGGCTCAACTCAGTTGGAGTGGTGAGGGGATTGGATTTGCCGGTATGAGACGCACACAAGTGGAAACATTTGTCCTCCTCTAGGGAGGGAAGTGCACCCCAACCCGTCCAGTGATTAGGAAGTCTAAAGACAGGAGGCTGTGGGTTGTAATAAAGCTTCAGAAGAGGGATAGTCTACTGGCTCAAGAGGAAAAACTCCTTATGTAAATGCTGCTGTATATAGTATTCAATAAAAAAAACAAAAAGTTCAGGCATGTACAAAAATAAAAAGCCTACAAGTTGTACAAATGTTGTAAAGTCAATAAGCAAGCTTGAGTTCCAAAGTCATATCATGTAATCCTGTAGTAGGATGACTTGACTACACTGGTCTTGCATCCCATGATAGGTACTGGCTACCGTCCATTCTTCTCTTCACCCCCTCCTCTTGAGCCGGTTGCAACTTGAACTTAGAAGGGAATACCCTGCTCCTCGAGGATGGAGTTATTGGATTGGGGAATCATTGGGTTGTCATACTGGAGAAGTCAGTCTCTTTGTCATTCTAGTTGGGGAGAGCCACCATCACTTACACTGTACGAGTCAGATTCATAGTCGTAAGAGTTTGCGTATGAGTTGAAGTATTTCTGACCTGGCTATTGAGGAGACTTGGGCAGAGTTTTGGGATTCTCAGGGACTGTTGGATTTCAAATTTGGTTCTCAATAAGGTTACACCCACACTAAAATTCCAAAGGTCCGATTTAAGCTCCAAACTTTGATTTTGGGAAGATAAGTTTGATAATTAAAGTTAGTCCACCTTTCTCCTTTTTCTTTTCTTTCTTTTTCTTTTTGCACTTATTGCGTAAGTGTTTGCTAGGGACTAGCAAAGGTAAAGTATAGGGGGATGATGAATCCACATTTCATCATCTTTATTCTATCATTTTGGCACCAAAAACCCTAGCAAATGCCTGTAAATGGCCTTAAATAGAGCATCTCAGCATTCATGCATGTGCATCTCATTAGTGTGTAAAATACTGTAATTAAAGCCAAAATTATAGAATAAATAAAAGAAAAGAAAACGAATAAAATATTATAAATATTTTATGACCCGAAACCCCGAGACCTAGGCATCTTGATGAATAGGTCGACAAGGAATAAAGTAGGGGGAGATAAGGGTCAATTACCTATATTATTTTATTCATTTTTTATTCATTTTGGGACCTATTTTTGGTTCCACTTTTTATACATCAAATAAAGAAACTTTGTACATGAAAGTTGTAGATAATTTAATAAAGAAAAATACAAAATTGATTTCACTGAAAAATAATGTACAGATAAAAAGTTATGGTCTGAATAAAATTCCAAAATCCCAACTTCCCAGACCCGTATCTCACAAACGAAAACTCCAAATGCAGCAAACTCACCTTTAATTGTATATAGAATAAAATAAGCTATTTAATGGTAGTGATTTCGCATTTGGCGGAGCCAAGGTTTGAAAGTTGAGTTTTGGACCCACCTTGTATAGCTGTACTGATTAAAATATTCATTTTATTATTTATTCATTATTTTTATATTTATATATTTTTATATAATTATGTAAATATTACTTATAATAATTATGTACATTAAAATTGAAATAAAAACCAAAATAAAACTTAAAAAGAAATACTTACATATTTGATACATAGGTGGAAATTTTGCATGTACCCCCTGGATGTTTGTGAATTTGCATCTATACCCCTGCCAGGCCTGTTTAATGTTTGGATTCTTGTATTAATTAATTAGATCATCTTTTTAATTCAAAAATTCTCAAAAATTGAACTTAAGCTCCTGTATGCTTGCACTTTAATGCCTTATTTTTAATTTTCGATTTTATTTCATTTTTATATTTATTAAAAATCAAAAACATGTTTTTTCTCTACTGTCTAGCTTAGAAAATACCAAAAAAATTAAAAGACCTCGAAAAATTCCAAAAAATTCCTTAGTGTGTATTTTGACCTATTTTAGTGTCAGTCCAAAAATCACTAAAAATCTCAAAAGAAAAACCTTAAAAATTGAAAATACATAAAAGTTTCAAAAAAATCTATAAAATCAGAGAAAACTCAGAAAAATATAAACTCAGTTCCTGTTTACTCTATTTTATTATCTTTATTTGAAAAATAGTTTGGAAAATTTTTGTGGCTATCTGATATTTTTAATTCCAATTTTACCCCCAGCCAGTAGCTTGTTCACTGTTTTGGTCTATTTCAGGGTTTAAAAATACCAAAAACAATTTGAAAAATACCCAAAAATCACAAAAAAAGTAGAAAATTATAAAAATACCAAAATAATCTTATTTCTGAATTTTTAGTTATTTTTGCACATTTTTATAAATATTTGATCTTCCCTTTTATTACATTGTTTTTATATTCCAATATTGAAAAGTAAAAAAAAGTATAAAATATAAAATTATAAAAAAATAGAAAATTAAAAAAAATCAAAATACAAAATTAAAAATTAAAAAAAATTAAATTAAATTAAAAACCCACAAAAAATCATGCATTGCATAGTGTAGACACACTTCACACACACACACACATTTACTTGTGCACCTACCCTGTTTGCTCCCTGTGTTCGAACTCTCTGCATATTTGCTTGCTATACATTTCGTGCAGAGTTAAAAATAAATTTTAACTCCACATTTATTTCTAATTCTTTGATATATAGTGTGGGTTAATTGTTGACTTTAGTCCAGATTTCATTGCGGGTCACCGTAGCGACCTCGGTTGTCTCCGCCTTGTGTGAGACATACTTTAAACCTCGTGAAATTTGGCTAAATCAGGGACCACGCAAGGGAGAGGAGTGCGTGGCCCTCCGCTGGAAATGGTAGAGGGTGTGGCTGCAAATGGGAAAAGTAGGGGGGGGCGTGTCACACGTGTAGATAAAAGAGGGAGAGGTACATGACTGCCTCCCCTTGCTATAAATAGCAAGTGGGAGGGACATCCCATTTAGAAATTGCGAGAGGCAGAGAGTGCGAGAGAGGGAGCGTGACAGAGAGAGGAAGGAGAGAGAGAGGCGTGAAGAGAGAGAGAGAGAGAGAGAGACAGAGAGAAGAGAGAGAAGGGCAAGAGAGATAGAGAAGAGAGAGAAAGAAAGAGAGAAAGAAGAGAGAGAAGGACAACAACATATTTTTAGGTATGGTTTTGTTACCATTTTGTCCTGTGATCAAATAATTATAGCATGGTTATTTTTTTACCAATCTGCCTTTGCTCAAACAAATATTGTATGACTCTGCTATTAGCCCGTTTTATCAAATAAATATAACGTTATGCTGCCAAAATAGATATTTGCATTCGTCTATACTTCACCTTTTGAAGGGCATTTGGTTGCACATTTTAATTACTTCTTAGTTATTTTATCATCGTTCTGTACATTAAGTTTTTAATTTATTTGAAATTTATTAAGATTGCATCTTGTATGATGAATTCTGTATTAAAACAATTATGTCAAAATAATGTCTGATTTTGTATTACTGTGATAATTGAATAAATAACATCGCAAGATTTCCAAGATTTGTTTGTAATTGATTAAATATAATGGCACCATAACGACACTTGGAGCTAAGTGCTATGCGCAAGCGGGAGCCACCTCTAGAGCCCATGTGCCTGGTCTGCAGGAACCATTAACGACCAATGGAGCTAAGTGCTACGCGATTTAAAGCGGGAGCCACCACTAGAGTCCATATGGTCGGGTCCTGACAGACATATTGGCCAAAGAGGGCAACACCTACCGGAGGTGTCAGGGTTCAAAGAAACCTAAGTGAATAAATATATCAGCTGATGTCACTATTGATTGATTGAAATGAACCACATGTGCCAGTGGTTAACTAATCATTTAATAGTTATTTATATTACTGGCTAATTGCTATTGTCAAGTCCCAACAAAGTCAGAATTATTGTCAACAAAATTTTTACCATGGAAAAATGATTGCCAAGAATATTATGATTAGTCTATTGCCATGGATTTTCAATGATACATTTGAAAAAAAAATTGATAATGTTCTGATATGTTTTCATTAGTCATTTTATCGTTATCGCAAGCATTTGATCATAAGTTTTCTGTCTCCTATTTATACCATACTAAGCATGTTGCTTACGAGCAATTTTTGTATGCTCATGTGGTTGCCCTGCCACAGATACTGCAGAAAAGTGAATCAGGAGGAGACACAGTGGCATACAAGAAAATTTTGACTTAGAAGATCTGACCTCTCGAGGAGTTCTCTTTTTGCTAGGTTACCTTGTACTTGAGAGACTACTCTAACATGTATTAGTTCCTTTTGTAGTAATGGTAAACTTGAATTTTCTTGTGAAATGTGCAATGACTGCGACCGAGTAACCCCCGGGGCCGACGTGGCATTTGATAAATGTATTTTAAAAAAGTTTCCGCTGGGCCGCTCGGAATCGGGGTCATTACAGGTGGTATCAGAGCATAACTTCACTTAACCACACTTAGGATTTTGTGACTTAGCTATTAAGGATAAACCAAGATTTTTTTATTATAGATGGAATGAGACTTATTCTCAGGGATAATGAGCCTGAGCCTTCACAATATCAACAAGCCCAATTTATGGCGGAGATAGGACGATGGATGCAAAAAGAAAGAGAACAATTTTTTAAGATGCAGGAACAAACAAAAGGAGAAGGCACGACTTTAAGAAAATTTCTCCAGCTTGATCCGCCCATATATAATGGAGAACCAGATCCTGGGAAAGCTGAACACTGGCTTAAGGAGATAGAGCTGACTTTTAGTGCATTAGATTGTCCAGACGAGAAAAAGGTTACTTTTGCCATGTTTAGATTGCGAGCTGAGGCAAAAGACTGGTGGGAGACTTGTAAAGGTGTTCATTTTGAGAATGAACCAAAAATACCTTGGAGTAAGTTTGTGAATCACTTTACCGAGCACTTTATTCCATTAAGTGCAAGGTTAAAGAAGAGACATGAGTTCATTGAATTGCAACAAAATGATTTGACTCTAGATGCTTATATAGCTAAATATTATAGTCTAGAAAATATGGCAAAGGGATTTGTGCTACTGAGTGGGAACAGGCAAAGAAATATTATGGGAATAAAGACAGGCTTAAGATCAAAAGTTCTAGCCAGTATGCCAGAGACCTTATTCAAGACAGTGAATGCGGCCACAGTGATAAATGAAGAATATCAGATGACCCTAAATCAGCAAAAGAGATCTGGAAAGATGATTGGAAGTGGGACTTCCCAAGGCCCAAGCAAAAAGATGAAAATGGGATTTCCTATTAGGGAGGAGGAGGGAGCTAGACCCACTGAAAAATCAGGCTCTCCTAATTGTTCCCACTGCGGAAGAAGGCATTATGGGAAATGTTATAAGCTGACTGGAGCTTGTCTTAAATGCGGGCAGATGGGACATTTCATTCGTAACTGCCATATGATGAAAGCTTCTGACGATAAGGGAAAGACGGCAGAACCCAATAATAAAATTATGGGACGAGTATACTCCATGATGACTAGGCAGGCAAAGGATCCAAACCAAGTTATAGAAGGTACACTTTTGATTTCAGGCTTTCTCAAAAAATTCTTTATGATCCAGGTGCTTTGCATTCATTTATATCTAGTAGATTTGCTAGACAGCTTGAATTACCCACGGTAGAAATGTCATTCATCTTGTTTGTTGCATCACCATTGGGTGAACTGGGGAAAGCATAATTCTTTTTGCATAAAGTTCCTATAGAAATTGAAACTAGAAAGTCAGAAGCAAACCTAGTTCTGCTTAATATGACTGATTATGATGTCATTCTAGGAATGGATTGGTTGTACGAGAACTTTGCAAATGTTCTTTGTAGGGAAAAGAAGGTCGTATTATGTAGGCCTGGTGAGCCTGAGTTTCAAATTAGAGGTTTTAAGAGAGATACACAGAAAGTAATTATCTCTTCAATGAAGGCATGTCAGCTGATATCAAAAGGATGTGTGGGTTTTCTTGCCAGCATAGTAAAGACCAATGCCCAACCCATGTCTATAGAGAGTCTGCCTGTGGTTAAGGAATACCCAGAAGTATTTCCAGAAGATCTTCCTGGTTTACCTCCACCTAGAGAAGTGGATTTTTCTATTGATATTATTCCAGGAATATCTCCTATTTCAAAGCCACCCTATCGTATGACTCCAACAGAGTTAGCAGAACTTAAGAAGCAATTAGAAGAACTATTAGAGAAGGGCTTCATCCAACCCAGCATTTCTCCTTGGGGTGCACCAGTACTATTTGTCAAAAAGAAGGATGGGACTCTTAGACTCTGCATTGACTATAGAGCCCTGAACCGGATTACTATCAAAAACAAGTATCCTTTACCCCGCATAGATGACCTATTTGATCAATTGCAGAAAGCTACAATCTTTTCGAAGATTGATTTGAGGTCAGGTTATCACCAACTGAGGATTAAGACAGATGATATTCAAAAAACTGCCTTAAGATCAAAATACGAGCATTATGAATTTCGAGTAATGCCATTTGGATTAACTAATGCACCTGCAGCTTTTATGAGCCTCATGAATAGAGTATTTCGGGAATTCTTGGATAAATTTGTGATAGTTTTTGTTGATGATATTCTTATTTACTCAGAAAATAAGTCAGCATGGAGAACACTTGAGGATAGTATTAGAGACATTGAAGCATCACAAACTTTATGCTAAATTCTCAAAATGTGAATTTTGGCTAGACAAAGTGATGTTTCTTGGACATATTATTTCTAGGGATGGCATATCTGTTGATCCATCTAAGGTTGAAGCTGTCTTAAACTGGAATCAACCAAAGACTGTCACTGAAGTACATAGCTTCTTGGGATTGGCTGGTTATTATAGACGATTTATTCAGGACTTCTCGAAAATAGCTTTACCATTAACCAAGATGATAAGGAAAGATACCAAATTCCTTTGGAGTCCACTATGTGAGGAGTGTTTCCAGAAACTGAAGAATATGTTGACTTCAGCTCCTATATTGACACTTCCATCAGGAACAGGAGGGTTTTCAGTGCACAATGACGCCTCAGGGTCAGGACTCGGTGCCGTCCTTATGCAGCATGGTAGGGTTGTTGCCTATGCCTCTAGACAACTGAAGACACATGAACGTAATTATCCTACACATGATTTAGAGCTAGCAGCAGTAGTCTTTGCCTTGAAATTATGGAGACATTACCTATATGGGAAAAAAATTCAAGTAATGACTGATCACAAGAGTCTTAAATATTTGTTCTCGCAAAAAGACTTGAACATGAGGCAACGTAGATGGCTTGAATTGTTGAAAGACTATGACTTCTCATTAGAGTATCACCCAGGGAAGATTAACAAGGTAGCGGTTGCGCTTAGCAGGAAACGGGAATCTCAATGCGCCAGCATGAGACTTCAATGGAAACTCATGGAGGATTTAGTTGAATGGAGACCTTTTAAGGATCAAGATCATACTATTTTTATCGCTGGATTACAAATTCAATCTGCTTTAATTGAAAGAATATTAGCAGCACAGAAAGATGATCCTGAGCTACCTCAGATGATTGAATCCTCAAAGAAACCCAATAGTGAGCTCTCTATTGCTATGGATGGAGGCTTACGATTCAAGAATCGCATATGGGTTCCTAATAACGAAAATATTAAGAAAGATATTTTAGAAGAAGCACACAGTTCCATGTACTCCATTCATCCAGGAAGCACAAAAATGTATAGGGATTTGAAAAGGATTTTTTGGTGGAAAAAAATGAAGCTCGAAATTGCAGAATTCGTAGCCAAATGTCCTATTTGTCAGCTTGTAAAGATCGAACACCAGAGACCAGCTGGGAAGCTGCAGCCATTGGACCTACCATAATGGAAGTGGGAACACATTACAATGGATTTCATAGTAGGATTGCCAGTTACAAAGGGTTCTAAGTATGATACTATTTGGGTAATTGTTGATCGTCTGACGAAAACAACACATTTCCTACCTATACGACTTGGCCAATCCACAGAGAGTCTAGCTAAGCTATATGTACACGAAATAGTGAAACTGCATGGAGTGCCTGTATCAATTATCTCCGATCGAGATACACGTTTCACATCAAGATTCTGGAAAAGTTTGAATGATGTATTGGGAACAAATTTGAAGTTCAGCACATCTTTTCATCCACAAACAGATGGACAGTCAGAGAGGACCATCCAAACGTTAGAGGATATGCTTCGAGCGTGTGCATTAGATTTTGCAGGGAATTGGTACTTCCATCTAAATTTGGTCGAATTTGCTTATAATAATAGTTACCACAATAGCATTGGGATGGCCCCCCTATGAAGCATTGTACGGTAGACCATGCCGCTCTCCTTTATGTTGGAGTGATGTTGGAGAAAAGAAAATACTTGGACCTGAGCTAGTACTAGACACTGTGGAGAAAGTTGATATTATAAAAAAGGAGATTGTTAGCAGCTCAAAACAGACAAAAGAGCTATGCCGATAATAGAAGAAGAGAGCTGAGTTTTGAAATAGGTAATAAATTTTTTTATAAAAGTCTCTCCTATGCGTGGAGTTGTTCGATTTGGGAAAAGAGCAAAGTTAAATCCTAGATACATAGAACCATTTGCAATCACCAAGAAGATTGGAGAAGTTGCTTATCAGGTTGATCTTCCTTCTCATTTCAAGAAGCTGCATAATGTTTTCCATGTCTCCATGCTAAAGAAATTTAACCTGATCCTTCACATATAATTGAATATGAAATTCCTGAGGTAGAAGTCGACTTATCCTATGAAGAGAGACCTATCAAGATCATTGATAGGAAGGAAAACAAGCTGAGACGACGCACAATATCTATGGTAAAGGTCCTATGGAAACATCACACGCGTGAAGAGGCTACTTGGGAGATTGAAGACGAGATGAAAGCTAAGTATCCTGAACTCTTTGGTAAGCCTTTTGACTTATAAATTTCAGGACAGAATTTTTTTAAGTAGGGTAGGTTGTGATACTATGGGGTCGGGGTCGACAGAGGTAACGTGGGGACCACGCAAGGGAAAGGAGTGCGTGGCTCCCCGCCTGGAAATGGTAGAGAGCATGGCTGCAAATGGGAAAAGTAGGGGGGGGGGGCGTGTCACGCGTGTAGATAAAAGAGGGAGAGGTACAGGACCACCTCCCCTTGCTATAAATAGCAAGTGGTAGGGACATCCCATTTAGAAATTGCGAGAGGCAAAGTGTGCGAGAGAGGGAGCATGACAGAGAGAGGAAGGAGAGAGACAAGCGTGAAGAGAGAGAGAGAGAGAGAAGAGAGAGAAGGGGAAGAGAGATAGAGAAGAGAGAGAAAGAAAGAGAGAAAGAAGAGAGAGGAGAGGAACATATTTTTAGGTATGGTTTTGTTACCATTTTGTATGTGATCAAATAATTATAGCATGGTTATTTTTTTATCAATCTGCCTTTGCTCAAACAAATATATTATGACTCTGCTATTGGCCCATTTTATCAAATAAATATAGCGTTATGCTGCCAAAATAGATATTTGCATTCCTCTATACTTCACCTTTTGAAGGGCATCTGGTTGCACATTTTAATTACTTCTTAGTTATTTTATCATCGTTCTATAAATTAAGTTTTTAATTTATTTGAAATTTATTAAGATTGCATCTTGTATGATGAATTCTGTATTAAAACAATTATGTCAAAATAATGTCTGATTTAGTATTACTGTGATAATTGAATAAATAACATTGCAAGATTTCCAAGATTTGTTTGTAATTGATTAAATATAATGGCACCGTAACGACACTTGGAGCTAAGTGCTACGCGCAAGCGGGAGCCACCTCTATAGTCCATGTGCCGGGTCTGCAGGAACCATTAACGACCAATGGAGCTAAGTGCTACGCGATTTAAAGCGGGAGCCACCACTAGAGTCCATATGGTCGGGTCCTGACAGACATATTGGCCAAAGAGGGCAACACCTACCGGAGGTGTCAGGGTTCAAAGAAACCTAAGTGAACAAATATATCAGCTGATGTCACTATTGATTGATTGAAATGAACCACATGAGCCAGTGGTTAACTAATGATTTAATAGTTATTTATATTACTGACTAATTGCTATTGTCAAGTCCCAACAAAGTCAGAATTATTGTCAACAAAATTTTTACCATGGAAAAATGATTGCCAAGAATATTATGATTAGTCTATTGCCATGTTTCAATGATACATTTGAAAAAAAATGATAATGTTCTGATATGTTTTCATTAGTCATTTTATCGTTATTGCAAGCATTTGATAATTTTTCTGTCTCCTATTTATACCATACTAAGCATGTTGCTTACGAGCAATTTTTGTACGCTCATGTGGTTGCCCTGCCACAGATACTGCAGAAAAGTGAATCAGGAGGAGACACGGTGGCATACAAGAAAATTTTGACTTAGAAGATCTGACCGCTCGAGGAGTTCTCTTTTTGCTAGGTTACCTTGTACCTGAGAGACTACTCTAACCGGCAATAGTTCCTTTTGTAGTAATGATAAACTTGAATTTTCTTGTGAAATGTGCAATGACTGCGACCGAGTAACCCCGGGGCTGACGTGGCATTTGATAAATGTATTTTAAAAAAGTTTCCGCTGGGCCGCTCGGAATCAGGGTCGTTACATCTGTTCACTCCAAATTTGTTAGGATTTGAACCCCAGAGTTTCATCCTTCACCCACAAGAAGCTTCCCCATTCATTTCCTTGTGTAACGATCGGCCGGGGTATATCCTCGAGCTTCATGTGATCAAATTGCAGGTGTATGAGCATCGACATATCTATGTTGCACTAGAGATGGCATTCAATTGAGCAGTCCGAGCAGTACACCATCGCAACAGAGGATAGCATTGTCAAAAGCGAGAACCAATCGAAGGACGAGTCGACCTCGAGCAACATTTCGAGCACCTGAAATCGAATCCACATCATTTGCATACAATGGGAGTCCAGATAAACTTGACCAAAGCCACAATGTCTGGAGCACCATAGCCGAGCACTTTTCGTGAAGAACCACTTTTGATTTCTAGGAGTCGATCATCGGAGATAGATCCGCGAGTAGTTGACTTTCAAACTAATCATTTTCATCTGATCTGCAATACGAGGACATGGGGCTTTGAGCATCAACAAAAGCAGTCGCTGCCTGGGGTGGATTTAGCGAAGAACAGATGAACACCCTTCAGGTCAAAGCAACATCGTAGGACCAGCTCAGTCCCACAGAATCTGAACCATCCGTTCGAAGTTGATTTCAGTCTGTTCGATCACACAAGTGAGAGGAGAACAACTCCATGCTTTCAAACCATGTGGTGCTCCGTTATGGTTGGGACCTAAGCGGGAGGGGGGCTTGGGACTAAAATCGTTCGTTGATTTGAGGTCCGTTATGGTTGCTTCGTGGACTTGGAGATTCCTCAATGCTGGTACCTCTATCTGGGCTGATTTCCTTCGTGCTAAATACCTCCCTAACACCTCTTTCTGGGATTGCAACCCCTCCCACAGCTCTTCAAGGATTTGGAGGGCTATGCTGGCTGGTAGAGAGTCGTTGTATGCGGCTATCCTTGGCGACTTCCCTTCCCCTATTTGGTCCGTCTCACCTGGTGGCTTCTCCTTCTTAGGCGCTTTCGATCTTCTTCGACACCGTGATTCTCCGGTGCCCTGGTTCCCGGTCATTTGGGATGAGCGCTCACCTCCCCGTTGTGCGACCACTCTCTATAGGGCCTGCCTTGGCCGCCTCCCTACTCTAGACAGACTCAAGGTCTTTGGTTCGAGCCTTCACGAGCTGTGCTACCTATGTTCTGTTGAGCTGGAATCGCACGAGCATCTGCTAGTTTCCTGTCTTTATTCTTCGATGATTTGGCATGGTTCTTGTTCTGCACTATCTCTTCAAGCACCCGCTTCGAACCGCCTCGAGGACATCATCTCCTGGACCCTCAACATTGCCAATCCCAAGATCAGATCTAACACTTCTACCCTTCTGGCGTTGGTGGTTTGGCATATCTGGCGTGAACGTAACCGCACTTGGTCCTCTTCTCGCTGCCTCCCACCTCAGCGTGTCATTGATGAGATTTTATTTTGCTTTAGGCATCTTAAAACGGCTTAGTTAAGGTTTTGGCCTTCTCTGCGCCATACGCTTCCATGTTGCCTTGAGCATCCTTGGCTATTTCTTTTAGCCACATTTTTGTATGTAATTGTTTTGGCCTTTTTTGAAATATATAGTTTACCTTATAAAAAAAACTCCATGCTTTCAAATTGAAACAACCGTATGATCCAGATCAAATCGATGACTCACAAACAACCACGTGTTAGCACACCCGGAAGCACCACCCCACCATTTCCGTAATCTGTTGTGCATGTGCGAACCACATGAACAATAGATTTTCTCTACACGTTTTGCGTTTCTGCCCCAGAAGCTAGTCAATTTTGTGAACAGGTCATGATCAGGTGGTTTTCACGTAAGCATCATTCGATCTAAGTGACATTTGCGTACTTTACCCCTCTGATCCATAGATTTACTCACTTAAACCTGCAATTTCCCATAATTACATTTTAGCCCCTATAGTGTATAACCATTCTACATATCTTATACAGATTGAACAAAAAAAAATTATAAAAACACCATTAAAATACACATAATAATAATATTACCGTATATTTAATATTAAATAGTATTTTACAAAATAATTTTTTTTATTTTAAATAAATCATTAAAAAACACCAAAAAAAGGTAACAAACTTTAGAAATCATTAAGGAATGTAAAAATACCTTTAGAAATATAAAAAATATATATACAATATATTTTACTATATTTTACATAATAAACTAAAAATAAAATAAAAACCAAATAATAAAATAAAAAAGTAAAATGCATAAAACTTTCAAAAATCATAACTAAATAAATAAAAATTCACTAAAAATCAACAATATATTTTACTTTATTTTTACTTTCTAATAAAAATAAAATAAAAATATTTTCCTCTCTTTTCAAACTTAAAAATCAGAAAAACGTCACAGTTTTCAATAACAAATAGTTTTCTCACATTGAAAATTAACAAAAATCCATAAAAAAATTAAAAACCTTTTAAAATCCATAAAAATAGAAAAAAATTAAAAACATAAAAATAACAAAATTAAAATGAAATAAAAATTTTAAAACATTTTTAATAATAAAAAATACAAAATACTTAAAAAATACGAAAACAATATAAAAAATCATTAAAATCCAAATTTAAAATCTAGAAAAATTCTTAAAAATAGAATACAAATTAGGAACGTGTTTAACCCTAGATTTTCTATAGTTTACCCCTATTTTCAAATAGTTTGTCTCCCTGAGTTCGACACTCCCGTGCTTAACCGCTATACAGTTAAATTTAGGAGTATAAATACAATAAAGAAGATTAACTAAACATTAATCTTTTCTGGTAAAACTCACATTGTCGATACAACGCCCGTGATATATTTTCTCGGCTTCTTTTGCATGGATTTCTGAAGCTGATCAGGTGGCGTTTTTCAGTCATTGTGTCTCTCATTCCAATGGTACCACCCAATCTCTGACAGTCAGTGCAATGCTTGACAAAATCTTCTGCATCTTTGAATAGAGTCGGCCACCAAAGGCCGCATTGTAAAACTTTCACTACCGTTCTTCTTCCAAAGTGGTGTCCTCCTGATTCGTGGGAGTGGCAATACTCGAGGACACTGTGGACTTCCTCCTGAGGAATGCATCTTCTCCAGATGCAGTCTACTCCATCTCGAAAGAGATATGGATCCTCCCACTGGTAGAAATGGATATATGACAAGAACATGTCTCTTTTCAGCTTATGCAAATCTTGTGGAGTTTTCTTGGATACAAGATAGTTCACAATATTGGTGAACCAAGGAAGCAGTTGACTGACAATATGGCTTCATCTGGAAAAGTCTCTGTGATTGGCAATAGGCTCTTCTCAGGAGTGTCGGGCTATGGCAATCTTGACAAGTGATCGGCCACCACATTTGACTCCAGGTTTATAGAGAATTTCAAGGTCAAATTCTTGGAGCAGAAGGATCCATATGATTAATCATGGTTTGGCATCCTTCTTGGCTTGTAGATACTTGATGGCTAAGTGATTTGTATACACCATAACCTTAGATCCATGTAGGTGGGAAGTGAATTTCTTTAGGGTAAAAACCATTGCCAGCAGCTCTTTTTCAGTGGCAGTGTAGTTTCTTTGAGCTTCGTCAAGAGCTCTGCTGGCATAGTGAATAGCAAATGGAATATGTTCTCTCATCTGTCCTAAAACCGCCCCAATAGCATAATCAGAAGCGTATGTCATGATCTCAAATGGTAGAGACTAGTTTGGTAGTTGAAGGGCAGGGGCCTGAGTGATTATTTCTTTCAACTGCATAAAGATTTGGAGGACTCTGTCATTGACAATAAAATCTACCTCCTTGCCCAGTAGCTCGATCAGAGCTTGGGTGATTTTGCTGATATCTTTGATAAATCATCGATAGAAACTTACGTGCCCTAAGAATGATCTGACCTGCTTGAAGTTTATAGGTGGCTCTAGCTTTGAAATCACTTCCACCTTCATAGGATCAACCTCAATGCCACGCTTTGAGATGACATGGCCAAGCACAATACCTTCTGTCACCATAAAATGACTACTCTCCCCTGAGAGCACAAGGTTCACTTCACATCATCTTTTCAGAACTCAGTCTAGATAAGATAAATACTGATCAAATCTGTCTCCGTAGATCAAGAAATCATCCATGAAGACCTCGAGAAAACTTCTAACCATATATGCAAATAGTGCCAACATACACTGTTGGAATGTTGCATAATCTGAACGACATTCTGCGGAAGTCATAGGTCCCAAACGGACAGGTGAAGGTTGTCTTATCTTGATCTTCAGGAGCAATGGATACTTGATTGTAACTAGAGTATCCATCCAAGAAACAGAAATATTCCTTCGTGGCTAGTCTTTCGACTATCTGGTCGATGAAGGGAAGTGGGAAATGATCTTTCTTCATTGCTAAATTCAGATGCTGGTAATCCACACAGACGTGCCATGATATTGGAACTCTGGTTGCGATCTCCTCTCCTTTGTCATCCTTGATCATGGTGATCCATGACTTCATAGGTACAACATGCAGGGGACTCACCCATTTTGAGTCGGAGATGGGATATATGAATCCAACATCACACCATTTCGTTATCTCGTTCATCACGACCTCCCGCAAGTTCGGATTTAATCTACGCTGAAATTTATGAGAGGGCTTACTGTCTTCTTCAAGGTATATGTGATGCGAGCACAGTGAGGGGTTTATCCCATGGAGATCTGAAATTTTCCAGCGTATGACCTTGCGGTTTCTTTCTAGAACCTCAAGCAGACAAGATTCTTGTTCCTCGGTTAGTTGTGAATTGATGATTACAGGGAACATGTTCGGCGCACCCGCAAGGAAGGCATACTTCATGTTTGTTGGAATAGGTTTGAGCTCAGGTGGGGATTGGTTTGGCTTAGTGGTGACATCGACTATAGTGCAGTGCGATAGTGTTGGGTCTTCCATCTATTGTCTGTCCACCATTGGCACTGTAAGCTCTAAGTGCAATGCTACACAAAATTCTTTGATGTTTGAATCTTGTTCAAAGAAATTTTCAATGATGTACTCTTGCTCTACCAAGGACATGTGGCCATGAAAGTATTCATCAAGAAAGTTAGCAAGAATCTCATCTTCAAGGAAGTATGGGAACTCAACTGTGCTGTCCAAGCCTTCATTTGTGGAGAGGAACGCTTGGGTTTCAATGCCATCCATGAATAGATTCGTATCACAGATCTCCTCTAAAAAGTCATAGTCATATGTTTACTGCTCTGCTGGCTCACTCTAGTCTTATGTAGATGCTAAAGGTTTAGGCATTTGGATCGTCTCAATCGGCATCAATATTTGAATGCAATGTTATCCATCCGATGCCATAATTTACCGTTGCCTCAGCCGTTCGAATGAACGACCGTCCAAGGATTATTGGGGTATGTAGAATAAGGGCTGAAGTGTCCATGTCCAGAACTATGAAGTTCGTAGGGAACTACATTCCCTGAATGGTGACGACAACATCTTCCAGATTCCTCGGGGCCGCTTAATGGATGTCTCTACCAACTGTAGAATCATTCTAGTAGACTCGAGCGGTCCTAACCCAAATTCCTTGAGTAGTGATGTGGGAATCAGGTTAGCTGAGGATCCACTGTCAAGTAGAGTTCGGTCGAACTCTTGGTCAAACATCTGGCATTTGACTAGAGGAGCTCTCATGTCCTTTTTGTTGGGAGATTGCTGATTGCATTTACTATAGCCGTGGTGAGAATGTGCTTCACATTTCTTTCATGAGATTTACGCAGCTATCCCTTGAAGTACATGCCTCCTTTAAACCTTTCTTGATGTTAGACATGTACTTGATGACTTTGAAAAGCGGTATTTTAAGAACAAGATTCTGAATGATTTCCACCACATCAGGGTCAGACAAGGCAATTTGCAAATTTTTATTTTTTTGGATTTTCTCATTGCATCAGGAAACAGAAGATGTACAGAATCAAAAGTAGCAACAGAAATAGTGTTCTTATTTACAACAAAATCTGTGCCCACATCAGGATATACATCTGGATGACTATAATGAGTAGGGTTATCCAGGAAAGGCGGGCATCCAAAATCTTCAATCGAGGCTCCATCGGCTAACATTAGAGAAACTACAGGTGCGGTCTCCTCCAAGGTTAGCTGGCTGGTGTTATCTTTTTTGTATTGTTTCTTTTGTTGATTTTTTGGATTTTCGGTGGTGATTCTCCTTCTTCTTCCTCACCAGACCTAGATACTGGTCCGTTTGATGTAGAAGAAGACAATGACTCCCATGTGGTTGCTTTACTCTTCCCCTTGCAAGCGGCTGATGGTTGCAAGGTCCCACTGATCCTGAGAGTGACAACATTAGATAAAAACAAATTATGCATTATCTGACTTTGTAAGATCAGTGGGAACTTCACAGACTACCTGCTCTTTCTTTTTAAAATTATTTGGGTTTGCTTCCACCTCTGCAGGAATGGAGGTCTTGGTGGTGGTGAAATCATCCAACTTCTGACTGAGATTTGCAATGCCCTTGACATGCTGGGCCAGGAAGTCCAAGGCATGGTTCACAGGAGATGCAGCCTCAGATATGTCAGCATGCTGGCTACGCTGGTATCACTGATGGTACCGACACTACTGGTTGGAATATTGAGAATGATACTGTGGAGAAGGGTGATGCTTTTGGTACTGCTGAGGAGGGTGCTGCTGATAGGACACAACCACATACTACTGGTTCCACTAGTACTGTCGGTACTGTGGTTGTTGGTACTGGTTCTGTCTCCAATTGCATTGGAATTGTGGAGAATGCTGGTGTTGTTGGTGTTGAGCTGCCTATTCTGGACAAACGTCCCTCCCTGCTGTTGAGGGAACTGGTGGGAGTTAGCATCCTGACCCTGCTGAGGTCCGGCTGGACGGGTCAGCTACGCATCGTTCGACCACACGCAATTCACCTTCTAAATGAGAGGTGGTGGAGGGGAGAATTGATTTGGAATATACTGGGGTTTTGGTTGGTAGATGACCAACTGCTGCTGTGACTGCTATAGAGTGGATGGCTCTGGGGCTTGCACGTAGTAGACGTGTTGAACCGTTGGTCGTGGCTGACTTGGCTGAGGAGGTTGTGACAATGCATGTTCCTTCATCTCAGCTGGAGTGGGGGCCGATGCAGACACAAAGTTATAGGAGCTGATTGTACTTACCAGTAGCTCCAACTACTTGAAGATTTGATCTAGTTTGTCCAGGTTCAGCATTCTCTGTTCGATCACAACAAGTTTCTCCAAGTGCTGTGATTGCTTCTCAATTATGTCTACCTTGGACAAGTGGCTCCTACTAATGCTCAGATTGGAGTTCTCATCCTTGTCCGTCTCATGGGATGTCGCCATATGCACATGCTTCTGCATATTTTGTGGCTGGCGCTGATAGGCACGAGACAATGATAGAGCGGCCTCTCCTTCGATCATTTCTCCAAATATTTGACAGACAACGTCCTCATCTTTATTAAAATATGAGCCACCACTGGCGGCGTCCACAAGCTTCTGACTTTCTATTGTAAGTCCCAAGAAGACATGTTGGACCAGGCTGGTCCTAGGAATCTCATGATGGGGCATTTCTCTTGCAACTTAGTAAACCTCTCCCAAGCCTCATGGATATATTCGTGATTGGATTGTGTGATGTTTTCTATACGGACGCACATCTGATTAAGTCGCCCTAGAGGGTAGTGTTTGTGCAAAAAGGATGACTTCAGTTCTTCCCAAGTGGTGACGAAACTTCCCCAAGTGGTTGATCCAATGAAGGTCCTTATCTTGAAGACTGAAGGGAAATGCCATCATCTTGACTACCCCAAGAGGTATGCTAGGGTAGTGAGTTATGCCACAGATGTGCCCGAACAAATGCAGAAGAATATACAATTCTTCGTTGGCGTCTCCTCAGAAGGTGGGTAAGAGCGCCCGTAGCTGAGGTTTCAATTCGAAATGGGCATGGATTGCAAGAATCTGGACCCATTCAATGACTTGTCCCTTTCCAGAATTGTATGTTTCTTTGAGAGTCGGCTCGGACCGCTCTACTCTAGGCTCATCTGTTGTGCCACCACCACCTCCGCCTTTGGGATTTTCAAATCCTCCTTGGTTTTCTCTCGCTCTCCTTAAGTAATTGAACATATCTTAGAAGGCGACCTGTGCTAAGGCCTGGTCCATGAGCTACTGCTGGATTGCTTGAATAGAGGCAAGGATCTGGGCGTTCACTACATTAAGGTCCGGCTGCTGGCTCTGATCTAGATGAGGTAATGGTTGTGGTCCCTTCCCTTTTCCTCCAAAAGCCATCTCTATCTCCAATCATGAGTCTGATCTATCACAATTTCTGGCTCTAGATTGGGCTCTTGATCTGCAAATGAAGTAATGCCCTGATCAGTATGTATGGAGGCACCATAAGTAACAAATCGGTATGTGTTAAGGCAAACACAAAATTTCATTAAGGATGGCAGCGTGTATGGAGTAAAATAAATTGCCATCCAAATGAGCAAGTTTCGGGATGAGAGTGATCACAGTTTATTCGAGAAGACAGGGAGTCTGGAGATCGGTCCACAGAGTTTGAATTGGATTCTCGGGAATCACCCTGAATTATTGGGGGTGACGGCATATGGAATCTATGTTGGTGTCGGTGGGTTCCCGACCAAGCCATCCATGTGTCGTCATCTCGGAGGTCAAGAGGAGATCGAGAATGTAAGAATGATACGAAGGTCAAGCAAGAAATAAAGAGTTTGTAAAAGGCTCTCAATGAACAGGGGGTCAAGTAGGGAATCCAAATAAAGTAAGAAAAGCACACACTGTGCAGGACTGATATTTGAACCTTAATCTAATTCAAACAAATGCAAAACAAGGATAGGTTCACCCACTCAACCCTCATGTGAAGTCGTAAGAGTTCGACTATATTTATCTTCTTAAATTTATTGTTATTTTTAGGTAATCTTATAATGAGCCCTTAAGTATTCTAACCCTATAAGAATGTGTGTAATGCCAGGCAAGTGCCTCATACATATTCCACTTCCTTTGTAACCTGTGATCTGCGTACTGAAAGGTCCTTGATTATGTGCCTGGGCAGCTACTCAGCCAAAGAAATAGAGAAAAGAAGCTAATAGGCGAACCAATATTTCATACCTCTCTCGCAACAGAATCACCCGTGAGCGTGCAAGGACCTACTCGGATGCAAACCGATGAGACAGTCACACCAATGAGGGTGTGGTCTAAGCTTAGTACTTCAGACCAAGTCTGATGCTTCACACAAGGCGGGAACACCATGCTCGACTAGGTGATGAATCTCAGATTCATCAATCAAAAAGACATTAATTAAGCTCAGTTCCCCAAAATTCCTCCGCATTTTTTCCATTATTCTGCATAATTAGCATTCATGCATGTATAAGTAATAAATGCATTTTATCACTCATAATTGCATAAAATAAGAAGCAAAAAATCACAACCCAATTGACCTATAAAATAGGCTAAATTCCCTAATTTTTAATTAATCCGTGCTATCTCGAAAGGACCTGAAATAATCTCCATTGTGTACATATGACTAACAAGAATAAAAGAAAATACAAAAAAAATCACTAACATAAATAAGTGGAACAGAAACCTTGAAGGATATGGTTAGATCCTCAAGCGCATCACGGAAGCGTGAGCGTCTTATCGAATACGACGAGGAGCGACTAGTCGCACTAGTTGCTCGATGCAGCGGAATTTAAAAAATTTTCTTACGACGAAACCACATGATCCAAGAACACTTCTCGGATCGTTTCGTCTAAACCACAAACAAGTAATAGGATTACCTCTTGAAGCGTGGTTGCGATCGAGTCTCTAAACGAAGAGACCTCCTGTCTCAAGTCCGATCCGACGGAGGAGACGCTTGCGAGCGCGGGGATGAACCACGTGCTTCTCGCAATCCATGTTGATGATCCAAGCGGCGGATCTCCTGATCTCGACACACGAGATCCGACGTCTTCTTCACGAGCGAGGCGCACCGAAGGAGACGGAGATCCACGAGCAGATGATCGGGCAGCATAACGACGATGCTACGGCGATGGAGAACCTCTCCATGGCATCCATGGTGGACGGCCATGAGAGGGAGAGAGAGAGGGCTGACCTCTAGAGAGAAAGAGAGAGAGAGAGAAGTGTTGTGTAAAATAGAGAGCATGGTATGCCTCTCTATTTATAGGGTTTTGGGATCCATGGATCTCAATCCATGTGACATATAAAATCAATGGATGAGATTGATTTATGTCAATCCAATGGTCAAGATTGTTGTTGGTAAAAGCCAACAACTTGTGATTTAAATTTGATGAAATATATCAAATATATATATTAACACCAAATTAAATCAATCAAATAAGGAGAGAGAGAATAAAGGAGATCAACCTTCCCCTTTGGAGGGAGTGCAATCTCATGGATTCCCATGAGATTGCACATCTCCTAGATTTTCTCTCTACTTATTTTCCAACAAATATTTGTTGGGATTTTTTTTCAACAAAATAATTCTCAATTAATTTTGGGAATATTGCAATCTTGACATTGGAATATTGTGAATCATATTCACAACCCAAAACAAAATGTAATTTACATTTTCAATTAATTAGACAATGTGTATCCAATACACATTAATAATTAATCTACTAATATAAATTATATTTAACTCTCTCTAATACATTATAAATCACATTTATAATATATTATGAATAATTGGATATTACTATCCATATTATTCTTATCCATAATAATTAAATCACATTTAATTACATTGGATAATTTCTTCTCATGTGCTCAAATAATATGAATCACATTCACATTATTTATATCTTTGATAATTAAATCACATTTAATTATCTAAGATAACTTCTCCTTATAATATGAATCAAATTCATATTAGTCATGATAATTAAATCACATTTAATTATCCATTTTCTCAATGCTCGGATACATATATCAACAATAGAATTATCCATGAACTCTTTCAAGGATAATGCGCTTTCTCTGCGAATACTTGGAGATAAGGACAGGGCAATTGTATTGTTCCACGTATAGTGACATGGATATTGAGATGATATTTCAAATCCAGATCGCGAGCCTCTCATAGATGCTTGATTAAATCAAGACCGCAAATCTAATCTTCTCATTGCATCTGAATCACATTCAGATCAATGTCCAACATTTGGACTAAGATCAGATTACTTCTCTACTGAGAGGAGTCACTAAAATCCATACCCGTTTCATCACTCCCTAGGAATGGAAGCGTCATGGTTATACAATCATTTATGATCACATCACCCTCAGGTATTCCTAATACCTGTACATCCTGCATACTGGAAGACTCAGAGTAAACCCGAAGTATGAGATCAACTTTACACTGTCTACTTCAGGGTTTTATCAGTAAGTTTCTCATTCGATCATTGGGAGTCGGTATCGATCATATACTTTCCAAAAGCATATATCATACCTAGGTCTTGATCATATACTTTTCAAAAGTATATATCAAACCTACAAATTCAGTCAAGCTTCCAAAGCGAGACGACCATGCGCATGGAATTTGATTCTTCCCAATATCTCATGAGTGAGCTCATGTCTTCCGGTTCAGTAACTGAACCTGTATGATCCCTTTGAGAGATCGTATTACTCATATGCCCTTATATGCACACCAGCGCGCCGGTGTATAGACCTTGATTAGGTCATCAACCTATTGGTCTGCCAAATGTACATACTCAAACATATAGTAACACATCTGTCTCCGGTTAGAGGATGCGTGCCTGTATCGTGACAGCATACGATATAGGACTTTGGTTATCTCGATCTCGTTAAGTCAACTCTTTGACCTAACTAATCTGACACCTCCGAATCTCTATTCCTATGCAGAGGACCTGCATCAAGAGGTCGGTCAGATATCAGACTTTAGAGAAAGGATTTCCATCTCCTTCTCAGGCTAGAGATCATCTCTTAATAATCATTTGATGGTGCTTGATGAGTCCTCAATCTAACTCTTTAGATATTCATCCAAGCACCAGCCTCTATGATTCAATAATTGAATCAACAGCTGTATGATCATCAAGATGGCCATGGTACACAACCCTAATTGTACTAAGGGACCTATTATGCAAATTATATACTCTTTATTTCAGATCAAGGAGTGAATTGCAATAACATTTATTGCATAATGGCTCGCCGTGGGCTCGCATGTCCAACAATCTCCCACTAGCCCAAAGAGCCATTAATGGGCTAATCATTTAAACACACACTCATGTGACAATCACAGGCTATTTAGAAAATAGCTAGGTAAGTTGATCAGTCACTCTGTTCCCCCGAGACTACACCAAGTCCTTTTACGGTACTTGCATATCCCCAGTAACAATGCTCACATTTAATGCGAATGTTGCATCTCATGCAACCAATACTCAATTTTGTTAAAGCTATTATAGGGTCATTGACACTATAGCTTAATAATTTGTTATAACCAGTATTTCCATAATCCTTATCAGAATACCTTTATCTCTGGAGATCACTATCTCTAAAGGTATCCAAAGTTAAGACCTTTTAGATCACTATCTATATAGTCTTAAGTATTTGAAGATAAGACTTTAAGATCACTATCTCAAAAATCTTATCATCTATGAAGATTTTGTTATTACTGCAATCAAGTATTTTATCTCCATAGTAGGATTAGTAACATTTTACTACTCCCACTGCATGGCAGACATCTGGATCTTGTACACATTTCGCATACACTCAACTTCTCATAACTGATGCACAAGTGCAAGAAGTTCTAGCATTCACTTCCTCAACTCTTTGAGGTGCTATCCCTTTAAATAGGTCAGTACCATATCTTTAAGGGATGGAAGCCTTTCTTGGTAATTCTAAGAATAGAATATGTCCAAGGTGTACTACAAAATGTGACAGTCCCAATATCCTCTTCTCTTTGCTTCTGAACATCTTCAGAAATAGGATCTAAGAGGTATCCTTGAGATCATATCTCAAGGTATGGAACAACCAAATTATAAAACACTTACTAGTATCATCCTTAGATCATTCCAAATGATTAGGATATTATCTACATTTAGCATGATGAACACAATGGCACTCCCACTAAGCTTCACATGGTTCATCAAGATTTTATCTGAAATCATAACATTTATAATTTCATCAAATCTTATGTTCCAACTACAAGAAGCTTATTTGAGTCCAAAGATGGAGTTCTTTAGCTTGCACACCTTGCTTTCCTCAACCACGAAGCCTTGGGGCTAGTTCATATGAACATCCTAAGAGAGGTAATCATAGAGGAATGCAATCTTGACTCACATCATGAAGATGTCATAGTCAAGTTGTGTAGCTATAGTTAGCAATATTCTGATGGGTCAAAGCAAGGTCACTGGAGAGCAAGTCTCATCGCAGGCGATGTCTTCTCTTCGGTGTGTAGCTCATGGCTACGAACCGTGCTTTGAAGGTCTCTACCTTCTCATTAGGTTCCCTCTTTCTATTGAAGATCCATTTAGACCTTAATGGGTCTTACCCATATAGGTGGATCCTCGAGGGTCCATATACAACACTTGTATATGAAGTCTACATTAGACTTTTATTGCTAACATCCATTTATCCATGTCATGATCCTCAGGAGCTTCATCACATGAAGTCCAATCATTTTCACATGGAATACATCCTCAAACTTATTTGAAGAGGTATCAGTGTTTCATCTTCAATTATTCTTTTAGTTTCCGATTTCAGGAGCCTCATTATCTTCTTAAGATTAAATGAGTTCCTTTACTTCATTTTATCTTGATTCTTAAGAGAGTCATCCTCTAAGAATCACATTCTCAGAGATGAGATCCTTTAAGAATCTCAAGGTCATAAAGTACGTATACAATACCATCCTTTATTTTCCTAATGAAGTAGCACTCTCTAGTGCTAGATTCCAGCTTATATGCATGGAACCTTATTAAGTATATAATGTAGTCTTTACTACATATATACCTTGGAAACTAAGAGATAATTATGCTAGGATTAATCATTGATTAAATCATGTCACACATGATCAATTGTATCTCCCTACAACTCCATTGAGTTCAGGTTCATTAGGAGGTTTGAGATAGGAATGATATTCATATCTCCATAAGATATTTCTTGAATTCATCTAATAGGTACAGGCTACCTTGGTTAGATCAAATTCATTTCATCTTCCTTCAAACTTTGGTTCTAAACCAAAATTGTGAAATCTTTGAACATTTCAAAGTTTTCTAAGTGAAGAGAAGAAATCTCATATCACAAATAATCACTAATAGATATCACATATCCATAATGTTTATTCTGATATAGATGATTTACATACATCAATATGTATGAGATCTTGAATACCTTAACATCTTACACCTATCACAAAGAAGGGTGTAGTGGACATTTTACTTTGAATACAATATTCACAAGTATGTGAGATTAGAATCTTTAGACAATCTAAAGTTTCATGTCTTACTAGTCCATTGATCTCATCAACAGACATGTGTCCAAAACTTGATGCCAGATCTTTGTTAAATGATCTTTATCCTCCTATTGATCTTTAAAGCTTTAATTTTCAGTATTAGAAATCTTAATGAACCATTCATTAATTTTCTAATTATGTAGAGTCCACTAGATTTTAGATTACTATCTGAAATATCTTCATCATAACTCTTTATGATAGATTTATTACAGAATTCATGTTTATATCCAACAATTAGAAATAAACAATGAGTGTATTCTAATATCTAGGTCATAGAGACATTCTCTAAGACTAAGGGCTCCCACTGAAAATATGAAGTCTATTGATCTCATGGAAATTGTTGCAACACTTGCATCACTTTCAACATGGATGACCAATAAACATTAAGATCAAACTTCTAATATTCTAATACATATGCAACAAATTGCAAGTGTTATTAGAAGATTGAGATACAATTATTAGACTTTACCTTATCAAATAAGTAAGCCAATTTTAATGATTATATGTAGATTATTCTGATGTACTATCCAATTCCTTCTCTAAGAATTCCAGATAGACTTGATAGTCATACTATCAACACATCAACATATTGCAGTATTGGCATTCATCCAACTCTTTGGATGTCATATGGAAGTCACAGAAGTACAGTCAACTCTTTGATTATACTTCTTACTTGGGTCCAACCCATGCTTCCACTGCGCTCCATTTATCTATAAGCAACCATTGCTTAAGACTAAGGATCTCTTATGTTAAAATAAAAAATTTCAATATAAGAGTATTTCAACACTTATACATGCTTCATTAAATTCATACAATATGAATATTATGAAGCTTCATGAATGACTAGAGTAAAGATAGTAGAATGATGACACTCATCACCTACATCCATCTAAACTTTTAAAGCATAGGTTCAGGTAGGTACTCAAACAATTTGAATACATTATCTCTTATAGAGCTACTATTCTACATGATGTAGAGAACCATATCATTCATGATTAAATGTCAAGAGCACATATGTATGCCAGAAAATCTTTATTGATTTTATAAGGATTATTTGATAATTACGATCATCATTGACATGTCACTTCCAAAGTACATTCGATGAGATCAAGACTTATAGAGACATACAAACCCTAGGGTTTTAGTCCTATTGTCTATTTAATTATCACTTCTCATTATTATGAGGAAACTTGCATATTGCAACCACATACATTGTATGTCCAATTGCAAGTACAATATATGGATCATAGGGTCCAATCCACGATATTTTACTGGTTATTATTGAGTATAATATTGAGTGGGTTTAATGAAGGATTATCTGAAATAAGAAATTTGCATAAATATATATATATATATATATAAATATATAACTTACTTTGATTTAGGAATTTTATATCAAAGTTGTCTTGCCATGTCAACAATGAAAGTTCATTCCCTTAATCACTTTCAATGTAAGAGATATACTTACCATAATATCTCAAGCAAGATCTGGGATCTCCTTCCTTATCTTTGTTGCATCCCAATAATATGAGAACCTACAACTCGGATAAAAAGAAGCGGGAACACATTCCGCCTTGCAAGTCCAACTTGCATCTCCCAATTCGGTCTTTAACACCCGGGCCCACCACCCCTAAGGTGATGTTGACCCGCCATTAATTGAACCAACCGTCAACAGGAATACAACTCGCTATGCGCAATCCAATATCGCCCTAATAATATGAGGACCCGATATTGGGGTCACTACGCATACGTCCTTACTCTTTCGAGAAGCGACGAGCCCGATCCAAATGGATCATATGCAGGAGCTGTCACTTCGGACAGGCGTCTCCCACATATAATATCTGGCGACGAAACCCTTCGCCTTGACGGGAGACCATGGATGTCACTTATGTGATCCTCCATCTCTTATTCAAATTTAATTAATTACTATGAATCACATTCATATAATTAATTCTTCCAAGGGAATTCTTAACTCCAATCATATTAGAGTATTTTAATTGGATATAATTAACTTAATCATATTAAATTAATTATCAATCCAATTCAATCAATCAAACTTAATTTTATGCTTGAATATATATGGTATTAGTCTCAAAGTACGTATTAATTCGTATTTTAATAATTAGAAAAATACATCTTAATCCCTCGGACATTATCCCGGCCCTACCCGCTGTCATGGCCAGTACCGGCGGGAGTGGGACGGACCGCATACGTTGCAACCCGCTACCCCAGCGATCCCCGACTAGACACCATATCCACCTCGGGAAAAGATAATGCCAAATTGATTAATTTGTACTTGAGATGATCATCGGTTTTCCAACCGAAATTATACCATATAGTAATCAAAACAATTTTGATTATAAGGAAATTTGCTAGACAAATTCCCAATCCTACTCAAGCAAGAGTTTGATGATTGTGATTTCAATTATGATTTAGATCAAATCTAATCAAATAATTGATTGAGACCAAGTCAATTAAGGAAATAATCATTCTCTAATATTTCACAAATATTTCCCATAATTATTTCTCGAAATTAACAATTAATTTCATTAATTGACAATCACATGGTCTTGATTAGGAAAGTAATTTCAGCAGTGACCCCTACTTACTAAAATTAGCATATCTCAATCAATTTAAATCCAAATTAAGCAAAGTCAATTTCTAAAGTTTGCTAATTTGATTTAGAACAGAAACCAAGTGATGTTTCACGCATTTCGAGGCGTCTCTAAACAGTAATTAACTCTTTAATTACGTTAAGATTCGCAGTTCCCGTAACAGTGAATACATGTTCATTAAAACTACCATATCTAGAGCATACGAAATCCGATTTACGCAAACTCAGATCCTATGGTTTCCTTATTTAATGGGGAACAAAATCCAAGTGCTATTTTCGTGTTTAAACAATTTAAACATGGCCGAAAAATTACACCAAACAGATCTGCGAAATCAAATGCGATAAAAACTTTCGCGACCTTAACGAACCCAAGTCGTCCTTGGTTAGCGAATCATATTTGAAACCGTCGACCTAAGGCTCTGATACCACTTGAAGGATATGGTTAGATCCTCAAGCGCATCACGGAAGCGTGAGCGTCGTATCGAATACGACGAGGAGCGACTAGTCGCACTAGTTGCTCGATGCAGCGGAATTTAAAAAATTTTCTTACGACGAAACCACATGATCCAAGAACACTTCTCGGATCGTTTCGTCTAAACCACAAACAAGTAATAGGATTACCTCTTGAAGCGTGGTTGCGATCGAGTCTCTAAACGAAGAGACCTCCTGTCTCAAGTCCGATCCGACGGAGGAGACGCTTGCGAGCGCGGGGATGAACCACGTGCTTCTCGCAATCCATGTTGATGATCCAAGCGGCGGATCTCCTGATCTCGACACACGAGATCCGACGTCTTCTTCACGAGCGAGGCGCACCGAAGGAGACGAAGATCCACGAGCAGATGATCGGGCAGCATAACGACGATGCTACGGCGATGGAGAACCTCTCCATGGCATCCATGGTGGACGGCCATGAGAGGGAGAGAGAGAGGGCTGACCTCTAGAGAGAAAGAGAGAGAGAGAGAGAAGTGTTGTGTAAAATAGAGAGCATGGTATGCCTCTCTATTTATAGGGTTTTGGGATCCATGGATCTCAATCCATGTGACATATAAAATCAATGGATGAGATTGATTTATGTCAATCCAATGGTCAAGATTGTTGTTGGTAAAAGCCAACAACTTGTGATTTAAATTTGATGAAATATATCAAATATATATATTAACACCAAATTAAATCAATCAAATAAGGAGAGAGAGAATAAAGGAGATCAACCTTCCCCTTTGGAGGGAGGGCAATCTCATGGATTCCCATGAGATTGCACATCTCCTTGATTTTCTCTCTACTTATTTTCCAACAAATATTTGTTGGGATTTTTTTTTCAACAAAATAATTCTCAATTAATTTTGGGAATATTGCAATCTTGACATTGGAATATTGTGAATCATATTCACAACCCAAAACAAAATGTAATTTACATTTTCAATTAATTAGACAATGTGTATCCAATACACATTAATAATTAATCTACTAATATAAATTATATTTAACTCTCTCTAATACATTATAAATCACATTTATAATATATTATGAATAATTGGATATTACTATCCACATTATTCTTATCCATAATAATTAAATCACATTTAATTACATTGGATAATTTCTTCTCATGTGCTCAAATAATATGAATCACATTCACATTATTTATATCTTTGATAATTAAATCACATTTAATTATCTAAGATAACTTCTCCTTATAATATGAATCAAATTCATATTAGTCATGATAATTAAATCACATTTAATTATCCATTTTCTCAATGCTCGGATACATATATCAACAATAGAATTATCCATGAACTCTTTCAAGGATAATGCGCTTTCTCTGCGAATACTTGGAGATAAGGACAGGGCAATTGTATTATTCCACGTATAGTGACATGGATATTGAGATGATATTTCAAATCCAGATCGTGGGCCTCTCATAGATGCTTGATTAAATCAAGACCGCAAATCTAATCTTCTCATTGCATCTGAATCACATTCAGATCAATGTCCAACATTTGGACTAAGATCAGATTACTTCTCTACTGAGAGGAGTCACTAAAATCCATACCCGTTTCATCACTCCCTAGGAATGGAAGCGTCATGGTTATACAATCATTTATGATCACATCACCCTCAGGTATTCCTAATACCTGTACATCCTGCATACTGGAAGACTCAGAGTAAACCCGAAGTATGAGATCAACTTTACACTGTCTACTTCAGGGTTTTATCAGTAAGTTTCTCATTCGATCATTGGGAGTCGGTATCGATCATATACTTTCCAAAAGCATATATCATACCTAGGTCTTGATCATATACTTTTCAAAAGTATATATCAAACCTACAAATTCAGTCAAGCTTCCAAAGCGAGACGACCATGCGCATGGAATTTGATTCTTCCCAATATCTCATGAGTGAGCTCATGTCTTCCGGTTCAGTAACTGAACCTGTATGATCCCTTTGAGAGATCGTATTACTCATATGCCCTTATATGCACACCAGCGCGCCGGTGTATAGACCTTGATTAGGTCATCAACCTATTGGTCTGCCAAATGTACATACTCAAACATATAGTAACACATCTGTCTCCGGTTAGAGGATGCGTGCCTGTATCATCTCTTAATAATCATTTGATGGTGCTTGATGAGTCCTCAATCTAACTCTTTAGATATTCATCCAAGCACCAGCCTCTATGATTCAATAATTGAATCAACAGCTGTATGATCATCAAGATGGCCATGGTACACAACCCTAATTGTACTAAGGGACCTATTATGCAAATTATATACTCTTTATTTCAGATCAAGGAGTGAATTGCAATAACATTTATTGCATAATGGCTCGCCGTGGGCTCGCATGTCCAACAAACCTAAAGCGTAATTCCAGGATTTCCAGACTAAAACATCGATATCTTCCTCATATAATGTCCGATTTGATCCTGCTCACTTTTCAACTAATATAAATTCAATTACATTCAAAAAAAGATCAAGTTCAAGTAAATCTTAGCTCATATGTGAAAGTTTGGTTTTGGAGCTCTTTTGTACATTTTATTTTATATGATTTTGACCTATTATTTTATGTATATATTTAAATATTTTTATTTTATTTATTTTTAATTTATCTTCTTGGACTAAAGTTTTATTAAAATGCACAAAAATCCAAATCCAAAACGAGCTTAAAATCAAATAAACTAACTGAATCTGAGTCTTCACTAATAGTCTGTACAAAAGTTGTCGTTTTTGTACTTTATTTTAATTCTCCATTTTTATAATTAATAAAAGTCCAAAAAATAAATTAATGTGTAAATATTTGTCTTTGATTTTATCATATTTTTGTTTATTTTTATCTTATTTAAAAATGATAAAAAATAGAAAACTCAAAAATCAAGGTGTTATATATACATAGAGTACCCTAAAACATTACCTTGTGCAAATGATCGATTTTAATTTTTGTCTCTTCATGAAAGTTTTAGATCTCGTCAAGATGAGCAACTTTTGTGGAGAATTTTTTTTGATTCGAGGTCATTTGCTATTTATTTATGATTTTTCTTTGTATTATTATTTTTCAAATTTTCTGGCAGTGACACGTGCACTGCTGGAGCCACCACGTGTCACTCAAATTTGGCTTTTATTTTTCTTTTATTTTATTTAAAAAATTAAAAATTAATTAACGAAAAAAATAAAAATGCCATGTGGCACTCATCTGGCCGTCCGATCTCGGCCGATCGAACGACCATTGTACACCATCTCCTTCCCCTCTGTTTTGTCTCTGCCCTTTTCCTTTTGGGAGTGGCAGTGCCGTCGCCTCTCCCCTTCCATCTATGGCCGCCAATCTCTGGCCACCTTTCCTCATATGATCGGCCACCACCACCTCTAATCATCCCCATCAGATTCTCATCCCGGTCACCTTCCTTCCATGTCCAAACGCTCTCCGCGTCACCTTCCTTTTCCAGCACCGCCTTCCAATCTCCGATCTCCTCCACAATTCGGCCCTCGATTCTCGCCACCCTCTTCCCAAAACACACCATCTTACCTCCTATTTAATCACCATCGACACATCCTCATACCCCCAATCCGTCGATAGACCTAAGTCCCTAAGGTGATCTCCGGTTGTGACAGCTCGGAGATCCTTCGCCTGCGGCGAGATCAAAGGCCTGTTGGCCTTGCTGCAGCGTGGCCCCCCTCTACCGCTACTACCCTTACTCTGGCTTCAAAGCTATCAAGCCGGTACCTCCATCTTCATCGATAACACCGCAGCTCCGCCTGAGTGTCCCCGACTGTCCTCTCCTCTGTCTTCGAGAACTCCGTGGCTCACCACCTTTACCTATCCTTCGTCTACCTCCAGCCAACACCCAACCTCAGCCTCTCCTCCGCCCACCTTCGACATCATCTCTAGGATCTCGCAACCACCGCCACCGACTCCTGTGCTTCATTAACAACACCTATAGAAGGAATCTCCTCTTGTCGCTCCTCTGCCTTTAAAGCATCTCCTCTGCCTTCGCTCCGATTGCCACCCACTTTATCGCCGCCAGGAATCACCACTACAAGCGTCGTTTACCTCGCTCCCTCCATCAGGCAGAAGGATCAAGACCCACCTCATGTGCTTCGCACAACGTAAGGGGGAAGGAAAATGACATCAAAGCCCCTGTTCCTCGGAGATTTTCCCCAACTCCAGCTATCAAGGGACACGTGAGGAGCACGTGTCTCCTTGGAAATTTTGCAACTTCTCCACCCTGGGTATTAGTAATTATACGTTAGACCCCTCTTTGCATTCCTCCTTTATTTATTTATTTATTGTAATTTGCAAACAAAACTCTGTGTTCATTCTGTAATTTGAACCTTTTTATTGCATCATTTTATTTATAAAAAATAGCAATTTTGTTCTACAATTAATTCTCTATATTGTAGCATGTTTGTGATATTTTAAAACTTGGTGGTTAATTAATAGTTAATATTCTCTGCAAAAAATTTGCATATTTTACCCACTGATTACTGAAATTCATATCTGATTAACCATTACTCTAAAAATTGCCAAAAAACTACGGATAGTAGAGTTAATTGATATTTACATTGTGCCTACAAAGAATTGATTGCATGCATGGTTTGCTCTATAAAAATCATTTTGTAGATTTCAATCTTTAATTTTTAATAGTACTAAATCTCGTATTTTTGACATTTAGGATTTTTGTTAGATACATCACCTAGTGATAGATCTTGGATAATTTTATCCTTTGAAAATAAATAGGTTTATATTTTTTTTTAAATTAATTATTGAAATTCAGTTTGTTTGCAGTCATAATTCATAAAATATTCATCTTGCATCCAAAATTCCAAAATATTACAGTGCATTTATTTCATCATTATTAACCTCTCAACCAAGTTTCATAATTTCTTATCATCGGTTGATTGGTATTTATTTTATAGTCCTTAAAATCGATCGTATTTGTATTTTGCATTTCAAAGTTTCATAAAAAATACCAAAAAACAATCTTTGGAAAATCACATACGAAAATTGATAGACATAATTTTAGGTTGTTCATTTGCCTCCTTGAGTTCGACCTTGGGACTTGCCCAAGTAAAATAAACATAAAAACCTCTCTGATTAAAATTGAATAAAATAATTGTGGTTATTTCTTGATCGATTCCGATTACCCGTCTATAACGAGATAATACAATCATAATTGAAACAATAATTCACATCATTTAAAGAGGGTATTTTTGGACTCATCACTAGGCCCTACTCGATCACGTATGATAGAAACACAAATATTTCACCAACCCATGTGATAAGCAAGGTGCCACAAAATATAATTTGGGCTCTTATCCTTAACGGGTCACGCCTCATTTTGTCTGGAGTGTTCCTGAAAACAATGTGTGCATTCTGAGCCCCAAGCAATGAATGGTTCTTTATGAATTTTAACTATGGTCAAGTTTATTTAGCAATCCTTTTTAATTTTTGGATTTTCAATTTTTTTGAGTATTTTTCAGAGCAACCCACCTAACGATTTTTTTGTATTTTTCCCTTATGTCCTAAGTGATATAAACACAGGGGAGAGAAGACAGAAAAGCCGTGGAAGTCATCACTAAGATGGAAATCTCACCTTAGTGACTAATGATGCATGCAAAGTTAGAATTACTTACAGTTCTTCCCAGCTCTCTCCATACGGGATGCAAGGCAGAATTGAAATAATTACACCATATGTCACTATGCAAAGTGAGAAAGCATCCTAAACAATAGCTACTATTATCGGAAAGAACCAAATGCAACTTACTCAGAAATGAGATCCAAAAGTTTGCTCTTTGAAGTGCATCGGTGTCCGCCACAACGGATCCTGCAAGCGTTTTATAACACTTCTCTTGACACTGGATCTCAAATCCAAATAACCAACAATTAATTTTGACTAAATCCAAGCACGTATCACTATAGTGCATGCAATGTTATTAGGGCTTTGGACCTAGCTACTGAGTCAAGCAACCTACTATCTAAGGGCTCACTCCCAAAAACAAATATAAACAAAGGAGGAAAGCTCAAATCACATGAAACAAATAAAACAAAGGCGATAAAACACAAAAATCCGGTACGAGGCCCTTAGATGAATAGACACCTGAGCATTGAACCTCGTGTGGTGGAGAGAGTAGTGTCCAAATTAATTACAAATTATTTTGCAAAAAAAATCTCTCTCTCACTAAAAAAATTGAAAATTCTATGCTAAAGGTTGTTCTTCTCCTCCTTCCCGGTTCTTCTCTCCTACTCTCTCCTGGTCAGCTCAAAAAGAGAAAGCCAGCCTCCGCTCATTTCGGGTGCACCCGCTTCCTAAGAGATAGCCCTCGTCAAGCGGTCCCTAACTAGAAAGATTAACAAGAAAATTTGATTAGAACATGCAAATACTTATCAAAGAATAAATAGCAGAAAAATGTAAAATAAATATTGGACAACTATATATCCAAAAATGTGATACAATCCGTTGCTCCCTGGTAACGTCACCATTTGAAATGGCGATTTCCTAGAGGTTCGTATGGTTTCACAAGGCGAAATCATAGTCGATGTGTTGACCACTCAAGAATACCGCTAAATTCAATAATTAACCCACGAGAATGAATCCACAATGAAAATAAGGTGTGGATCAAAATTTATTATAAACCTTACAGAAATGCGTATTGTGACAAGCAAAGTAGGGTATCGAACACATGGAACACATGGTGTAGCACTCAAAATTATTTAAAAGTAAATAATATAGGTATATGCATATATATATATAACTATGCACAATATTAGTAAATATAGGTATATGCATATATATATATATATATATATATATATATAACTATGCACAATATTAGTAAATATAGGTATATGCATATATATATATATAACTATGCACAATATTAGTAAAATGTGGGTTTATAGTTTTTAATTTTTAAAGTTTTATTATATATTTTTGTATTTTGTATTTTGTTTTTTTATTTTTTGTATTTTCTTTTTGTATTTTTATATATTGTATTTCCTTTTTCTTTTATAATAAGCAATATAGCTATATATGGAGTATATATACAATAATAGATAATATAGATATAAATTTAACTAAAAATAAACTAAAATTATAGAAATAAATATTTTTGGGTTTTAATAAATTTTTTACTGTTTTGTGATTTTTTAGTGAATGTTTAATTTTTATATTTTTAGTGTAAAATACCTTAAAATAGGGATAAGATACTAGGCCGAAATTAAAATGGAGATGAAAAATACAAAAGAGTATCAAAATTTCTCCAAATTAATTTTAATATAAAGACTATAATATAGATAAGTTATAAAATAGAAAGTACAATTTTTTGAATTTTTAAAAATTTTATAAAGTTTTATAGAGGTTTTTGGGATTTTTTAATTTTTAAACATTTTGTTTTTCTACTCTTAACAATTTTGGTCTAAAGGTTAATAATACCTAAATAAGCCTGCTATAATTTTTGGGAGTTTTTCAAAACGATTTTTTAAATTTCTTGGCCTTTTTTAAGACAAACAGGGACCGGCCGTACACTATTTGATTTTTAGAAAATAGGAAAAGGGCATAAAATGCAAATGTAAATTTATAGCGTGAACAAGCATGCATCCATGTACCTACTCCTATATTTTGGTGATTTTGAGGTGTGACAAATATTTTTAATAAATAGAAACCAAGGCACAAAAATAATGGGTCTGACAGGGGTATAATTGCAAATATAAATAAAGGTGAGGGTCCCAATGCAATTTTAACACTAATATTTAAATTTTATATATTAAAAGATAATTATAATAATCCACGAGGTTTTACAACAATGTTTCCAAAATAAAACGTGCGCCTACACGTTTGGTATGGATTAAATTGTAATATACAAATACTCAAGGGGTACATGCAATTTGTCCACAAGATTTTAAACTACATAAAAAAATTACAGAGCTTCTTAGTAAATACAAAAAAATGGAGGGGGATCTATGACGTTTACCCCTTTATGCGCTAGGATCTAGCCGTCCTATGCTCGCCATGTGTCTGATCATGTGGCCTTCATCGCGTACCCTTTGTGGATAATCAACGGTCTAGATTAGATTTGGACCCCTGTTCTTAATCGAACGACAACGATGGCCTTTGAACGAACCATCAAGAACATGTCTTCGACGGGCTTTGATCCATTGTTCCCTTGCGCTCCGGCGATCGTTCTCTCCTTCGATGAGCCCAGCAGGTAGCTGGGCTTCCTCTGCGTGTGGTTGTAGGGTCCAGGCGAGGCGAGAGGGAGCCAGATGCTCCGACGAGGTCGAGTCACCTGGAGCATCTCCAGGTGATTGTTGAGGTCCTAGTTGCATCATCAGTCCTGCAAGTTGCGACCAAAATACTCACAGGTGCGAGGTCTATCTCCTCGACTCATGGTTTACTCGAAATAACTAGGGATATGGAAATGAGGGGGGAGCTCCGGCAAGGATGGCGGAAGGAGCTCTGAGTCCTTGAATCAGGGCTTGATTCAAGGGGTTCTGAGGGGAATCGATGGATAATGAGAAGGGTAACGAGATGGTATGGAAGTCAGGACAGGTCAACGGTTAGATCCGTGCGATTTTGTCCTAGAGGCTAAACTCCAGGAATTTGGGGATTTTCGAATTGGGCGCTAATCGCCTGATTATCATTCAAATTAAATCTACAGAATGGAAATTAAACTACAATATTACCTAGGAATGATGGAAAAGGGAGGCTCAATCGGCTTGAGAAGCCACGAATAGAACCAGTCGGCGGCGCTTGGCGGGGGGGGGGGGTGGATTCGACTCCTCCTTGCCTTTCCTTTCTGCAAACCATGAGTTCTACCTTGCGGTCTCCTTGGAGAAGCTCATAGGATTGGTTTGAGGGGTTAAAGATCGGTTAAGAGGGATCAAAAAGCAAAAGATGGCAAGGATGGGATATTTATAGGCGAGGCTTTGTGGATTTTCGAGGGAGGATGGCGTGAGAAGGAGTGGGGGTTGGTGAGGATTCGGTGATGGGAGAAGATGAGGGACGCAGGGGCTACAAGAAGGTGATGGTCTCGACGGTAATGAGTGAAGATGGGGGTGTGGATAGAATGCTGAAGTGACGGCCTCATGAAGCTCTAATAGAAGTCAGCGGGTAGACCGGACAGTCGAGTGAGGTCAACCAAAGGACACGCCTGGTTCGTCCACGTGGTCGAACCAGGAAATTCCAAGGCAATATGCCATGGAAAATAGTTAATAAATATTAATTGATTCTAATATTTTTAGGTTACAAAATAAATATTTTTTTTAATTTTCTGTAGTATTTTATGCATATTTTTATTTATTTTTTAGAGGTTTTTATTTACCAATTACTTTTAGGGTATATATATAGGTATATTTACCTATTATTTGTGTATTCTAATTTTACTTTGTATATTTAATTTTATTATTTTCTTTTGATTTTTTATATATTTACAACTTATTGTTATATACTTAAAGATATTTTTATTATATTTTTATGATATAATTTATACACTTAAATAATATGTCTATTTATTATATAGGTATAGTTATTGTATATTCAACTATATATTTTATATACATATTTTATTTTGATATTTCTTTATGGTTTTATTTTAGTTTTAATATATACAAGTATTATTGAGTAATATTTACAAAATAATAAAAATATAAAGTAATAAAAATAATAAAGAATAAATAAAATGAATATTTTAATCGGGTATATTATACAACAGGGGTCTAAAACCCAACTTTCACAGCTTAACTCCAAAAAATATGAAACCACCTTCATTAAATAGATTATTAAAAGTTATATACAACTAAATATGAGTTTGATACATTTTGAGTTTTTATTTGAGAGTTATGGGTCTGTGAAGTTGAGATTTTGGAAACTTATTCAGAGTATACCTTTTACACTGTATATTATTTTTGTATGAAATCAATTTTTTATTTTTCTGTACATTATTATCTATAGAATTCATGTACAAAGTTTCTTTACTTAAGACTTAAATAATAAAGAATAAAATAGGTCCCACAGAGTAATTATTAGCATATTTTGTAGAGTGAACCGTTTGTGTCTTCTGTACAATTAGCCACACTACCTCCCCCTACCGTATTCCTTGTCGACTAAGTCATCATGATGAATGAGTCTTGGGGGCTAGGGTCACTTCATTGTCCTTGACACTTCGCTCTTTTTTTTTCTTTCCTTTATTCTTTTTTTGGCAATAAATACAAAAACATACAATATTTTGTATAATATTTGATACAAACTAATGAATGTTTATTTTTATAAATTAATGATATATACATGCATTCAGCTAGGGTTTAAAGCCTAAAATGAGAGAATAAAGGCGATGAAATGGAGATTCATCAAACATAAAATATAATAAAAATACAAGATAATTAACAAAATAAAAATAAAAATAAAAATGTTTATTTGTGTTTTATATCTATTTTAATTTTATCTATTTACAAATGACCTCTGATCTCTTTGACTTCTACATGAAAGTTGTAGATATCATTGAGATCTACAGATTTCTTGTCATAACTTTTTCTAATTTAATTTTGTTTTAATTATTTTCCATTTTATTGTATTTTATTCTCTTATCTGAATTATCATTGGGCCATGTGGATCATTCTCCACCTGCCACGCGACACAGCTTTACTCACGTCCCCGCCCATTTTGTGAGTCGTCTGATCATCAGATCAGATGGCTGTAGACCAATCCTGCCTGCTTGAATCATAGCCCTCTCTGATCTAATCGATCAGAGGGATCTCGATCGTCCCCCATCACCCAATTGGGGTCATTCGATTAAGATTGAGCGGTCTGATCTTCGCCTTCATCCTCCAGCTGTCCTCCCCTTCTCTGGAAACTACAACTGACCAACTTCACCCAATAACAATGACCTTCACACTCACCTTCTTCCCTTAAAACTTCTACCAACCTCTAGACATATCATCACTTATCCATGCGCTAACCTCCCATCATCTCCAACAACATCCATTTCTATATCTAAGGCCATTGAAACTTCCTTGAAACCACCTATAACCTCTGCCTTCTCCTCTTAAAATACTCCACCGCGACATCAAGCGGTGGTTTTCCACTTTACGCGAGTTCCGCCCAGCCTCCTGCTCTTCATCGTGACAGGATTGAAGTGTGAATGGAGAGCAACGACACCATTTGATCTTCGGTGCGATCCATGGTCGGAGTAGCCATGCATGGCTACAAGATCAGCCATTCGAGTTTAGTGTCACCGTTGTACCCTTGAAGCAGCACCCCGTAGATCGTTATGATCCTTAGCCCAAGCCAGCACTCTGCCTGCGTTCTTCTTCAATTAGGTAAATATCCTTTTTCTTATTTTATTTCATTTTCTCTGAATTAATTAGGCGCCTACAATCAGCTCCAGCTTCGATTGATCGGACCGCAAGCTTCTTGGACTCTCCCTCACCTTCACGCAACCACCCACTTACCCTCTTGTTTGTCAGAATCCCTCTTCATCCCATGCTTTCATCTCTGACGGAGTTGGAGATGATCCCATCTAGGGCACAATGTTCTTCATATTAGCCGCCCTCCGCTCACCTCATATCGCACGCATGAGCACTCGTAGCCTATTTCCACACCTCACGTGTGATGAAGCACTAAATACATGTATAAAAATCTATCCGTTGTAACACGGGCACTTAGCTTCTCATACAGAACCAAGAAGAATCTCAGTGATGAGGTTTTGGCTTTAATTTTTAACCTCGGAAGTCCAAGGTCGAACACAAGGACAGGAGCCATAATACAACTATTCGAGTGCTTAAATATCTACGTTAAGTGATTGATAATTAATCTAGGTCAAAACATACAAACAATGCAAGCAAGCATAGCAAGGTAAAATGCACATCATTAATGCATGCGGGATTGAGATGAAATGTAATTTTAAATCATGAATGCCTATTGGAATATATCAATAGAATGATTATAATGATAAAACACTAACATATGCAAATATATTCACAAATATTCCCTAAAATGATCATTCAATCTTAAGCAAATTATCTATTTAATAAACATCCAATTGAGCAAGGAATTCAAAACCAGGTTTCACTTTAATATGAATAAATGCACCTATTTTTTTCTCTAATTAATCAATCAGAGATTATACACCAAATCAGATAATATATATATCCATATGAAAGTATTAATCAGACGCAAGATGCTCAAGATATTCAAGTTTGAATGTACGGGCATAACTATGATAAAAAATGAAGAAATACTTGCATATAGATCCCTAGAGGGACTAAGATGTAAATTCTAGAAGTTGGCTGGTAAAATTATTAAATACCCCCTCATAAAGTATAATTACAATTAAGGAAACTAGCAAGGGTAAATATGCAAATAACCCAGGCTCGCACGCGTAGAGCATGCACGGCCTAGGTTCGAATGGCACAGTGTGGCTTTGGCCACGTGGTAATGCGCGGTACTTTCGGCTCTGGTTCAGAGTGGCATGAGGCTACAGGCTTAGACATATCGACGTGGACTCCTCTCAGTCATTAGATCGTGCCCAATTCAGCACGATCCAATAGCATCTGTACGACCTAGGAATTCTTCGTCCAACGTGAGCGGCTGCTAAGAGGTGGGGCTCCCGCGAGAGCCCCATATCTCCTCCTTCATCCTGGAGATGCTCTGGAGATCAACGAAGGTCCTTACAAGGTTGGCAAAAATGAATCATGGTCGGAGAAGATCCTCTAGCAGTCAGAATAATGTGATGATGGAGTTACATCAGGAACAAAACTCTAGATCAAAGCAGCTTCAAGAAATCCGGCCATTTAAGGTCCTCTTCCCTGCAGCTGTTAGAATAACATAGGCGAAGAAAAGGTGATGTGTTTGCATGCAAAAGTGAAGTGGATAAGACAGAATAAGTGCCAATCGTGCGAAGAACATAGAGGCTCATGCGGTTTCTCTACCATGGATGGAAGAGAAAAACGCTCGATGTGGAAGTGATGAAAGAACAAGAAGCACAATGGATAAATTCTCCCGCGAAGATGATGGATCTTTGCTAACGATGGGGAGCTTCTAGAATCGAAGATGGAATCTGTGTACATGGTGAAGAAAAATTAAAGAAACAAGAAGAAGTACTAACCTAGACCTGCTTGTCCAGATTTTTACCAGGTTACCAGGATGGAGGAGGTGGCTTGGGGGCGACGATTGAATCTCCTGGCCTTCGCTTCACACCTGGGCAACAACGTCGGGAAGATCGTCGGCCTTGCACTGGATGTGGGCATGCTCTTCCTCGAGCAAGGATCGTCATCAGAGTGAAGCTACATTATCAGCCTCTACCCTTCGATCATCTTGTCATGAAGTGAATGGGAGAGCTAGGAGATACTCGCTAATGGTGGACAACCACCGCTTGAAGCGGCAGTGCACTTTTTGAAGTCAGAGGGTGGCAGTTCCAGATGGAAATGGCAAGAGTTTCAACTGCTGTCATTAAGAGGGAAGTTAGTTTAGGGTGTCTGCGTAGGTTATGGAAGTTAGGAGATGGGATTTGCAATGGAAGTTGGTGGAGAAGGTGGTTAGTGTTCGGGGAATAATGGAGAGAAGAGAGACAGTTTAGACAAGGTGGGAGAATGGCTAGAGGTTGAAGAAGCATCCCCAACTGTTGGTTTAAATGATCCAACTGTGGGGATGAAAGCGATTGAGAATCGTTTGCTCAGATCCTGATCAAGCGGTCATGATCGAGGTGCTAAAGGACGAATGGGATCAACTCAACTGATCTGATCCAAGGGCTAGAACTACAGTGTGATCGTGTGGACGAGCTACAACTGATCAGAATGCAATCAGACGGCTTAGATCAAGGCCAGTGGCAACACAAGAGCTGGCCACATGGCACGATCTGAAAGTGCCACGTGGCCTAATCAGAATTAAAGAAAATAGATAAAATAAAGAATAATCAGAAAGAAATAGATAGATAGAAGGTGAATCAGAAAAAGTTATGAACATAAAAGTTGTAGATCTCAATGAGATCTTCAACTTTCATGTAGAAGTCAAAGAGATCATAGGTCATCTATACATAGTTAAAAATTAAATACTTAAAAATCATATAAACCAAATTCTTTATTTTTCTTTTGCTTATTTTTTATTTTTTATTATGTTAATTTATTTATAGAAATTTTATTCTATTTTTCATTTGATTTTCAATAATAAATAAATACATAAAATATTACATCATAATAGGATTATATTAATATATTATAATTAGTGTTAATTTTTTACAACACAGTAGTTAGTAGTTAGTGTTAATTAGTCAATGAATCTTGTGATTAACCTAAGCGAGAGAGATAAATATAATCAATTAAGCTGATAAATCTAGGATTTATCACCCCCTATACTTAAGCTAAGCTTGTCCTCGAGCTAATAACGAAAGAATTTGTTCGAGAGTTAGTTTAATTAGTGAGATCCCCAACATGTGCAAGTGAGTATACATCTCTTGATTTGACCTAGGATACTAGGTTTTAGAAAACTCTAGGTTGATCAAAGTATTAATCAAAAGGAATTCAACTCCTCTAATTGTCAGACTCTCATTATATACATACATACGTACGTATGTACGTACGTACATACATACATACATGCATGCATGCATACACACACACACACATATGTGTGTGTGTGTGTGTGGGTGTGTGTGTGTATAAGAAGTATGACTTAGTGTAAACTGCATCATGAGAGTAGAGTCAGTATAACACCAAAAATTCCAATCTCAAAAGCTCTCCTAGGAACCCAACCCTTAACTTTAGGGAATAAATCTAGTCTTGCTTCAATCCACAGTCTCTTTAGTTTGGCAGACTTCAAAGGGATAGATGGATGGCCAGATTATGGAGGATGTAGGATTGTGTATTATTTTCTCTTCCTCTCATTGGAACATGATTCTCTCAAGTGCCATACTCAACACATTTTTCATTTCTTTGATATTTGCCAATCAGTGTGTCCGTCAAGAAAAGTTGGAGTCGTCTACACTTGTTTTCCTGGGAATACACTGAGGTGTGCCTTTTTTGAGTATCTAATACACCTTCTATACCCATCTTTGTAGCATTTATGATGTAGAGCCCTTTTTGGGTGCTAGCCCGACTCCTGGTCCTAGTAGTGGTGGTCCAAATAGACACTTTGAAAATGGTTGGGAGTGCTTGCCTTTGGTGGAAGCTATTTGATATTTGACTTTGTATGGTGAGAGCTTTTCTTTCAATACTTATTTCTTTTTTTTGTTTTTGGCTAGCTCTACTGCTTTTACCAAAAGATTGGCGCACACCAATTAACTTATTAATTAATGTTATCACACCCTTACACTTTTAGGTTTGAATCAAGAGATAGCATGAGACCATGTCCCATACTGGCTAAGATGCTGACACTGGGGTTTCATGAAGCTGTTATTAATATGATCCCATCCTCGAGCATCATATAGATCAAGTCCAAACTCAAACTTTCAATCTTAGTCTCCTCAGTGATATCTTGACTCATCTCAATCATGAATGCAGTTGTGCATGTGAGTGATAGTCAAATCCTTTTAAGGGAGATTAAGAATGGGATATGACATGCATATCTTTGAACTATGAGAGTGTGAATTTTTAAGTCCAAGAGCCTAATGATTAATACATGATAACTCTAAGTCTTAGGGACTCCTTAAACCCCGTGTTTAAAGATCATCTCAAGCCTTGAGTGCATAGTTAAAATGCCAGGAAAAGACACCAATTAATAAGTTAATCTTTTTGTGATTTTTATTTTTTCATTTTTAAGTTAGAGAGTTAATTAATTAAACTAATTGACACCCTTATTTGACACTTATTTGAGTTAGTAATTTTTTTCTATTTTTTTATTCTTGTTAGTAATATCTACACAATGGAGTAGTTTGGGGTCAATTGGAGTTAGGAGGAATTAATTAAAAACTGTGAAAGTTAGCTGTTTTTGGGTCAATTTACACTTGGGATTTTTAATGCAATTATGAATGATGAAATGGAAATATTATTTACAAATGTATGTATGCTAATGATACTCTATTAGTTATTAAAAGCAAATGAATTATGGGAAACAAAGCCTAATTGACCAATTTTAGCATGATGAATACGAGATTCATCATACCCCTATACTTAAATCATGCTCGTCTCCGAGCATGAATGAATGAATAACTTAGTTAAATACATCCCTGACTATGCATGTGAATTTTCAAGGCTCAATTTTTTTTCGAAAACCCTTAATTTATGTAATCCTAAATTCTGGGATCAATCATGCTTTAATGAAAAGGAATCCAACTTCTCTATTTATCAGACTCTCTGTTTGTACATATAAAATAAGGATATGACTTTTAGTGTACTGCATTCATGAGAGTCGAGTCGAGACATCACCGAAAGTTCCAGTCCAGGAGACTCTCCTCTAGAACTAATTCTCAACAATAGGGAATAAGTCTATTCTTACTTCATTCAGCCATCTCATTAGTTTTTCAGACTTGAAAATGCAGATGGACGGCCATATGACGGAGGGCATAGGATTGTGTCTAATTTTCTCTCCTCACACTGGAACATGGGGCCTCTCGAGTGCCTTTTTACTCAACACAAGTAGATTTTTAGCTTGTTGATCAATGTGTCCGTCAAGAGGGTTTGGAGTCGTCTGCACTTGTTATTCTGGGAGTACATCGGGGTGTGTCTCTTTTGAGTATCAAAGATACCTTCAACACCCAAACTTGTATCGCTTACGATGCATAGCCCTTTTATGGTGTCAGCCTGACTCCTTGGTCCTAATTAGCGCTTGGTCTAAGTGGACTCTTTGAAAATGTTTGGGAGCACTTGCCATTAATTGAAGCTCAATTGTAATTTGACTTTTGGAGGATAGAGCTTTTCATTGAACATTTCTTTCTTTTCTTTGTTGGCTAGCTCCACTAATTTTACCAAAAATTGGCGCACACTGATCAATAATTAATTTAGGTTTCATCACACCCTTGTACATAGGTAGATATCAAAGAGATAGCAAATGAACTTTTTCACATGCTGGCTACGGTTTTGCTGACACTCAGGTTTTCTAAAGCCTTCATTAACTTTATCCCATCCTCGAGCATCATTAGATCGGATCTAAACTCAAATCTCTAGTCGCAGTTCCTCAAGTGATAACTCATCTCATCTCATCAATCATGCAGTTGTGAAAGTGATTGTGTTGATCATATTCTTTAGAGGGTAGAGATGAAGAGTGCAATATAGCGCTCAAATCTTTCAAACTAGGGAAGTGTGGATTATTAAGTTCAAAACCCTAATGACTAAGGCTAGCTAACTCAGATTCTCAAGTTCTCAAAAATTAAGTGCCCTCAAAATCCTCAAGCGTTGAGTGATAGTAAATGTGTTAGGAATAATCCAACCAAGGAATGCATGAGAAGCCTGATGAAATGCAAGACCATGAGTGATTTTTTCTTTATTTTCTTTGTTTCTTTTTTTTCTTTTTTCTTTTTTTTTCTTTTTTTGGTTTTTGGTTTTTTTGAAAACCGATTTTATATATAGAAATAATTTAGTATTATGAACACTACTTGTACCCAATCCAGATGTTACATGAAAACAATTAAAGTACGAGCTATTGATAAAGTAGGTAGAATATATATACAAAAACACCCCTTATACTTAGCTTGTGCTATGCCCTCATGGCACAAAGTGAAATGCAGACATAGCTCGTACTAAGTATAGATGAGCTAAAAAGAAAAAGAAGTGAAGTGATGTATAAACAATGATACCGGTCCACCTATACTAAGTATTAGGGGACTGAGAGTGGGTTGATGGATATACAAAAGTGTATTGGATTCGAAGAGGTGGTTTATCCAGGCAGTTCGAGTCTTTCGTCAAGTGTTGCACCCTGAGTGAAGGAGATCTGTTCTACTTGCACTAACTGTTGGATTCGACAAAGTGTTTAAGCAACTAACCATTGACTATAGATATTTGTGTGCTATCTGCAGTCTCTGAGATCTCAACACATCTGTTATTGTGCACCTCTCTTACGATGAAGGGTCCCGTCCATTTTGATTTCAATTTAACTTGGAAAATTTTCAATCTCGCATTAAACAACCATATTTTCTGCCCTGGGACAAAGGTTTTTGTTTGAATGTTCTTGTCATGCCATTTCTTTACTTTGCCTTGTAAATGCTGTTGTTTTCGTAGGCATGTTTTCGGATTTCGGATAGTTCATTCAAATCCATCTCTTTGTTCTTCTTTCTTTAGTGACAGTTCCAATTGATCTTTTTGATTGCCCATTCTGATTTATGCATGAGTTCTGCGGGCAAATGACATTGCTTTCTATATACCATTCGAAAAGGGGAGGTGCCCAATGGGGTCTTATAAGCCGTCTGGTAAGCCCATAGAACTTGGTCCAAGAGTTGGGATCAGTTCTTCCTGTCAAGGCGAACTAGCTTCTGTAAAATTCCTTTGACCTCCATGTTTGACACCTCGGCCATGCCATTGGATTGTGGATGGTAAGGACTAGCGACATGGTGCTCGATGTCGTAGTCCTTAGTCAGCTTCTTTACCTCCCGGTTGACAAAGTGGCTACCCCCATCAGATATTAATACCTCAGGGATTCCAAACCTTGAAATAATATGATCTTTCAAAAAATTGCATATAGTCTTGCTGTCTGCCGCTCGAGTAGGGATAGCCTCCACCCACATAGATAAATAATCTACTGTGAGAAGAATATATTCAAATCCTTGACTAATAGGGAATGAGCCCATAAAGTTAATGCCCCATGCATCGAATACATCACAAATGATCACTGGTCGCATACGCATGGCATCTTTGGGACCAATGGTCCCTCCCATTCTCTAACAGACCAGACACAACCTAGCAAAATTGTAGGCATCTTTAGACAAGGTCGGCCGGTAAAATCCACATTGTAGTATCTTCTCAACGGTCCTCTTCCCAGAATGATGTCATCATGCCTCCAAGGTATGGCAAAGATTAAGGACGCTTTTGTATTCCTCCTGAGGAATACATCTTCTCCATATGCAATCCGATCCTTCAAAGAAAAGGAACGGATCCTCTCAATGGTAGTGTCTGGCTTCCGACATGAGTCGGTAGATTCTATTCTTGGGCCAACCCTGAGGAACTTTCTTGGAGTCGAGATAGTTTACCATGTCGGCATACCATGGGAGAGAGTCAATAGCAGAAATTGACTCGTCTAGGAAGGTTTCACGGATGGATTTAGACTCAGGGATTTTGTTATGTTCGATCCGTGATAAATGATCAACCATGAAATTCTTAACCCCAGGTTTGTCTTTATTCTCCAAATCAAATTTCTAAAGTAAGAGTATCCATCTGAGGAGTCGTTCTTTTGTATCTTTCTTCGCCATTAAGTAGCGAATGGCAGAATGATCTCTGTAAACTGTCACCTTAGATCCTAAAAGTATAGATCGAAATTTATCCAAGGCAAAGACTACCGAAAGCATTTCTCTTTTGGTCACAGTTTACTTTTTCTGAGCTGGATCTAAAACTTTGCTTGTGTAGTGAATAACATACGGGATTCCATCTTTTCTTTGTCCTAACACCGCCCCTACTGCGAAGTCTGAAGTGTCTGTCATGATTTCGAAGGGAAGAGACCAGTCGGGGGCTTGTAGGTTGGGAGTATCAATGATCCTCTTTTTGAGAAGCTCGGAGCTTCAAGACACTTATGATCTACAATGAACTCGGTATCTATCCCTTAGAGGTCAGTCAACGGTCAGACAGCTTTTAAAAAAAATTAATAAATCTCCTATAAAATCCGACATGCCCCAGAAAAGACAGTACTTGTTTCACATTGGTCGGTGGCTCGAGTTTCTTGATCACATCCACCTTGTCATGGTCAACCTCCATTCCCTTCTTGGAGATGACATGCCCTAATACAATGCCCTCTTTGACCATGAAATGACTTTTCTCCCAAAAGAGTACCAGATTTACTTCCCTACACTTTTGAAGGACTTGATCAAGGTGTGCTAGGCAATCATAGAATGAATCACCATGAACCGAGAAGTCATCCATGAATACTTCAGGGAAATCTCCAATCATTTCAGTAAAAAACTGCAATCATGCATCGTTGAGAAGTGCCAGGGGTTTTGCAAATCCCAAAAGGTATGTGCTTGAATGCGTATGTGCCAAAAGGACATGTAAAAGTAGTCTTTTACTGGTCCTCATGGGCGATGGCTACCTGATTGTAGACCGAGTACCCATCTAAGAAACAGAAGTATTATCTCCCCGCCAATCTCTCCAAAATTTGATAAATAAAAGGTAGCGAAAAGTGATCCTTCTTCGTTGCGGCATTCAGTTGTCTGTAATCCACACAGATGTTCCACGATGTAGGTACCTGTGTCATGATCTCTTCTCCCTCCTCGTTGGTGATAATATGAAGCCTGACTTTTTCGGGACGACATGCAATGACAACACCCCCTTGGAGTCTGAGATGGGATATATGGAACCCACCTTACACTATTTTTTGATCTCCGTCTTAATCACTTCCCGTAAGTTTAGATTCAACCAACATTTGCATTCACGGGAGGGTTTAACATTATCCTCAAGGTAAATATGGTGTTAGCATAATGCTGGGTTTATCCATGGAAGTTCAGACAATCTCCAACCTATAGCCTTATGATTTTACTCTAGAACTTTAAGCAGGCGGATCTCTTGCTCTTCGATCAGATGTGAACTGATGATGACCGAAAACTGTCCCTTATTTCATGCAAGGAAGGCATACTTAAGAGTAGGGGGCAATGGTTTGAGCTCGGGTAAGTCTGTATCGTTTACTTAAGAGTAGGGGACAACTGGCTCTCTCATTGCCAATTCTGGTTGTAATGTGGATGTTTGCAGTGTATCAATATCGACCACCATCTTGGTTGTTCTAAGGATCAGATCGCCAAAAGATGAAATATGATGTGGCAAGCGCTGCATCCGATCTGTGTACCTCACTCTAGGATTGTCCATAAGGATAATGTATTGACGGGTCAAGAGGGACCTCTGAGTCTCCGATAGTATAGGTAGATGCATGGATGAGCTGGCAGACTAAATCATCAACAATGTCTTCTCCAAATGACGTTGATTGTATCATTGAAGTTGGGTTTTGTCTACAAGGCCCAACTGTTGCTTCCGTATATTCTGTCTCAGGTTCTGATTTTTCAGACTCGGTGCTTGACTCAGTGTCAGGTCTTTGAAATCTAGTTTTCTTCATTTTAAGTTCAACTTTTCCAAACTGGATTCTCCAGAATGTGTAACCGAATATAGCTCCTACGATCCTAAGGAAGGGTCACCGTGGTATCATTTGGGAGTCTTTCCAATTTCTAGGGACATCCATGTCAAGTATTGTGAAATCGACTGGGTAATTTTGTCCCTCTATGTTGATGACAACGTTTCGAATCTCCCCTTAGGCCTCTTAGTTTATATATCTACGAATTGAAGTACAACTATATATTGCTTAAGAGGACCTAGATTTAAATGCCCAAATAGAGTTGTAGACATGAGATTGATGGATGAGCCATTGTCTAACAATGTTTGGGCAAACTTGATTTCATTGATCTGGGCAGCGACAAAGTGAGCACCCATGTCTCTTTTCTTCCTTGGTAGATCATTTTTATAAGGCGAGATGTAGCAACAGAGAGTATGCGCTTCTTTGTTCGGCTGGGAATCTTTTTGCTGGCCCTTGTCGGTGTGCATCTCACCTTAAGGTATTTTCGAAAAGATGGGTCTCTTTCTATCATCTCGCCTAGGACAGAGTGACCTTAATATTTTCTTTACAGATACGGGCCATCTCGTCATCATTTTTTTGTTTTTTTATGTTTTTCTTCTTTCCGGCCGTAAGAGCACGGGGGTAAGGGATGGACTCATTGTGATAAAAAACATCACTTTTATTGAATGATGAATTAAAATTATTTACAGGACTCGGACTAACTGATCTAAAAACAGGAAAATTAGTGGACAACTGTTACAGAGACTCAGATTCTGACTCTCTATGACCTTCAGAAGTGTAGTGTATGACGGGTGGTGCGGGTGGGTCTTCTTCTTTCTCCTCCTCATGCGTCTCCTCCTCAATTCCCCCAGGATTGTGTGAATTTGTGGACACTGGGGCTATCTCATCGTGTTCATTTGCTCGATCAGGCATGGTTACGGTCCTTATGCTCCTAAGAGTAATATGATGTGTCGTTATTCGACAAGATCTCGCATTCAGGTAAGGAATATTCAGAGATTAATACCTGATTCTATTGGAGGCTATTTGGATTAGTCTGGACTTGAGTTGGAATCATGGTTTGGGGTGTAGTTACCTCATCTCTCCATCGAGAGAGTTGATTTATGTCGACTCTCATATCATGAAGTTCGTCCAGCACTCGTTGAAGTTCCGGAGAGATAGAAGATGAGGAGGACCCCTGCCCCAGCTTAACCTGAGGCTGCTGATATTATCTGAATTGGCCCTGCTGGCATTGGCGTTGATACTGCTGCAGCCACGGTTGCAGGTTCTGATAGCCTGTACGATAATATTGACGCTGCCACAGTTGAGGTTGGTAAGTGGGTCGGGCTTGTGGTGGATGAGCGTTCGGAGTAAAGTTTTGGTATGAACGGTTGACTGGTTCCAGGTTATACCAAACTCCCTTTATCTCCATGACTTGTGGAGGTTCCTCGTAAATAGTTTAAGCGGAGGTTTCTTCAGTTTGATGGGACAAGACTTGGTCTCCACCCCAATGGCTCTGTTGCCCTACCCCTTGACCTTGAATGTAGTGAATTTGGTGTATGGGGGTAGGGGGTGAAGTCAGGGCAGGAATCTGCATCTTAGATACCCTGTTAGCCAATTCCTCCATTTGCTTAGGTAATTTAACCAATTTCTCCATATCAGATGATTTATAGAGTTTGTCAACCTTCTTATAATCTGTTCAGCCATAGTTAGCTTATCATCTGTTATTCCCATATAAGCACTCTAATCGGTCGTTGGATTATTCACCATCTTTTTAGAGCCGGCTATGTAAGCTCGGCTGGTGGTTTATGTACGACTGGATTCAGCAAATCTCTCGAACACCTTGTAGACGGTGTCCTCATGGCATCCCATGTAGCTTCCTCCATAGGATGCACTCACTAACCCTTTGGTCTCAGGGTTCAGTCCACTAACAAGACTTTGGACCAGCATCATTTTCCTTATCCCGTGTCTTGGACATTTCTGGATTAGGTTTGTGAACCTTTCCCAGATTTCATGGAATGGCTCGCTCGGGTGTTGGGTAAAGCTTGTGAGCTTGATCCTCATCTGATTAATTCTACTTACAGGGTAGAATTTCTTTAAGAATAATGTCCTGAAGATGACCCATGTGACGATCACTTCCCCTAAGTTCTTCAACCAGTAAGCCGCCTTATCAGTCAAGGTGAAGGGGACAGCTCTCAGCCTTATGTAGTCTTGGCTAACCCTAGGGTGGCATAGGTTAGAGTAGATTAGCTCGAAGTCACGGAGGTAGATGTATGGTTCTTCATGATTATTCCCTTCGGACTTAGGAAACAATGCAAGGAAATGCGGTTTGTGTTCAAACGCATCCTCAAGGGGTACCAGCCTCAACCAATTATAGTCTTCATCTAATTCAGGGAGGTACGTATCTTCCATAGCAACCTCACCACATTGCATTTCTGCCATATGGGCTCTAAGGAGTTCATTGTATTGTTCGCCAACAGTAATTCTAGCCAAAAGTGTACGAATAGGGTCATTGTCATTATCGTCCTTCTTTGGAGGCATCTCGTCTTCTTCTTCACCTTCAGATGCAAACAAACCTGAGTTAGGCCCGTTCTTGGAAGGTTTAGGGGTTTTGCCAAAGATGAAAGTTTCTTTGGCGGGAGGGAGCAAGAGAGAGGGTTAGCCTGGGGTTGACTAATCCATATGGGTGTGGGGTGAACCATGGTTTGGAGAAAAGGTTGTCTCCATACAATGGGGTTTCAAGAAGAGAGTCATCTCAAAACTGAGGAGATGAGTGCTTGAGGAGCTTGGAGATTTGTTCACAGAGTCCAAAAGAAGAACTCCAGAAGAATCCATAGTACAAAAGAATTTCCAACAGAGCGTACAAATGTACAGAAGACCTGCTCAAAACAAACACAATTCAAAACTCGTCAATTTACCCACTCAACACTAGTGAAGGCACATTAGGGCTCGACAACTTATCATTTTAATTTTAATTTAATGACAAAATAATCTTGAAAATTTAAGCGGAGCTATCAGGTGCCCAAATATTTCACATAGACTGTCCCGAGTTCATACAACTAGTTGCACCTACTTTCAGCCAGTATAGGTGTAAGTACGGACCGTTTAAACGGATACCCGTGTTACTTGAGGACAAAGCCTTACGCATGGTCCTCTAAACCACCCACTCTGCTAAGGGAAGTCGGACCGTAAAATGGCTACCCGAAACCCTCACTGAAAAGTAGCTAATTGTTTTTAAAATCAGTAGTCTAAATGAATTTTTTTGGTTTTTGGCTCTGTCCTAAGTATGCAACTTGTCCTTACAAACAATGAGTGGGTTTCTCTCCACAAGACACAAGGGTTAATTTTATGTCATTTTATTTTACAGTCACCTTGATTAGCAGTCCCAGTTTTAAATTAAGGTTATTAGTGAAGTTTATGTGAGCATAAAAATTCACGCCTAACGAGCAGTCCTAATTCCTTTAATTCCTAAGTTGTAAAACTGAGGAGGGAGAATCGAAAAAGCTAATACAAGCATAAATCATTGATGCATGCTTAAGAAGAAGACTTACAGTGATTCCTCACATTCTTCATGCGTGATGCAACAAAATGAATTTTAAATTACACTAAATGATATGCACAGTTGAAAAAGGCCCTAAGCAGATAGTTCTATTAGCGGGAAGAATTGATTTCAATTTGGCTAATGTTGAACGATCTATAGTGCGTATAATTAGTGGAAGTATGGCCTAAAAATTACGGGCACAATCAAGAATAAATAAATAAGCATATATGTGCTTAATTCCTACGTCACTCAAGTCGGGTCCCAACCACACAGAAGGCGTTGAAACAGACCCGATACATCACAAATAAGTTCAATCTGAATTATTACTGGGGTTCAGAGAGAGGGACCTTGAGAATAATGTAGAAATTAAACTATCTAAGCTCTCTCTCACAAAAATAAAAGTCATTCTTCTTTGCAGATCCTTGAATAATATCCAAAAATTGCTCCGAGCTATCTGCAAAGAGAGATGATGCGGTTAGTATATGTAGCGAGAGAAAAAATGTAAAATGAAATGCAGAAAATAAAATGCAAATAAAGAGAAAGAGAAAAAATGATACAAAAATAAGTTTCAAAAAATTAATTTAAAATCCTAAAAATTCATCGTTCCCCGGCAACGATGCCATTTGATGAATGTAAAATCCACCTCTTTAATAATCATAATTGTAGTATAAGAGGTGAAAATTGGTCGATAAAAACCACAATCCTTGAATGTTGTGGAATATTTATACTTGGCAAGTCTACTAAGGTCGAACACAAGGAACAATGATTTTTAGTTGCTTGACTTAAAATTAATTTAAATAATTAAATAATTGTTCACTCAATTTCGGTGTCGAAAAATAAAGGGAAAATATGCTGATGCAAATGAGAAGAAAATAGACAGGAGGGAAAAACGCATGACATGTGATTTATAAAAATCAATCCTCAAAGAAATTCATCAGTTAATCCTCAAAAACTTATCAGATATCATAAAGAAATTTAGACTACTGTAATTTGTTCAATCAAATTCAAGCTATAAGTAAAGAGATTAATCAATGGGTAATTCAATCGTTCATGAGATCAATAAAATAATCTTCGTATAGATGCGATGATCTCACAAATCTCTCAAAATTAATTCTTAGATAAAATCTGATCTACGAAAAAATCGAGAGTTAGAGTAAAAACTCCTCGAATACACCTTGCAAGGATTAATTCTTTAGAAATAATTGACAATGATCACAAGGGATTAATCAAATTAGTCCATAATCGAATATTCCTGCAAAAGATATCGTGATTTTCTCCATAAAAACATGGCACTAATATGATAAAATTAGCCTGCATAAACCAAATTACTTCCTTAATTAATAATCCTCTAGAAACAACCACAGATCTATCCACAAACTAAGCAAATTATAAAGCATGAAAATATCTTTAGAATGACATATTATACGCTAAAATCGGAGTTCAACTGAGCAAGATATTATAATTTGAAAAGTCAGAGACTAAAATGTAATAAAAATAATTACTTTTCCTTCAAACGAGTCCCTAGGTGCTTATTTGTAAATAAGGACACTCGGGGGGCTTCGCTGTAATTTTTCCAAGGTACCACGTGTAGGGCATGTGATATGGGTTGGTGGGGATCTTTTCGTAAATTCTGGAAATCTTGGGGGTACGGATGTAATTTACCGACTACCGCACGTGCGGTGAACGTGAGTAGTGCGGCTCGGGTTCTGAGGGTGCGGTTCGGAGATTTTGTGGTAGACTTGGGCGATATGGCTTCGTCTGGAGCTTCGACCATCCCGAGGCGGAGGCTCGGACTTTTGAGCTGACGTGGCAGCGACAGGGAGGCTCTGGTCCCCCGAGCCTCACAGCTCGGGTCGAGGTTCGGGGAAGTGTGACGTGGAAATTCCTTGGCCTTCGGATCAAATCTGACGATGGATGGAGGTCGATGGCGGGCAGCGGTGTCAGCCGTGGGGGCGACGACAGAGGATGTCGAGGGCGGAGGCGACTAGCAGAGTAGTTGGTCCCGATTGGGCTCGACCTCAGGCGACACATGCCCGAGGTCGAGACAATAGGTGCGTGGGAGTAGGAAGATGCCGGTGTGAAGGTGCGGGACAAGGGGTGCTCAAGGGGGGGGGGGTGATCGAAGCGGTCAAGCTCGGAGGGGCGGGCGGTGCTGATGGACGGAGGAGCTCAGCCGACACACGACCGAGCGATGGAGAAGCGGAGGCTGCAATTTCCGGTAGTGATGGCTCTTGCTGGGGCAACTCCCAAGCGACACACGCCCGAGGGAGGTCCCTGCCAAGTTTGAGCGGAGTGAGGGCAGTGCGCGGTGACGAGGGCGGACAACTGAATCTGCAAACAAACCAGACAAAGGGGGATGCTGAATAGGGAGCGGTGCTCCGACGGTGAGGGTGAGGGAGCGGAGCTAGGCTCTGACCTTTGCGAGGTCGGAGGTGGAGGAGATCTGGAGGATAGAAGCAGATGCGATAGAAGGAAAATATGGGGGCAGAGCATCGGATCAGACTGGGATTCCAGTATAGGTAATGAAAAGGGGATTGTGGGTTGAATTGGTGCAAAATGTAGAACGAAGAGGAATAAAAAAGGGAAGGAAAGATACAAGGAAAAGGAAGAAGATGTTCACCTACGAACAGGGGAGGGGATCCTTGTGTTTTATCGCTAGAAGGCCTTGGTGAATGGGGGATCTGAGCTTGGCAACTCTATGAGATGCAACACGGCTGGTAATTGCTGCGGATCGCACCAAACTCACTCCTTGTCGTCGCTCGATGGAGATATTCCCTCTGCTGTCACCTGGGGCTAGAGAGCTGGAGGAGTAGCCTATGAAGATGGTGGATGGGGATGATAGACGACGGAGCTAGGATTTTATAGGAGCGGGAAGGGGCGACAGTTATGCGGGCGAGGACCAGCCTCGTAACGACCGGAGAGGGAGTGAAGACGGCGATCGCCATTGCGAGGAGGTGGCGGTGACTGTTATGAGAAAGGAGGAGGAACAACTGGCAGGGGGAGAGGGAAACCGTGCTGGGAATGGGAGTAGACGAGGTCACGTACGGAGCACGTGACCGACTGCTGGAGAGAGAATATGTGGGGTGACACGTGGCATGCCCAAGGGCTGCCACGTGTCACCAAAGAAATTTCAAAATTTAATAGGAGAAGAAATTTGGAAAAGAATTAGCAAGAGATCTCAAATCAAAAAATTTCCTTCACGAAAGTTGTTCATCCCGACAAGTCTACAACTTGCATGACCTCGGAGCAAAAGAGGTCATTTGTGCGAAGTGGTATTTTTGGTGGTCTCCAAGTGTATAGGAAACCGACTTTTTGGAGTCTTGCAATTTTTTATTGGTTTTAAGAGAGGAAAATGATTCTAGAAAAAATACAATAAAATACAAGAAAATAATTTCGTACTAATATTTTTTTTGGATTTTTAATAAATAAAAATATGGAAATAAAAAAGTACTAAACACACAACTTTTGTACAGACTCACGACGAACACTTGGACTCAGTAAGTATCTTTGATTTCAGTCTTGATATAAATTTGGATTTTTGTGTATCGTATTAGAACTTTCATCAAAGAACATGAATGAAGAAGAAATAAAATTAAAAGGGTTTATTATGTAAAACTTCGGTCAAAAATAGCAAATAGTTAAAATACGCAAAAGAGGCCCAAAACCCAACTTTCATATATGAGCTCCGGATTTTACGAAATTGGTATTGTTTTGAAGGTATTTGAAAATGGAGTACTTTAAAAGTAAGTAGACCAAAATCGGACACTGTATGAAGGTGCAATGTGCATTTTAGTCCGCCAGATGTGAAATTGGACTTCGAGATTATTTGACACTTATTTGAGTAAGTAATTTTTTTTTGTATTTTTTATTTATTCTTGTTAGTAATATCTACACAATGGAGGTAGTTTGGGGTCAATTGGAGTTAGGATGAATTAATTAAAAACTGTGAAAGTTAGTTGCTTTTTGGGTCAATTTGCGCTTGGGATTTTAATGCAATTATGCATGATGAATTGCAAATATTATTTAAAAATGTATGTATGCTAATGATGCTCTATTAATTATTAAATGCAAATGAATTATGGGAAACAAAACCTAATTGACCAATTTTAGCATGATGAATACAAGATCATCACGTCACCGGAGTAAAGCTCCATTATTGTGCCTCTACCCTTCGTTCATCATGTCACGAAGTGAAGGGGAGGGCTAGGAGATACTCGCTTATGGTGGAAAACCGCAGCTTGAAGCGACGGTGGGCTTTTTGAAGGCGGATGGGTGGCGGTTCCATATGGAAATGGCGGAAGTTTCAACTACTGCCATTAAGAGGGAAATTTGGTTAGGAGGAGGTTATGGTGTCGGCGTGGGTTATGGAAGTTAGGAGATGGGATTTGTAATGGAAGTTAGTGGAGAAGGTGGTTAGTGTCTGCGTAATAATGGAGAGAAGAGGGGTGGTTTAGACAAGGCGAGAGAATGGTTGTAGGTTGAGGAAGCAGCCCCAACCGTTGGATCAAATGGTCCAACGGTGGAGATGAAAGCGATTAAGAATCGTTTGATCAGATCCTGATCAGGCGATCATGATCGAGGTGCTAAAGAACGTATGGGACCAAATCAACTGATCTGATCCAAGGGCTAGAACTGCAACGCGATCAACTGACGAGATACACCTGATTAGAATGCAATCAGACGGCTTAGATCAAGGCCAGTGGCAACACAGGAGCCGACCATGTGGCGTGATCTGAAAGTGCCACGTTGCCTAATCAGAATTTAAGAAAATAGATAAAATAAATAATAATCATAAAGAAATATATAGAAGATGAATCAGAAAAAAGTTATGAACATGAAAGATGTAGATCTCGATGACTACAACTTTCATATAAAAGTCAAATAGATCAGAGGTCATCTATACATAGTTAAAAATTAAATACTGTTAAAAACCATATAAAACATTTTTCTTTATTTTTCTTTTGCTTATTTTTTTATTTTTAATTTTTTATGTTTATTTATTTATACAAAATTTTTTTTCTAATTTTTATTTAATTTTCAATAAGAAATAAATATATAAAATATTACACCATAATAGGATTATATTAATATATATAATTAGTGTTAATTATTTAGAATACAATAGTAGTAATTAGTGTTAATTAGTCAACGAATCTTGCGATTAACTTAAGTGAGAGAGATAAATATAATCAATTAAGTTGATAAATCTGGGATTTAGCAGCAGGTACCTTGAGATTCAATGGCCATAATCTTTAAAGTGCCTTCATTCTAGAGCCCCCTCGCTGATGATGGGTCATCAACAGGGTTCTCAAATCACCCTCAGTGCATCATCTCGCTTCCTAGATCTTCGCCAACCTCCAGTGGACTTTCTTCGACCTTCAGCACTCGAGGAGGAGCTCGAAGGAGTGCTAAGAGGTTCGTCGGAGTCCAGCCATCGCTGCCGCACAAGAGGATGTGGACGGCGTAGCTACACGCTACATCTACCGTTCGATCGCTACGACCTGACCACCATGTTTTTGCTCCAGCCTCGGTGCCAGCCTAGGAGGCTTGGTGGGACCGAACCCACTTCAAAGCATGGAGGTCACCCACGTTGCCTTTGCTTCTGCGACCAACGTAACCTGAGCCTAACCTATGCATGCGTGCAATGCACATTGGGATGCAGCTCATTTGCATCCAAGTCCAGCCGCTTCTCAAGATTTGCATAAATATCCTTGCATGGGGGGTATTCAATAAATTCCTGGACCAGTTTCTGTTATTTTCATTTAAGTCCCTCTAGGGACCTATTCGTAATGTTTGAGTTATTCTTATTCATGATTTACTACATTTATGCCCCTGGACTCAATCTCAAATAACTTGAGCATATGAACTCCGATTGAAGTGATTTCAAATTCGTTGTGATCCTTGCCTCATTATCTTTAATATAGCTTTATTAATTCTTTGATTTGATGCTTAATATTTATTTAATTAATTAGAGATATTATAGATTCTCTTAGCCATATGAAGTGAAACTTGGCCTTTGATTAAATGCTCAATTGTTTCTAGATTTAAATCAAATCTTTTCTTAAGTTTGATAAATCATTTTAGGGCATATTAGTTTGTATATTTGCATGTGCTAATGTTTTATCATTCTGTTTATTATGGCATTATTTCTAACATGCATTTAAATAATGTAAAATTACATTTCACGTCATTTATGCATGGATTGTATGTGCATTTAAATATCGTCTCTCTAATTTTAACCTAGATAAATTATTGATCGCTTAGCTTAGATATATTAAGAACCTTAATAATTGTATTATGGCTCGTGTCCTTGTATTCGACCCTGAACTTCCCAGGTTTATAAATTCAAGCTGAGTCCTCCTCGCGGAGACCTTTGACTCGGTTCTGTATGATTTGCTAAGTGTCCGTATTACAATGAGTAAAAACACACACACTTAGCAAGTTATTAGTTAGTACATGGCAAGGAGGATGTGACATAGCTGTGGACTTTCTCGGAGGTTATGTTAGTTGAGTAACTTGATCTGTCGGTGTTGGCTCTGTGATCCTTACTCCTACCGATGGTCTGCGAGGCGGCTCTTGAGGTTGTTACGGCATTTTCATGGGAATACTAAGGATCCGTCTCTCATACTCGGTTGTCTCAGTTTGGAGAATCATGGCAAATATCTCAGCTTGAAAAACTTCCTAATTGTATTGAGTTGATTGTGTGAGCTGAGAGGGCCCAAAGTCAATTTGACTTGAAGGTCCAACATATAACGGTCCTGCAAACTCCGATTGACTCGAAGCTATAATATATCATATAAGTATGAAATAATTACGTTTATTAATCAAATTTTTATAATATAAAGACTAAATTGAATTATTTTGAAAATTATATATTGAAATTAATGCAACCTGAAGTCCCAAAAGGTGGTTGCTCTTGTGATAATCCTTGTCTGCTAAATCCCCCATAATGCATACCTATAGATTTGGGTTATATTCAATATTGTAAAAAAGTAAAAACTAAATTGAATTATCCTGATAATTAAACATAATGCATACTTGAAGCCTCAAACGTTGATTTTTGTTGAGATCCTTGTCTGGTGAATCCCGCATAATGCATACATAAAATATTTACATTATAATCAATACGTAAAAAGGAAAAACTAAATTGAAGTATAGTGATAAGTAGACAAAGAAATTATTGCAACCTGAAGTCTCAAATGTTGATTGTTTTCTTAGTGAGATCTGTGTTCGGTGAAACCCACATAAGACATTCCTAAAAAATTTTGATTATAGTGAATACGTATAAAAGTTATCTAAGTTGAATTATTTAGAACGTCAAATAAAGAAAATTTTGAACCTGAAGTATCAAACGTTGGTTGTTGTTGTTGTTGTTTTTTGTTGAGAGCAATCTCTGCTATATTCCGCATAGCTCATACTTAAAGGGATTTGCATCATATAATTATGAAAATAAACCGACCAAAAGAGAACTAACTAAATCTAAGAAGTGACGAAACCTGATGCTCCTATGGTATGCAGTTCTTGTTGTGGCATGTATTGCTAGTCATAGTGATGGAATGGATACATTAAAGAGAACATGTTTATTTTGTCATCAAAATATGCAATTTTATCCTCAACTTTTGCCTTCATTATAGATGACAAATCTGTTGATCGTCTAATTTCATCAAGACTAGTCCTTCCTTGAAGAATCATATCCACAATTTAATTTATGATTCAACGAATCAATAGAATATCATAAAGTTAAAGATAATTGTATAAAACATACTGATCTTTTTTATATTGGCCCATGAGGTTGGTAAGCAATTGTGGGAGGTGGAATCTGTGTCTGGATCCACCTTCTTGTTATGATCCAGTACCATAGTCATCCAGGTTTCCTCTTTCATCCATTTCGTTTCAAATTCTCACTTGCACTGGTCGTCCGGGTTTCCTCTTTTCGATAATCGGGGGTAATATAGTGGTTTCATCCTCTTCTCCCCAATAATGTTGATATGGAATCAGATGAAAAAATAATTTGTATGTTTAACGATAATACTCGCTTGAATAATATTATGAATATAGATTGTAGTTATCTAGGTGTGTCCACGTGTGGATGGCTGCGGTTATTACATGAGGACAAACGAAATGGTTCATTTGCATAAATTTACATGTTTGGGCAGATTCTCCCTCTCATGTCTCCATTGAAACTTTCGAACAAGTTTGTGGTCATGTGTCCATATCAATGTCTGATGTATTGACTTACGTTCAGTAACTCTGATCACCATTATCTTGTGATACAATCCATTCAAATGCGTCCTAATTGGGAATGTTAATATCTCGCAGCATGTTATTGAACTTGTTTTCGCATGGCTCTTCACCAGCACTTAGAATCGATTTTGAATGGAGTGAGTCCTATGTCCAGCCCTATGCATATTTTAACGCATATGATGAAGGTAATGACGGTGATTGAATCCCTCTTCATGTACAAATAAACCGTTGACAACATCCTTCAACTAGGAAACCGATCACTAATAAAGTAGATATCCCTCCAGTTGATGATTTACCTCATCAAATTCAGAAACCATCTCCATGCAGAAAATACTCATTCTTCTTAGCAATAGCAAATGCGAGAGAAAATAAACCTCGATTCGCATAGATGGATTTGACAACGTACATATGACATCATATCTCTCTTACAGATGTGTTCCATCAATAGTTAAACAAGAGGACAAAATCTAAATGCTCTCCGACATGGACCGATGATAAAACAATCTGTTAAAATGTACCAGCATCATGGTTTCACATTGTTCTGTTTGAAACCATGTATAGTTCCATGATTGTGTCGTTCTATAGCACGAATGAATCTCTGAATATTACGATAAGACATCTTCATTCCCATAAATAATATCCATTTCACGTGTCCTTGCATTCCAAGTTGTCATGTAATTAATCTTTGTATGCAACTCATATTTTATTTTATACATAATTACACCCGGAGTCATACTAACTAGTGATCTAAATGAGGATAATATGTATTGTGCTATACATTGGCAGTGCTTGAGTAAGAGCACAGGGTTCCTGCATGTGTGCTTCCCTCTATATCCTGAAACATACCAATCTCCACGAGTTTTCCTCTCAGATACATGTATCCACATCGTCATAAATACATACAACAGTCATGATTTGCTTGTTTGAGTCTTTGGGATTATATTAAACATTATTTTTCATACTTTATTTTTAAAGGTCACATTGAAAATCCTTTTTCAACTTGTATGTCCTACCAAACCAATAATCTAGTAGAAAAATCATCGGTAGGAGCACCTTGTCTCTACAAAAGCAAAATCTTTTGCCTCTGCATTTCATGGTCAAATATATTAGACAACTCTTCCATCGGTACTTCGTCAGCATCCTCATTATTGGCATAGTAAGAGTGACCACTATCTTCAATGTCTTAAGGCCAATGCTAATGAACCAAATCCAAATCATGACATATGTAAATATTCATGTTTTCCTCATCAGATGAATCGGATTCAATTACAATGTCACCACTATCTTCTTCAGAATATTTGTATAGACAAATCAATATCTTGATTAAATATGAGGGTTCATCGATATTCTCAATAACCGAATTATTTGTCGGCCTGATTAAATTATATGTTTGTTTGTTTAGACATGATGAAAACATAATTATTACTTAGTTTAAATTTGACCATATTACCTCGACGAGGACGACATACTTTCCTTACCAAGGGGGACAACTTCTACGAAAGATGAATGAATCTCACTTTGTCATTGAATCCATCATCGCTAAAATGGATTCGTCATCATGTATTGGTACTAGACAAAATGTTGATCCTTCATACAACAAGTTACATGTTAATGTAAGGATGTATCCATCGAGTGGAATACCGGTGTCTCTGGAAACTCGACCCAACGTATTAAAATGAGTTATCCGACGTGGGAATATAACCATACATCCCTCCAATATAGTCTATGTGATCGTCAGTCACATTCACCGCTCCTTCCTGATATAAGAAAACAGAAACATTGTTGGATGCCATATCTAAGCAAAAATGACATGGATTGATTATTAGGTATGGTTGATGAATCACAAATTCATCACTCCAAAAATCACTAATTAAGCTCAAATTCAAAAAAAACACCTACATTCTATCTGTTATTCTTCATAATTAGAATTCATGCATGTATTAATAATAATTGCATTTTGTCACTTATTATTGTATAAAATAAGAAGCTAAAAATCCCAACCCAATTGACATGTAAAATATCATTACTTCCCTGATTTTTAACTAATTCATGCTAACTTGAAATGACCTAAAACCACCCCCATTGTGTACATATTACTAACAAGAATAGATGAAAAATACAAAAAAATCACTATCACAAATAAGTGGACCAGAAACTCAAAACCTAATTCCAGGATTTTCAGACAAAAACCTCGATATCTTCCTCATCCAGAATCCGATTTGATCTACTCACTTTTGAACTAAAATACATTCAATTATCATCAAAGAAGACCAAGTTCAAGTGAATCGGAGCTCATATGTGAAAGTTGGGTTTTGGGCCTCTTTTGTACATTTGTATTTTAGCGGTTTTTGACCTAATATTTTATGTACATAAATAACTTGTTCTATTTTATTTCTTTTTCATTTTTTTCTTTGAAAAAAGTTTTATTAAAAACTGAAAAAAAATACAAATCCAAAATGAGTTGAAATCAAAGAAATTAACTGATTCCGAGTCTTCACTAATAGTCTGTATAAAAGTTGTTTTTTCATATTTTATTTTATTTCTTCTTTTTCTTACTTATAAAAATTCAAAAATCAGATTAATGTGTAAATACTTATCTTTGATTTTATCATTTCAGACTTTTACCTTGTTTAAAAATAATAAAAAATTAGAAAACACTAAAGGTATTCTATGTACATGGGACACCCCAAAATATCACTTTGTACAAATGATCAATTTTGATTTTGTTTCTTCATAAAAGTTGTAGATCTCTTTGAGACGAACAACTTTTGTGAAGAAAAGTTTTTGATCAGAGGTTGCTTGCTATATCTTTTTGAATTATCCTTTTATTTAATTTTTGATTTTTCTATGGCTGGCACGTGGCAGCTCCTGGAGCCGCCACATGTCACCCATTTTTGGCCTTTATTTTCATTTATTTTTATAAAAAATTAAAAAAAAATTAATTAAAATAATAAAAATATAAAATTTAATGCCATATGGTAGCATCTCGGCCGTCTGATCTCGACCAATCGGATGGCCACTGCTTCTCTCCTTCCCCCCACTTTCCTAAATCTACATGGCTGTTCCTCCAAGATCTCGCGAAGTAGCCACCGCCTTCCTATTCCAGCTGATCCCTTCACCAAACCCGATCGAATTCGCCACCTCCCTCCAATATCCATCGTCGCCGGCCCTCTTCAACCCCTTCCTAATCGGTCACCACCGCCGCCATCAAATCCCTGCGATTTCAGATACCATCTCTCCAATTTCACCGCATCGCTCCAACATTTCATCTGCGATGAGATCCTCTTTGATCTCCTGTCATAACCATCTATGCCCTCATCCTATAAAATCTCGTCGTCGCCCTTCGCCATCTGCATCTATCGATTGCACTGAAGAATGAGGGTGCAGGTGGTGACAATGCATCCCCTCACTTCTTCCTTGATGAGATCCAAGGCTGTGAAGCCTTGTCGCAGGCCTCCTCCAGCTGCTCTGCTCTGGCTCATGCCGTCGAGCCCTTACTTCCCCACTCTACCTTCTACTTCTCCACCTTCGCTCAAAACGACCTCCACCCTGACATACATCTCTATTGACCATCGTTGAGCACCATCGCTATCACTGCTCCACCACCAACGACTTCTCTGACAATTCCATTCTTCTTCGACTCTCTACAGCCGCATCTTCGACAACTCCAACCAGCATCACCTTCGCCATCAACCACTGGAGCCGCCTCAATCGTACCCACCTTCTTCCAGTCGTACGCACGCCTTCGACCTCATGTTTCCATAAAGCTCTGACGAGCTCCACCATCCCTCTATCGGCTGAAAAGACCAAGGGAGCACGAGCAGCACGGGTGCCTCCCTGGGCATATTACGGAGAAACCCTTGAGGGTCCATCATTTCATCAGAAGATCCCTCCCACGTGATTAGTAAATGGTGGTGGAACATTTACAGCAGAAGCCCCCGAGGAGCACCTTATTTGTAGATTCATCCCACCATAGGATGGCACGTGCCACACACTTGCCCTTGCACCCCCTCCCCGCGGGCCGGTAATCCCACTTTAGCCCCTATTTTTGCATTTTGTTTATTTTTATTGCAATTATACCCCTGTGTTCTCCCTTTATTTTAGACCTCTACCTAACATTATTTTTATTTAAAAAAATAGCATGATGTTCTACATGTAATTCACTACCAAATGGCATGCTTGTGATATGTTTTACTCTCCGTGGTTAATTGATAATTATTATTCTTGTAATATATTGCATATTTTACCTAATCTGTGCTTGAAAATTCATAAGTAATTAACCATAGCTCTGAGAATTGCTAAAAATTCTGGATTATAGAATTGGATGTATTTCACATTGTGCCCAAAAAAGAATTGCATTTGTATGTATGGTTTGCTCTATAAAAATCTTTTTGTAGATTTCAATCATTATTATTTAGTAGGTATTAAATCTAGTATTTTTAAGGTTTAGAAATTTTCTAAGATCAATCACCTAGTGATAGATCTTGGATAAGTTTATTCTTTAAAAATAAATAGGTTTAATATTTATTATAATTAAATATTGAAATTTACACCATTTGCCTTCATAAATTCATTAAATATTCTTCTTGATCAGAAAATTCCAAAACATTATAATGCACTCATTTCATCATAATTGACATCTTGACAAAATTTTATACTGTTTGAACATCGTTTGATTGAAAATCGCATTTTAGTCCCTAAAATTGGCCTCATTTACTTTTGCATTCCAAAATTGCATTAAAAAATACCACCTAGAAAACCATGCACGAACTTTGATAGACAAAATTCTAGGTTGCTCCTTTGCCTCCTTGATTTCGACCTTGGGACTTGTCAAGTAAAATAAACATAAAACCATGCCTATTAAAAATGATTAATAACTGTGGTTATTTCTTGACTGATTCTGAATTCCAGCCTACAATGAAACGAACAATTTAAATGATAAATTCATGCAAATTAAAGTAGGGTTTTCACGGCTCGTCATGTGGCGTCGTTCCTAGGGAGGCAAACGGCTTAGTTTTTCATCCAAATAATTAGTGCTACATTTTTCCACATATTCGGGTAGTCTGACCACCGAATCTTCACTGTATATTTCCATATTTTTCTCTCTTTTCTGCATTTAATTTATTTGATTTTCCGCATTTATTTTCTTATTTGATTTTTTATTATTTTGTATCACTTTCTTACACTCTCTCTTATTTTCTTGCGAGGTACCTGACGCACGTGGAGCGATTCCCACAAAACCGACGCATCTTCACCAACACCCGAAATATCGCAAATAAAATTAAGATCGAGTCGAGTAGTGAGAGAGCATAGAGTTTAGGATTTGTTTTCTGCAATTTTAATTTTTGTAATTAATTTCTCATTTATAGCAGTTTATGTTTAGACTCTCGCATGTGTAAAAAGAACTCAAACTTTTCTGTGGTGTGCCGTGGCATGTTTCACTCTCCGGTGAGGTGGGGCCTGACTTAAGTGGCTCGTAGGTTAGACCTACACATACTGCTATTAGAGCTTCTAGAAATTTTAATGTAATTGTAGAACCTAGGACCACACTTCACATTAATTGAAAAGCACATTAGATCACTCAACTTAGTCAAATTCAAATCAATTCTTCACGGCTAATAGAACTTTCTACTAGGTACGGTTTTTATCGGCTTGCATCCATTTTAAATAATTTTTAAATTCTTGTACTGCATCCCACATGGAGATTGCGAGGAATCATTGTAAGTCTTCTATCAGAGATACATCATTGTTTCACATGCATCGGCTTTTCCCAAATTTCTCCCTCCTATTTCATTACATAATTTAAAAAAAATTGAGAGTAGACGGTAGACGTGTATTTGTGCTCACCTAATTTTTCAGTAATTACCTAATTAAAATTGGGGTTGCTAAACAAAGCCACTAAATTAACTCATAAAATCAAGAATTTTAGCGAGAGAGCAACCCCAACCATGGATTCATTTATTTGTCAGAGTGAGCAAGAGACGACACTTAAGATTAGAGATCAACTCCGGAATCTTCATTCAGATTACTGATTTTATAAAAATGATTAGCTACTTCTCAGTGAGGAAATACGGGTAGTCGGTAAACGGTCCTTATTTTCTTAGCAGAGTGGGTGATTTAATGGATATTGTGTAAGGCTTCGTCCTTAAGTAACACGGGAAGCCGTTTTACGGTCTGTACTTACACCCATACTAGCTGAAGTGGATGCAACTAGTTGTAAGAATTCAGGCCAGTCTTTAAGAAAATTTTCGGTACCTAAAAACTCACAGAATTGTTTCCAAGATTGAATTTATCACCAAATAAAATTGAAAAGATAATTTAACGAACTCTTGTGGCTTCATTTTGTGAGTTGGTGAACCCGGGGTCTGATTTGTAATGTGCGTGATCTGATCTCGGATATCAAAAACTTCACACTTGTGCCATCACTCTCCTTGATTTAAAATTTCAGATTTCTACTATTGAGTATCCCGTACACTTGAACAGTTTCAACCAAGATCTATCATGACAACTCATATGCCTTCTTCGAATATGACGAGACATTTTTCTGAGTACCCATCAGATCTATAATATGAAAATTAATCCATCTCAGTCAGATCCAAAGCCTCAAAATCCCCTCTAACCAGACATCATCCAATTTTTCACAGGAGACTCTCACCACACAAATAGATCCAACCCCCTCTATAATTCCATCTACTCCATGAATGACAATCCTTTATATTCGGATCATACAAACAAACAGCTGACCGAGGTCTCCACTTCTTTGTATGTCAATCCCCTATATTCAAATCATACTATCCATCCTTCATACTAAGTAAATGTCAATCCATCATTCGTGGGAGATTCTAACCATAGGATGAATCCAATCGAATTTAACACTTGTTCACATCTTCCCAACTCCCCCACCCTTGACCACAAATGAGCAACTACAATCTTGGATTGACCCATTTCTCGTCAACCATTTGAAGATCAAATTACTTTTGAAATAATGACTGGTCGAGACAACAACTCCAACTGATTTCAATCTCTCCTCACCCTATTATTGGAACATATCAATACTTCACAAATCCACAATTCGATTTGACCATTGTAAATAAAATGGAAATCTGAACAGATCATGAGGATTGGCTCGTACCTGATAATATTGCATCTCAGATTAACTGTGACAATCTCATCTTCAGATATGACACTCATACAGAGGAATGGACTGATGATATTGACATACATAAACCCTATATGTTGACTCGACAATATAAAGATCGGATCAATCATGATCAAGAAACATTTTCTACTCAAACCAACTGTACATACATGAATCACACCATGTTGAGTATGAGACTGATAGTGTCCCTCACATCGAGCAGACTCCTTCCATGTTTTACCATATTACCGATAGTGGCCCTTACTAAGAGATATGAATTAATGGAGGAAAAATTCATAAATTTCACTGACCGACTAATTTCATTTTACAGAAGCTCGGGTATGAAAGTGGAGGACGAAATAATTAGATCTAATGTTGAGAACCCCAAGGATATTCAGAACCCATGGACTATGTTCACCGTAGGGATGACTCTGACCAATGACACTTCTGCATATTACTCCCCTAGGAATAACTCTGACTCTAATTCTGACTCAGAACATCAAAGCCCCTTCTCATCTATAGAACACAACTCATCTACACACCACACAAAAAATAACAAAAAAAACTGAAATATTCAAAAAAACACTCAAAAAATCAATAAATTATAAAATTACATAAAAATTGAAAGTGAGGAAGATCTGAAGAATTTGGATCCTGCTTTATGGGAAGCACTTGACAAAAGATTGATTTTGAACTTTCCTTGATACAAGCCATTGAACACTTCCCCATCTTTAAAGGATTTGTAATGAGCAAATTTATAATGAAAAAGTTAGGCAGAATAAGAACAAAGACTGAAAGACATATCTTGTCAGTGACCACGTCCTTGGTGTTGAGGAGAAAAACCAATAGCCGCATAGTGAAGCGGTTGCCCAGATTTGATTGTGGAATCAAAGACACAATATTTACCCATGCTTGAATCGATGATGACTCACCAATCAATATCCTTCCGACCACGGTATTTGACAAACTTAAACTTGTACCTATCAGGAAGATACGAGAGATCATTCGTCTGGCTGATCGATCAATAAAGTTGTCGAGAGGAACCATTTTAGTCATCGTTACATTCCAAGGTGCTCCACTCAATGTGGACTTCACGATCATTGATATTAAGATTCAAGGAGAATTCACCTAGTCTCCGATCATTCTTGGAAAGCCATTCTTGGCACTGGCTAAGGCAATTATTGAGTGCGAGACTCAGGAAATCAATTTTACATAATTGTGAGCACTTCGATCTCACCCAGTCTTTGAGGAAACATGATATTCTGAGGCAACACACAAAGCTATCAACATCTGTAACCATCAAGCGGTAGATGAGCCCTCCCCCGTTGTTACACATGAGATAACGGCTGTTGAAGAGACTAATGGTTTAGAGACTCATCCATTGTTCCATTTCCCGCTGCTCTCACCATGAGAACTGACTTATTATATGATCCTGATACATATGTATGGATGCATCCTGAGTCGGCTAAAATCTCCTCTAACCACTTTGATCAAATTAATATGACACGAGAATGCACAGACATCAAGTCAATTGAGAACGAATATGCGGGATATGAACTAACCAGTAGTTTAGAGACTCTCCCTACTGTTCCATTTCCCTCTGCTCTCACAATGGGAAAGGGCTTCTATTATGATCCTGAGACATATACATGTGCACATCTTGAGTCGGCCGAAATATTCTTGGATCACCTTGACCAAATTGATCAGACTCGGGAGTTCACCACCATTAAGACAACTAAGAACAATTTTGCGGGACGTGCACTGACCAAGGAGAAAAATTTCAGTGGTTATTCAGCTAGAGACTCTATTGTCAACACCTCACTCTCAGCACGAAACAAAATGGCCGCTCCTTCATCAAAAAAGAAAGTCACCTTTGACATGCCGAAAAAGGAATCATCTGATGATTCCTCATCAGGTCCGTAAAGGGTAATCTACATGAGTAAGGTCTGTTCAACAGTTCTAAAACCCTATCAATGCAAGGATCCAAACACCAATTCTCGTTGGACGACCCCTATTCCTCACTATTATTCGTCCAAAGATGATTCTCCTGATCTCATTAAATATACTGGAATAATTTCTTATCAGCTGAATGCGATTGGTGCTTCACAGTATTCATCATCTGAGAACGAGTTGCATGATCACAAAAAGGAACAAATTCTGAGAAAACAATTGAAGCAACTAAAGAACAAGAATATCTAGAGTGTCTCCACTTTCAAATACTATTTCTCTGAGGATAACTCCGATGATGGTTGGCTTTCATCTGATTCATACACTTCATCTACTCTCCAGCATGATTTTTCTGAGGATAACACTGATGGTGGTTGGGAATCATATGCTTCATCTTATTCGTATCATTACAATCTCCCACCTCATGCTCACAAAAAGATTAATTGAAAACTGCCTTAATCATCGGCTACCCTCCCTCCTGACCCCATCACTCTCCTTGTACACCTTCTTCCTCTACTTAGGACAAGGCCTAAATATAGGGGGACCGATGCCATCTGTATATACCATTCTCCTCATCAACCCCTTTTCGCAATCGCCCCATTTTCACCCTTCTTCCGTACTTAGGCTGACCAGAGCTTAAGTATAGGGGGAACCGATGCCCATCTATATATGCTCTCCTCATTCACATCTCTCGACCACCTCAGTTTTGCTCTTATTCTATACTTAGATTGTCCACAGTCTTAGTATAGGGGGTGGGCTGACTCCTATTATTTTTCCTTTTTCACTCTATTACGCTTAGCATGAGCTATGTATTCTCTATGCTTCTTGTGCTCCGAGGACACATCACTCACTAAGTATAGGGGGGTGTGTATGTATACTGTGTATATATTTTACCCATAGCTCGTACTTTTGCGTATGTCTATATGTATTTATGGGGTGGGTAATCTAAAAAAAGGAAGTTTTGCTACTAACACTGACTGTGTCCAATCAAAAAATTTGAAAAAAACACAGTTTTTTATTCATTTCTACATTAAAAAAATTTCCTTGCATTAAAAATAATGATTCAAATCACAAAAGTCAAAAAAGAAAAAAATTGTGTCTGTATTTCACACACCTGTACTTCATCCGGCATTACATTCATTGCATTTGTGAAAAGCCCTTGGGTTCTGAACCGAGTTATGAGTAGAAATCAAGAGTGGTCTGGACTTGACCTTAATCCACATAACTTTCAGAGGAACTTCACCGAGAAAAAGGATTTTAGAAGCTTCAGGTCTTTGACTTAATTCTTCGAGTTAACATGACAATGTGCAGCATTTGACTCTTAGTGTCTAACATGGTTTCTTCATTCTGGGTACGACTCTGGAATAGGGAGTTAATCTGTACTCTCGCACTATGCACTTTGCTCAACTCAGATGGGATGTTGGAAGACTGTGTGGGTTTCTTTCTAGTAGTGTGGACATCTAAAGATCGGAGTACGGGTTGAAATAAAGCTTCAGAAAAGGGATGGACGACTAAGCACAATTAATTCTAAGACCCCAAAACATGTAAGGAAAAAAAGATTCCATATACGTAGGGGCACAACAAGATCCATGCAGAGCTACCAAAAATTCAAATACAAAGAAGCCTATTACCAAATAAACATTTGACTAAAAAGGGATCCAAGCTTCAAGAAAACCTGCAGATCTTGGTGGAGACTTGGCTAAACTGGCCGGCTTCACAAGGAGAGGTGAGTACACTGGCCACCGTCCAGTTCTTTTCCCTTTCTTCTATTTTCTCCCTCTATTCGATTGTGAATACAATGCGACATATCTTAGAAGGAAATACCTAACTCCCCGACGACGAGTTACTGGAGAGGAGGTTTGCATGATAGTCCGGCATTCTAGATGGGAAGAGATAAAACCTTTCATGCACATGAGTCGATTGTTCAATGTCCATGGGGTATTCTTTGGGAGGAAGATTGATCTAAGATGACTTCTGAGCCGAAACTGAGACAATGATGTGTATAAGTTGAAGGCTGATGATTTTAAATTTCTAAGTCACACAGAATTACGCCAAGCTAATAATCCAAAGGTCAGGGCTAGTTCCATTTTCACCTTTTGCTCATGGTCTTGGTATGGAAACCAATCTCATTTCACCTCATTGCATTTATTTAGATGCTCAGGGACGAGCATGGTTTAAGTATAGGAGATGACGAATCTCATATTCGTCACTCTAGAAATGACTAATTAAGCTCAAATCCCTAAAAATCATCTGCATTCTGTCCATTATTCTGCATAATTAGCATTCATGAATGTATTAATAATAATTGCATTTTATCACTTATTATTGTATAAAATCAGAAGCCAAAATAATCCCAACCCAATTGACCTGTAAAATAGCCTGCCTTTCCTAATTTTTAACTAATTAATGCTACCACCTCCATTGTGTACATATTACTAACAAGAATACATGAAAAATATAAAAAAATACTAACACAAATAAGTGGGCCAAAAACTCAAAACGTAATTTTAGGATTTCCGGACTAAAACCTCGATACCTTCCTCATCTAATGTCCGATTTTATCCTACCCACTTTTGAACTAATGCACATTCAATTACCTTCAAAACAAGATCTAGTTCAAGTGAATAGGAGATCAAATGTGAAAGTTGGATTTTGGGCCTCTTTTCTACATTTTGTATTTTAACGATTTTTGACCTAATATTTTATGTACATAATTAACTCATTTTATTTTATTTCTTTTTCATTTATTTTCTTTGATAAAAGATTTACTAAAAAGCTAAAAAATACAAATCCAAAATGATATTGAAATCAAAGAAATTAACTGAGTCCTAGTCTTCATTGACAATCTGTATAAAAGTTGTTTTTTTCGTATTTTATTTTATTTCTTCTTTCTTACTTAATAAAAGTTCAAAAAAATCAGATTAATCTGTAAATATTTATCTTTGATTTTATCATTTTTTTGGATATTTATCTGGTTTAAAAATAATAAAAAAATAGAAAACTCAAAAATCAAGGTATCTATGTACATGGGATACCCCAAAGATACCACTTTGTGCAAATGATCCATTTCGGTTTTGTTCTCTTCATAAAAGTTGTATATATCATTGAGATGAACAACTTTTGTTAAGTAAATTTTTCGATCCGAGGTTGTTTGCTATTTCTTTTTTAATTATCTTTATATTTTATTTTTCGATTTCTCTAGGGCTAACAAGTGGCAGCTCCTGGAGCCGCCACATGTCACCCACTTTTGGCCTTTATTTTCATTTATTTTTATAAAAATATTTAAAAAAAATAATTATTAATAAAGAGTATAAAAATTATTGCCACATGACAGCATTTTGGCTGTCCGATCTCGACGAATCGGACGGCCGCTGCTTCTGTCCTTCCTCCCCCCACTTTCCCAAATCTGCACGGACGCTCCTCCACGGATATCGTGAAGTAGCCACCGCCTTCCTATTCTGACCGATCCCCTCACCAAATCCTGATCTATTTCTCTACCTCCCTCCAATCTCCATCGTCGCCGGCCCTCTTCAGCCCCTTCCTAATCGGTCACCACCACTGCCACCAAATCCGTGTGATTTTGGTTGCCGTCTCTCCATTTCATCGTGCTGCCCCTAACATCGCATCTATGATGAGATCCTCTTCGATCTCCCGCCATAACTAGCTCCGCCCTCGTCCTATAAAATCCCACCGCCGCCCTTTGTCATCTGCATCCGTTGATTGTACTGAAGAAAAATGGCATAGGCAGTGACAACGCAACCCCTTGCTTCTTCCTCGATGAGATCCAAGGCTGCGAAGCCTGGTCGTAGGCCTCCTCCACGCTACTCTACTCTGCTCTGTACCACCACTGTCACCGCTTCACCGCCAACGACTTCTCCGATAATTCAGTTCTTCTTCGACTCTCTGTAGCCACATCTTCAACAACTCCAGCCAACGTCACCTTCACCATCAACCGTTAGAGCCACCTTGACCGTACCCACCTTCTTCCAGTCGTATGCACGTCTTCGACCTCATGCTCCCCCAATGATCGCCGGTCATGTGTCGGCCACAAGATTTGTGCAACGAGGCCACCACAACTACCTACGCCTCCTCCCGCTGTAAAGCTCCAACGGGCTCCACCATCACTCCGCTGGTTGAAAAGACCAAGGGAGCACGAGCAACATGCGTGCTTCCCAGGCATATTACAGAGAAACCCCTGAGGATCCAACATTTCACAAGAAGATCCCTCCCACATGATCAACACGTGGGGGTGGAACATTTGCTGCAGAAGCCCCCGAGGAGCACCTTATTTGCAGATTCATCCCCCCACTAGAGGGCACGTGCCCCTATGGACATTTTGCTCATACCCCCCCCCCCCCCCCGCGGGATGGTAATTCTACTTTTGCCCCCTTGTTTCTGCATTTTGTTTATTTTTTATTGCAATTCTACCCCAGTGTTCCCCCTTCATTTTAGACCACTACCTGGCATTTTTTATTATTAAAAAATAGCATGATGTTCTACAATTAATACTCTATCAGATGACATGCTTGTGATATGTTTTACTCTCTGTGGTTAATTAATAATTAATATTCTTGTGATATATTGTATATTTTACCAATTCTGTGCTTGAAAATTCATAAGTAATTAACCATAGCTTTGGAAATTGCCAAAAATTCATGGATCAGAAAACAACTATGTTTAATATTTATTATAATTAAATATTGAAATTCACACCATTTACCTTCATAAATTCATTAAATGTTCTTCATACATCAGAAAATTCCAATAAAAAACATTTTTTCGCACTCTTTTCATCATAATTGACATCTCGACCAAATTTCGTAATTTTTGGACATCGTTTGAATGAAAATCGCATTTTAGTCCCTAAAATTGACCTCTTTTACTTTTGCATTCCAAAATTTCATTAGAAATATCAAAAAAAGTGCCCTTGAAAACCATGCACGAACTTTGATAGACACAATTTTAGGTTGTACCTTTGCCTTCTTGAGTTTGACGTTAAGACTTGCCTAAGTAAAATAAACATAAAACCACACCGATTAAAAATAGATTAATTAACTATGGTTATTTCTAGAATGATTCTAATTTCCTTCCTACAACGAAATGACAAATTTAAACGCTAATTCTCGCAAATTAAAGTGGGATTTTCGATGTTCGTCAGTGGTTTATGTTCTAAAGAACATGATCAATAGATTTAGACAGATAAATCACATAAATAAATATGTATTTATTTTTACATAATTAATTTTAAAAATACAAAACTATTTTTAAATTTTCAATTGTTTAGAATACATCCATATAGATAATAATTTATTTAATATGTAATTTAATTTATAAATTAAAATTATTCTTGTAATATTTAAGTATTTTCAATTATAATTTATAAATTATTCTATTATGTTATCTAATTTATAAAATTAAATTTTTTTTAAAAGTACATAACTATTTTTAAATTTTCAATTGTTTGGAAGGCATTCACATAGATGAATAGATAATTTAATATGTAAATTAATTTATAAAATTAAAACTATTCTTATAATACGTAAGAATTTTTTATTTTTCAAAATAATAATTTATTCTAATATGTAATTTAATTTATGAAATTAAATTTAATTTTTAAAAGTACGTAACTACTTTTAAATTTTCAATTGTGTGTAAGACATTCACATAGATGAATAACTAATTTAATATATAATTTAATTTGTAAAATTAATATTATTCTGAAATTACATAACTATTTTTAATTTTTCAATTATTTGGAATACATTCATATAGATGAATAATTTATTTAATAAATAATTTAATTTATCAAATCAAAATTATACATATAATACATAAGTATTTTAATTTTTCGAATTACTAATTTATTCTATTATGTTATTTAATTTATGAAATTAAACTATATTTTTAAAAATACATAATTATTTTTAAATTTTCTATTATTTGGAAGACATTCACAAAGATGAATGCTTAACATCATATGTAGTTTAATTATAAAATTAAAACTATTGTTACAATACATAAGTGTTTCTAATTTTCTAAATGTTAATTTATTATAATATATAATTTAATTTATGAAATTAAATTTAATATTTAGAAGTACGTAACTACTTTTAAATTTTCAATTGTGTGGAAGACATTCACATAGATGAATAATTATTATAATATGTAATTTATTTATGAAATTAAAATTATTCTTAAAATACATAATTATTTTTTATTTTTCAACTATATATTTAATCTATTATGTATTATAATTTATGAATTAAATTTTATTTTTAAAAGTACATAATTATTTTTAAATTTTCATTTTTTGTAATACATTCACAAAGATGAATAATTAATTCAATATGCAATTTTAATTTATGAAACCAATTTTTTCTTAAAATATGTAACTATTTTATATTTTCTATTATCAATTTAATCTAATTAATTTATGAAATTAATATTATTCTTAAAATAAATAGCTATTTTCAATTATCAATTTAATATATTATGTAATATAATTTATGGAATTAAATTTTATTTTAAAAATACATAATTATTTTTAAATTTTCAATTTTGTGTAATACATTCACAAAGATGAATAATTAATTCAACATGTAATTTAAATTTATGAAATTAAAATTTTCTTAAAATACGTAACTATTTTATATATTTTCAATTATTAATTTAATCTAATTAATTTATGAAATTAAAATTTATTTTTAAAAATGGACACCTTCTTCTAATTAATTAGAATACAATTATGCGAATGCTAAGAGATGATTAGTTAATTTAATATGTATATGAGAGAAATTTTTTACCATTAGAATGTTTGAAGACACAAAATTTAATAAATATTCAAATGGAAGTAGAAATTATTTAACTAAATTTACACATCTCACTAATTATAATAGAATTGAAATGTTATATTTATAAATTTAAAGTTACCTGGAATGAAGATTGTCTTCAAAGAGAGCGAATAGATTCAAAAAAATAATAACCAGATATCCACAAAAACATTTCCTCTATAGATCATAAAACCTGTAAAAAAATCGTTACGGAAAAAAAGAAAGTGCTTGATTCTCTCTTACTTGAATAAGATCAGCGCAAGACCGATGATCAAGGAGAAATTAACAAGAAATCTGGATATTGAGATGAAGAAATGAGATGATGAAGGAGAGGAAGAAATGAGGAGAATGGAGAGGATGAAGAGGAATGAGCAAGGAGGATATGGGAGGGGATGTGGTATTTATAAGAGGTTTGGGAGGGTCGTTAGCAATGATCCCCTCCCCAAATCGGCACCTGAGATGTCGATTTGGGCATTGTGCCTCAAATCTGCTTCCGATAGATGGTATTTTTTTTAAATACAGAAACTTCTTGCTTATTTTTATATAAGAATACTTTAATAATTATTTTAAAAAATTCCCGAGAAAACCATATATGGCTATTCATGAGTAAACATCCAAAATTTTCTACTATTTTTGGGGCGATATGTGTGTTTGTGAAAAAGCCACTTTCTACCTTGTATAACTAATGTAAGTTATTGTCACACTGATAGAAAGACACGATTCAAAAATACACTAATTAATATAGTTATGCAATCTTGGTAAATAATGTGCGGAGCTTTTTTATATGGTGGAGTCCAAGGTCGAACACAACAAGGCAATAAAGTTTAGATGCGACTTGGGTCTCAATTTAGCATTTTTAATTCAGTATGAAATGAGCAAAGTAAGATGAATGCAGATGTAATGCGATCGATGATGCTAATGCAATGTGTATGCAATATTTCTCATTTCTCATTTTTTTTATATTTTTCGTATTATTTTATTTTAATTTTCAATCGAACAAACTTTTAATTGATTTTAAATGAAGGAAAAAGAGAAGAAAATGTATTCTCTTTATATAAAACAGTGTTCAAAATAGGGGTTTCATTTATTTTTAACGATGATAAAAAATATGTAAAATAGAAATAAAGTATTTTTTGCATATTTCAATGTTTTACAATGTTTTGTTCAAATATAAGAATATATAATTAACAAACAAACACAAGGTTTTAAAAATAATAGAAAAGAGAACGCGAGCAACTTTTTAAAATAGGAAATATGTATCAAATAGGCCGTTACAATCCTAATTTTATTTTTTGTTTAAATTTTATTTAAAATGAATTCAATGATTTGTACTTTCAAAGTTATTGGGATTTTTTGTGAATTCATTAAGTTTAAAGGTTATTTTGGATTTTTGGTTTGAATTTTTTCAGTTTAAGATGTGGGATGTAGTGTAGGGACCCAACTAACTATTTTAGAATTCTAGAGATAATATAAATTAATCAAAAATTCAAATGCAACATACCACTATTATTGATTTTTTATTTTAACTATAGCAAACCATTACCATAAATTCTTAATAAATCACGATGTGAAAGGCTATTTATGCTATTTTTAATTTCAAGAGATTACAAGTTACATCTTCAAAAAATTCATACAAGAAGATCACAAATTAATTCCTCTATGTGTTAATTGTTAGTGAATTTTAGTGAAATATGCCAAATGTTTGCTTATATCTAATACTCCAACATAAGAAAAATTAAAATGTAATTCCAAGTCCACGTTTTAATATTGTATTTCCAAGTTTAAGAGCAATGTTTCATTTAAAATTAATATATATTTCATCCAAGCTCCAAAAATATGGCACAATAGCTAAACTTAAAGAAGATTAAACAAGCTTTCTAATCATAAAATAATCATTCAAATTAGATTCATGATTTATAAGATATAATATGTCCATTATAGGAATCAAAACAATAAATTATTGGAATAAAAATAAAGCAGGAAAGAACATGAAATGACTTATTTTCAATTAGAAGGACCTCATGGGCTTGTTTGCAATTGGTCCAAAGCAGGCATGTATCTAGCGCGTGAGCCCCATGCGGTTGACCTTGGCATAATATCCATAAGCTTCGGAGTTGAGATGCAAATTACCCACCACATTACTGAAGTCTTTGTGGTTCTCTGATTGATCCTAAGACTAGATGGGCTATTGACTCGCCTTGATCCGATGGTCTTGATTCCTCCACATGATGTGATGCGGAAGCAAGGAAGGATTGAGATCGACGATTGATTGACCCTATACATGGCGCTTTGTGTGCATTTAATGGAGAGATCAGACTGTGGGAGCTTTGTTATGGTTGGACAGTCAAAATGTAGTCTGTCTCTCAGATCAATGGTGGATGAGCTCCTCCTATCCCCCATCTTCTTCTTGCTTCATCTCAGGTGTTGGGCAGAGATTGCTGGGGCTTCATTGATAAATGAAGATCTGGTGTGTAGTGTTGCAACCTCGAGCAATCTTCGACCAAGTGGAGGATCTTCGATCTGGTTTATTGAAGCTTGATCTTTAGCAAGACTTGCAAGAGGCAAATGAGAATTTAAAGCTTCTTGGGCTCGGTCGGAGCTTAGATGGAATTAAAAAAGAAGGATGGGTACGACTTCATTGAGTGTGTACAAGGCAGAGGAAGATGAGCTCCGACCACGATAATGGTATTAGTGATAGGTCTCTTGGGATAAATTGATAGGTCTCTTCCACATGCGAAATTGATAGTTATTATCTTTTCCACGAGTTATTGATTAGCATGTGATGCTAGGATTTTACTATTAACTGTGTGAACTTGTATATATAATGCTTGTTACGGATGTCTTTTATGTCCTAAGCAAGCTATCATATTAGATTCATTATACGGATAATGTCTTCGATCGTGCTAATGCACATTCCTATTCATTATGCCATATTCTGATTCGTTGAATAGGTCAGGATTGTAGATGCATAACTTTCACTTTGGATTCGTTATGTTATATGGACAAATCTTCCATTGCTCGTTCCTGGAATTTCGGATTGTTGTTTAATTGAGATGACACATTGCAGGGATTATAATAATACAACAGATTAAAACTTTAATTTTGGCACATTCTTGGGCAGAAATGTTAGCTGTAGATATGTCTGGTTTGTGCAATATAGAGGAGTTTTGTCTGCTTCAATATATGTTTGTCTCCTGGATATATATTTTTACGGATATGACAATTGTAGTGTTACATCCTTAAAATTTTTGCATGATTCTGATAAATTGTAGTATTATATAAATGGAAGTTGGATATAAATTAGATTAGTTGTTGGTAGAGATATAATAGCATAAAGAATGCTGAGTTGTCATATGCACTTCTAAGCCTCTTCCACTATGGTGAACACACTGCCACTTATTATCTGGCACATCAGTCAACAAAACTTATAGCACATTAGTTAGATTAATCTTCGCAATCACGTAATTATTCGTAGACCTCTGCTTTTATGGTGGTGACGTATACTGTGTGGTCACATAATTATATGTATACCTTTGCTTTTATGACAGATTAGTCTCCGCGGTCATACTGCTTTTATGGTGGTGATGTACATTGTCCAATAAATGTAGACCTCAAGCCAATTTATTTATTCGGTAAAGTGAAAATATCGAGTATCTGCATGGGTTGATCTAAATACGTATGATTCATTGGATGAAGAAATATAAGTATTAAATATGGAAAGTTTAGTAATGTTTTGATGACTTTGGCACTATGCAATCACATGTTAGAACGGTAAGCATGAGCTCTCTAATAAAGTTCTAGTTCTAGTGAAGTGTTTATTTTTAACAATGTTGATTGTAGCTTTCACTATTATACTCTTTTTGTTTTAGGTCTTAGTAATGGAAAAATCAGTGTTAAGATTGTGAAGGACTAATTATGGTGCTTATAAAGCTGGTGTTGTGAATTGGTTGAGTGGGCATTTCATGATGATCGTAACGGATTTCGAAAAGAAGTAAATTATGAGAGGATTCCATATTCTTGTAAGAAATGTTTGAATTGATACTTACAAGAAAGGGATGACGTGTTCGAGCATGTTATCATTTATGGTTGGTGGGATTTTTTATATCAGGTGGGTTGTTCATGGAAAGCAATAAGAAAATGCATGCTCATCAAGGAATGAAGATGTTCAATTTGGAAGCGGAGGAAAACAACATCAATCTGAGTTTGATGAAGATGTAGATGATGTTGATCATGATCTCATTGAGCTAACTGAAGATAGCAGATAATTTTTCACATTTCTAAAAGATGTTGAGGAACCAATAATTTCGGGGAATAAGATGTCCATATTGAAATTTTTGCTAGAATTATTCATGACAAAGATAAGGCACACACTCACCTCAATATGCATGAGTGATATTCTTGCTTTCATTAGACTATTGTTATAGGCCAATGATGGGATTCCTAATAGTTGTCATGATGCAAAATAGGAGTTTCATATATGGGACTTGATGCATATCCAAATGACTGCATTCCTTTCCGTGAGGCTTACAAGAACTTGGTTAGTTGTCTTCAATGTGGTGTCTCTAGATACAAACGCGGTAAAGTTGATGGCTCCTGCACAAAGCCAATATCAAGTAAATTATTGTGTTACTTATCCATAATTCCAAGGTTGTAGAGTCTGTTTATGTCTAATAGAACAACTAAATGGATGACTTGGCATCAAAGAAATCATTCCAAAAATTGATTTATACATCATTCGATAGATTCATATGAAAGGACATCATTTGATAATTCATCTCCAAGCTTTGCGGTAGATTCAAAATATGTCTGTTTGGGTCTTGCAAGTGATTGTTTTAATTCATTCAAGATCATGTTTCTCTCATATTCTAATTGTCCAGTGGTTGTTGTCATGTATAACTTGCCACCATGGATGTGTATGAAATTGAATTTCAAGATGTTATCAACGTTGATTGCAGGACCGAAACAATCGGTATATAACATAGATGTTTTTATGCAACTGCTAATTGATGAGTTGTATTTATTATGGCATCAAGGCGTGAAGAATCGATTCAAATACAAAACAATCCTTTCTTATGCACAGGGCACCATTATGGATGATTAATTATTTTTCTGCATATGCTAATATTTCTGGATGGAGCACGGAAGTAAAGATTGCTTGTCCCATTTGCATGGACCAGACTCACCACCTTCGTTTAAATGAGAGTAAGAAGATGTGTTACATGGGACATCGTATATTTCTTCCCATATCGCATCGATGGCAGAACAGTAACACAAAAATGATTTTGATGGTAAGTCTTCTCGTGAATCAGGTAGATATCCAGGCATAGTTTTAAGAACAAATACAATGCGATAATCATGACAGCTGGATATGGAGAAGTTGCTACATTTAGAAAATATTAGAGCTTGAAAGGCATTTAAGAAAGATATGAAAGCTTTACAGATTGGAGGATAAATAAAGCATATTCTTCACTGAGTTGCCTTATTGGAAACAAAATGAAAAAATACGTCATGATTTTGATGTAATGCATATTGAAAAAATATATCCAACTTCATAGACTTTCCAAAGGACACCATCAAAACAAGGAAAGATCTTTAGCAACTTGAATTCGTGAGCATTTGCATGTGACAATTAAGGAAAATGGTAGTGTTGAAATTTCTGAAGCGATTTACCAACTAGATCCAAATAAGCGAGGGCATCTTCTATCTTTTTTAAAAGATATCGTTGTTTCATATGGCTCTATTTAAATATATCAAGATGGATAAATGATGCAAAAACAAATAAGATGGCTTAAAAATCATGAAAACCATGTATACATGCATGTCTTCTTTCCATGTAGTTTTCATTTATTGGTTTACAACAAGAGTGGAATAGATGAAGCTTGAAAATGATCCTCGATGGATAAATAATTTTGATATATTAGTAAGGAGGCCTATTAGATTTGTTCATAGGCATATTGGCTACATAATAAAAGGCTACAAATTTAAATGTTACTCAGATGGAAATAGAAAGAAGGCAACTACTCTTTCTCGGGTATTTGTAAAAACAATACATCTTCAGGCTGCGATGGTTACTATAGTACAAATAAGGAGATATTCGAGATTAGCTTTCAACATGATCGACGAGTAGTTCTATTTAAATGTGATTAGTATGATGTAGTTAAATATACTGGATTCAAGTTAGACCCAAATCATGGATATATAAGTCTTAACCAGAATAAAACCATTCTTCATAAAATAGAATCATTTGCGTTAGCATGTCAATCAAATCAAGTTTTTTATTGTTCTAGACAATGCATATTTAGGTTGGATTATTCTAATAATGGATTTCTTGAAAATGAATATTTGATGAGGAAGAGGATGAGGCTTATCAAGATGATGTAAGAATTGGAAATGCTTGGTAATTTAACCTGTTTATTCACGGCCATTTATGTAATTTAGCCTATTTTAAATCAATTTCAATAACTTTCAATCTTTACTCATTATTGTAGATGGTGCACACGCGATTTCTAGACGGAATGAGCCACAATATGTGGAGGTTGACGAAGAGGTTGAGCTCGAGGCAATTCCAGAAGTGGAAGACGATGCAGAGGGACATGAGGTAGAGGACCACAATACAATTGTTGTCTTGGCTCCTCAATGTAAGAGTAGGGGTCTTGCCAAATGCAATCACCTAAATAGATGACGACCGGGTGAAAGAATAAAAGTGGAAGTTAACCAAGGCCGACCAAGCATTAGGAGGTTGCACCTCCTTTTAAAGCCGATCAGGACTTGTTGTGCAGATGCATATTCCGTTGAGCATAAAGAATTTTAGGAAAGTTCCACCCTCTTTGAAGACGTCAATAATATTTGATATGAAGGTATAATATATAAAGTTGAAATATAAGTCAAATCTTTGAATGATTTCTATATTGTAAATGATATTGCAAATGTTTTTTATTGTGGTGATGATCTTAAGATTTACGAGGGATTTTACAGTGAGCGTCAAAGATTCACCAGTATGCCAGGACTAAGGGAAGAAAGGTTAGTAGTAGCCACATGTTTCTGATATGTTAGTGTTTCTCTTGAGGTAAAGATAAATATAAATTAAAGATTTTTGACCAAGCATCATCCGAGGCCGAAGCGAGATCGAATCTCCAAAAGGGTTGGCATCCTGCGGCATGGGAGGCTGCATGTGATTACTAGTCCAGCGAAGAGTTTAAGGTAAAATCATCATTTTCTATACACATACATATGATGGTATTCGAAAAGCATTCTAACATCTTTTTTACATGCATAAATCATCTCCAATGAACAAGACAAATAGAAAAAAGCCTTCCTGTAACCCACACTTTCGGTAGAACAAGCTTAAATCAATAGAAATAGAAACACACAAGTTTTCTTTCTTCAAGTATAAGGAAAGCATCATTTATTTAAGTATAACAAAAGCTTCCTTTTGTTAAGATTCCTTTATTTATATTTTTAGGTCGTGTCTAGAGAGATATTAAAGCCGGTTAGTTTTTTTGAGTTGACACATCAGTCGACAGACAAAGAAGGAAATAAATTCTTTATTCATGGCAGTTATGTAGAAGCACATCTAAGTAAACTCATGCAATTTTGTCAATTTTTTAGAAGACATTCATAGTATATATGATAAACATGTTGGATGGGTTCCCCTACTTGTGGGAACCTAGTCCATAAATATAGGATATTGGCGGTCCTATTTGGAAAAGGAAAAATCAATTACTAATTGGAGGAGGAGATCAATTACCTTTTAGGATTAGGAGTCATCTTTTCCTAATCCTATTGAAAGTAGGAATTCATCTTTCCTTATTTGCTCATCTCCATGGAGTATAAATTGGGGGTATGTGGTTGCATACCAAGATCATCCCAACACAAGCTCTCGTAGTACAAGAAATAAATAAGAGAGAGAGGAAGAAGAAAGAAGGTTCGTGGTTGCCGTGGAGTTTGAAGGGAGTAACCTTTGGAGCAGTCATTCTCCAGCATTCTTCCCTATAGTATGACGACGGATTTACCATTGGGTGATATTTATCCTCTCTATTATTCTCCATTGTTTGGTGATTTGTAGCACTGTATTGGGAGCCAACCTTTTGTAAGCCCCTCACAAGAGATTACTTCAATTATAGTGCTTGATTTTGGGTTGCGATCGACCCCATGATTTTTCCCCTCACATTGAAGGTTTTCCAAGTTAAAAATTCTTCGTGCATCTGTGGTTGATTTTTTCTATGGTTGAGATATTTTGCTCGTACTTGTATTGATATATCATGCATGATCCTCTTATCAACTTTGATAATTTTCTATAATTTGATCTATACAGGGAATCTTCTCCCAACAGGTGTTATTAGAGTAAGTTTTAATGGCGGATTACAAGTTAAAGTTTGGTTCGAGTAGGATGATTAGTATTAATGGGGCTAATTGTGGAAGAACAAGATAAACGATCTTTTATATGTGAAGGCTATGCATCTTCTGGTGTTCTCCAAGCAGAAATCCGAAGCCAAAACTGATGAGGAATGAGAGTTTGAACACGAGTAGTGTTGTGGCTTCATAAGACAGTTTGTTGATGAGAATGCCTACAACCATATCCAAGATGAAAGTCATGCTAGAAGCTTGTGGTTGAAGCTGGAAAATCTTTACGCCTCCAAGATGGGAAGTAACAAGCTGTTTCTTCTCAAGTGATTAGTGAACTTGAGGTTCCAGGAAGGCAGTTCTGTACTTGATTTTCTGAATGAATTCTAAGAAATTACTAGTCAGTTGATGAGCATGGGGATAACATTTGAAGATGAGATGTTGGGATTGTTACTGCTTGCTACTCTACCGGATTCATGGGAGACTTTTGGAGTCTCACTTATGAATTCTGTAGCCAATGGGGTCATTTCTTTGGAGACAGTCAAGTGTTTTAAATACTATTGGAAATCTCATTAATCAAAGGCTGCTTCGACCAGTATTGCCACTTTTTCTCTGTGCTCAGAGGTCAGAGTTCGGAACCTGAAAGCCCCTTTTGGCATTCTCAATGTGGAGATGTAAAGAAAAATCCAAGGAAGCTCTTCACATTCAGAGGTTCTTGTAACAAAGAACATGGGGAGGAGCTGGACCAAGACTGATAGGGTAGAGATAATGGCAGAAGCAAGTCCAGATCCAGATATCAGAATATGGAGTGCCACAAATGTAAGAAGAAAGGGCAGATCAAGAAGTATTGCTTCCAGTTCAAGAGAGATAACAAGAATGGTGAAGAGAAAAATAATGAATAAGTTATTGCAACTGCTGATGAGCAACCGATCAACTAGGGTAAAGTATCAAATAATAATCAAGGTCGTTGCGACCTTAATCGACAAGTCAGACTCATCAAGAAAAATAGAAACCACGCAAACAATAGATAAAGCAATCAAAATAATGTTAGCGATCTCCGTTATTTTATTTTAACCTGGTAGCCGGTATAGCGACCATGGACGAACTCAAGGAGCATGAGTAAACCTACGAAGTAGTTAGAAATCAGAAGATAAAATGCATATTTTTATTAATTTTTAATTTTGCAAATTTTTATGGTTTTTAATTAAGGAAAACAAGTAAGAAAATAAGGCAATCAAGCACACTAGCAAGCCTTTACGATTTTTATTAAGGCTAAAAATACTTAAAAATTAAGAATAATATATTTGTATTTTTCAAATATTCAGATGTTTTGATGATTTTCTGGGATTTTTTCAATTTTTATATGATTTTATAAAAATCAAACAAAGGCTAAAAGGAAAAATAATGTACCGCCTGGACTAAAAGGTAAATTAAAAATACTAAAAGTACCCTAATATCACAGTTGTGATTTTTATGAAAATCTAAATAAAAAGATCTACAAATAAAAACTAAAATCCTATTTTTATTTATTTTTTTAGAATTTTATGATTTTTCTAAGTTTTTTAGAGTTTTTGGATTTGTAGGAGTTTTATAATGATTTTTAAAACAAAAATTTACTGGAGGTAAAGAATACAAAAACAAATAACTAATTTTTTTGGAATTTTTAACACAATTTTTATAATTTTTATGTATTTTATAAAATAGACAGAATAGTTTTAGATGGTTTTTGATTTTTAGAAAATAGAAGATTCAATAAAATTAATTCCAAAAATCACGATAAATAATAAGTATCGGCAGGAGCTAACAATATTTTTTATATAATTTTTGGCTTAATTGGGTAATTATTTGATTAAAAACATAATACATAGTTTTATAGGGACCTAATTGTAATTCCAGCAAGTTCACAGGCTAATTAATGACACATATAAAAAGCTCGGGGCCAAAGATGCAAAATGCCCAGGGTACACAAGCACAATACGTGAATACACCACACAGGGGTAAAAATGCAAATATCATAAAACATTCATTCAAAATGTAATATACATGAAGTTCAGGATAAAGCATTCAAAAACACCAGATAAGCACGTGGGACAGCACACGACTTCAACTCAACTGGACTAAAATACAAATACTAAAAATAGTAAGGGTCCACATGCAAAATAGTTGTACTACAACATTATTTACAGAACTACATAGTAAAAAATAAAGGTGTTGGGGTGAAAGAGCAAAATACCCCTGCAGAGACATGTGGCACGCGTGGGAGACGTCGTGGTCGTACATCTCTTATCACTGCAGCTTGTTCATCTAACGGTGCAGGGGCTGTTGCGGAAGTGCGTTTACATTTGATGGGGCAGTGCTGATCTAACAGCCGCAACAGCCTTATGTTGGGCAGCTGTGATGCAAACTGCAGGAGTGCCTCCATCCGACGGTGAGGAAGGCATCAACAAGAACAGGAGCCCGGCGAGGTTCACCTGAGCGTCTACGGAGATACGGCGCTCCGATGAAGGATCGGAGGGGTCCAAAAGCTTCGTGAAAAGTGCTCCACATCTGATAGGGTGTCCCGATGGAGGCGGTAATTCTAGATGATCGTGACGATGATGTGCCACCTAGAGCTGCTCCTCTTGAGCAGCTGAGGGCTCAAAGGTCCTCTTTTGTGCGAACCGAATCCTGCAAGGGGTAGAGGGGACTCGGGGCATGGCTCCGGTCTACTTTATTGCAAATGGAGACATGGGAAGCATGGAGGAATGTGATTTCGATCTCCGACGTAGATGGAAGGAGGAGACCCGTCCTTAATCTCTACCTATGGGTCGAGTCTAAGGATGATCAGGTTGCGGTGCAAGATGTGGGATAAGATGAGGGGTCGATCTGAGCGGATAGAGGTGGATGGTGAAGCTCTGATAGGGTGATCAGAGCAGATGAGCTACGATGTAGGCAGAATAGGAGATTCGACAGGAATGAAAAATGGAGTGGAAAGATACGTTACCTAAAGGTGCTGAGGAACTAAGAAAGGTCAAGAGGAGAGAGGAGACGGGGTCATGGCCTCGACCGTGCTGCGACAGGCAGGGAGGTTGGATACGACAGAGTACTCCGGCCACATAGCTGAGCTGCGTGAATGCACCACCAAACTTCGATCCAAAGGTACCTACTGGCCGCTGTCACTCAACCAAAGATGTCTAAGGGTGAAGGAGGGGGCGAGGCACGAGCTACCGAGCCATGGAGGCGGAAGATTTATATAGGATGCCCAGGGGTCTAGAAGAATCGGGAAATGAAGCGCAACCCTAAGGTGATCCGATCCTTCCTAGGGATCCGTGAAAATCATAGATCCTAGGAGAGGAATCAGGCGGTGGAATCGAGGAGAAAGAAGGCCTGACCCAATCCGGAAAAATTGGAGAAGAAGCTCCGACAGGAAGAGAATCGGCTCGGGTCAGCTTGGGAGGAGATGTTGACCTGGGTCAACATTCTGACGTGGCCCAATCAGAAGGGCTTGTAATAGGACAAAACACACTACAGGACAAAACATAAGAGAAAAATAAAGATAATTAATTAAAAATAATAAATGAATTTAAATGAAAAAATGAATAAAATGAAAAATGTTTATTATTTTTCAAGGAATTTTTCTATGGTTTTAATTATTTTTATGAAAGATAAATTAGTGTATATACAATATATAGTGTTATATGCATGTCTAATATACATATGTATTATGTACAAATATTTTTATTTTATTATTTTTACACTAATACCCTAATTTTATATTTTATTTATTTTCAATATAGTTTTAGGAGTACAAAATAATTTTTGTTTTAGTTTTATGGATTATTTACATGTATAGAATAAATAATGGATGTTGTATATATATGTGTGTGTGTGTGTGTGTGTGTTTTGTACAATGAGATAGGAATTATTATTAAATTTTATTTGATTTTTATTTTCTTTTTAGATTTTTATTAGAAATATATACAAGGAGGTAAAAATAATGACTTAGTTTTGTTGTATTAAAAATAATTATATATGCATATAGGTCATATGTACAATACAAAGTAGGCCCTATCGCTCTCTACTTGTTTTATTTGGCGATCAAGTCAAGGTTTGACCTTCTCTTGGGGTTTGGGTTACTCTGCATTTATTCTAAATACCTTTTTTCTTTTTCTTTTCCCTTTATTCTTTTATTTTTGCACAAATACATGCTAATTATGCAATATTAATAAATGCATGCTGAATGATAAATTATTGTATTTACACCTATTTACATGATGCTTTGCCAAGATAAATAGCTAAAATAAAAGAATAAAGAGTGAGAATCAAGGATTCATCATCTCCCTATACTTTACCTTTGCTTGTCCCTTAGCAAACACTTATTTGAAAAAGAAGTGAAAAAGAAATGAAAAGAAAAAGAAGGAAAATCAATGTTGATTATTAAACTTATCTTCATTAAATTGAAGTATGGATCTCAGTCAAACCTTTGGATAATTAGTTTGCCGGAACCTTATTGGGATCTAGGTTTAAGACTCAACAACCTCTAAGTTCCACCATTTTAAGGTCAAGACTCCTCAATAATCCAGGTCAGATCAAGTCTACATGCGCAAACTCTAATGACCATGTATCTTTCCTTGTACTGTGTAAGTGATATGTAGCTCCCCAGCTCAGAAATGACAAAGAAACAACCTCCCTCAATAAGGTAACTCTAATTCCTCAGTCTAGCAGCTCTTTCCTCAAGGAGTGGGGTATTCCCTTCTAAGTTCAAGTTCAACCGGCTCAAGAAGAGGGGGAAAGAAGAGAATGGATCGTGGCTAGTCTAACCACGTACCCCTGAGAGCCCAACCAGTGTAGCTAAGTCTCTCGCTGCAAGCTTCATGAGATGAGATGGTGTAATACATAAGCTTTGCTTTATTTTACTATATATACTCTGGCAGACATTTTATTTTCCATCAGGCCTATCCACTTTTTTGGAGTTTTTCTTGATTTTGCACCCTTTTTTAAATGCATATGTACAACATATACATAAGGACTTTTTCTTCTTGAGCGAGTAGACTATCCCTCTTTTGAAGCATTATTGCAACCCACGACTCATGTCTTTAGACCTCAACACCGCTAGACCAAGTTGAGGTGCATATCCCTCCCTAAAGGAAGACGAGAGGTTCCGCTTAGAAGTACTACCCTCGTATGATACTCCAAGCCAAAGAAAACTGCCCCCTCATCACCTCATCCGTGGAAAGCTATGTGTAAGGTGCTAGTCCTAGTAAAGCTATTGTCTGTGTGAGTCATGCGTGCGTTGTTAAGGGTTCTACTTAGGCTCATCAAGATTACATGTGAACATAGCCTAGTGGACCCAAAGAATTAAGTCACTAATGGAACTGAAAAGTCTTAACCCCGAATCCTATAAGGTTCGTCTGAGAATTATGTGGATTAAGGTCTTAACCAAGCTCCATTTTCCAATTTAAATCCAGACTAGTTTAAATGCCAACTATGATTCAGAAGAATATACAGAACTCTTTTTATGTAATTTTCAAACTTTGCAAAATTTTTGAAAATATACAAATTACTTTTGAAAATATGCAAAATCTTTGAAAATGTTCGAATGCATGCATGCATGAATGCAGAAGTTTTGCAAACTATTTACAAACATTTACATGAAGATTTTTGCAAACTTTTTTTCAAACTTTTTTCAAAAATTTTGTACTATATACATAATTTTGATAAAAAAACTATTTACAAATTTTCATAAGCGAAACATTTTTACAAAAAATTGTGCAAAAATAGTTTTTATAAATAGCTATGTATATGCAAGAAAGAATTTTATGTACAAGGAAAAATTTAAAATTTTGTGATTTTTAGGTTTATGATTTTTAGCCATTTTATTTATTAATACACACACACGAAGTACGAGTTCTGTATAAAGTATATATACAATATATACGACACCCCCGTATACATAGCTCGAACGATGTCCTCAGAGTGATCAAAGAGCGATGAAGAAGACATAACTCACGCTGAATATAAGGAAGTGAAAAGAAAGGCTATACTACAAATATAAATGAAAGAATAAAATCAATAGAAGTCGGTGATTCCCCTATACTTAGGATCAAGTAATCCTAGGTATAGAAATCTACACACAAGGGGAATATCAAGGATTAGAATGTACAAGGTCTATCTCCCCTATACTTAGGGTGAAATATCCCCAAGTATAGGCAGCAAAACAGAGGTAAAAAGAATCAAAAGAGTAATAAAAAAATTTGATACCCCCTATACATAGGGTAAAGTACCCCCTGAGTATAGCATAATAAGATGCATATGGGGTGTTAGACAAAGAATGTATGATATGGACATCTAAATCTATACAAGGGCGGAAGAAAGTGATAATCAGGCATGAGATGCAAATGATGTGAGGCAAAGATGACATCTCATGCAAAATGAATAGGGACGACGTCATCGATCAGCGAATCATGGTCTAGATATGGCTTCAGGCGCTGACTGTTAACTCGAAAAGTGGACTCAGATGATATCTCAGATATATCAATACTACCATTGTCATGCACCTTTCGGACCAATTATAGTCCCTTCCACTAACTCTGCAATTTCACTGGAAATAATCTCGGTCTGGTATCGACAACCATACTCTCTGATTCAGCTCAATCTATTTATGGTTGATATGAGAATCATGCCATATCTTCACTCGCTCCTTGTACTGAAGGCCACTCGAAAAGCTGTATCTCTAAGCTCCTCCAGGGATGTCAATTCTGCCTTCCTCTAATGTCCTATACTCTCTGGATCTAATAATATCTCAGTGACAGCCCAAAGTGACTTGTGCTTTATCTCCATAGGGAAATGACATAGCTTACCATAAACGAGATGAAAGGGAGACATACCCAAAGGTGTCTTGAAGGAAGTCCGATATGCCCACAAGACCAAGTTCAAAAGTTGTGACCAATCCTTTCGGTCTGGGAGGACTACCTTCTGCATTATCATCTTGATGTCCCTGTTCGATACTTCAGCAAGACCATTGGTCTGAGGGTGATATGGAATGGCAAATCAATGGTCTATTCTAAACTCCTTAGCAAGGGCCTTTACCTTTTTGTTGATAAAATGAGACCCCCATCAGATATCAATACTCTAGGCACCTCGAACCGTGAAATGATATTCTTCCTCAAAAATCGACAAATAGTCCTAGCATCTGTGATTCAGGCAGGAATGACCTCAACGCAACGACTCACATAATCAATAGCCAACAGAATGTACTCGAATCCCTAAATGGACCCATGAAATAAACACCCCAAAAATCGAAAAACTCACATAAGTGAATGGTTTGCATTGGCATCATATCACACTGTCCAAAAGTGCCCATCCTCTGACAGTCAGTATACCTCTTCACCAATTCATTAGAATCCTTGAAGAGGGTATGCCACTATAGTCAAGATTAGATCACTTTCTGTGATGTTCTCCTCCCGGAATGATGTCCTCCTACCTCAAGCTTGTGGCAGTATGTGAGGACGCTAAGGTGATCCTCCTAAGGAATGCACCGACGCCAGATGCTATCCCTTCCTTCATGATAAAGGATGGGATCCTCCCAATGGTTCGACTTGGTCTTCGCAAGGAATGTCTCAAGTCGCTGTCTGGACCAACCTTGTGGAACTTTCTTGGCAACAAGATAGTTCACAATGTCGGTGTACCGTGGGAGCGAGGCAATAGCAAGGATCGCCTCACTGGGATGGTCTCAGTTATAGGCTCAATCTGCTCAGATTCCTCAAGATTCTCCAATTGGGAGGAATGATCCGCCACCACATTCTTGACTTCAGAGTTATCCTTAATCTCATTATCAAACTCTTGGAGTAGAAGGATCCAACTAGTCAATATTGCTTTGGCATCCTTCTTTGCCATGAGGTACCTGATGGTGGTATGATCAGTAAAAATAGTCACTCTAGATCTAAGAATATACGATCTGAACTTATCCAGGGCAAATACTACGGCTAGCATCTCTTTCTCTATGACTGTGTAGTTCTGCTAAGCGGCATCCAATGTATGGCTAGCGTAGTGAATGACAAATGGTAATATGTCCCTCCTCTGTCCTAGCATAGCCCCTACGACAAAATCAGAGGCATCTGTCATGATCTCGAATGGGAGAGACCAATCAGGAGGCTGAAAGACAGGAGCCTCGACAACTAGATTCTTGAGAGTCCCAAAAGACACAAGATACTTATCATCTAAAATGAACTCGGTGTCTTTCGTCAGCAGCTTAGTAAGCGGTCAGGCAATCCTGATGAAGTTCTGAATAAAATGTAGGTAGAAACCGACAAGGCCCAGATAAAATTGCAACTGCTGCAGGTTGGATGGTGGATTGAGTTTTCTAGTGATATCCACCTTGGCCGGATCAACCTCCATGCCCCTATTGAAGATAATATGACCAAGCACCATCCCCTGAGTCATCATGAAGTGACTCTTCTCCCAAGATAGAACAAGATAGACCTCTATGCAGTGCTGAAGCACATGGTCTAGGCAGTCAAGACAAGCATCAAACCCGTCACCATAGACCGAAAAATCATCCACGAAGACCTCTAAGCAGTCACCCATCACGTCCGAGAAGATGGACAACATGCACCTTTGGAATGTCGTCGGGGCGTTACACATACCAAAGGGCATCTATCTGAAAGCATAAGTCCCAAACGGACAGGTGAATGTTGTCTTATCCTGGTCTTATGGCTCTTTGGCAACCTGATTATAGCCGAAGTACCTGTCAAGGAAACAGTAATGACTCTTCCCAGCTAGCCTCTCTATAATATGATCAATAAAAGGCAGCGAAAAATGATCCTTCTTAGTGTCCTGATTCAATTGTCTCTAGTCCACACAAACCCTCCAAGAAGTGGGTACCCGGGTAGCGATCTCCTCTCCATACTCACTTATATATGTGGTGATGCTCGTCTTCTTGGGCACCACATGCAATGGACTAACCCACTTGGAGTCGTAGATGGGGTAGATAAAACCGATGCTCCACCATTTTGATATCTCTTTCATGGCCACTTCTCAAAGGTTCGGGTTCAGCCGTCGCTAGAACTCACATGATGGCTTAGCGTCCTCTTCGAGATAGATATGATGAGATCACAGGGTCGGATTATCCATTGGAGATCAGTTACGCTCCATCCTATTGCCTTGTGGTTCCTTTCAAGAATCTCCATCAAACAAGATTCTTGCTCTCCAGTCAAATCTGCTGAGATAATGACCAGATACATCTCAAGCTCACCCATAAGGAATCTATACTTCAGTGACTGAGAAAAAAGCTTCACTTCTGAGCAACTAGGAGCTGGTAAATCAATCTTCTGGAATGTCTGCATGAAGGCAACCGGATCTGAAAATGTGAGAACTCTCGCTGATTATGAATATCTAGTGAAGATGGCCCTGTTGGTTTGTCTATACTCAGTGATGGCTCAATCTCCACCCTAGCTATTGGCTCTATAGGAATCAGATAAGGAAAATAGTCATCAAAATCATCCTGGTCTATGTATGAGTTCGAGGGATCTAAATTAGAATCACAAGATATGTACTCTGCCTCGCTATCCTGAATGCGGTCGTCAGTTTCGACTGTGTCCTCGGCCAAGAGTGTGCTCTCTGAACTCTCATCTGCTAGAAGCTGTGAATCTGTTGTATCTGAAGGTGAGAGAAGAGATCGTGTAATGGGGACGGTCCAAGCAGCTTCATCATCAGTGATCACAAAGTCGCACTCCTGGTGGACGTCTTACTCTGCCTCTGTCGTCTGCTCTGTGTCGCTGGACTACTCTGAGCAAGCTGAATCTCGTGCTCTGGTCTCGTCGTTCGTCTCTATTTGTATACTCTCACCCTCGATGTGAAAGTACACCTTCCCATTATCATGGTCAGATACCACCTTGGCTGTGGCCAAGAATGGTCATCCAAGAATAATGGGGGTATCAGTCACAGAATCAGGGATCTCCATGTCCAACACAATGTAGTCCACGAGGAATTTCAGGCCCTGAATTGTGATGACCACGTCCTTCAACAACCCCTTCGACCTCTTGACAGATCGATCAGCAAACTAAAGGATTGTCCTGCTGTGTCGGAGGGGGCTAAACTCGAATCGGTCGAGTAAGGCTGTTAGAAATTGGTTGATGGAAAAGCCATTGTCTAATAGAGTACAATCGAATCTCTGCTTATGAATGTGGCATCTAACATAGGGAGCTCTTGCATCTGGCTTCTTGGCTGGCAGATGGTTCTGGATCGCGAAGCACGTGGCACGGGTAGCACATGGATCTCGGCATGATGGTTCCTTCTCTTCCTGTGGATGGTGGTCTTCTCTCTCAGATTCTTTTGGAAGAGAGGGATGTGCTCAAGTAACTTCTATAGAGTCAGCTAAATCTGAAATCTGTCCATCATCTTTTGGCCGAACTCTAACTGCTGGGTCTTTTTAGGATTTTCTTTCTTATTACCTTTTGCCAAGCGGAGTTCTTGAGGGAAGGGGATGGATGGGCCCTCCTCAGATAGAGGGATAGGAATAGATTCTTGTTGCTATGAAGGAATGTAATCCATATAAGGGTCATCATGCATCACATATGGACTCGAATAAGATGAAGAAACATTTCCTTTATTAATTTTTTTGGTCCTTTTGATATTGTCCTGAGATACAAAAACTAGAGGAGACACAACTGGAATAGAAATGATGACATCATCACCACCCACGGCATCGGTCTTCACAACATCATTACCGCACTCAGGCTCAGTATCAGAAATAATGGTGGCATCAGCACCACCTACTACATCTGGAGAAGCGACGGCCTCAGTACCGTCGATTGGATCATCATCCTTGGTGACTTCAACACCGCCATCATCAACATCATCATTATTGGCATCAGCACTGATATCCTCCTTGTCTGGCGCTCCTAGCTCATCATGGTATCGTCGCTCAGACGAGGTGCCACCGACTAGCATCCTACCACTCCTAAGTGAAACAAAATCAACATCAAATGTGTATGAAGAAATATAACCCAATGACTCACTAGGAGTGGTGATCTCTGTGAACTGTACCTTCTCGGATTTCCTCTTGAGGTTGTTCGGATTGTGCTCGATCTGAGCGGGTATGGCGGCCTTGCCATTTATGATCTCCCTCATCTCCTGGCAAAACTCATCCATCTCCCACCTGAAAGATACCTGCTGGTCTGAGAGTAGGTGGGCTAGATCGTCAAGGGCTGGGTTCTTATATGCTGGCCCATGAGAACCGAACGGGTTGCCTCATTGGAAATGAGGCTGGTGCTGGAACTGGTGAGGGGGAGGCTGAATGAACTACTAAGGATGTTGTTGCTGCCTCCATTGTTGTCCTTGCTGGTAGGGACTAGGACCCAAATTGTAATGGTGCTATGGCTGGGAGGAATGGGGCTGATGCTTCTGCTGGCTGAACTGTCCATCCTGAGCTGGAGGCTGCTGTTGGGATGAGGTGCCGCCGTTAGACCACCTTAATCCGGGGTGATCGTGATGGATCCCGGGCTGCCAGTCATACCAAATCCTGTTGACCTCCATAAACGGCTCTTGCTCGTAAGAGTATGGGGGAAGAACTTCCAGGGGCTAATCCTGCTGATACACCACCTTCTAAGTGTCCTGAGAAGGCGGTGGCTGAGAATACTAGGGTAACTGATGAACCGGTTCTGCATGAATCTGGTCGACTTGGCGGTACTAGGCAGGTGGATGGGAAGAGCTGCTGCTGCAAGGATCAATCTGTAACCTGAGACGGGGTTGAGAAGCCGTCTGTGCCTCCTGGAGACATAAGATCTGGGCCTTCATGTCACTGAGAGTCTGTGCCAACTGGTCGATCTACGTCATGCCCTGGCACTGCTTCTTCTCGATAATCTCTATGCGATCCAACTTCTCTCTAATGATACCCATGTCAGCTGCTAATGACTCTGCTTGTGCTGCTATTGACGACGAAGTGGATGGACCTACATCAACCCGTGTTATCCTCTAATATGACACATCTTGTGGATGGGTCTTCCCTTGTGTGTAGGCTCGGGTCTGGGACATTACTGTGTAGTTTTCGGCCATCTCCTCATAGATGGCCCAGACCTGGTCCTCATCCTTGGCAAAGTAGGACCCTCCACAATAGGAATTGACAAGCTCCTTGATGATTCTGAAATCCTCTTGTTAAGAAGATGTATTTATAGTCATCGTGCGTAAAAATATGATTTGTCATTCGTTGTAGGCGGCAATCAGAATCGGTCAAGAAGATAACCACACAAAATAATTTAATCAAATTTTAATCGAGTGGTTTTATGTTTATTTTACTTGAGCAAGTCCCAAGGTCGAACACAAGGAAGCAAAGGAACAACCTAGAATTATGTCTATCAAAATTCGTGCAAGATTTTTCTAGGCGGTCTCTTTTTTTTGGAATTTTTAATGCAATAAAGGATGTAAATGCAATTTTGGCCTATTTTAGGGACTAAAATGTGAATTACCATCAAACAATGTCCGAAAAAATATGAAACTTGGCCACGATGTAAAATATGACAAAATAAATGCACTGTAATTTTTTTTGGAATTTTTGATGCAATATGAATTTTTATGAATTTTTAAATGCAAACAAAATGAATTTCAATATTTTATTATAATAAATATTAAACCTACTTGTTTTCAAGAGATAAAGTTATCTAAGATCTATCACTAGGTGATGGACCTCAGAAAAAATCCTAAATCTTTAAAATGTGAGATCTAATACCTATTAAAAATCAAATACGGACATATGCAAAATGATTTTTATAAGACAAATTATGCATGCAAATGTAATTCTTTTTTGGTACAATGTTAAGCACAATTAATTCTACAACATGTGATTTTTCAGGAATTTTTAGAGCAATGATTAATCAATGGCAATTTTAATAGCAAGAAAAGGGTAAAATATGCAATTTTCCACAAAATAATCAATTTTTAATTGACCATCGATTACAAAAATATCCACAGTATGTCAAAATGTAGAGAATTAAAAGACGAACATCATGCTATTTTTGAATAATAAATAAATGTCTTGTAGAGGTCCAAAATTACTAGGGAACACAAGGTTAGAACTGCAATAAATAAAATAAATAAAATGCAAGGGGCCTATTATGCAATTACCGATAAAAAGGGGGGTACGCCTGCAAACATACCAGAGGGTCACGTGCGACGCATGTGACCTCTGGCTGGCGGGGGCTTTGGCGCAAATACCAAAATCTTCAGGGGCTTCCTTGTAAAATCACCAAGTGGTCACGTGTTGTGCACGTGACCCTTGGACTACGTTGAAAGTTGTAGGGACTCCGGGGGCTTTGCTGGAAATAGCCCAGAGCACGTGCAAGGCACGTGACTCTGGGGGTTGCTCCTGCTGACGTCCCCCACCCCACGTACGCGACACGTGGCAGGGTCTCAAGCTCCGTGCCCGGCGCTGGCGTGGATGGTTGATGGTCGAGGCAGGCCGGCCAAGGCAGAGGCGGCCGGTGAGCTCCTGATGGTCATCCTAGTGGAGCTGGTGGAGGGAGACCCGGCCACAGGAGGCGCTGACGGAGTAGTGGCGAAAGGGAGGCGGAGCTCCGACTGTGGAGTCACCTAGCAATTGGCGAGCGCCTGGCGCGGCGGAAAGAACGGAGTTTGAAGCTCCGGGCGATGGCTTGTCGATGACATGGGCTGATGCGGAGGAGGCTTCTGTGCAGTGACCTGTGGCGAAGCGCTCTCGGTCGGTGAAGACGCCGGGCGGAGGTTGTTGACGATGATGGTTGTTGATGAAGTAGGTGGCTCGACGGAGTTGTGGTTGTAGGCGGCGTAGTGGCGAAGTCGTGGGCAGAGTCCTTGGAAGTGATGTTGAAGACGATGGTTGGCGATGTCGTGGTTGAAGTAGATGTCGGTGAGGTCGGACGCTCGACAACTGTATGACAGAGCTGGGGCAGAAAGGCGGATGACACCGCTGCGACGAGGACCAGGGGGGCCCTCTGATCTCGCCGGAGGAGGAAGCTCGCGTCGCTATCACCGCCATGGGTCATGCTCTAAGTGCAATCGGCAGATGGCTGAGTGGGGGGGTAGTCGAGGTTCCTAAATAGGGTTGGAGGGGTAGGCCGGAGATGGTTGGAGGCACGGGATGAGTGGAGGTCGTTGGCTGTTGGTAGAGCTCACGGGGGAGACGGTTGGCGAGGATTGCGGCGGAGGTTACAGAGGAGAAGGCGGCATTCCCGATTGGGAAAGGGGGTTGGAGGTTGACGACAGTCCAGGGGCCGTCCGATCGGTCGAGATCGGACGTCCCTGGATACTACACGTGGCACAGGAGATGGAAAGGGCGGAGCACGTGCGGAGCACGTGTCTGGGAGGCACGTGCGGAGCACGTGTCTGGGAGGCACGTGCACACACGTGCGGAGGCTTTTTAATTTTTTATAAAAAGTAATTATAAAAATGCCAAAAAACACTGACACATGGCGGCCCCAGGGGCTGCCACGTGTCAGCATCACAAAATTCCAAGAATAAAGACTTTGTCAAATAAAAATAAATAGTAAACGACCTCGGATCGAAAAAGTTTTTCACGAAAATTGCTTGTCTCGATGAGATCTACAACTTTCATGAAGACATCAAAACCAAAATCAATCAAATGTACAAAGTGATTTTTTGGGGGTATCCCATGTACATAAAATACCTTGATTTTTGGGTTTTGTAATTTTTTTATCATTTTTAAAAAAGATAAATCCGGAAAAAATATGGAAAATAGAAGATAAATAAAGACGCCTTAATCTAATTTTTGGATTTTTATTTAAGAAAATATGTACATAAAATATCAGGTCAAAAACCACTAAAATACACATTGTACAAAAGAGGCCCAAAACCCAACTTTCACATATGAGCTCCGATTCACTTGAACTTGGTCTTGTTTTGAAGGTAATTGAATGTCATTAGTTAAAAAATAAGTAGGATCAAAACGAACACTGGATGGAGAAGATATGGGGTTTTTAGTCCCGAAATTCTGAAACAAGGGTTTGGGTTTTTGGTCCACTTATTTGGGTTAGTTATTTTTTTGTATTTTTCATTTATTTTTGTGAGTGGTATATACAAAGTGGAGGTGGTTTTGGATCATTCGGAGTTAGCATGAATGAGTTAAAAATCGAGGAAGTTAGGCTATTTACAGGTCATTTTTGGCTGAGATTTTTGGCTTCTTATTTTGTGCAGAAATTAGTGCTAAAATGCAATTCTTATGAAAACATGCATGAATGCTAATTGTGCAGAATAGATGCAGAAATGCTGATGATTTTGAGGGATATGAGCTTAATTAATGAGATTTAGAGTGATGAATCCGAGATTCATCATTCCCTATACTTAAACCATGCTCGTCCCTGAGCATCAAAAAAAGAAATGCCATGAGGTGAAATGAGATTGGGTTCCATACCAAGACCATGAGCTGAAGGTGAAAATGAAACTAGATTCAACCTTTGGATTATTAGTGTGGCGGAACTTCTGTGAGACTTAGAATTTTAAAATCAACAGCCCTCGAGTTCTACACATCATTGCTACAGTTTCGTCTTAGAAGTCATATTAGATCAATCCTCTTCCCAAAGTATACCCTATGAACATTAAACAACCGACTCATGTGTGTGAAAGGTTTTACCTCTTCCCATCCAGAATGCCGGACTACCATGCTCCTCTCCTCTCCAGTAACTCGTCCTCGAGGAGTCAGGTATTTCCTTCTAAGGTCTGTCACACTGTGTTCACAATCAAATTGGGGGAGAAGTTAGAAGAAGGGGAAAAGAACTGGAGGGTGGCCAGTGTAGTCACCTCTCCTTGTGAAGATGGCTGGTGTAGCCGAGTCTCCACCAAGATCTGCAGGTTTCTTGAAGCTTGGACCTTTTTGGTCAGATTTTATTTGGTAGAATGCTTCTTTGTATGTGGAATTTTTGGTGGTTCTGCTTGGATCTTATTGTACCCCTACGGATATAGAATCTTATTGTTTCCGTACGTTTTTTGGGGTCTTAGAAAAAATTGTGCCCAGCCGTCCATGCCTTTTCCAAAGATTTGTTTCAACCCGTACTCCGGTCTTCAGATTTCCACGCTACCAGAAAAGAAACTCACATAGTCTTCCAACATCCCGTCTGAGTTGAGCTAAGTGCATAGTGCAAGAGTGCAAATTAATTCCCTATTCTAGAGTTGTACCCAGAACGAAGAGACCGGGTTAGACACTAAGAGTCAAACGCTGCACATTGTCATGTGGAACTCAAAGAATTAAGTCAAAGACCTGAAGCTTCTAAAATCCTATTTCTCGGTGAAGTTCCTCTGAAAATTAGGTGGATTAAGGACAAGTCCAGACCACTCTCGGTTTCGGCTCATAACTCGATTCAGAACCCAATGACTTTTCACAGATGCAAATGAATGAAATGTTGGATGAAGTGCAGGTGTGTGAAATGCAGACACAATTTTTTTGTGAATTTTTTATTTTTTTATGCAAATGATTTTTTATGCAAAGGATTATTTTATACAAAGTATTTTTTATGCAAAAATGAAATAAGAAGTCATTTTACAAAAATTTTGGGCACAGTTAGTGTTAGTAGCAAAACTCTCTCTTCTTTTTTTTTACTTTTTTTTGTTTTTTTTTGAATTAATTACCCACCTCGTAAATACATATAGACTTACGCAAAAGTACAAGATATGGGTAAAATATATACGAAGTAAATAAACAAACCCCCTATACTTAGCGAGTGTTGTGTCCTCAGAGAACAAGAAGCGTAAAGAAGACATAGCTCGGGTTAAGCGTAAGAGAGTGAAAAAAAGAAAAGAGAAAGAAAAAGATTTATAGAACCACCCCCATATACTTAGGTTGAGATCAGTTTAAATATAGAAGAGGAGCGGAAAAAATGAAGTGGTCGGGGTATGTCAATGAGGAGAGTATATATAGGTGGGCGTCGGTTCCCCCTATACTTAGGCTCTGGTCAGCCTAAGTATGGAAGAAGGGTGGAAATGGATCGATCAGGAGAAGTATGATGGGGAAAATGGTATATACAGATGGCATCGATCCCCCCTAAACTTAGGCCTTGGCCAAAGTAGAGAAAGAAGCTGTACAAGGAAACCGACGTTGTCGGGAGGGAGGGTAGCCGATGATTAAGGCGGTTTTCGACTGATCTTTTTGTGAGCATGTGATGGGAGATCGGAATAACGAGTCAGAGATGAAGCATATGATTCCCAACTATTATCAGTGTCATCCTCAGAAAAATCATGATGGATAGTGGATGAAGTGTTTGAGTCGGATGAAAGATATCCATCATCGAAATTATCCTCGGAGTAGTAGTATTCGAAAGTGGACATACTCCAAATATTCTGGTCTTTTTGTTTCTTCAATTGTTTTCTCAGAATTCGTTCCTTCTTGGGATCAAGTGGTTTGCCCTCGGATGAATACTCGGAAGCACCGGTCTAGGTCAGCTCATAAGAAATAATTTCAATGTATTTGAAGAGGGCAGGAGCATCAGCTTTGGATGAATAGTAGTTAGGAACGGGAGTTGTCCAACGAGAATTGAATTTTGGATCCTTGCGAAGATATGGCTTTAGAGCTGCTGAACAGACTTCATGTAGACTACCTTTTTCGGACCTGATGAGGGATCATCAGCTGATTCCTCTTCCGAAAGGTCAAAGGTAACTCTCTTTTTCTTGTTTCGTGAAGGTGTCGATTCACTTGAGTATCCAGATGAATAGCCATTGGAATTCTTTTCCTTGGTCGATGTTCGGGCTGTGTGTTTGTTCTTAGTCTTCTGAATGTTGGTGCACTCTCGATTTGGGATGATTTGGTCTAGGTATTCAGAGAAGGTTGCTCCAGCGTGCAACCATGCATATGTCTCAGGATCATAGAAGAAGGATTTGTCTATTTTGAGATCTACGGGAATTGAAAAACTGGGGAGAGTCTCTGCATGTTCGTTCTCAATAGATTTGACATTGGAGCATTCCTGTGTCAAGTTGATGTGATCCATGTAGTCAGAATAGGTTGACCCAAGGTGTGCCCATGCATAAGTCCCCAGATCATATGATTCATGTATTTGATTCTACATGGTGAGAGCAGCTGGGAATGGAGCAGGTGGGAGATTCTCTAAACCAATAGTCTCATCGACAATCGCTATCTCAGGTGTGGCTGCGGGGTAGGGCTCTTCAACCGTTTCATGGTTGCGGTTGTCGGGGACTTCGTGGGTTGCTTCAGAAGATCGTGGTTCCTCAAAGACAAGGTCAGATCTAGGTGCTTTCAATGCTGTGAAATTGATTTCCCAAGTCTCACAATTAATAATTGCCTTAGCCAATGCTAAGAACAGCTTTCCGAGAATAATTGGAGACTGGGTGAATTCTCCTTGATGCTCAATATCAATGATCGTGAATTCCACTTTGAGCGGAGCATCTTAGAATGTTATGATGACAGAAATGATTCCTCTCGGCCACTTTATCGATCGGTCTGCCAATTGAATAATCTCTCGTATCTTCTGAAATGGTCCGAGTTTGAGTTCGTGAAATACAGAGGTCAGGAGGATATTGATCGGTGAATCATCATCAATTCGAGCATGGGTGAAAATTGTGTCTTTGATTTTATAGTCAAATCTGGGCAACCACTTCACTATGCAGCTCTTGGTTTTTCTCCTCAACACCAAGGAGGAGGCCATTGATAAGATATGTCTCTCGATCTTGGTTCGAATCCTGTCCGACTTTTTCATAGTTAATTTTTCCATTACAAATATTTTAAGGTCGGGGAAGTGTTCATTGTCCTGTAGAAATGGAAGTTCAAAAATTAATTTCTTCTCCAATGCTTCCCGTACATCAGGATCCAAATTCGTCAGATCTTCTTCAGTCTCAATTTTTATGAAATTTTCTAGATTTTCGATTTTTTGATGTTTTTGAATATTCCCATTTTTTGGTATTTTTTGTATGATGTGGTGATGTGGTGTGTTCCTCAGATGAGCAGGTGTTCTGATTTTCAGAGTGGAAGTCAGAGGCATAGTCATTTCTAAGGGAATAATATGCAGAAGTGACACTGTCAGAATCGTCCCCAGATTCCTGAATATCCTCAAAATTTTCAATCTTAGATCCAATCATTTCCTCATTCATTTTTACGTCGGAGCTACCAGAGATAGAAATTAATCGATCGGCAAATTCTTGAAATCTATCCTCCATTAAATCAAATTTCTTATTCATCCTCAAAATATCCTCCAAAATCTTTTCATGACCAACCATGGGAGCAGTTGGGGTGTGCAATTGAATTTCCTATTCCATTTTCCTATATGTTCTAGGAGAGGAGTCTCTTGAATTATTCGATATATGATCATCATTTTCTGAAAATATCTCCTCAATATTTATGGAAGGCGGCTGCTCATATGGTCTACGTATACGGAGTTGGTCCGAGTAGAGTTCAATCCTTTGATTATGAGTTGTCAGACCTTGATATTGTGAAGTCGGCATACAGGGTTGATGTGTTTCTATGTGGTCTGTCCAATCCTCTGTATGAGTATCATGTTTGAAGTAGGGGTTGTCATGGTCAATCCAAGATGATAATTGTTCATTTGTGTTCCAGGGTAGGGTCGATGGAAGAGGTGAAGAAGTGTTCAATTCGATCACATGGTTATTATCTCCCATGAATGATGGATTGACATTTACCGAATATGAAGGATGAATCATGTGATCAACACAGAGTGGATTGATGTATGAAGAAGTGAAGACATCAGTTGGTTGTTGGTTTGTATGATCCGAATACAACGAGTTGTCATTCTGAGAGTAGATCGGATTTGTAGAGAGAGATTGATCTATTGATGGTTGAGAGTCTCTTGTGGAAGTAGGAGGAGGTGTTTTGGGTCTAACCAATACAAATTCATTTTCATAGTATAGCTCTGATGGATTCTCGAATAAATATTCAGCCATTTTTGAAAGAGCCGAAAGGAATGAGGGGTTGGGTCTGCAAGAGTTATTGGATAAGAGTTCCATGATGAGATTAAAATCAAGAAAAGAAGAGAGATGATTACACGAGATAGTGAAAAGCAATTTTATCAAATGTGCGGCTGTTGATCTTCGAAATCGGTTTACGTACACCAATGCAAACACAAATCCAACCCTGGGTTCACCAACATACACAATGAAGTAGTAAGAGTTTGGCTATTATCTTTTCAATTTTAGTTGGTGATAAATCAATTTTGGCAAAAAATTAGCGAGCTGTTAGGTATCGAAATTTTCGTAATGACTGGCCCGAGTTCTTACGACTAGTTGCACATACTTTCAGACAGTATGGGTGTAAGTACGGACCATAGAACGGCTGCCCGTGTTACTTGAGGATGGAGCCTTACGCAGTGTCCTCTAAACCACCCACTCTGCTAAGGGAATCCGGACCATTTACCGGCTACCCGTAGATCCTCACTGAGAAGTAGATAATCGTTTTTGGTAGAATCAGTAGTCAATATGAAAATTCAGGTTTGGGCTCTATCCTTAAGTGTCGTCTCTCGCTCACTCAGAAAAAATAAAAACATCCAAAGTCGGGGTTGCTCTCCCACAGAAATTCTTGATTTTATGGGTTATTTTGATCGGATATATTTAGCAGTCCCAATTTTAATTAGGCGATCACTGAAGAATTTAAATGAGCACAAATATACATCTATCGTCCACTCCCAATTTTCTTTAAAATTTATGTGTCAAAACCAAGAGGGAGGAGTTCGGGAAAAAGCCGATGCACGTGAAAACAATGATGTATGCTCAGTTAGAAGACTTATAGTGAATACTCGTAATCTCCATGTAGGATGCAATATAAAAATTAAAAAGTTATTCTATATGGATGCAAGCCGATGAAAAACCGCACCTAGCAGAAAGTTCGATTTGCGGGGAAGAATTGAGTTAAATTTTGGCTAAGTTGAAGGATCTATGTACGTCTCAATTAATGTGAAGTGTGGCCTAATTCCTACGAGAACAATCAAAAATTAAAATGCTCTGAGAGCCGTATGTGCAGGTCTATCCTAATCGCTACTCAAGTCAGGCCTCACCCTCACCGGAGAGTGAAACATGCCACGACACACCACAGAAGAGTTCAAAGTCTTTTACACACGCGATAGTTCAAACAGACACCACTATAAATGAGAAATTAATTACAGAAAAATAAAAATTTGCAGAAATTAAAACCTAGACTCTACGCTCTCTCATGACTCGACTTGATCTTAAAATAATTACGACTTTTCGGAAGTCGATGAAAATGCGTTGGTTCCTAAAAAATCGCTCCACGTATGCCGGGTACCTCGCAAGAAAAATAAGAGAGAGAATGTAAGAGAGTGACTCAAAAGTAAATTAAAAATACAAAAAAGAGAAATAAATGCTAAAAATATAATAAAATAAATGCAGGGAAAAAATGGAATTTAGAATGAGAAATTCGGGGGTTAGACTAGCCGAATGCGGAAAACCAATTCAGAAATTTCAAAACACAAAATTAAGCCATTTGCCTCCCCGGCAACGGTGCCATCTGACGAGTCCGAAATCCGCTTGTTAAGAAGATGTATTTATAGTCGTCATGCGTAAAAATATGATTTGTCGTTCGTTGTAGGCAGTAGTCGAAATCGGTCAAGAAGATAACCACACAAAATAATTTAATCAATTTGTAATCGAGTGGTTTTATGTTTATTTTACTTGGACAAGTCCCAAGGTCGAACACAAGGAGGCAAAGGAACGACCTAGAATTATGTCTATCAAAATTCGTGCACGATATTTCGAGGCGGTCTCATTTTTTTGGAATTTTTAATGCAATAAAGGATGCAAATGCAATTTCGGCCTATTTCAGGGACTAAAATGTGAATTACGATCAAACGATGTCCGAAAATATATGAAACTTGGCCACGATGCAAAATATGACGAGATAAATGCACTGTAATTTTTTTGGAATTTTTGGATGCAATATAAATTTTTTTATGAATTTTTAAATGCAAACAAAGTGAATTTCAATATTTAATTATAATAAATATTAAACCTACTTGTTTTCAAGAGATAAAATAATCTAAGATTCATCACTAGATGATGGATCTCAGAAAAATCCTAAACCTTGAGAATGTGAGATCTAATACCTATTAAAAATCAAATACGGAAATATGCAAAATGATTTTTACTGGGAAAATTATGCATGCAAATGTAATTCTCTTTGGGCACAGTGTTAAGCACAATTAATTCTACAACATGTGATTTTTCGGGAATTTTAAGAGCAACGGTTAATCAATGGCAATTTTAATAGCACGAAAAGGGTAAAATATGCAATTTTCCACAAAATAATCAATTATTAGTTAATCATCGATCACAAAAATATCCAAAGTATGTCAAAATGTAGAGAATTAAAAGACGAACATCATGTTATTTTTTGAATAATAAATAAATGTAATGTAGAGGTCCAAAATTACTGGGGAACACAAGGGTAGATCTGCAATAAATAAAATAAATAAAATGCAAGGGGGCTATTATGCAATTACCGATAAAAAGGGGGGTACGTCTGTAAATTACTAGGGGGTCACGTGTGACGCACGTGACCTCTAGTTGGCGGGGGCTTTGGTGCAAATACCAGGATCTTTGGGGGCTTCCTTGTAAAATCACCAAGTGGTCACGTGCTGTACACGTGACCCTTTGACTGTGTTGAAAGTTGTAGGGACTCCGGGGGCTTTGCTGGAAATAGCCTAGAGAGCACGTGCAAGGCACGTGACCCCGAGGGTTGCTCCTGCTGATGTCCCCCGTCCCACGTGCACGGCACGTGGTGGGGTCTCGGGCTCCGTGCCCAGCGCTGGCGTGGATGATTGACGGTCGAGGTGGGCCGGCAAAGGCAGAGGGGGGCGACGAGCTCCTGAAGGTCGTCCTGGTGGAGCTGGTGGAGGGAGGCCCGACCACAGGAGGCGCTGACCGAGGAGTGGCGAAGGGGAGGCAGAGCTCCGACTGTGGAGTCACCTGGCGATCGGCGAGCGCCTGGTGCGGTGAACGGCCGGAGTTTGAAGCTCCTGATGATGACTTGTTGATGACGTGGGCTGATGCGGAGTAGGCTTCTGTGCGGGGACCTGTGGCAAAGCGCTCTCGGTCGGTGAAGACGCGGGGCGGAGGTTGATGACGATGGTGGTTGTCGATAAAGTAGGTGGCTCGACGGAGTTGTGGTTGTAGGCGGCGTAGTGGCGAAGTCGTGGGCGGAGTCGTTGGAAGTGATGGTGAAGACGATGGTTGGCGATATCGTGGTCGAAGTAGATGTCGGTGAAGTCGTATGCTCGACAGTTGTATGCCGGAGCTGGGGCAGAAAGGCGGATGACGCTGCTGCGACGAGGGCCAGGGGTGCCCTCCGATCTCGTCGGAGGAGGAAGCTCGTGGCGTTGTCACTGCCGTGGGTCTTGCTCTGAGTTCAATCGGAGGATGGCTGAGTCGGGGGGTAGTCGGGGTTGTTAAATAGGGTTGGAGGGGTAGGCCGGAGATGGTTGGAGGCGCGGGATGAGCGGAGGACGTTGGCCGTTGGCGGAGATCACGGGGCCGGCGGCTGGCGAGGATTGCGGTGGAGGTAACGGAGGAGAAGGCGACGTTCCCGAATGGGAAAGAGGGCTAGAGGTTGACGATAGTCCAGGGGCCATCCGATCGGTCGAGATCGGACGTCCCTGGATCCGACACGTGGCGCAGGAGATGGAAAGGGTGGAGCACGTGCGGAGTACGTGCCTAGGAGGCACGTGCGACACACGTGCGGAGGCTTTTTAATTTTTTTTAATTTTTTTAAAAAAAGGAATTATAAAAAAGGCCAAAAAAGCTGACACGTGGCGGCCCCAGGGGACGCCACATGTCAGCACCACAAAATTCCGAAAATAAAGACTTTGTCAAATCAAAAATAAATAGTAAACGACTCGGATCGAAAAAGTTTCTTCACAAAAGTTGCTGGTCTCGATGAGATCTACAACTTTTATGAAGACATCAAAACCAAAATCGATCAAATGCACAAAGTGATTTTTTGGGGGTATCCCATGTACATAGAATACCTTGATTTCTGGGTTTTGTATTTTTTTGTCATTTTTAAACCAGATAAAAATACGAAAAAATATGGAAAAATCAAAGATAAATAAAGACACCTTAATCTAAATTTTTGATTTTTATTAATTAAGAAAATATGTACATAAAATATCAGGTCAAAAACCGTTAAAATACACAATGTACAAAAGAGGCCCAAAACCCAAATTCACATATGAGCTCCGATTCACTTGAACTTGGTCTTGTTTTGAAGGTAATTGAATGTACATTAGTTCAAAAGTGAGTAGGATCAAAATGGACACTGGATGGGAAAGATATGGGGTTTTTAGTCCGGAAAATCTAAAACTAGGGTTTGGGTTTTTGGTCCACTTATTTAGGTTAGTTATTTTTTGTATTTTTCATTTATTTTTATGAGTGTTATATACACAACGGAGGTGGTTTTGGATCATTTGGAGTTAGCATGAATGAGTTAAAAATCAGGGAAGATAGGCTATTTACAGGTCATTTTTGGCTGAGATTTTTGGCTTCTTATTTTGTGCAGAAATTAGTGCTAAAATACAATTCTTATGAAAACATGCATGAATGCTAATTATGCAGAATGGATGTAGAAATGCTGATGATTTTGAGGGATCCGAGCTTAATTAATGAGATTTAAAGTGATGAATCCGAGATTCATCACCCCTGCAGCTCCGCTATCTGCCCACAAAAAAAAAACTCCGCACTAAGTTGGGCTTGGAAATCTCATGGTGTGAATACCGATCGATGAGCTCGCAAATTCGATCCTGCACCTCATAGAACTACTCATGGGGGATCATCGTGAAGTTGTTGATCAGAGCTCTCGCTGCATCAGTCCGGTCGAGTGGATAGTACTTGTTCAAGTACTCAGTCTGAAGCTGCTCCGAAGTAGTGATCTATCTCCCTAAATGCTTCAGGCAGTAGGCTGCTCTGTCGACTCGGGAGAAAGTGAATGCTATCATCTTAATGGTATCCTCGTGTAAATGGATTGTGCTGCAGATCATCTAAAACTCCTATAAATGCTGATGCTGCTCTCAGTGGCTACCCCGTGAAACTTGGGCAAGAGCTGGATCGTTTGGTGGATGAGCTTGAAGTTGTAGAGAATCTCAGGGAGCTGAATCCAACGATGGGTGAGGGTTGCATCAGGGTTGTGCAACCATCTCATCGGTCGGGGCTATCTAACTGGCTGGGACTGATCCTCCGGGTGTCCGGCTGCTCCTCCTCTAGGTGCTGGGATGTCTCCACCGAGAGGTTACTGCGGCTCTCCTCTGTCAGCTTGCATCTGTGCTAACTCTCGACGTACCTTTGCCATAAACCTCCCTGATCTCTAATCTGTCTCTGCATCATCTCCAGGGAGGCTAGAAGTGTGTTGTTGATGGCGTCCTGATCTAGTACATATGTCGAACCCTGGAGCTGTCCATAAGTGGGCTCCTCATTGCTGACCATCTCACGGGTCTCTACAAAGGCAAAAGACTCGAACTTAGGTGCCATTAAATGTACAAATATCTGTGCTGGTCTCTACTCGGGCACCTCAAGAATGGAAGAAGGGTGGTCGAGAGGGAACAAGGTGGAATCAAACTCAGGTTTGGAAAGCGAGTCTAGTCTCCCCTGAACCTCCCTAGAGGAATGAGGTAGAGTGCTCGAGAGCAGGTCTACCAAATATAGTCTAAGGGATCTCTGTTCTGTCATCATGATGTAAAGATAGTGAAAATGAGATCTGGAAAGCAAACAATATCAGAAGTCAAACCTCCAATTCACCTACTCAACACGAGATGATGACCGTAAAGGTTCAGTTATTAGTCTTGTCAATTTTATTCTAGGTAGGAAATCAGTCTTGCAGAGCAATTAAGCGAGCTGGTAGGAACCCGATGCTCCCAAGAGTCTGGCCCAATCCTAAAGGTAGATCTTTCCCTACCAGTATGAATTGCAGTCTGTTTATCGGCTACCCGATCAATTCAAAGATATCGTTGTCTGCTTTACCGGTTACTGGAGAGATCCTCACTGGAGAACACTAACCCTAAGACCAGTAGTCTAATGGAAGTTCAGGTGTGGATCTAGCCTAGTGTGCGGGTCACTCTCCCATTCAAGCAAACCAAACAATGAGGGGGTGACTCTCCTCAAAACAAATGTTTTTTATGTGAGGTGAGTTTTAGGGTTAAATTTGCTTAGACATTCCAAATTTTATGATTTTTAATTTTTTATATATTTTTCAAAATCAAACAACGCCTAACAAATTTTTCGATCTCTTGATTTATTTTAAGTCCAAAAATAGGGGGAGAAGTCGAAAAAGCCGATGCGCGATCAAACACGATGATGCATGCAAAGTAAGAGATGCGTACCTGACTCCAGCACTCTACATGCAGGGTGATCTGCGCATAAATTAAAAGACAGATTTAAAACTAATCTAATTGATGCACGAAGAAAACAACCTTAAGATGAGAAATTTCTAGTGATCGTGAAGAACGATAGTTAACTGATCAAAGAGAGAGGTCGATGTCCGGTCTCAGATGCCAATCGGTGTCTGCCACAACAGATCATGCACGTGTTGTATATGGCCTCTAGCGGCATAACCTCTCAATTAATCATGCTAACTTTTTATTATGATTTATTAATAAGGTCCAAATTACGAACTATAGGTGCAAGCAATCTATTAAGGATTGAGCCTTAAGTTATTTACATCACAATCAAGAAAAGTCCTAAGTCTAGGGGACAAATTCTGCGGAATCAAATGAGAAAAATGCGATAAGACAAAATCGAAGAAAAATGCGATGAGGTCCCCCAAGCACACCGGTGCTCGGCGAAACATACCCCGATAGGTGAAATGTCTAACAAGAAGTGTCCGGAGGTCCAAAATTATTACAACAATAATGAAGAAGTCTGTTAAAAGTAAAACTACTCTACTGTTGCTCTATTGCTACTCTAAAGGCTACAACTAATTCCTACTCTTCTCTTGCTTCTCCTCGAGTAGGGTCTCCTCCAAACCATCCTCAGGCGGTTCCTTGCACGAAATGCAAAACAGAAGTGGGTTAGAAAACAATTATAACAAATAGAGATAAAGAATAGAGATAAAAATGAACAAAAAACTGAAAAGAGACAACTAAGCCATGCTCCCCAGCAACGGCGCCATTCTGATGAGCGTCTCCCTGGTAATGTGCCATTCTGATGAGCGACCAATCAACTAGGGATAAGTAGCAAATAATAATCAAGGTCGTTGACCTAATCAACGAGTCGGACTCAACAAGAAAAATAGAAAACACACAAACAACAGATAAAGCAATCAAAACAATGTTAGCAGTTTCTGCTATGTTATTTTAATCTGGAATAGCGACATGGGTCGAACTCAAGGAGCACGAGTAAACCTAAGAAGTAGTCGAAAATCAGAACATAAAATGCATATTTTTTGTTAATTTTAAATTTTGCAAATTTTTATGGTTTTTAATTAAGGAAAACAAGTAAGAAATTAAGGCAATCAAGCACACAAGCAAGCCTTTACAATTTTTATTAAGGCAAAAAATACTAAGAAATTAAGAATAAAAATATTTTTGTGTTTTTCAAATATTCAGATGTTTTTGGTGATTTTTGGGGATTTTTAAATAAAAAAGGTTTGACAGTCTCCCCTACAAAATTAGAAATAGGTAAAGTAAATACTAAAAGTGCCTAATGTCCTGGTTGTGATTGTTATGGAAAAACTAAATAAAAGGACCTACAAACAAAAACTAAAATCCTATTTTTTTTAATTTTTTTAGATTTTTTTATGATTTTTCTATTTTTTAGAGTTTTTATTTTTAGGAATTTTATAATATTTTTTTTAAAAATGCTACTGGAGATAAAGCATACAAAAACAAACTAGATTTTTTAATACATTTTTTTTTATAATTTTTATGTATTTTATAAAATAGATAGAATAGTTTTTGATGGTTTTTTATTTTTAGAAAATAGAAGATCCAACAAAATTAATCCCGAAAATCACGATAAATAATGTGTGTCAGCAAGATCTAACAATATTTTTTATATACCTTTTCGGCTTAATTTTGTAATTCTTTGATTAAAAACACAACACATAGTTTGTAGGGACCTAATTGCAATTACCAGCAATTTCACATGCCAATTAATAATACATATAAAAATCTCGGAGACAAAGATGCAAAAAGCCCAGGGTACATGCGCGCAACACGTGAATATGCCTCACATGGGGCTTAATGCAAATATTAGAAAATATTCATTCAAAATGTAACATTCATGAAGTTCAGGATAAAGCATGCAAAAACACCAGATAAGCACGTGGGACAGAACGTGACTTCAGCTCAACTAGACTAAAATGCAAATATTAAAAATAACAAGGGTCCATATGCAAAATAGTTGTACTACAAATTTATTTACAGAACTAAATAGTAAAACAAAAAAGTGCTGGGGTAAAAGAGCAAAATACCCCTGCAGAAACACGTGGCATGCGTGGGAGAAGTCACGGTCGTACGTCTCTGATCACTGTAGCATGTCCATCTGACGATGCAGGGGCTATCGTAGACGTGCGGTTGGATCTGATGGGGCAGTGCTGATCTAACGACCGTAACAGCCTTATTTCGGGCGGCTGTGATGCAAACTGACAGGAGGGACCCCATCCAACGGTGAGGAAGGCATCAACAAGAACAGCAGCCCGACGAGGTTTACCTAAGTGTCAATGGAGATCCAGCGCTCCAATGAAGGATTAGAGGGGTCCAAAAGCTTTGTGAAAGTGCTCCGTGCCAGATAGGATGCTCCGATGGAGGCGTCAACGGCTAGATGATCGTTACGGCGACGTGCTGCCTGGAGCTGCTCCTCCAGAGCAGCTGGGGGCTCAAAGGCCTTACCGCTTTCGTACGAACCAGATCCTGCAAGGGGTAGAGGGGACTCGAGGCTTGGCTCCGGTCTACTTTATTGCAAACGGAGACATGAGAAGAGTGGAGGAATGGGATTTTGGTCTCTGACGTAGATGGAAGGAGGAGACCCATCCTAAATATCTACCTAGGGGTCGAGGCTAAGGATGATCAGGTTGCGGTGCAAGAAGTGGGTAAGACGAGGGTTCGATCTGAGCGGATAGAGGTGGATGGTGAAGCTCCGACAGGGTGGTCGAAGCAGATGAGCTGTGATAGAGGCAGACTAGGAGATTAGACAGGAATGGAAAATGGAGCGGAAAGATACATTACCTGAAGGTGCTAAGGAACTCAGAAAGGTCAGGAGGAGAGAGGAGATGGGGTCGTGGCCTCGACTGTGTTGCGGTAGGCAGGGAGGCTGGACGCAGCGGAGGACTCCGGCCACATAGTTGAGCTGCGTAAATGCACCACCAAACTTCGATCGAAAGATGTCCTTCGGCCGTTGTTACTCAACCAAAGATGTCTAGGGGTGAAGGAGGGGGTGAGGCATGAGCTACCGAGCCATGGAGGCGGAAGAAGATGTTATATAAGATGCCCAGGGGTCTAGAAGAATCGGGAAAAGGAGCGCAACCCTAAGGAGATCCGATCCTTCCTAGGGATCCGCGAGAATCACAGATCCTAGGAGAGGAATCAGGCAGTGGAATCGAGGAGAAAGAGGGCTTGACCTGATCAGGAAACATAGGAGAAGAAGCTCCGACAGGAAGAGAATCGGGTTGGGTCAGCTTGGGAGGAGTTGTTGACCTGGGTCAACATTCTGACGTGGCCAAATCAGAAGGGCCTGGAATAGGACAAAACACAATACATTACAAAACATAAGAGAAAATAAAGATAATTACATTAAAAATAATAAATGAATTTAAATGAAAAAATGAATAAAATTAAAAATGTTTATTATTTTCAAGGAAATTTTCTTTGTTATTTTTATGAAAGATAAATTAGTGTATATATAATATATTGTGTTATATACAGGTATAATATACCTATGTATTATGTACCAATATTTTTATTTTGTTATTTTTACATTAATACCCCAATTTTATATTTTATTTTTTTTCAATATAGTTTTAGGAGTACAAAATAATTTTTTAGTTTTATGGATTATTTACATGTATAGAATAAATAGTGGATGTTGTATATATACATGTGTTTTGTACAATGAGAGAGGAATTGTTATTTTATTTGATTTTTCTAATTTTAATTTTCGTTTTATATTTTTATTAGAAATATATACAAGGAGGTAAAAATAATGACTCAATTTTGTTGTGTCAAAAATAATTATATATGGCATCTAGGTTTAAGACTCAACAACCTCTAAGTTCCGCCATTCTATGGCAAGACTCCTCAATAATCCAGATCAGAACAAGTCTACATACGCATACTCTAAAGACCATGTATCTTTCCTTGTACTGTGTAAGTAATATGTAGCTCCCCACCTCAGAAATGACAAAGAAACAACCTCCCTCAACAAGGTAACTCTAATTCCTCAGTCTAGCAGCTCTTTCCTTGAGGAGTGGGGTATTCCCTTCTAAGTTCAAGTTCAACCGGCTTAAGAAGAGGGGGAAAATAGAATGGATTGTGGCCAGTGTAGCCACCTACCCCTGGGAACCTAACCAGTGTAGCTAATTCTCCTGCTGCAAGCTTCATGAGATAAGAAGGTGTAATACATAAGCTTTGCTTTATTTGACTATATACACTCGGTCATGCCTTTTTTTTTCAATCAGGCATGTCCACTTTTTTGGAGTTTTTCTTGATTTTGCACGTTCTTTTAAATGCATATGTACAACATATCTACATGGTGCATCATATACGTAAGGACTTTTTCTTCTTAAGCCAGTAGACTATCCCTCTTTTGAAGCATCATTGCAACCCAGGACTCATGTCTTTAGACCTCAACACCACTAAACCAAGTTGAGGTGCACATCCCTCCCTAAAGGAAGATGAGCGGTTCCGGCTAGAAGTACTACCCTCATATGCTTCTCCAAACCAAAGAAAACTGCCTCCTCATCACCTCGTCCGTGGAAAGCTATGTGTAAGGTGCTAGACCTAGTAAAGCCATTGTCTGTGAGAGTCCTACGTGTGTTGTTAAGTGTTCTACTTAGGCTCATCAAGATGACGTGTGAACATAGCCTAGTGGACCCAAATAATTAAGTCACTAATGGACCGAAAAAGTCTTAAACCCAAATCCTATAAGGTTCCTTTGAGAATTATGTGGATTAAGAAACTAACCTAGCTTCATTTTCCAATTTAATTCCAGACTAGTTTAAATGTAAACTATGATTCAGAAGAATATACAAAACTCTTTTTATGTAATTTTCAAACTATGCAAAATTTTTGAAAACATGCAAAATTTGAAAATATGCGAAATCTTTGAAAATGTTTGAATGCATGCATGCATGAATGCAGAAGTTTTGCAAACTATTAAAAACATTTACAGGAAGATTTTTGCAAACTTTTTATTTTTCAAACAATTTTCAAAAATTTTGTACTATATACATATTTTTGATAAAATAATTATAAAGTTTTCAAAAGTGAAACATTTTTACAAATATTTGTATAGAAGTAGTTTTTAAAAATAGCTATGTATGTGCAAGAAAGAATTTTATGTATAAGGAAAAATTTTAAAATTTTGTAATTTTTAGGTTTACGATTTTTAGCTATTTTATTTATTAACACACTCACACAAAGTACGAGTTATGGATAAAGTATATATACAATTTATACGACTCCCCCTATACATAGCTCGAACGATGTCCTCAGAGTGATCAAAGAGCGATGAAGAAGATATAACTCGTGCTGAGTATAAGGAATTGAAAAGAAAGGCTATACTACAACGATAAATGAAAGAAAAAAATCAATAGAAGTCGGTGATTCCCCCTATACTTCGGATCAAGTAATCCTAAGTATAGAAATCTATACACACGGGTAAGATCGAGGGTTAGAATGTACAAGGTATACCTCCCCTATACTTAGGATTAAATATCCCTAAGTATAGGCAACAAAACAGAGGTAAAAAGAATCAAAAGAGTAATAAAAAATTTGACACCCCCTATACCTAGGGTAAAGCGCTTCTAAGTATAGCATAATAAGATGCAGATGGGGTGTTAGACAAAGAATGTATGATATGGACATCTGAATCTATACAAGGGTGGAAGAAAGTGATAATCAGGCATGAGATGCAAATGATGTGAGTCAAAGACGACATCTCATTCAAAATGAATAGGGACGACGTCAACGATCAGCGGATCATGATCTAGATATGGCTTCAGGCGTTGACTGTTAACTCGAAAGGTGGACTCAAATGATATATCAGATATATCAATACTGTCATTGTCATTCACCTTTCGGACCAAGTATGGCCCCTTCCACTTACTATGAAACCATACAATCATTCCATATCTTCACTCGCTCCTTGTACTGAAGGCTACTCAAAAAGGCTGTATCTCTAAGCTCCTCCAGGGCTGTCAGTTCTGTCTTCCTCTAATCTCATGTACTATCTGGATCCAATAATATCTCAGTGACAGCTCAAATTGACTTGTGCTTTATCTCCACAGGTAAATGGCATGGCTTGCCATAAACGAGACGAAATGGAGACGTACCCAAAGGTTTCTTGAAGGAAGACCGATATGCCCACAAGACCGAGTCCAAATGTTGTGACCAATCCTTTCAGTCTGGGCAGACTACCTTCTGCAGTATCGTCTGGATCTCCCTGTTCGATACTTCAGCAAGACCATTGGTCTGTAGGTGATATGGAGTTGCAACTCGATGGTCTATGTTGAACTCGTTAGCAAGGACCTTTACCTTTTCGTTGACAAAATGAGACCCCCTGTCAGATATCAATACTCTAGGCACCCCGAACCACGAAGTGATATTCTTCAACAAAAATCGGCAAACAGGCCTAGCATCTGCGATTCGGGCAGGAATGGCCTCAACCCAATGACTCACTGATGAATCTCGGATTCATCACTCTAAGTCTCATTTATTAAGCTCAAGTCCATCAAAATCAACATAATTTCAGCATTTATTCTGCATAATTAGCATTCATGCATGTTTTCATAAGAATATCATTTTATCCATCATTTTTGCACAAAATAAGAAGCCAAAAATCCAAGCCACAATTGACCTGTAAATAGCCTAATTTCCTAGTATTTTAACTCCTTCATGCTAACACTGAATGACACAAAACCACCTCCACTATGTACATATTACTAACAAGAATAAATAAAAAATACAAAAAAATTACTAACCCTGATAAGTGGACCAAAAACCAAAACCCTAGTTTCAGGATTTTCGGACTAAAAGCCCCATATCTTCCCCATCCAATTTCCGATTTGATCCTACTCACTTTTGAACTAATACACATTCAATTACCTTCAAAACAAGACCAATTTCAAGTGAATCGGAGCTCGTATGTGAAAGTTGGATTTTGGGCCTCTTTTGTACATTGTATATTTTAGCGGTTTTTGACCTGTATTTTATGTACATACTTTCTTAATAAATAAAAATAAAAAAATTGATTAAGGTGTCTTTATTTGTCTTTGATTTTTCCATATTTTTTCGGATTTTTATCTGGTTTAAAATTGACAAAAAAATAGAAAACACAAAAATCAAGGTATTCTATGTACATGGGATACCCCAAAAAATCACTTTCTACATTTGACCGATTTTGGCTTTGATGTCTTCATGAAAGTTGTAGATCTCGTCAAGACAAGCATTTTTTGTGAAGGAACATTTTCGATCTGAGGTCGTTTACTATTTCTTTTCGATTATATTTTTTTCGTTTTTTTAGCTGACACGTGGCGGCCCTAGGGGCCGCCACGTGTCAGCGTTTTTTGGGCATTCTAAATATTCATTTTTATAAAAAATAAATATTAAAAAACTATATAAAAAATAGTAAATAATACCGCCACATGCGTGGCACGTGCCACCCAGGCATGAGCTCCGCACGTGCCTCGCTCCTTTGACCCCAGCGCGCCACATGGCCCATCCAGGGCCGTTCGATCTCGGCCAATCGAACGTCCTGGAACTCGTCATCTTCCCCAACGCCCCCCCAGTCTCTCCGCCTTCGTCAACCTCCTGCACCGCCACCCAGAAGATCTCGCAACCATCCCCCCTCTCTGCCAACCACTTCCCCGCCCTCTCGCAACGACCCAACCACCTCCGCGAGCCTCGCCAACCATCTCCCGCCGACCGCTCTCCTATTTAAGACCCTCGGCCCTCCCGTCGATCCCTCATCCGCCGATTGCACCGTAAAGTGGGGAGACGGCATGACAGGCCACTCCTCCACCTTCTTGCGGCGAGATCCGACCCTCATGGCCGTCGCAGCGCCGCCCAGCCGCACATCTGCTCCTAGCCGACGCCGTTGAGCCCCAGTTAGCAACTCCACCTCTTCACCGACAACCACGTGATCTCCATCAACGACCTCTGCTTCGCCTCTCATCATCTCCAACAACAAAGCTTCGCCTACGACCATTGGCACCGTACGCCTCCACGACTACGCTGCCTCCGACCGACGTCATCGCCACCAGCGCCAGCGCTAGGAGCTTCCCCGCCTTGGTCAATCACTCGCCCCATCCTCCATTCTCAAGGACCACCGCGGGAGGTGGTGCGTCCACCAGCACCGCCCCTCTGCCTCTCTCAGGCTGCCGGCACCGGGTCCAGCCCGAGCCCCCCCCCCCCCCACGCACGTGCGAGGCACGTGTGTCGTGGGGTAACGCTAGAAGAACCCTCCCCAGGGGTCACATGCCTTGCACGTGCCCTCTGGGCAATTTGCAGACATCCCCCTAGACCTCCTCTTATTTGCGAAGAAGCCCATACACCCAAGGAGCATGTGCGTCGCACGTGCTCCCTTGGGAAATTTGCATAGCACCCCCACAGGCACTTGTAATTGCAAGTAGGTCCCCCTTTGCTTATTTTATTTATATTTTATTGCATTTGTTCCCATGTGTCCCCCCTCTATCTTGAACCTCTTATCTACATCATTTTATTTATTAAAAATTGGCATTGTGTTTGTCAATTAATTCTCTACATTTTGATATGCTGTGGATATTTTTGTAATTGACGGTTAATTAATAATTAATTATTCTGTGGAAATTTGCAAACTTTGTCTATTTTATGCTCTTAAAATTGCCATTGATTAATCGTTGCTCTAAAAATTCCCTAAAAATCACATAGTGTAGAGTTAATTTTGCTTGACATTGTGCCGAAAAAGAATTGCATTTGTATGTGTAGTTTGCCCTGTAAAAATCATTTTGCATATTTCAGTGTTTAATTTTTAATAGGTATTACATCTCACATTTTCGAAGTTTAGGATTTTTCTTAGATCAATCACCTAATGATAGATCTTAGATAATTTTATTCTTTGAAAATAATTAGGTTTAATATTTATTATAATTAAATATTGAAATTCATTCTGTTTGCACTTAAAAATTCTTAAAAAATTCATATTGGATCCAAAAATTCCAAAACAATTACATTGCATTCATTTCATCATATTATGCATGATGACCAAGTTTTATATTTTTCGGACATCATTTGATCGAAATTTACATTTTAGTCCCTAAAATAGGCCGAAATTGCATCTTGCATCCCCTATTTGCATTAAAAATTCCAAAAAAGACCGCCTCAAATACCGTGCACGAATCTTGATAGACATAACTCTAGGTTGTTCCTTTGCTTCCTTGTGATCGACCTTGGGACTTGCCCAAGTAAAATAAACATAAAACCACTCGATTAAAAATTGAATAATATTTGTGGTTATTTCTTGACCGATTCCGATCGCCGCCTACAACGAATGACAAACCATTATTATTTTCACTCACAAAAATTAAAAACAACTTCTTAAAGCAGCGGATATCAGACTCGTCAGATGGCATCGTTGTCGGGGAGGCAAATAGCTTAGTTTTGTGTTTGACATTTCTTGTTCGGTTTTCCACATTCGGGTAGTCTCACCCCCGAAGTTTTCACTGTAAATCCCATTTTATTTCATGCATTTATTTTTCAGTATTTATTTCTCTTATTTTATTTTTGATTATTTTTTTAAGTCACTCTCTTACACCCATCTCTCTTATTTTTCTTGCGAGGTACCCGGCGCACGTGGAGCGATTTTTCAAGAAACCGACGCATCTTCACCGACTTTCGAAAAACCACAATTAAATTAAGATCGAGTCGAGTCGTGAGAGAGCGTAGAGTCTAGGTTTTTAATTGCTGCAAATTTCCATTTCTGCTCATTTATAGCGGTGTCCGTTTGGACTCTCTCATGTGTCAAAAGACCTTGAACTCTATTTGTGGTGTGTCGTGGCCTGTTTCACTCTCCGGTGAGGGTGGGGCCCGACTTGAGTGGCAATTAGGATAGACCTGCAAATACAGCTCTCAGAGCATTTTTATTTTTGTTGTGCTTGTAGGATCTTAAGCCACACTGCACATTAATTGAGACGCACTTAGATCGTTCAATTTAGCCAAATATAACTCAATTCTTCCCCGCTAATAGAACTTTCTGCTTAGGTGAAGTTTTTCATCGGCTTGCATTTCATATAGAATAATTTTCAATTCTTGTATTGCATCCCACATGAAGATTGCGAGGATTCACTGTAAGTCTTCTAACTGAGCATTCATCATAGTTTTCAGCGTGCATCGTCTTTTCCCGAATTTATCCCTCTTGTTTTATCACATAATTCTAAAGGAATTTGGGACTGGACGGTAGACGTGTATTTGTGCTCATTTTAATTCTTCAGTGATCACCTAATTAAAATTGGGACTGCTAAATATAGCCGATTTCAAAATAACCTATAAAATCAAGAATTTCTGCGGGAGAGTAACCCCGACCTTGGATGTTTCTATTTTTCTGAGAGAGCAAGAGACGACACTTAAGGCTAGTGCCCAAATCCGAAATTTCGGCACCTAACAGCTCGTTAAATTTTTCCAAGATTGATTTATCACCAACTAAAATTGAAAAGATAATAGTCGAACTCTTACGGCTTCATTGTGTGCGTTGGTGAACCTGGGGTTTGATTTGTGTTTGCATTGGTGTGCGTGAACCGATTCCGAAGATCAATAGCCTCACATTTGATAAAATTTATTTTGACTATCCCAAGCAATCATCTCTCTCCTTCTTGATTTAAACCTCATCATGGAACTCTTATCCAATAATTCTTGCAGATCCAACCCCTCATTTCTTCCAACTCTTTCAAAAATGACCGAACATTTATCAGAACACTATATTATGAAAATGAATTTGTTTCGGTTAGGCCCAAATCAACTAAATCATCTTCTTTCAATAATCCTCCAACATTAACGGGAGACTTTCACCCGCGGATGGATTCGACCTCCTCATTGAATTCTTACTCAAATCATCCAACCACACATAACCACCTACCATCTTGGACTGAACCGCATTATTCTCAATTTCTCGCCAATGAAACATTTCAAAATCAAAATCAAACCCAGATGGAAAGACATACACTGAATGATCATCGGCATTGGATTGACCATGATAGACCCCTCGTCAGACATGATACTCATGCAGAGGACAGGACTAACCTCCTAGAAACACATAAGACCTGTATGCTTGATGAATCTCCATTTCATCACCTTTATTCTATCATTTTGGACTTAAAAACTCCAGCAAATGCATGTAAATAGCATCAATTTGTACATAATAGCATTCATTATTTATTGTATTTATTGTACATAAAATAAGGTTTTCAATGCCAAAATTATATAATAAAGAGAAGAAAATAAAAAGGAATAAAATATTGAAAATATTTTATGACCCTGACCCCAAGACCAAGGCCAGAATGGAATTGGTCGACAAGGAATAAAGTAGGGGTAGATAAGGGCCAATAATACAATAAATACCTCATTTATTTATTCATTCATTTATGCCTTTTTGACACCTATTTTGTATTTAATTATTTATTTATCAAATAAAAATACTTTGTACATGAAAGTTGTAGAAAATAAAGTAAATAAAAATACAAAATTGATTTTGTACAAAAATAATATACATTGTACATTTTATACACAGAATAAAAAGCCAGAATCTCAACTTCATAGACCCATATCTTGCAAATAAAAACTCAAAACCTACCAAAATCACCTTTAATTGTATATAGCTTTTCAAGAAATATTTATAAAATTGGTTTCATAATTTTTGGAGTTCATCTGTAAAAGTTAGGTTTTTGGCCCTTATTGTACAGTCTGCCTGTGGGAAGTCTAATGTACGCCATGTTGTGCACAAGGCCAGATATCTGCAATGCAGTGGGAGTGGTAAGCTGTTACAAAATATTCATTATTCATTATTTTTATAGATTTATATTTTTAGAAATTGGTAAATAATATATATAATGCATGTGCATATTGAAATTAGAATAAAACCAAAAAATAACATATAAAATAAAATAAGTCTATGTAATACATAGGCAAAATACCTATGTTATGTATGTACATAAATAAAAGGGGAACACATTCTTTAATTATTTTATTCTTTCATATTTTTATAATATTGTAAATATTATTTATAATTTATAAAAAATACAAATCCAAAATAAAAATCAATAAAATACGTTAAATAAATAAAATGTATATAAAATATAGGTAAAATACCTATAAGTATACCTCCATATATATATACCTATTTATTTAATTTTATAAATAAACTCATAAATAATAAATAAAAATATATTTATACTTATAAAAATAATAAAATAAGAAAATAAAATAATAAAATAAAAATATACAAAATAAAAAAATACATATAAATACACTTATAAATACATCATTAAAATAAATTCATAATAAAATTCATCAAAAAAAATAAAAAAATTATAAATAAATAATAAATTAATTAATAAACATTTTTTATTTTATAAGAAAATTTTAATAAATTCATTTATTATGTTAAAATAATAAGTCAAATTCGTGCAGACGTGGACCAATCAGGTCCTTGCGAATGTTGACCGGCTCGGTCAACTACGCCGCCAGGCGGCCGATGTGACGCGTTTGTCTTTTCCAAGCGTCTTCTCCCTATATTCGTGCTCGACCCGTCCATCCTCTGACATCGTCGCCTTCACAAAACTTGTCCCCCGTTCATTGTACATGCTCGCCCATTCATTTGTTCTTTTGTATATAACCCAGATTCGCCGCTACGGCCCAGTCAATAAGGGTGCTCCGCCTGTTCTTAAATAAAGAACCTCCGCCTCTTTTGCAATTTTGGTTAGCCTTTATCCACTCCCTTCCTCGCATTCGGTCTCGGTGTTGTTCCTTGTGACAGGAGGAGCTCGCCATCGCTTTGAATCGGTCGGAGAGGCGGAGGTTGCACCCTAGGCCGCCGCTCCGGCGAGTCCTCTGCTCCCTGGCGTTCTACCTGGTATGAGCTGTGCCTTTTAATTCTTTTTAGTAGTTTTTAATGTTAGCATTTCATTTCTGTCGTTTAATTAGCCTTAGGCCCTTAGGTGTAGCGTAGATTTGGTTACCCGTAGTTCGCTGGAGCTCTACTCCGGCGAACCCATCCACTGTACCCCGACATTCTCCGACCACCCTCTCACCTCCATTTTCATACCCCTTCATTTCCCTTCGCCCCAGGCATCCTTACGCACCCAGAACCTCCTCGGATCTGGAGATCAGATCTCCTTCCTCTGCCCTTCACCGGAGATCGTCGCCTCGCTCCACCATCCCTCATTTCACCTCCAATAAGTGCCCCAGCCCCTTGTTTTTGTGTCCAGAGCCTTCTTGCAGGTGCTGGGAGGCCAAACGACCCCTGTTGGGGTCGATTTTGATCTTCTGCAGGTACCTGGGAGCCTCGACCTTCAGCGACTCCGCTGGACCGCTCCGGTGAGCCTCCGGCTCTCCTGAGCACCCCAATCGACAGAGCGAGCCCCCAGGAAGCTTTCTGGACCTTTAGCAGCCCGAGGAACCGTCGGATGCGCACGCCAAGCTAGATTGAAGCTCGGGAGGCACGGGGTTCATCCCTGTTCTTCCGAGCACCTTCAGAGCCGTCCGATCGTGGTTCCAGCCCAGATCAGAAGCCAGCCATTGGATGGAGGTCTTCATCAACCGTCAGATCAGCTTGACTGATCTAATCTCAGCCCTTCATCGGCGAAGCGTCATCGGGCGAGGAGGAAGCGACGCGTGTCAAGTGGATGAAGCTCCACCGTCAGATCGCGTGCCTCTAGGGGTAAATTTCACATATAACCCCCGTTCTTTTTGTATTTAATTTTTAATATTGTAAAATAAATATCGCGTTGTAAATAAAATGTAATTTTTGTCGTAGGGCCCTTGTACTTTCCTTAATTACAAAATGGTCCCTTCGCGCCTCACGTGTAGTCCCACGTGAGGCACGTGAAAATAGCAGGAATACCCTGGCTGTTTTTGTTAGTTGTAAAATCGTTCTAAAAATTTAAATAAATGTTTATTTCTTCTGGTAATTTTGCACAGAGCCCCCTGTAGTTATTTTATTTGCAAAAATGCCCCTGCAGGCTGTTTAATTTTTATGTCTTTTATGTATTTATTAAAAATATCTATGTAGCTCCTAAAAATCCACAAAAATTAGGTTAGATGCTTCATGTAGTGTACTTTCACACCCACATTTTAATTTGCATTTTTTTGCATTTAACCTAATTATTAAAATGAAATAGGAGCCATTTTTGCACTATCTAAATCATAAAATACCCAAAAAATACAAAATATTTTTGAAAAATTCCAAAAATATATATATGGTATATTTATACCTATATTGAGTCCAGAAAATGAAAAAAAACCTAGAAGAAAAAAAAAATAAAAAAATAGAAAGCTCCAAAATCCAACAAAAAATAAAAAAACCTTAAAAAATACGAAAAATATATTTTTCTCTTTTATAATTATCTATATATTAATATTTACATATTAAAATTAATTTCAGTAATTTTTGGACTTAGTTTATATTTTTAAAACCCAAATTAGTTTTGGCCTATTAATTAGTCCCATATTAGGGACATTTTTGGAATTAAAAATATATAAAAATTAGAAATAATCCAGAAAAATAACAAAAAAATACAAAAATATAAAAAGCCAAAAAAAATATTATATGTAATATATAATGAGTACTTATATAAATATTTATCCTTTTATTACTCCTCTCTCTTCTCTTATATATATCTCTTTATATATATATATTAAATAATTAAAAATATAAAAAATATAAAAATATAAAAATATAAAATATAAAAACAAAATAAAAATAAAAAATAAAAAAATATATATAATTAAAAACTCACAAAAATAATAAGAATTGGACATGAACATTGAATTGAATAACTACGCAACCAATTTCATCACTCAACCATTCGCCTCCCAGTGTTCGACCTCTACTCATGCTTACACCTATACACACTTGCATGTAGAGTTATAATAAATTTTAACTCCACATTTTTTATTTTAATTGCATATATTTTATTGTGGGTTAATTATTGACTGATCGAGGTCTTTTGTCGGTCGCCTCAACGACATTGCGATTCTGCCTTGTGCGGATTACTTTAGACCGATGAAAGATCTTGTTCATCAAATGGCTCCGTTACCCAGGGGACAACGGATTTTGAATGGTTGTTCAATTATTTATTTAATTCTTTGCTCATGTCCAGTATTCATTTATTTATTTGATTTTTATTGACATTATTGATTGACTATTCTGACCCATCTCATTTATTTGTCTTTGATGTGAGGGACCGCCAAGCGAAGGAGGACCTCCTAGGAGGACCAATGCACCCAAGCAAGGCGGAGTTGGCCCGTCTACATCAGTCAACAGGAGAGAGCATCGAAGGCATATGGAGGAGAATTTTTGAAGGCAGTCTACTTTTTTGCATTTTATTTTATTATGTACATTTTTGTGAGAGAGTGACACTTAGAAAATTTGTAATAATATAGGACTCTTACAGGTACACTCCGACTTCCCGAGGTCCAGTGCCCGAGGGATTGTTCCCTTGGGGGCCTCGATGGTTTTGACGCTTTTTCTTTTCTTTATTTTATTTTATTTTCATTATTTTGTGTGAATGAGCCTTAGCTTAGGAATTGCTTACTCGTAGAATTAGGTCCAAACCCCCTAATATATTTGCATGTACCTATAGTGCGCTTTGGACCTAGATCAAATTCTAAAACATTCATCTAACTATCTTCGAGCCTCTATGCCGTGAGCTCACCCTGCCAAGCGTTGCTCCTGAACTCGATGTGTCGAGAGGAGGGGTGAGCCTAGACCGGACTCCTGGATTGAAGATCGGTGTGCGACTTGTGGGGCTTCAGGATAATAGCAGTTACTGTCCTAGGGCGATTTCTTCGGCTTGCATCTCATATAGCATAGGTTTTAATTTTGTTATGCATCCTGCATGGAGAGAGCTGGAGGCACTGTAGGTCTTCTTACCTAGCATGCATCATCGATTTCCGACTTGCATGGTTTTTCCGATCTTCTCCCTCTGTTTTTGCCAACCTACGATGCTTAATGGAATTTAGAACCTCGATTGGCATGTGCATTGAAAATACCCAAAAAAAAGTGATAACCTAAATAAAATTGGGACTGTTAACTCTATTGGATTTAAAATAAAACATAATGGACTTCCTTGTCTTGGGGAGAGCAACCCCCTCATTGTATGCGTTTTAATTGCTCACGTACACACTAAGGAGTAGAGCCCAAATCCCATCAAGCCTCCTAAGTGTTTGTACAACTTTGTGATTCTCACCTCACTCTAAAAATGAAAAGATAAACGATCGTCACCTAACGGTCTTCACTGTGTCGAGTAGGTGAATTGGGGGTTGCCTTGTGTATTGAATGTGACTTGGAGTCCATTGCATTTTTCATTCATTATTAGAGTAGTCGGTCCCATCGTGTGAGTCATGCATTTTTTCGTCTTTGAGTCTCTCTACCTCTCTTATATATATCTCTCCTCATCTGCATCGAGTCATGGTATTGGCGCTTGAGCTCAATCATTCTTCGCCAAGTCCTTTGTCTCCCTCTTCTTCACCACCTTCCTCGTATCCACTGTACCATCCCCATCTTCTCAGGTTCGAGGAGAGCATGCTCTTCAGACCACCATTTTGACGGTGTTCCCGCCTTGTATGGAACAACCAATTTTGTCTATGTCCCGATCTTCTCGCCCGCCCTCCTCGTACCCTCTGTATCACTTTCCTATTTACCCGGGAATGCTGGGCACATCGATGAGGCCCACATCGAGGATTTTATGATTACTTTGATTATTTGTGTAAGCCGGGCCAATGATTGAGGATGCTGGGATGAGTGTGCTATGGGATTGTGATCAGATACGTGCATGTTTTCGAGGTTATTTGATTCTGGGCACAAGCATAGGTGTGATGCATTATTGAGGAATTTTTGGTCTCTCACACCGGATTGAGGGTGTGATGTATTTTGATGCTTCGATGAGGAATTCATGTGACTTGATTGATTGATCTATCCATTTGGTTCGGCCCATCTGGATTCGGATTTTGGATTGACTATCTTGATATATGCTTCATGATGACGATGCCCCGGACCCCCATGAACCTCCTCATCTTCCAAATTGACCCATCCTTGATCTCCTGACTCCTTGATCCACCCTGGCACTTAGAGGAGTCCTGATGATATGTTGTGCCATCTCAGCTGATTAGAGTAACTTGAGGGACTGTATTGTGATTGACCTGATTATTTTCTCCCTACTTGATCTTATGCCCTCCAATTGATTGATGAATTCACACTGTTTCGAGGACCTGAGATTTTATGCCAGCATTCCCATGACCTACATTGATCTAGCTTGCATTCGTCCTCGAGGACTATCTGCGGGAGAACACGATAATTTCTAGGACTGCGGTGTCATTCACTACTTGGGTTGCCATTTTGATGGGACTCGAAGCCGAGTCATGTGATATGCTTGATTAGCCTCCCCCTGTGATTTTGTGCCCGATCTGTTGGTACCTGAGGCCAACTATCTGATTGCTCTCCTTGACGGTCCTCACAAGGATGAGCCTTGATATTCCAATTGCTCACTGCCTAGTTCATAGCTCTTCGAGGGTTGTCTGCGAGAAGCTATGACACATTTTAGCTCTCTTGGTCTCTTCTGTGGGTAGACAGTCTGTCGTCTACCGAGGCCACATTTTCTGTGGATCCGTCTGATGGACCCGGCTCCTTCGAGCCCTTCTCTCTCCTTGACGACCCTCGTAAGGTAGAGACACATTCTGACTATTCATTGACTAGCATGTACTACTCCCCGGGGGTTATCTGTGGGAGAGTACACCATATTTTAGGTACCCGGCTTCATTTCTGGTGTCTCCTGTCTATGGAGAATGAAGTCGAGGCTTCTGAGTTGTGTACTTGGTCCTCTCTCTGATTGTGTATCTGATCTGCGGATCACTGGACCAAGTCTTCTGATTATGATATGATTCCCGGCTCATTTGAGCTTGCTCACCTTGACGACCTTCGCAGGGTTGAGACATGACTTGCGTTATTCGGTGTGTTTCCTGTGATCTTCCGACTTCATGACCACCCAATGCCATGGTGTCTCCTATTCTCTATCTTCCATATCTTTCTGAGACTCTGATTTGCCGGAGGAATCTGTACTGTTCCTTCTTCCTCCCGGTCTTATAGTATCGGCTCTGTTTCCTCATGCTGACCCTATGAGCCAATTGACTGCTTCATGCTACCGGACCCCGTATCTATTTCATGATCTATTTCGACCCGATAGCTAACACCCACCTGACTACCTATCCAGGTGTCCTTCACTGTTTGAGTGTGTCACTGTTCTCACTGGGAGAAAATGGCGCAAGTACGGTATTCACTTGTCAGATACCGTCCTGTACTTCACCAGTTTTTCACCACTTGTATATATGTGTGCCTTATTCATTCTTTCTCCCGCATGTTATGTGTGCCCTAGATCTATCGCCATATCTATGTGTCTACGCTTAGGACGTACCTTGTCCTAAGTATAGGGGGTACACACCGCATTGTTCTTTCCTCGTGCAGTTTCATCACTCCTGTTGTTGCCTATACTTAGGGATATCTCACCCTAAGTATAGGGGGAGTGATGCGTATAGTCTCCACGATCTTTTCATCTATCTATATATATCTATCTTTTCTTCTTTTCTTCTTTTCTTTTTCATCTTTCTTTATCAAAATAAAAGGTGCCACCCCTTTGTGTCAGTTTCCTGTACTTAGGACGTACTTTGTCCTAAGTATAGGGAGGTGCACCCCTGATTTTTTTATTCCCACCCTTGACCCTCCCTGCTTTGTGTAGAGTCTTCTATACTTTGAATTACTTGATCCTAAGTATAGGGGGGACGGTCAACTTCTCATTCGTTCATCTCTTATTTGTATATTCTTTAGAGTTGTCTATACTCAGTACGAGTTATGTCTTCTCTTTTCTCTCCGATCTATGAGGACATAGCTCAAGCTAAGTATAGGGGGGTCGTATATACTCTGTATATACTTTAGTCATAACTCGTACTTTCGTATTCTCTTAATAATATGGCTAATAATACTTTAAAATTCAGTAAAAAACCTTAATAAAAAGATGTTATTATTCCTCAAATTCTTTTTATATGTACTGATTAATAAATCAAATGAAAATGTTTTTTGCAAAATGTTTGAAAAATAGTTTGAAAATCATTGTGAAAATCTTTTGAAAACTATTTTGAAAACGTTTTGTTACATGTTTTCAACCTTTGCAAAAGCATTTTAGTTTGTAAAGTTTACTTTCTTTGTGTGAAATAAAATGTTTGAAAATTGTTTACAAACGGTTTGAAAAATGGTTGCGAAAATATGGGAAAAATCTATATATGATGTTTGGAAAACCTTTGCAAAATTATTTTCAAATGTGTGTACATGTTTGTAAATTGCTTGTAAAAATTATTTTGGACTATAGTTTTTCAAAAATGTTTGTAAAATGATTTTCAAATAATTTTGTGGAATAGACACATCAAATCAATAATAAATAAAATAATAAATAACACAAAATTCTTTAATTGTATATATATTTCTATAAATAAAAAACTAAACTATAAATCCTTCATTCTTTGTAAATAAAGCGCCACGCCCGTGTAAATAGTTGTACATATTTTATTCTTTGAGTGCCAAAATTATTTTATTTGCAAAAATTCTTTGTGTAAAAATTTTCTCTTTGTTTTCAAATTCTTTGAAAAATTGCATTATTCTTTGCATATTTGTAAATAGCACTTGCATAGCATTCATATTGAGCTTGATGATTGGACTGGTCCAATAAAGTCGAAGATTGAAGCTTGGTTGGACCTTACCGCACCTAACTGCACTGGAACCTTATGGGAACTATGTTTAAGGTACTTCAGGTCTATTCAGACTTAATTCTTTGAGAAATCAGGGCTGGGTTCAAGTCACCTCAGTGGACTAACTAGAACTTTTCAAAACACACGTATGACTCTTGTCGGTCGTGACCTAACTTGGACACCTGCAACTTTCACTTGGCTCAACTCAGTTGGAGTGGTGAGGGGGTTGGATTTGCCAGTCTGAGACGCACACGAGTGGAAACATTCATCCTCGTCTAGGGAGGGAAGTGCACCCCAACCTGGTCCAGTTTCAATGAAGTCGAATGACAGGAGAGTGTGGGTTGCAATAAAGCTTCAAAAGAGGGATAGTCTTCTGACTCAAGAGGAAAAAGTCCTTATGTAAATGCTGCTGTAAATAGTATGTTTGAAAAAAAAAACTCCAAAAAAGTGGACAGGCTTGTAAATAAAAATGAAAGTGCCTGCCGGAGTATGTATATGTTGTATACAAAATAAGCAAGCTTAAGCATCAAAGTTATACCATGTGAGCCTGCAGCTGGATGACTTGACTACACTGGTCTTGCATCCCAGGATAGGTAGCTACACTGGCTACCGTCCATTCTTTTCTCCACCCCCTCCTCTTGAGTTGGATGCCACTGGAACTTAGAAGGGAATACCTCGCTCCTCGACGATAGAGGGCTGGATTGGGGAATCATTGGGTTGTCATTCTGGAGAAGTCAGTCTCTTTGTCATTTCAGTTGGGGAGAGCCACTATCACTTACACTGTACAAGTCAGCTTCATAGTCATAAGGGATTGCGTATGATGTAGTCTAGTTCTGACCTGGCTATTGAGGTGATTTGACCGAGTTCTGTGACTCTCGAAGGCTGTTGTGTTTTAAATTTGGTTCCCAACCAGGTTCCACACACATTTTCACACCAAGGTCTAACCTGAGCTCCAAACTTGGATTTTGTACAGATGAGTTTAATAATCATGATCAATTCAATTTATTCTTTAAATTCTTTATTTTTGCTTTTTCTTTTCTTCGTATACTTTATTCTTTTTTTACTTATTGCATAAGTATTTGCTAAGGACTAGCAAAGGCAAGTATAGGGGGTGATGAATCTCCATTTCATCACATTTATTCTATCATTTTGGCCTTAAAAACCCTAGCAAATGCATGTGAATAGCATCAATCTTTACATAATAGCATTCATTATTTATTCTATTTATTGTACATAAAATAAGGTTTTTAATGCCAAAATTATAGAATAATGAGAAGAAAAGAAAAAGGAATAAAATATTGAAAATATTTTATGACCCTGACCCCGAGACCAAGGCCAGATAGGAATTGGTCGACAAGGAATAAAGTAGGGGGAGATAAGGGCCAATAATACAATAAATACCTCATTTATTTATTCATTCATTTATGCCTTTTTGACACCTATTTTGTATTTAATTATTAATTTATCAAATAAAAATACTTTGTACATGAAAGTTGTAGATAATAATGTAAAAAAATACAAATTGAGTTTATATAAAAATAATATACATTGTACATTTTATACACAGAATAAAAAGCCAGAATCTCAACTTCACATACCCATATCTTGCAAATAAAAACTCAAAACCTACCAAAATCACCTTTAATTGTATATAGCTTTTCAATAACTATTTAATAAAATTGGTTTCAAAATTTTTGGAGTTCATCTGTGAAAGTTTGGTTTTTGGCCCTCATTGTACAGCCTGCTTGATTAAAATATTCAATATATTCATTATTCATTATTTATATAGATTTATATTTTTAGAAATTGGTAAATAATATACATAATGCATATGTATATTTAAATTAGAATAAAACCAAAAAAGAACATATAAAATAAAATAAGTCTATGTAATACATAGGCAAAATACCTATGTTATGTATGTACATAAATAAAAGGGGAACACATTCTTTAATTATTTTATTCTTTCATATTTTTATAATACTGTAAATATTATTTATAATTTATTAAAAATACAAATCCAAAATAAAAATCAATAAAATACATTAAAATATATATAAAATATAGGTAAAATACCTATAAATATACTTCCATATATATATATATATACCTATTTATTTAAATATATAAATAAACTCATAAAAATTAAATAAAAATATATTTATACTTATAAAATAATAAAATAAGAACATAAAATAATAAAATAAAAATAGACAAAATAAAAATAAATACATATAAATACACTTATAAATACATCATTAAAATAAATTCATAATAAAATTCATCAAAAAAATAAATAAAAATTATAAATAAATATACATTAATTAATAACATTTTTTTATAAGAAAATTTTAATAAATTCATTTATTATGTTAAAATAATAAGTCAAATTCGTGCAGACGTGGACCAATCAGGTCACTGCGAATGTTGACCGGCTCGGTCAACTATGCCCCCAGGCGGCCGATGTGATGCGTTTGTCTTTTCCAAGCATCTTGTCCCTATATTCGCGCTCGAATCGTCCATCCTCTGACATCGCCGCCTTCACAAAACTTGTCCCCCGTTCATTGTACATGCTCGCCCATTCATGTTCTTTTGTATAGTAGCCCAGATTCGCCGCTACGACCCGATCAATAAGGGTGCTCCGCCTGTTCTTAAATAAAGAACCTCCGCCTCTTTTGCAATTTGGGCAGCCTTTATCCACTCCCTTCCTCGCATTCGGTCCCGACGTTGTTCCTTGTGATAGGAGGAGCTCGCCAGCGCTTTGAATCGGTCGGAGAGGCGGAGGTTGCACCCAAGGCCGTCGCTCCGGCGAGGCCTCTGCTCCCTGGCGTTCTACCAAGTATGAGTTGCGCCTTTTAATTCTTTTTAGTAGTTTTTAATGTTAGCATTTCATTTCTGTCGTTTAATTAGCCTTAGGCCCTTAGGTGTAGCGTAGATTTGGTTACCCGTAGTTCGCCGGAGCTCCACTCCGGTGAACCCATCCACAGTACCCCGACGTTCTCCATCCACCCTCTCACCTCCATTTTCATACCCCTTCATTTCCCTTCGCCCTAGGCATCCTCACGCACCCAGAACCTCCTCGGATCTGGAGATCAGATCTCCTTCCTTTGCCCTTTGCCGGAGATCGCCGCCCCGCTCCACCATCCCTCATTTCACCTCCAATAAGTGCCCCAACCCCTTGTTTTTGTGTCCTGAGCCTTCTTGCAGGTGCTGGGAGGCCAAAGGACCCCCGTTGGGGTCGATTTTGATCTTCTGCAGGTACCTGGGAGCCTCGACCTTCACTGACTCCGCTGGACCGCTCCGGTGAGCCTCCGGCTCTCCTGAGCACCCCAATTGACAGAGCGAGCCCCCAGGAAGCTTTCTGGACCTTCAGCAGCCCGAGGAACCGTCGGATCCGCACGCCAAGCCAGGTCGAAGCTTGGGTGGCACGTGGTTCATCCTTGTTCTTCCGAGCACCTTCAGAGCCGTCCGATCGTGGTTCCAACCAATATCAGAAGCCAGCCGTTGGATGGAGGTCTTCATCGACCGTAAGATCAGCTCGGCTGATCTAATCTCAGCCCTTCATCTACGAAGCGTCATCGGGCGAGGAGGAGGCGATGCGTGTCAAGTGGATGAAGCTCAATCGTCAGATCACATGCCTTTGGGGGTAAATTTCACATATAACCCCCGTTCTTTTTTTATTTAATTTTTAATATTGTAAATAAATATCGTGTTGTAAATAAAGTGTAATTTTTATCGTAGGGCCCCTGTACTTTCCTTAATTACAAAATGGTCACTCCGCGCCTCACGTGCAATCCCACATGAGGCGCGTGAAAATTGCAGTAATACCCTGGCGGTTTTTTGTTAATTGTAAAATAGTTCTAAAAATTTAAATAAATGTTTTGCATTTTTTGTATTTAACCTAATTATTAAAAATGAAATAGGAGCTATTTTTGCACTATCTAAATTATAAAATATCAAAAAAATACAAAATGTTTTTGAAAAATTCCAAAAATATTATATATGGTATATTTATACCTATATTGAGCCCAGAAAATGAAAAAAAAACTAAAAACAAGAAAAAGAAAAAATAAAAATCAGAAAGCTCCAAAATCCAATAAAAAATAGAAAACCCCTAAAAAATCCGAAAAATAATTTTTTCTCTTTTATAATTATCTATATATTAATATTTACATATTAAAATTAATTTGGGTAATTTTTGGACTTATTTTATATTTTTAAAACCCAAATTAGTTTCGGCCTATTAATTAGTCCCATATTAGGGACATTTTTGGAATTAGAAATACATAAAAATTAGAAATATTCCAGAAAAATAACAAAAAATACAAAAATATAAAAAGCCAAAAAAAATATTATATGTAATATATAATGAGTATTTATATAAATATTTATCCTCATATTACTCCTCTCTCTTCTCTTATATATATCTCTTTATATATAAATATATATATATTAAATAACTAAAAAATATTAAAAAATATATAAAATATAAAAATACAAAATATAAAAACAAAATAAAAATAAAAAATAAAACCCCACAAAAACAATAAGAATTGGACATGAACATTGAATTGAATAACTGCACACACTCAACCATTCGCCTCCCAGTGTTCGACCTCTACTCATGCTTACACCTATACACACTTGCATGTAGAGTTATAATAAATTTTAACTCCGCATTTTTTATTTTAATTGCATATATTTTATTGTGGGTTAATTGTTGACTGATCGAGGTCTTTTGTCGGTCGCCTCAGTGACATTGTGATTCCGCCTTGTGCGGATTACTTTAGACCGATGAAATATCTTGTTCATCTATGCTAACTCCACAATATCAAAGTTTGACCAATCATGATCAAAGGATTGAACTCCACTCAGATCAAATACACATGCCTGGACCATATGAGCATCCTCCTTCCATTATTTTTGAGGAGAAATTTTCAGAAAATAATGATCATATGTTGGATATTCCAAGAAACTCTCCTCTCAGCACAAATGGGAAAATGGAAGATGAAATTATCGAACACACACCAACTGCTCCCATGATTGATCATGAACAGAATTTTGAGGATGACATTTTGAGGGTAAATAAGAGATTCAATTCAATAGAGGATAGATTTCAAAAATTTACCGACCGATGAATAAGGAAATGATTAGATCTCATTTTGACAATTTTGAGTCAGAACATCAAAGCCCCTACTCATCGACGAAAGAAACCACATCACCACATCACACACAAAATACCAAACAATCAGAATATTCGAAAATCACAAAAAAAATCGAAAATCTCGGAAAATACATTAAAATTGAAACTGAAGAAGATCTGAAGAATTTGGATCCTGCTTTACGGGAAGCACTAGGAAAGAAAATAATTTTTGAACTCCCCTTTCTACACGCCATTGAACATTTCCTCGATCTTAAAAGATTTGTAATGGACAAATTAACTAATAAAAAGTCGGGCAGGATTAGAACAAAGACCGAGACATATCTTGTCAATAGCCTCCTCGGTGTTGAGGAGAAAAACCAAGAGCCGCATAGTGAAGCAGTTGCCCAGATTTGACTGTGAAATCAAAGACACAATTTTCACCCATGCTCAGATTGATGACGATTCACTGATCAATATCCTCCCGACCTCTGTATTTCACGAACTCAAACTCGGACCGATCAGGAAATTACGAGAGATTATTCAATTGGCAGACCGATCTATAAAGCGGCCGAGAGGAATCATTTCTGTCATCATGAAATTCCAAGGTGCTCCGCTCAAAGTAGAATTCACGATCATTGATATTGAGCATCAAGGAGAATTCACCCAGTCTCCAATCATTCTCGGAAAGCCATTCTTGGCATTGGCCAAGGCAATTATTGATTGTGAGACTCGGGAAATCAATTTCAAGGCATTGGAAGCACTTAGATCTGATCCTGTCTTTAAGGAACCACAATTTTCTGAGACAACCCACGAAGTCCCCGACAGCCGCAACCATTAAACTGTAGAAGAGCCCTACCCTGCTACGACACCTGAAGTAGCGGTTGTTGATCAGACTATTGGTTTAGAGACTCTCCCCAGTATTTCAATTCCTGCAGATCTCAAAATAGACAAATCCTTCTACTATGATCCTGAAACATATGCATGGTCGCACCCTGGAGCAACATTCTCTGAATACCTAGACCAAATCATACCAAATCGAGAGTGCACCAACATTCATAAGACCAAGAACAAACACACAGGACGAAAATCGACCAAGGAGAAGAACTCTAATGGATATTCATCTAGATACTCAAGTGAACCAACACCTTCACGAAGAAAGAAAAAGAGAGTTACCTTTGACCTTTCGGAAGAGGAATCAGTTTATGATCCCTCATCAGGTCCGGAAAAGGTAGTCTACATGAGTGAAGTCTGTTCGGTAGCTCTAAAGCCATATCTTCGCAAGGATCCAAAATTCAATTCTCGTTGGACAACTCCCGTTCCTAACTACTACTCATCCAAAGCCGATGCTCCTACCCTCTTTAAATACACTGGAATTATTTCTTATGAGTTGACTGAGACCGGTGCTTCTGAGTATTCATCTGAGTACAAACCGCTTGACCCCAAGAAGGAATGAATTCTGAGAAAACAACTGAAAAAACAAAAAGACATGAATACTTGGAGTATGTCCACTTTCAAATACTATTCTTCTGAGGATAACTCTGATGATGGATATCTTTCATCTGACTCAAACACTTCATCTATTATCCATCACGATTTTTCTGAGGATGACACTTATAATAGTTAGGAATCATATGCCTCATCTCCGACTCATCATTACGATCTCCAACCATAGGCTCACAAGAAGATCAGCCGAAAACCGCCTTAATCATCGGCTACCCACCCTCCTTCCCGACCACATCGGTCTCCTTGTACAGCTTCTTCCTCTACTTAGTCCAAGACCTAAGTATAGGGGGGACCGATGCCATCTGTACATACCATCCTTCTCCTTCGCCGATCACTTCATTTCCACCATTCTCCATACTTAGGCTGACCAGAGCCTAAGTATAGGGGGAACCGACATCCACCTGTATATACTCTCCTCATTCACATATCCCGACCGCTTCATTTTTCTTTCCATTTTCACTTCCTTACGCTTAGCCCGAGCTATGTTTTCTTTCCGCTTCTTGTGCTCTGAGGACACAGCACTCGCTAAGTATAGGGGGGTCTGTATATATACTTTGTATATATTTTACTCATATCTCGTACTTTCGCGTAAGTCTATATGTATTTACGGGGTGGGTAACTAACTTGAAAAAAAATATACATAACAAAAAAAGAGTTTTGCTACTACCACTAACTTTGCCCAAAAATTTTTGAAAAAAACTGGCTTCTTATTTCATTTTTGCATAAAAAATTATATGTGTCAGCATTTCACGCACCTGCACTTCATCCAACATCACATGCATTTGCATCTGTGAAAATTCATTGGGTTCTGAACTGAGTTGTGAGCAGAAACCAAGAGTGGTCTGGACTTGACCTTAATCCACCTAATTTTTAGAGGAATTTCACTGAGAAATAGGATTTTAGAAGCTTCATGTCTTTTGACTTAATTCTTTAAGTTCCACATGACAAAGTCCATCGTTTGACTCTTAGTGTCTAACCTGGTCTCTTCATTCTGGGTACAACTATGGAATAGGGAATTAATTTGTACTCTCGCACTTTGCACTTAGCTCAACTCAGACGGGATGTTGGAATATTGTGTGAGTCTCTTTTCTGGTAGCGTGGAAATCTAAAGACCGGAGTACGGGTTGAAATAAAGCTTCGGAAAAGGGATGGACGGCTGGGCACAATTTTTTCTAAGACCCCAAAAAATGTATGGAACAAAAAGATTCTATATCCGTAGGGGCACAACAAGATCCAAGCAGAACCACAAAAAATTCCAAATACAAAGAAGTATTATACCAAATAAAAATCTGACCAAAAAGGTCCAAGATTCAAGAAAACCTACAGATCTTGGTGGAGACTCGACTACACTGGCCAGCTTCACAAGGAGAGGTGACTACACTGTCCACCCTCTAGTTCTTTTCCCCTTCTTCAAACTTTTCCCCCAATTCGATTGTGAACACAGCGCGACAGACCTTAGAAGGAAATACCTGACTCCCCGAGGACGAGTTACTGGAGAGGAGAGGAGCATGGTAGTCCAGCATTCTGGATGGGAAGAGCTAAAACCCTTCACACACATGAGTCGATTGTTCAATGTTCATAGGGTATACTTTGGGAAGAGGATCGATCTAAGATGACTTCTGAGCCGAAACTGTGACAATGATATGTAGAACTTGAGGGCCGTTGATTTTAAAATTCTAAGTCTCGCAGAAGTTCCGTCACACTATTAATCCAAAGGTCGAGTTTAGTTTCATTTTCACCTTCAGCTCATGGTATTGGTATGGAACCCAATCTCATTTCACCTCATGGCATTTCTTTTTGATGCTTAGGGACGGGCATGGTTTAAGTATAGGGGGATGATGAATCTCAGATTCATCACTCTAAGTCTCATTTATTAAGCTCAAGTCCCTCAAAATCAACAGCATTTCTGCATTTATTCTGCATAATTAGCATTCATGCATGTTTTCATAAGAATGTCATTTTATCCATCATTTTTGCACAAAATAAGAAGCCAAAAATCCAAGCCACAGTTGACCTGTAAATAGCCTAATTTCCCTGTTTTTTTAACTCCTTCATGCTAACTCCGAATGACACAAAAACACTCCACTGTGTACATATCACTAACAAGAATAAATAAAAAATACAAAAAAATACTAACCTGATAAGTGGACCAAAAACCCAAACCCTAGTTTCAGGATTTTCGAACTAAAAGCCCTATATCTTCCCCATCCAGTGTCCGATTTGATCCTACTCACTTTTGAACTAATAAACATTCAATTACCTTCAAAACAAGACCATGTTCAAGTGAATCGGAGCTCGTATGTGAAAGTTGGGTTTTGGGCCTCCTTTGTACATTGTATATTTTAGCGGTTTTTGACCTGTATTTTATGTACATACTTTCTTGATCAATAGAAATAAAAAAATTAGATTAAGGTGTCTTTATTTGTCTTTGATTTTTCCTTATTTTTTTCGGATTTTTATCTGGTTTAAAATTGACAAAAAAATTAGAAAACCCAAAAATCAAGGTATTCTATGTATAGGGGATACCCCAAAATTTAACTTTCTACATTTGACCGATTTTGGCTTTGATGTCTTCATGAAAGTTGTAGATCTCGTCGAGACCAGCATTTTTTGTGAAGGAACTTTTTCGATCCGAGGTCGGTTATTATTTCTTTTTGATTATACAAATCTTTTTTTTTCGTTTTTTTGGAGCTGACACGTGGCAGCCCCTGGGGCCGCCATGTGTCAGCATTTTTTGGGCGTTTTAAATATTCGTTTTTATAAAATATATATATATATAATATAAAAAAATAATAAATAATACCCGCACGTGTGTGGCACGTGCCACCCAGGCATGGGCTCCGCACGTGCCTCGCTCCTTTGACACCAGCGCGCCACATGTACCATCCTGGGCCATTCGATCTCGGTTGATCGAACGACCTAGAACTCGTCGTCTTCCCCAACGTACCCCCGGTCTCTCCGCCTTCATCAACCTCCCGCGCCGCCACCCAGAAGATCTCGCAACCGCCCCCCCTCTCCGGCAACCACTTCTTCGTCCTCTCGCAACGGCCCAACCACCTCCGCGAGCCTCGCCAACCATCTCCCGTCGGCCGCTCTCCTATTTAAGACCCTCGGCCCTCCCCTCAATCCCTCATCTGTCGATTACACCATAAAGTTGGGAGCCGGTGTGACAGGCCGCTCCTCTACCTTCTCGCAACGAGATCCGGCCCTCGTGGCAGTCGCAGCGCCGCCCAGCCGCACGTCTGCTCTTGCTCCGGACGACGCCGTTGAGCCCCAGTTAGCAACTCCACCGCTTCACCGACAACCACGCGATCTCCATCAACGGCCTCTGCTTTGCCGCTCATCATCTCCAGCAATAAAGCTTCACCTACGACCATCGGCACCGTACGCCTCCACGACTACGCCGCCTCCGACCGACGTCATCGCCACCAGCGCCAGCGCTAGGAGCTTCCCCGCCTTGGTCAATCGCTCGCCCCATCCGCCGTTCTCAAGGACCGCCGCGGGAGGCGGTGCATCCACCAGCACCGCCCCTCTGCCTCTCTCAGGCCGCCGGCACCAGGTCCAGCCCGAGCCCTCCCCGCCCCCACGCACGTGCGAGGCACGTGCGTCGTGGGGGAATGCCAGAAGAACCCTCCCCAGGGGTCACGTGCCTTGCACGTGCCCTCTAGGCAATTTGCAGACAGCCCCCTGGACCTCCTCTTATTTGCGAAGAATCGCACGTGCTCCCTGGGAAATTTGCATAGCACTCCCACAGGCACTGGTAATTGCAAGTAGGACCCCCTTTACTTATTTTATTTATATTTATATTGCATTTGTACCCCTGTATTCCCCCTCTGTCTTGAACCTCTTCTCTACATCATTTTATTTATTAAAAATTGGCATTGTGTTTCTCAATTAATTCTCTACATTTTGATATTCTGTGGATATTTTTGTGATTGACGGATAATTAATAATTAATTATTCTGTGGAAATTTGCAAACTTTGTCCATTTTATGCTCATAAAATTGCCATTGATTAACCATTGCTCTAAAAAATCCCTAAAAATCACATAGTGTAGAGTTAATTTTGCTTGACATAGTGCCTAAAAAGAATTGCATTTGCATGCGTAGTTTGCCCTGTAAAAATCATTTTGCATATTTCAGTAATTAATTTTTAATAGGTATTACATCTCACATTTTCGAGGTTTAGGATTTTTCTTAGATCAATCACCTAATGATAGATCGTAGATAATTTTATTCCTAGAAAATAATTAGGTTTAATATTTATTATAATTAAATATTGAAATTCATTCTGTTTGCACTTAAAAAATCTTAAAAAAATCATATTGCATCCAAAAATTCCAAAAACATTACATTGCATTCATTTCATCATATTATGCATTGTGGACAAGTTTTATATTTTTTAGACATCATTTGATCGAAATTTACATTTTAGTCCCTAAAATAGGCCGAAATTGCATCTTGCATCCCCTATTTGCATTAAAAATTCAAAAAAAGACCGCCTCGAAAACCGTGCATGATTCTTGATAGACATAACTATAGGTTGTTCCTTTGCCTCCTTGTGATCGACCTTGGGACTTGCCCAAGTAAAATAAACATAAAACCACTCGATTAAAATTTGAATAATATTTGTGGTTATTTCTTGACCGATTCCGATCGCCGCCTACAACGAACGACAAACCATTATTATTTTCACTCACGAAAATTAAAAACAACTTCTTAAGGGAGCGGATCTCAGACTCGTCACTCACATAATAAACAACCAACATAATGTACTCAAATCCATGACTCTTAGATAATGGACCCATGAAATCAATGCCCCAAAAATCGAAAACCTCACAGAAGTGAATGGGTTGCATTGGCATCATATCACACTGTCCACAAGTGCCCATCCTCTGACAGTCAGTACACCTCTTCACGAATTCATCAGAATCCTGGAAGAGGGTAGGCCACCATAGGCCGGATTGGAGTACTTTCTGTGATGTTCTCCTCCCAGAATGATGTCCTCCTGCCTCAAGCTTGTGGCAGTATGTGAGGACGCTAAGGTGCTCCTCCTGAGGAATGCACCGATGCTAGACGCCATCCCTTCCTTCATGATAAAGGATGGGATCCTCCCCATGGTACGACTTGGTCTTCGCAAGGAAGGTCTCAAGTCACTGTCTTGACCAACCTTGTGGAACTTTCTTGGTAACAAGATAGTTCACAATGTCGGTGTACCATAGGAGCAAGGCTATAGCAAGGATCACCTCATTTGGGAAGGTATCTGTGATAGGCTCAATCTGCTCAGATTCCTCAAGATTCTCCAATCGGGAGAGATGATCCGCCACCACATTCTTGACTCCAAGCTTATCCTTAATCTCAATATCAAACTCCGTGAGTAGAATGATCCATCTAGTCAATCTCTCTTTGTCATCCTTCTTTGCCATGAAGTACCTGATGGCGGTATGATAAGTAAAAATAGTCACTCTAGATCTAAGAATATACGATCTGAACTTATCCAGGGAAAATACTACGGCTAGCATCTCTTTCTCTATGACTGTGTAGTTTCGCTGAGCGGCATCCAATGTATGGCTAGCGTAGTGAATGGAAAATGGTAATCTATACCTCCTCTGTCCTATCACAACCCCTATGGCAAAATAAAAGGCATCCATCATGATCTCGAATGGGAAAGACCAATCAGGCGGCTGAAGGACATGAGCCTCAACAACTAGATTCTTGAGAGTCTCAAAAGACACAAGATACTTATCATCTACAATGAACTCGATGTTTTTCGTCAGTAGATCGGTAAGCACACATGCAATTTTGCTGATGTCCTGAATAAAACATCGGTAGAAACCGACATGCCCCAGAAAAGACTGCAACTGCCACAGGTTGGATGGTGGATTGAGTTTCCTAATGATATCCACCTTGTCTGGATCAACCTCCATGCCCCTATTGGAGATTATATGACCAAGCACCGTCCCCTGAGTTACCATGAAGTGACTCTTCTCCCAAGATAGAACAAGATGAACCTCTATGCATCTCTAAAGCACACAGTCTCGGCAGTCAAGACAAGCATCAAACCTGTCATCGTAGACCGCAAAATCATCCATGAAGACCTCTAAGCAGTCGCCCACCACGTTTGAGAAGATGGACAACATGCACCTTTAGAATGTCACCGGGGTGTTACATAGACCAAAATTACATCCGTCTGAAAGCATAAGTCCCAAACAGACAGGTGAATGTCGTCTTGTCCTGGTCTTAGGGTGTTATGGCCACCTGATTATAGCCGGAGTACCCGTCAAGGAAACAGTAATGACTCTTCTCAGCTAGCGTCTCTATAATCTGATCAATAAAAGGTAGCAGGAAATGATCCTTCTTGGTGGTCTGATTCAATCGTCTGTAGTCCACACAAACCCACCAAGAAGTGGTTACCTGGGTAGCGATCTCCTCTCCAGACTCACTCGTAACTGTGGCGATGTCCGTCTTCTTGGGCACCACATACAATGGAACAACCCACTTGGAGTCATAGATGGGATAGATAAAATCGACGCTCCACCATTTTTCATGACCACTTCTCGAAGGTTCGGGTTCAGTCATCGTTGGAACTCTGGCGATGGCTTAGCATCCTCTTCGAGATAGATATGGTGAGATCACAGGGCTGGACTTATCCCCTGGAGACCAGCTACGCTCCATCCTATCGCCTTGCGGTTCCTTTCAAGAACCTCCATCAAATGAGATTCTTGCTCTCCAGTCAAATCTGTTGAGATAATGACTGGATACATCTCAAGCTCACCCGTAAGGAATTTATACTTCAGCGACTGAGGCAAAGGCTTCAATTCTGGGCAATTAGGAGCTGGTAAATCCGACTTCTGGAATGTCTGCCAGAAGGCAACCAGATCTGAAAAAGTGAGAACTCTCACTGATCATGAATATATGGTGAAGATGGCCATGATGGTGTGTCTGTACTCGATGCTGGCCCAATCTCTACCCTAGCCGCTGGCTCTGTAGGAATCAGATAAGGCAAATAGTCATCAAAATCATCCTAATCTATGTATGAATCCAAGGGATTAGAATCAAAATCACAAGATATGTACTCTGCCTCATTATCCTGAACGCGGTCATCAGCCTCGAATGTGTCCTTGGCCATGAGTGTGCTCTTTGAACTCTCATCTGCTAGAAGCTGTGAATCTGCAATATATAAAGGTGAGAGAAGAGCTCTTGTAACGGGGTCGGTACACGCGGCTTCAGCATCAGTGATCACAAAGTCGTACTCCTGGTGGACGTCTTGCTCTGCCTCTGTCATCTGCTCTGTATCGCTGGACTGCTCTGAGCAAGTTGAATCTTGTGCTCTGGTCTCGTCGATCGTATCTATTTGTATACTCTCACCCTCGACGCGAAAGTACACCTTCCCACTATCATGGTCAGACAAAGCCTTGGCTTTGGCCAAGAATGGTCGTCCTAGAATGATGGAGGTATCAGTCATGGACTCAGGGATCTCCATGTCCAACACAATGATGTCCACGAGGAATTTCAGGCCCTGAATTGTGACGACCATGTCCTTCAACAATCTCTTCGGCCTCTTGACAGATCAATCAACAAACTGAAGGATTGTCCTACTTTATCGAAGGGGGCCAAACTTGAATCGGTCGAGTAAGGCTGCCGGAAATAGGTTGATGGAAGATCCATTGTCTAATAGAGTACGACCGAATCTCTGCTCATGAATGTAGCATCTGACATAGGGAGCTCCTCCATCTATCTTCTTGGCAGGCAGACGGTTCTGGATCGCGAAGCACGTGGCACGGGTGAACACATGAATCTCGGTATGATGGTTCCTTTTTTTCCTATGGATGGTGGTCTTCTCTCTCAGATTCTTTTGGAAGAGAGGGATGTGCTCAAGTGCCTCCTTTAGAGTCAGCTGAATCTGAAATATGTCCATCATCTGCTGGCTGAACTCTAACTGCTGGGTCTTTTTTGGATTTTCTTTCTTATTCCATTTTGCCAAGCGGAGTACTTGAGGGAACGGGATGGTTGGGCCCACCTCAGATAGAGGGCTAGGAATAGGTTCCTAATGCTATGAAGGAATGGAATCCTACAAGGGTCATCATGCATCACATATGGACTCGAAGAAGATGAAGAAACATTTTCTTTATTAATTTTTTTTTGATATTCTCCTGAGATACAAAACTGGAGGAGACACAATTAGAATAGAAAAACTGACATTAGCACCACCCACGACGTTGGTCTTTGCGACATCAATACCGCACTCTGGCTCAACATCAAAAATAATGGTGTCATCAACACCACCTACTACATCTGGAGAATCGACGGCCTCAGTATCGTCGACTGGATTATCATCCTTGGTGGCTTCAACACCACCATCATCAACGTCATCATCAGTGGCATCAGCATTGCTATCCTCCTTGTTTGGCGCTCCTGGCTCATCATGGTATCGAAGCTCAAATGATGCACCACTGGCTAGCTTCCAACCGCTCCTAAGTGATACAAAATCAGCATCAAATGTGTATGAAGAAATATCACCCGATGATTCACTAGGAGTAGTGGTCTCTATGAACTATACCCAAGCTTGTAAAAGTCGGCCGACTAGGTCGACTAGTCGAGTCAGGGGGGGGTAGCCGACTAGAATAGGCCTAGTCGGCCTTTAGTTGGTCCACCCGACTAGTCGGCCGACTAATCGGCCGACTTTTACAACAATATTTTTTATTTTTTTAGTTTTTCACTTTTTTTTAAAAGCAAACATATTCTATCATGCTTAATCTTATATTTAAAGTCAATTACTTCTTTTGTTTCATTAAGGGTATAAAAAAATATACAAATAATGTATATATATGAATATATGTATAAAAAAATGATTTATATATTGAAAATAATTAAAAATATTCAAAACCGACTAATGACTGACTAAATCCGACTAGTCGTCCGACTGCAGACTAATCCTTAGAAGGTGACCCCGCCAACCGAGTACCGACTACCGCTTTCTGCAACCTTGATTGTACCTGCTCAGATTTCCTCTTGAGGTTGTTCGGATTGGGCTCGATCTGAGCGGGTATGGCGACCTTGCCCTTTATGATCTCCCTCATCTCCTGGCAAAACTCATCCATCTCCTGCCTGAAAGATTTCATCATTTTGTTGCTTTATGTTGATGACATGTTTATTGTAGGCAACAATGGAGAGAGAATTTATGGCCTGAAGAAGGAGCTAAGCAAGTCCTTTGCTATGAATGACTTGGGGCATGCAAATCAAATTCTGCGCATGAAGATCACTCAAGAGAGAGTAGAAAGGAAACTTCAGCTTTCACAAGAGAAGCGTATTGAGAAGGTACTTCAAAGATTTCATATGGAGAAGGTAAAGTTAGCTAGCACCCCTCTTGGAGCGCATTTTAAGTTAAGTTCCAAAGATAGCCCACAGCACAATGCAAATAAGAAAGATATGGAAAGAGTTTCCTATGCACCCACCGGTAGTCTCATGTATGTCATGGTTTGTATGAGGCAAGATATTGCTCATGAAGTTGGAGTTGTTAGTAGATTCATCTCAATCCAAAACAACATTGGGAAGCAGTTAAGTGGATCTTGTGATATGTTCGAGGTACTAGAGTTACTCTTTTTGCTTTGGAGTAGAGAATCCTATTCTTCTTGGATACACAGATTTAGACATGGCGGGTGACATTGATGGGAGAAGATCCATATCAGGTTACATGATGTCCTTTCTAGATGGTGCAGTTTCTTGGCAGTCTCGTCTCTAGAAGTGTGTTGCTTTATCCACTACAGAGGCTGAGTTCATTGCAGCTACAGAGGCATGCAAGGAGTTGTTGTGGATGAAGAAGTTCATGCAGGAACTTGATTTTCATTAGGACAAGTATGTGCTTTACTGTGACAGTCAGAGTGTTATTCACCTTTGCAAGAATTCTACGTTGAATGAAAGATTGAAGCACATCGATATCGGATATCATTGGATACGTGATGTGTTAGAATCAAAGCAGCTTGTACTTGATAAGATCCATACAAATGATAACGTTGCTCATACGATGACAAAGACTTTGCCATTTGGAAAGTTCGAGAGATGCTGCTCCCTTGCATGATTCAATTCTTAGAAAACCATCCTCCTTTGGACCAAGGCATGCTGGATATGACAGATCTGGGCGAGGAAGCATTTTGTCATGTCTTCCCGACGGAGAATCAACATTCTGGACGGGTTCTATGTTGTGGTGCATCTTCCACAAAAACGAGTTGGTTTGGGCAGATAGGGGGTGGAAAATGATGTTGAATATGCAGGGTTTCATAGATGAGATGTTCGGAAGGTTATCATGTAGTTCATTTCCTATTATTCCTTGTCTTGGTCATTACGATGACCCCCCCCCCCCCCCCCCTGCCCCCGCGTTGTGATTCGTTGCAAGTTTAGCTTTGTGATGTAAATACCTCTCAAGACGTATGCAAACATATTTATTATATTAATTGTACTTTGTGATCTATCTCGACACATTGTCATTGTTAAGAAGCATTGCATGCCTTATAGTAAATGTTTGGGTGGTTAACACTTGTTTGATCAACGAAAAGAGTTGGAACGTAACTTTATGCCATGTTTAAGTTTCGTTTCCATTATTTACTGAGAAACTCGATCACAAGTACCAAAACAAATAGGCACTTCCAAATTAATAATAGAAAAACATCAAATCAACATCCGAATATTCCACAAGCTTTTTGAATGAAAATATTTCCCAAATGAGTACCACAGGAAACTCCAAACATAAAGAAAAACAAAAAACAGGGAAAAAAATGTTCAACGCATTCGAAGATGCAGAAAAGCATTTGAAGATCCATGTACTCCTTGAAGCGGGACGATAAAATCAACGGGCTCAGAATCTCAAGTGCAGACGTATCAGCTCAACAGTGGAGGTATCTCCTCAGTTGCTTATACACACCGTACCCGTATCGGTGCGAACGGAGTTCTGCTGCCGACTGCTTCAGAGACCGCACCATTCTGGAATGATGGAAACTGCCCTGCAATCATCACAATACTACAAGTTAACCATTTGAAACGAACATGTTGAGGAGATTAGACATCTCTCTGGGACTTACCCTGCTAATCCTCAACGCTGTTTGGATCACATAGTTCCCATAGCGGTCGCAAGCCAACTCGTGAATATCATCGCAACTATACACCAGGTCATCCAGAACCAACAACTTGGCGCGAGACAGGAGGCACGATTCTACCACATGGCTCCCGTACTTATTCCTCACTACATGCGACAAGTACCCTTTAAGGGTCATGCAGACACGTTCAGCAACGCCGTCGATGTTCCTTACTATATGTTGAACAACGAAATTCCTGCATTTGATGGAAAAAAACGGTTAATCAGTGCATATGCTTTCCTTGTATATGTTACTCTGCAAGAAAATGATCGAGTAATATGTACCCATGGCGATGTTGAGAAAGGAAGATAGAGTAATCTATAATCCTCAGCACAAGGCGAAAGGTCAATGTTGATCTCGCAGAGTCGACCAAGTCTTGGAGAAGTAGGTAACCGTCCTTATCCTTGGCCAGCAGCATAAATCGATCGCCCTTCAACAGATGATCATATAGTACCTGCAGACGTAGTTTATAGATCGATCACGCAACCGGAGGATCCAATTGCAACAGAACAATTTTGAATCTTAATTTAAAATTAGGCGCATAGAGGGTGCATGGTCTTACTGTGCAGAGGTGTGTGTGGTGCTGTAGAAGGTAACGGATGAAAGAACTTGCGCACTCAGACGACATGAGTTCAGGGAGTCTTTGCCCGATGACGCTTACGATGCCCACAACTGCTTGGATGGCAGGAGCATCAACCGTGTCCATCACCGTTTTGATCAGCAGGGTAAGACTTGCAGATCTTCATGCAAACAGCAAAATTAGGAAACTAACAAATGAGATTTCCATCAAGATGAACAGGTACCATCCAAGTGATTATACAGCAACATTATCCACGTACCCGGTGTCGTGAGTGGCGAGTTGGAAGACAAGGGATCCTCCTCCGTAACGTGCCAGATGTAATGCGATCTCTCGCGCGGGGTTGGCGTTCTTGCCGGTGCCTTTCAGGATCGCATGAAACACGTAGAGGGCGACGGCGTCGATCATGAAGAAGCGCGTCTCCGCGAGGATTGCTCGGGTAACGGCAACGACCAAGAAGCAATTGTGGTGATGGCGGCTCACCGCGTCCACCAATTCTCCGCACAGAACGGGATCGCTGGAGTGGGAGACGACCCTCCTAATCGCAGGAACCAGATCGGTAAGTCCGAGCCGAGACGATAGGGGGGATGTCTTCTTGATTGTTCTTCTCGTCCCGAGTGGGAGGTAAGGGAAGTCTGCAGTGAGCAGCAGCTGCTCTCTAACGATGGCGGGGAAGGGGCACTCGGAGGAGTTCATCTTGAATGGACCGGAGGATCGATGAGTAGCAGCAGCGGCAGTAGTGGGCGTCCGTCATCTTGAAGGGTCTGCGCTGCTTATATCGCATAAGATCAAAGCACTCTTCCACCGATTAGGATTAGGATTGGCATTATGATTACTGGTGATTACGTGCATATCTTCTTCTACTATCTCTACTACTGATTCCCATCTGGAAAATCGGGTTTCAGGAAATAAGATTGCAGATTGCAACTAACTTCGGGATAATGACTCAGCAGATGTCTGTTGGACCAATGGCAAGAGAGATAAAATAGGACTTGGATTTATTGACGTATGAAAATAGGACTTTAAAGACGATAGATCAGCACCAACTTTCTCTCCGAGTAAGGCTTATATCGAATATGGTGGTCAATTTCCACTGCCACGTATGGAAAAAAAGAACTCCGTTGTAACTCCTCGAATCGTCACTCAATCCAGTATAACATCTATGCACATTCGTGTCGGACGTTAATCTTCATTTGTTCCCCACTGGTAAAGAATGATAGGAAAGATAAATTAAAATCATGCTATCTGTCACAACAATCAAATTCTGGACGCCATTGATGTTAAATATGTAAAGGTGAATATTATTTATTATAAAATTACTTCTAATGATTGCCAAAGGAAAACTCATTCGTTGTTTAACTACTAACGTAGAATCATATAGTTCTTTTTAGATAAATGATCACCCGCAAAGGGTTACAGAACCAAAATGTTGGCGGGAGTGTCCCAAAAGCAAAGCGTCACACAAAGATAAGCGGGATAAATAAGAGTAAAAAAGTGCTAACCACCCTTTGGTCCGGTATTTAGTTCAACCGGAGAGTTAGAAAGGATGGACCAAAAGTAGCTCGAAGAGTTTTTTAATGGGGGGAGGGGGGGGGGTTGAAGCGGAATTGGATGGCTAAGGTGAGTACAGGTTCGATGGCGAAGCGGTCTGGTCACGCGATGCTTTCGTGTACGGGTCCTGACATTCAAGATGCTACCACTTTGTTGTCTGCATATCGCAGTATGCGAGATTTTGATGGGATAGAAAAAAGAAAAAAATTGAAGTAAAACCTTCATTTATGAGAGAGCAAGGCATAAGAAGTATTTGTAAGTGTTGGTTGATTTTTTTTTCAAAATCTCCATCGAAGTTAAAAGATTCAAAATGCTCAATAGGAATTACGAGAGTCTGCAACCGAGGAGATGGTGGCTTATGGTCTCTTCTGCCGCAAGGCAATGGGGGCATGAGGATACTGAGGGGGGACAAGTTTTGTTTAGCATTGATGGTGGATAGAAGTTTGTTGACTGTGCTACTTTTATTTCTAGCCAGTGACCAGAGATTTGGGTATTGGGAAGTTAGCGGGGGGGGGCTGTCGTTGAATTTGTTATGTTCAAAGGATGGATTTTTTCCCATCGCCCAACATTTTGGATGCGAGATTTCAAATAAATTGAACCAGAGTTTCTATTCTGAAAATGTAATCGCTTCTTCTCTCTCCCTATATCGATTCTGGTCCACAAGGTAATGTAATTCTTTATCTGCATATAATTTGAAATTTTGGTGGTGAATCCCAACTCGGGATTTCACCCTCCTTCATATCAAAAAATAAATAAATTGAAACCCTATTTTAATGATCGTCAGCAAGGGGAGTCCCTCTTGAGATTGGGTTCAAAGATTGGCATAGGTTTTTGGTTATGCATGCGGCCCTGGATGATCCTGGAGAATAGGTGGCAAGGTTTCTCCATTGTATGGAGCCAAGATTTCGCTAGAAGAGCACAATTGAAAGTGTCAAGGTTTAGGATTCCCCACCCATCATTGACTTTCGGACGACAGTTGGATTCCCATCATACCTGATGTCTGTGATTGGTGTTTGAAGACCCCGACTAAAGGATTTTTTTTCTATTTTATCGATTTTTGACAGGATATATTTAGACACTTTGATGGAGGCCATCATATGGTGGATTTAGAGGATGAGAGATGAGTTCAAAAGGATGATTCTGGATGAGAGGGATAGCATACGAGACTTCCAACCCAAGAGTTTTTTTTCATAGTTCCCCAATGATGGGAAGATACTCTGCTCTAGTAAGGGGGCTCAGGGATAGTAGGATTCCTAAGTAGTTTATTGGGAAGGGGTGGGGTGAATAGTTAAGGATGGTGGTTTCTAGCTAGATTTCCTGGGCTGTGAGGTTAAGAGATGGCAACTTTTTCATCGTTTACAAACATACCCGTGATCTCAGAGAACATACTAAGTGTGAATTTCATGCATTTTAGAACTTGAGGGTTATATTTTAGGAATATGATGATATTATCAGCAAAGAGTATATTTGTGATGGAAATGTCCTCCATCGGGATTTGAAAAGCTTCGTTCCAATTTTATTTTACCAAGTTTTAGAGAATTCCATAGAGGATGTTCACTTCACTATGTTTATAAAAAGTAGGTCGAAGAGTTTTTTACGGGGCCTCGAGTTCTAGGTACTTCCACTTTTTTGTCTGCATATCACATTATGCATGATTTTAATGGGATAGAAAAATGAAAAAAAATTGAAGAAAACCTTCAGTTACGAGAGAGAGAGAAGATGTTAAGGAGAGCATGCTTAGCGCAACCTCTTTGGTTAGAGCTGAGGGCGGGAGGGAGGTAAACTAGAAGAGTCACACACATATCTCTTTCCAGATCAACTAAGCTGATGTCTGAGTTATAGAGATCTGCCATAGGGTAGAGGATGATGGTATTTGTAAGTGTTATTGATTTTTTTTCAAAATCACCACTGAAGTTAGCAAGATTTAAAACGGAACCGTGAGAGTCTGCAGCCGAGGAGAAGGGTGGCTTATGGTCTCTTCCACCGCAAGGCATAAGGGGCAGGTGAATACTAAGGGTATATTTGGTATAAGGGAACGATCATGGGTTCTCAGCTTATTATGGCTGAGCCTCCATAGGAAGATGGATAATCGAGAATGAAAGGGACTTTTTCAGAAGTTTGAGGCGAGTTTTGGGCCAAGTCTACCATGTGATAGTATATTGTATAGGTCATTGGTTAGTCTCAGCTTAGTTGTATTTTGTGAGATAGTGGTCGTATCGTGAGTGTTCTGAATCAATGTCAATGAGAGATAGAGGCTATAAAGTTTTGTGTGTCCGAGCCAGGAGCTCGATTCACAAGCGCTTTCAGCCAGTTTTGTTTAGCATTGATGGTGGACAGGATTTTATTGGCTGTGCTATTTTTATTTCTAGCCAGTAACCGGAGGTTCGGATATTGGGATGCTAGGGGGGTTGTCGTTGAATTTGTTATGTTCAAAGGAGGAAATTTATCCCATAGCCCAACATTTTGGATGCGAGATTTCATATATATTGAGACCCTATTTTAATTGATTGCTAGTAGGGGGAGTCCCTCTTGAGATTGGATTCAAAGATTGGCACAGGTTTTGGTTGTGAATGCGACCCTAGATGATCCTAGAGAATAGGTGGTAAGGCTTCTCCATTGTATGGAGCTAGGATTTTGCTAGAAGCGCACAATTGAAAGTCTCAAGATTTAGGATTCCCCACCCATCATTGGCTTTCGGATGACATATGGATTCCCATCTTACCTGATGTATGTGATTGGTGTTTGAAGACCCCGACCAAAGGATTTTTTTCCGATTTTTATCGATCTTTTACATGATATATTTAGGCACTTCGAGGGAGGCCATCATATGGTGGATTTGGAGGGTAAGAGATGAGTTCAAAAGGATGATTCTGGATGGGAGGGACAGCATGCGTGACTTCCATCGCAAGTGTTTTTTTTAACTTCCCCAATGATGGGAAGACACTGTGATCTAGTAAAGGGACATGGGGATAGCGGGATTCCTATGTAGTTTATTGGGAAGGGGTGGGGTGACTAGTTAAGGATGGTGGCTACTAGCTGGATTTTCTGGGTTGTGAGGTTGAGAGTATGGATGGCAGTTTTTTCATCATTTACAAACATACATGTGATATCAGAGAACAGACCGTGTGAATTTCATGCATTTTAGGACTTGAGGTTTGTAAATTAGGAATATGAGGATATCATCAACAAAGAGCATGTTTGTGATGGAAATTTCCATCGAGGATGTTCATAGTATTTATAAAAAGTAGCGTGGAGAGGGAGTCGCCCTGTCGCACTCCCCTCCCTCCCCACCCACCCACCCCCCCTGAAGGTTTGAAGAAGCCTGAGGTGGTGTTATTTATTTTCAATTAGATAACCATTCTCTAAAGGAAGAATTTGATCCAACTAATGAAGGTGCTCGTGTAGTTAGTGTATTTGAGTGTATTTGCTAGTGGGCGAGGATTTTAGAGGTGATAGCAAAGGCATAGGATGCTCCTCTACCTTGAGGGAAGGCACATTGGGAGGGTGGAAGAAGTTTGTTTAGCTTTGTGGTTGTTGAAGAGGATTTCGCGAGGGTCTAGAAATCTCACAAGGAGAGAGATCTAGTCGACGTGGTGACCGCTCAAGAAACTCAACTTCAGACAATAATTAACCCACAAAAGATATTCATGCAATGAAATAAATACGGAGTTAAAATTTATCATAACTCTACAATGGATGTGTATAGTGTGCAAGCATGTAGAGGTCGAGCACAGGGAGCAAACGACTAGATCGGTGTAATGGATGCACAAAATGATGGTTGTGAACTATTTGTCTATGTTTTTAATGTGGGTTTTTTATTTTAATTTTAGTTAATTTTATTTTAATTTTACTTTTTTATATTTTGATTTTTAATTTTGTGATTTTTTATTTTCTTTTTATATTTTATATTTTTTAAGTTTCTTTTCTTTTAAAATATATAATAAGTTATATATAGGATATATATAACCATAAGCTAGGGTTGAAATAAAAATTCACAAAAATTTTCAAAAATATGAAAATAAAATCATGTTTAACTTTTAATAATTTTTTACTATTTTTGTGATTTTATAAGAAATTTTGCTAATTTAATATATTTTTAAAGTCAAAGATACCTAAAATCAGGGTTAAAATAAATAATCGAAAGTAAAATGGAGATTAAAAATATAAAATAGAGTCAAAAATTCTCCAAATTAATTTTAAAATAATGATAATAAAATAAATAAAATTCAAAGATAGAAATTATATTTTTGGAATTTTTAAGGATTTTATATTTCTATAGAGGTTTTTTGAGTTTTTTTATTTTATGAGTTTCCTTTTATATTTTTTAATGATTTTTTATGTGAAGATCAAAAATACAAAATATACTAAATATATTTTTTTGGGAATTTTTCAAAATTGATTTATAATTTTGTTGTATTTCATAGTAAAAACAGGTTGAGAATATGTGGATTTTTATTTTAAATAAATAATAAAAAGCTTCAAATCACAAAATAGAAATTTGTACGTGAAAGTGCGTGCAATAAGGAAGTTAAATCTATTTTTTTAGATTTTTAGAGTAATGTAGATATATGAAATAAATACAAGAAATAAAGAGAAAATTCAATTTTTGCAAGGGTATTTTTGCAAATATCAGAAAGTAGAGGGGTATGTATAAAATTTTCCTAAAACTTTATAACTATTATAGAAGTTTTTGGACTGAACGTAAATAGGCAAAAAGACGAGGGCCTCCTTGCAAAATTTCCAACCCCACGTGCACGCGCATCTCGCTGGTGGGGACCAAAATGCGAATATTAAAAACTCTGGGGGCTAGGCTACAGAGGTTCCAAAAATATTTATCTGAATTACAAAATTACTGGACTAATTTAAAATATGCAAAATCTCGGGGGTCCCGCTGCAAAATCACCACCTCACGTGATGTATCACGTGAGGTGATGTGGCGTGTACCAGAATGTAATTACGGAAAGTTTGAGAACCTGATTTCAAATATTACAAAAAAACTAACTATAAATGAAAGATTTTGTTTTCAATAATAAACAAAAAAACTTGCGTGGGAGAAATCATAAAATACCCACACAAAGGCACAGATGAACGGCGGATGCGCCTTCACTAATCCACGTGGCAAGATTCAGACAATTGATGCTGGTTCGTCACGTGTGGCTGACGTGTCCGGATTCGCACATGTTAAGGAGTTGTTTTTATCTTGTTCGTGTCAAAAAGAATAATGTCGTTCGTTGTAGGCGGCGATCGGAATTGGTCAAGAAATAACCATAAATATTATTCAATTTTTAATCAAGTGGTTTTATTTTTATTTTACTTGGGCAAGTCCCAAGGTCGATCACAAGGAGGCAAAGGAACAACCTAGAATTATGTCTATCCAATTTCGTGTTCGATTTTCGATGCGGTTTATTTTTGGAATTTTTCAATGCAATAAGGGATGCAAAATGCAAATTCGGCCTATTTTAGGGACTAAAATATCAATTACGATCAAACAATGTCCGAAAAATATGAAACTTGGCCACAATGTAAATGATGATGAAATGAATGCTCTATAATTTTTTGGAATTTTTGAATGGAATATGAATTTTTTTATGGATTTTTAAATGCAAACAGGATGATTTTCAATATATAATTATAATAAATATTAAACCTATTTATTTTCAAGATATAAAATTAACTAAGATCTATCAGTAGGTGATGGATCTCAGAAAAATCCTAAACCTCAAAAATGTGGAGTTTAATACGAATTAAAAATTAAATACTAAAAATGCAAAATGATTTTTACAAGACAAATTATGCACGCAAATGCAAATCTTTTTGGGCATAATGTCAAGCAAAATTAACTCTACAATGTACGATTTTTGGAGAATTATTAGAGCAACGGTTCATCAAATAAAAAATGAAGAGCATAAAATGGGTAATGTTTGCAAATTTCCACCAAATACTTGATTATTAATGAACCATCAATCATAAAATTATCCACAATATCTCAAAATGTAGAGAATTAAGAAATGAACATCATGTTATTTTCTGAATAACAAAATTATGTCTAGAAGAGGTTCAAAATACGGAGGAACACAGGGGTATACGTGCAATATAAATAAAAGAAATAACTAAAGAATGCAGACATGGGGCTTATTTGTAATTACCTATACCCCAGAGGGTATTTTTGCAATTTCTCCAGAAGGTCACGTGCGCTGCACATGACCTCTGGCTGTCTTGGACTGCGGTGCAAATATGGAGAAGCTCCGGGGGAATCCTTGCGAATTCTCCTCCACGTCATGCGAGCTTCACGTGAGAATGTGGTGCGGCTAGAGGCTCGGGGGTGGTGCTCCACGTGTCGAGCTTCTGTGCCTCGGCTTGGACCGAGGCTCTTGGCTTGGACAGCTGGTTCGGGGCTCGCTTCGGAGTAAATCGGGGCTGTCGATGAAGATGGATCGGACGCTCGAGATGGTTGCGATGGCGGACGGTCCAGATCTTGATCCTTATGGATCAGACGACGGGGGGTGGCCGACACACGGCCAGGGGACGTCGGAGGCGCGGCGGCGTTGAGGCAGAGGTGTCGACGGATGTCGATGGCGATCATGGACGATAGTCGGAGCAGCTGAGGAAGGCCGGTCGAGGCGGAGGGGCTCTGTCGAAGAAGATGCCCGGAGCTTTGGGGAAGAGATACTCCTCCTCCTGTAGTGGACTATCTGGCGTTGAAGATCGCAACAGGGAGCTTTGAGCATCAGGTGGAGCTTGCGGCGGCCAAGGCGGAGAGACCCGGCGGAGGAGGCGAAGATGGTGTCGATGACGATGGAGCTTCACGAGAAGCTCGGGGGTGTAGCCGGAGAAGATGAAGTTGGAGATGTTCGAAGGTCGGCGATGTGGTCGGCGCAAGGAAAGATGATCGAGAGGGAGATAGAGATGGAGATGGACGGGAATAAAGAGGAGAGGTGGAGTGAAGGAGGATGTACTTGGGGAACGAAGGGGGCTCAACGACGTAGGAGGGCCGGAGCTTGAGCAGCGCCTGGATAAGTTGCTGCGACGAGGGAGAAGGCCTCAGATCACGCCGAGGGAGGAGTACAGGCTGTCACTTCCGATGAGGGTCCTTTGGTCAAATGGCAGATGGGTTGGACTCGGGGTCAGTGATGTCCTTAAATAGGACTGCGAGAGGTGGGGCTGGTGATGGCAGGTGCGAGACGAGCGACGCGAGATGCGGAGGAGGTTGGCGGTGATGTGAGAGACGCGGTGGTGGTTGGTCGTTGGCGGTGAAGTCACGGGGTTGGTGGAGATGCGGTCAAAGCGGAAGAATCGGGGGAGGGCATTGGGAGGAAGACGAAGCACCGCGACCGTTCGATCGGCCACTGATTGAACGGCCGTGGAGGTGCCACGTGACAAGGGCAAGAGAGAGAGGGGGCGAGGCAGTGCGGAGCACGTGCCTGGGAGGCACGTGCGGCTGCTAATGAATTAATTAATTAATTTTTTTTTTATAAAAACGAATAAAGAAAAGCCCAAAAAACGTTGACACATGGCAGCCCTAGAGGGTGCCACGTGTCAGCACCAGAAAAATCGAAAGAAAAAGATTTTGTAAAATCAAAAAGAAATAGTAAATAACCTCGGATCGAAAAAGTTCCTTCACGAAAAATCTCATCTCGACGAGATCTGCAACTTTCATGAACACATCATAGCCAAAATCGGTCAAATGTAAAAAGTGAATTTTTGGGGTATCCCATGTACATATAATACCTTGATTTTTGGGTTTTGTAATTTTTTGTCACTTTTAAACAAGATAAAAAATCCGAAAAAATATAGAAAAATCAAAGATAAATAAAGACATCTAAATCTAATTTTTTTGGATTTTTATTAATTAAGAGAGTACGTACATAAAATACGGATCAAAAACCGTTAAAATACACAATGTACAAAAGAGGCCCAAAACCCAACTTTCACATACGAGCTCTGATTCACTTGAACTTGGTCTTGTTTTGAAGGTAATTGAATGCATATTAGTTCAAAAGTGAGTGGATCAAATTGGACACTGGATGGGGAAGATATGTGGCTTTTAGTCCGAAAATCCTAAAATTAGGGTTTGGGTTTTTGATCCACTTATCAGTGTTAGTGTATTTTTTGTATTTTTTATTTATTCTTGTTAGTGATATGTACATAGTGGAGGTAGTTTTAAGTCATTCGGAGTTAGCATGAAGGAGTTAAAAATCCGGGAAATTAGGCTATTTACAGGTCAAGTTTGGCAGAGATTTTTGGCTTCTTATTTTGTGCAGAAATTATGGATAAAATGCATTTCTTATGCAAACATGCATGAATGTTAATTATGCAGAATAAATGCAGAAATGCTGATGATTTTGAGGGAATGGAGCTTAATAAATGAGATTTAGAGCGATGAATCCGAGATTCATCATCTCCCTATACTTAAACCATGCTCGTTCCTGAGCATTAAAAGAAATGCCATGAAGTGAAATGAGATTGGGTTCCATACCAAGACCATTAGCTGAAGGTGAAAATGAAAATAAACTCGACCTTTGGATTAATAGTGTGGTGGAACTTCTATGAGACTTAGAATTTTAAAAACAACAACCCTCAAGTTCTACACATCATTGTCACAGTTTCGGGTCAGAAGTCATCTTAGATCAATCCTCTTCCCAATGTATACCCTATGAACATTGAATAACTGACTCATGTGTGTGAAGGTTTTTAGCTCTTCCCATTCAGAATGCCGGACTACCATGCTCCTCTCCTCTCCAGTAACTCATCCTCGGGAAGTCAGGTATTTCCTTCTAAGGTCTGTCGCGCTGTGTACACAATCGAATGAGGGAGAAGTTAGAAGAAGGGGAAAAGAACTGGAGGGTGGCTAGTGTAGGCACCTCTCCTTGTGAAGATGGCCAGTGTAGCCGAGTCTCCACCATGATCTGCAGGTTTCTTGAAGCTTGGACATTTTTGGTCGGATTTTATTTGGTAGTTGCTTCTTAGTATTTGGAATTTTTGGTGGTTCTGCTTGGATCTTGTTGTGCCCCTACAGATATAGAATCTTTTTGTTCCGTACATTTTTTGGGGTCTTAGAAAAAATTGTGCCCGGCCGTCCATCCCTTTTCCGAAGCTTTATTTCAACCCGTACTCTGATCTTTAGATTTCCACGCTACCAGAAAAAAGACTCACACTGTCTTCCAACATCCCGTCTGAGTTGAGCTAAGTGCAAAGTGCGAGAGTACAAATTAATTCCCTATTCCAGAGTTGTACCCAGAATGAAGAGACCAGGTTAGACACTAAGAGTCAAACGCTGCACATTGTCATGTGGAACTTAAAGAATGAAGTCAAAAGACCTGAAGCTCTTAAAATCCTATTTCTCGGTGAAGTTCCTCTGAAAATCAGGTGGATTAAGGTCAAGTACAGACCACTCTCGGTTTCTACTCATAACTCGACGCAGAACCCAATGACTTTTCACAGATGCAAATGCATGTGATGGATGAAGTGTCGGTGTGTGAAATGCAGACACAATTTTTTTGTGAATTCTTTTTTTTGGACATTTTATGCAAGGGATTTTTTATGCAAAAATGGATAAGAAGCCATTTTTTTTTCAAAAATTGTGGGCAAATTCAGGGTTAGTAGCAAAACTCTTTTTTTTCTGTTGTTTTGTTGTTTTTGTTGTTTTTATTTTTTTCAAGTTAGTACCCTCCCCGTAAATACATATAGACTTACGCGAAAGTACGAGATATGGGTAAAATATATACAAAGTATATATACATACCCCCCCTATACTTAGTGAGTGCTATGTCCTCAGAGCACAAGAAGCGTAAAGAAGACATAGCTCGGGCTAAGCGTAAGAGAGTGAAAAAAAGAAAAAAGAAGCAGTCGGGATGTGTGAATGAGGAGAGTATGTACAGGTGGGTGTTGGTTCCCCCTATACTTAGGCTCTAGTCATCCTAAGTATGGAAGAAGGGTGGAAATGGAGCGATATGGAGATAGGAGAAGAATGATATGTACAGATGGCATCGGTCCCCCCCATACTTAGGCCTTGGCCTAAGTAGAGGAAGAAGCTGTACAAGGAGGCTAATGTGGTCGGGAGGGAGGGTGGGAATGATCAGATAAATCTTCAATGTCCTCGCTCTGCGTGAAATAGATGACCTCAACTTGAATTGTCTGCTCTTTGGGTGATTCAATATATGGCTTCAGCATTTGTCCATTTACAGAGAAAGGTTGTGCATTATCTTTGAGTTCGGCAATATCCATGCTTCCATTAGTATGCACATCGATGACAATGTAGGGACCCGTCCATTTTGATTTTAGTTTCCCATGAAAAATCTTCATTCGAGCATTAAACAACCACACTTTCTATCCAGGGACAAAGATTTTATCTCGAATGTGTCTATCATGCCATCTCTTGACCTTGTCCTTATAAATCACACTGTTGTCATGTGCCCGATTTCGGATTTCAATTAGCTCATTCAGATTTAAGTCTCGACATAGTTTCCCAAGGTGACAACCCTAATTCAACTTTTTGCTCAGCCATTCTGATTTGTGAATCAATTCTATAGGTAGATGGCATGGCTTGCCATAGATCATCCTAAAAGGTGAAGTACCGAGTGGAGTCTTATAGGCTGTCCTATAGGCCCATAGAACTTGGTCCAACAGTTTCGACCAATTCTTCCTATCTGGACGAACCGATTTCTGAAGAATACCCTTCACATCTCTATTAGAAACCTCTGCCATGCCATTAGATTGTGGATGATATGGGTTGGCTATTATGTGCTCAAATTTGTACTCCTTAGCCAAAGATCTTATTTCTTTGTTCACAAAGTGACTACCTCCATCAGAAATCAAAACTTTTGATATCCCGAACCTCGCAATGATCTTATCTTTGATAAATTTACAGACGACTTTGCTATCTGCAGTTCGGGTTGGAATAGCCTCTACCCATCTTGATAAATAGTCCACTGCTAACAAGATGTACTCAAATCCATTGCTGTTGGGAAAGGGACCCATAAAATCAATCTCCCATGCATCGAAAACATCGCAGAAAATCATTGGTTGCCTGGGCATTTCATCTCTATATCCCACAGTCCATCCCATTCTTTGACAAATCGGGCATGACCGGTGATGAATATCCATTCATCACTCTTTATTCTTTTATTTTAGCTATAAAACATATGCAAAACACATATAGATATCTGTAAATATCAATAATTATCATTCAACATGCATTGTGTAATTATGAATAATTAGCATATTTTTGTGCATAAATAAAAGAATAAAGAAATAAAAAAGAGAGGGAGATATTTAGAATAAATATTGAGCGACCTAATCCCAAGGGAGGGCTCAGCATGGGCCTGGCCGCATAAAAACCCAAGTAGAGAGAGATAAGGAAGCTCATATTTGTGTACATATACCGGTATAAATAAATACAAATATTTTCCTCTAAATAAAAATAAAAATGGGTTTGTATTTATTTGTATATATTTGTAAATATTAAATTAAAATAAAATAAGAAAAATAAAAAGAAATAAAATCCATCCCTCATTGTAGATACCTGCCATGTACATAGAATAACATATCTATTTATTTTTCCCTATAAATAAATAAATTAAAATCCTATAAAAATATGTACATACTCTATATTTCACATGTACATATAGAAATAATATATCTATATTTATTTCATAATGCAAATAAATAAAATAAAAACCATAAAAATAAAATCAAAAACAAAAGAAATAAATAGATATGTACATGGGGGTCAAAACCATGTACATAGATGTATATAACAATTTATTTAACCCTTATAAATAATTCATAAAAACAAAATAAAAATACCTTTTATTCCAAATTTTATTCTATAAATAAATAAAATATAATGGAATAAAATGTACAAAAATAAATAATTAAAAATCAAAAATTAAAAACATATATTGTATGTACCTATATATAATAATACTATATTGTACATACATTATTTTATTTCAAAAAAATAAATAAAAATCACTAAAAAATAATTTAAAATAAAGAATCATTTTTCATGTTTTAACTTTTTCAAAATTCGGCCATTTACTATTTTATATTTAATTTCCAAATCTTTAATAAATGGCGCGCTCTGATTGGTCCACGGGGGATGTTGACCCCCAGTCAACTCTCCCCCCAGGACCACGAGCGCCGGATCTTGTCGCCCTGACCCGATTTCTCTGATTTTTCTCCACTTGATCCGACCACCAGATCCTTAAACCCCGGGTCCTAATCCTTCCTTGATCATCCGAGATCCACGCCCGGGGTGGGTTTTAAGGATCCGAGCTCCGATCTGATCGCCCGACCCTCGTCTAGCCGGACCCCTAGCTGTATATAACCACAGCTCCACCGCACAATTTCTCTCATCTTTGGCGTCGCCCCTTCCACCCAGGACCTCCACCCGATTCCTCTGAGTGACAGCTTTGGACCGGAGTGTTGCAGAGAGGTGGAGAGGCTTCCCGTCACTGATCTGGTGACGTTTTGCTGTCGTGCGCCTCCCAGAGCTACGCCCGAGCCTCGGGCCTTCGAAGACCCTCGAGGCAACGACCAGAGCTCCAGGAGCTCATCCCCAGTCGAACCCCTTCACCAGGTAGCTTTAATTCTTTCTATATTGCCCGAATTTTCGATTAGCCCCAAATCCATCCTTCGCCGTCGTTCATCGATTAGTTCCACTCCGACCATCGTTCAGACCATCCGAATCGACCGACATCTCCGCCACACTCCTCCGCACGTTCTACGCCCATCCATCCAACCCAGTTCGCCCCGGAACTAGGAGACGACCCTCCTCCGCCGTCGCATCGCCCGAGGGTGCCGCCCCGACCCATTTAGACCCCTGTTCACCCTCTCACCGGGTCGAGGCACTTTGCCCTCGACCCAGGAGTCCTCGCGTATGGTTTTGCAGGTCTAAAGTGTCCCATCTGAGGGTCTGGACATTTGGGCACCCGAGCTCCGAGCCTCTTCGTCGCCGGAGTGTCTCCGACGTCTCCAGCCTCATCGGAGGTATCCAGTAGCTGCGGACTACAGAGGCAAACATGTTCCACCTTTCAGCAGCTTCTGAGGAGTTCCTCAGCGTGCACAGGAGGCCGGCAAAGATCGCCAACGTCGAGTTCTTGGAGGACCTTCCTCAGTCATCCATTCAGCCTTGAGCTCCAGTTTTGATCCACGTCGTCCACTTGAGGAGCAGCAGACCATGTTTGATCATCTGAGGCTGGATCTGGACCGTCCTTCCCGATGAAGGGTTAGCCACATCGTACCTTAGCCATCTGATCCTCCATGTGGCAAGCCCTCCACCGTCCGATCATAGCCAGGGCCCTTCGAAGAGGCGCGACGCACCTCCACCGTCCGATCGCACACGTGGCGCGCTTCCAGCCCTTGGATAATAAGTGGGGTAATTTACACTTAGGGCCCCTCCTGTTTTGCATTTTCATTTTAGTCCTGTAAATATTTTTTGTAGTTGTTTTTAGTTTGGTAAAATTGCATAGAGGACCTGGATATTTCTAGTATTTGCATTTTCATCCCTGTTTATGTTGGACGTATGCTTCATCACGTGAATTTTTGGAGAAATTGCAGTATCTGGGCTTGAGTTTTTATGGGTTGCTGAATGAAATATATGTTTTGATATTTGCATCCATGCCCCTGTGAACGTTTTATTCAACATGTGCTGAAATTCTTTGGGCATTTTGCACTTTCTTCCCTGGACTTTTAGCACGTGTTGCTAACAAGTCCCTAGAAGTAAGTTTTATTACATATAGGTCCTTCCGTGCCCAGTACACGTGCCTTGCGCGTGAGATATTGGAATTTTTGCACGAAGGACCTCAAACTTTCCGGTTCTGTTACTTTTTAGCCCTCAGACTTTATTTTTATTGCAAACAGGTCCCTATACACTATGGGCTCTTGTTTGATTTAAATAAAATATCAGTTTTTATCCAAATCGTGTGAAAATTGGATAGGTGGCTTCTGCCACTGTGTAGAATTTTAACCAATTTTTGGATACATTTTTGAGCCTTTTTATTATTTTTAAAAATTCAAAAACAGCCAATTTTGTCTCTGTCCAGTTTATAAAATCCTAAAAAAATATAAAAACCCTTTTAAAAATTCTAAAAAAATCAGATTTTGTTTGTTTTTTGCCTATTTGATTTTCTATCCATTTTTTGTCATTTTTAGATTTATAAAAAGCTTACAAATTAAAATACCTTTAAAAACTCATAAAAATTCTAAAAAATCATAGAAAATTCAAAAATTAATAAACTCTTTTTCTGATTTTTGTTTCTTATTTCTATTTTTCTAAGAAAAATACCTCAGGCTCTTTTAGGACCATTTTGTATTTTATTTTGGTCCTTGAAGCCTGGCTGGACAGCAGCACAGTTTTTCCTCCTTCTTTCATTTTTAGAAAATTCCCTAAAAATCATAAAATTCTCAAAAATTCATCAAAAACACTAAAAATTCCATAAAACATAAAAATATTTTTATTTGAATTTTTGGACTATTTTTGAGTCATTAAATAATTGCTTGAAGTTGCTTGTTTTGATTGTTTTATTATTTTCATTCATATTTAAAAATCCAAAAAAAATATAAAAATATTAAAAATCCACCAAAAAATATTTGTTTATATTTTTTTCATTTTTAGACTACTTCGTAGGCGGCAAGGCCAATCCACGCTCCTCGAGTTCGACCCTGGGTGCTACACCAGGCTAATCTCATAGCCAGGGCCACTATTTGATTTTTGTGTTTTATTTGCTTGATTGGTGGTCTGTTCCATATTTTTCTTGTTGATCTGATTGATTTTCGAGATCCGGGTCGCAACAACCCTAGCTCTATTTGATTCACCCGAGTCTTGGTCATTTTTCGGGTCATCAACCGTACAAATTCATTAGCATCCTGAAATAAGGTCCGCTAGTAGAATCCACATTGGAGTACCTTGTGTGCGGTTCTCTTTCCCGAATTGTGTCCTCCAGCCTTGAGAGAATGACAATGTGTGAGGACACTCTGATATTCCTCCTGAGGAATACATCTTCTCCAGACACAATCCAGTCCTTCATAGAAAAGGAAGGGATCATCCCAATGGTATTTTCTCGAATCTGACTTCAATCGATCAATCATTCTCTTGGTCCAACCAAAGGGAACCTTCTTGGAGAAAAGGTAGTTCACTATGTCGGAATACCACGGGGTCGAATCAATAACACAAACTGATTCATCTGGCAAAGTCTCTTTAATTGGTCCAGTGTCTGGATAATCGTTTTGCTCGATTCGGGAAAGGTGATCAACGACAACATTCTTTATTCCAGGTTTATACTTGATCTCCAAATTAAATTCCTGGATTAACAAGATCCATCTCAAAAGTCATTCCTTGGCATCCTTCTTATCCATGAGATATCTAATTGCTGTGTGATCTGGGAAAATTGTCACCTTGGAGCCTAATATGTATGATCTGAATTTTTCAAGGGCCCAAACAACCACAAGCACTTCCTTTTCAGTCACGGTATAATTTCTCTGTGCAGGATCCAACACTTTGCTTGCGTAGTGAATCGCATAAGGAATTCCATCTCTTCTTTGTCCGAGTACCGCTCCGACAGCAAAATCCGATGCATCAGTCATGATCTCGAAGGGAAGAGACCAGTCGGGAGCTTGTAATATCGGTAATTCACATATCTTCTTTTTTAGCAGCTCGAAGGCCTCTAGACATCTGTGATTCACAATAAACTCAGTGTCTTTTCCTAAGAGCTCAATCAGTGGGCGGGCGATCTTTGAAAAATCTGGGATAAACCTTCGATAAAATCCAACATGCCCTAAGAACGACCTCACTGACTTGACGTTGGTTGGTGGCTCAAGTTTCTTGATCACATCCACCTTGGTAGGGTCAACCTCCATTCCCTTTTTGGAGATGGCGTGTCCCAACACGATACCCTCAGTCACCATAAAGTGACTCTTCTCCCATGAGAGTACCAAATTAACCTCCCGGCATCTGGAGGACTCGGTTCAAGTGCGCTAAACATGTATCAAATGAATCACCATGAACCGAGAAGTCATCCATGAAGACTTCCAGGAAATCACCAACCATTTCGGCAAATACGGCAATCATGAACCGTTGAAATGTGCCTGGGGCATTGCAAAGCCCGAATGGCATGCGCTTGAATGCGTAGGTACCGAAGGGACATGTGAACGTGGTATTTTCCTGATCCTCGGGAGCGATAGCTACTTGATTGTAGCCTGAGTACCCATCAAGAAAACAGAAGAATGCTTTCCCTGCAAGTCTCTTCAAGATTTGATCAATAAATGGCAGTGGAAAGTAATCTTTCTTGGTCGCAGCATTCAGGCACCTGTAATTGACACAGACGCGCCATGATGTGGGTACTCGGGTCGCGATCTCTACCCTCTCCTCGTTGGTGACCATCTGGATTCCCGACTTCTTCGGGACGACATGAAGGGGGGCCACCCACTTGGAGTCAGAAATGGGGTATATAAATCCTGCTTTGCACCATTTCTCTATCTCTTTCTTCACCACTTCCCGAAGATTGGGGTTTAATCTTCTCTGGAATTCACAGGAAGGCCTTGCATTATCCTCAACATAAATTTGGTGCGAGCAGAGAGCATGGTTTATTCCTACGAGATCTGACACAGTCCAACCTATGGCTTTTCGATTTCGCTCAAGGACTTCGAGTAATCTGGATTCCTGGTTCACGGTTAATGATGAGCTAATGATCACAGGGAATTTTTCTTTGGGTCCATTGAGAAATGCATATTTCAGGGTGGGAGGAAGTGGCAGCTCTGGCAATTCTGAATCATCGATCAAGTCTGGCTGAATGACCTTTGCTTCTGGCTCTGTATCGGTTGGCGGTGAATCACTGTGTGAGATGCTGACTACCAATTCCGAAGAAAGGTGAGTCGGATCGCTAAAGTAGAATGGTAATTCAGCCAGAGCCGTGTCTGACTCGTCATCGATATTTCTTGATTGTCCCAAAGGCGATGGGATTAACTAATCCGAGAGGATTTCTGTGTCATCAAGAGTGTAATAATCTGGGGGTCTAGATATCTCACAAACTGTATTGTGTATTATTTCTTCTTTTGAGGATGTGCTTTCTATCTGTATGTCTGGCAGTTGGTCTCACGACCCAGTGGTTCTGAGGAGATTGCATTCTGATGTTTCGGCATCTTCAGTGGTGGATTCGGAGTCTGGCCTTTGTCACTTTGTTTGTTTCATCTCCACGTCTATTTCTGTGCCTGGAGAACAGAATTTCATCATGCCAGAATCGTAATCGAATACAGCCTTAGCGGTTTTTAAGAATGGTCTTCTGAGAATGATTTGTGATTCCTTCCAATGGTTCGTGGTCTCCATATTAAGGACAGTGAAGTCGACTTTGTATTCCGTACCCTCGATAATGATGATGACATTCTTCACTTCTTTCTTAGGTCTTTTAGTGGATTTATTAGCAAATTGGAGTAAAGATGATGATTTCTTTAGAGGGCCTAACTCCAATCTATAATATAAGGCTAAGGGTAGAAGATTTATGGAAGATCCATTGTCGAGAAGTGTGCGTGTGAACGCTATGCTTCCAATGCGACTCTCCACATAATGGGCGCCCAGATCCCTTTTCCTTCTTGGTAGATGTTGATTTTTGACACATTTGGTGGTGGTAACTGTCAAGATATGAGTCTCAACAAATTGACTTGTTCTCTTTGTATGTGTCCTGGTGGAGTGCATTTTGCCTTCAAGTATTTCTAAAAGGCTGGATTACTGGCCACATACTGATCAAATGGTACTTTGACTGTGATGTTTTCCTAGCAGAATTTTTCCATCACTAGGTCATCTTGGATGTTTTTCTTTTATTTACCTTTCTTTAGGGCATGAGGGAAAGGAATGGAAGCATTTGAGACAGGGGATAGAGAGCCAGAATCATAAATAAGAGCATTTTTATTATACTTGGAGTTCTTATTACAATAATAATCAAAATCAGGTTGCTGAAAAGGTGACAAAGGTATTTTTCCAGCAACTAGAGGTTCAAGGTCCTCTGCAGACTCCATAGATGCTTTCCCTTTATTTTCTGCTGGGATCTTCAAGCGTCCTTCTTCTTCCTCCTTGGAAACATCCTCTGGTTGATTTTCCGAGTCTTCATGTTCTGATTCCCTTGCCCGGTCAGGTACGACCACGGTCCTTCCGCTCCTGAGTGACATGGCATTAATTTTGTCAAACGAAAGGATCTCATGTTCAGATATGGAAAAATCTGAATAGTATACATGGCTATTGTGTTGAGATGATTTGTTCAAGCTATTGGGGTTAGCTTGGACTTGGGCAGGAATGGCTGTGGCTGGGGCTGTCTGCTCATCCTTCTAACGGGACAAGCGATTGACATTAACCCGTTGATCGTGCAGCTCATTTTGGATGTTGCGAAACTCTTCAAGCATTTGTCTCTGGATGTCGATCGGTTCTTCTGGAGGATTGGACGATTGAGCTGACTGTTTGGGAGCTTGAGATTGGTGACAGTATTGCTGAGGTTGGTTCTGGCAATTGTAGGGTTGCTGCTGCTTCTGGAAAGATGTAGTATTCTGAGTATGTTGTGGAGGAAATGCGGTATTATAGAAAGTGGGTGGATGCTGATAAGGCTGACGGTCCCCCATATTACCCTGTCGGGTAGTGCCCCGTGTATACCAAATGCCATTTACTTCGAAAGTCAGAGGCGGGGCTTCTTTGACTGTCTCGGCTGGTGGGGGTGGCTGCTGGGAAGGTTGGGTATAGGATTGGTCCTGAGCCCACGGTTGTTGTTGTTCTACTCCTGGCTGCTCCTGGACATGATGCACAAGATAGATTGGTACAGTAGATGCAATAGGCATCCACGTCTTAGACACCTTCTAAGTGAGCTCCTCCATCTGCTTTGGGAATTGGGAAATCCTGCTGTCAATGTCGTTCATTCTCTTGTGAATTTGATCCACCACGGTCAATTTATCGGCGATGATGTTCATGTTTGGAATCAAATCCTCTGCTATCTCTGCGACAGTTTGCTTTCCTCCTTTGGCTTGAAAGGTGTTCAAGGAGTCAGTGTATGCTCTACTAGCAATTTGTGAACGGCTTGTCTCTGCCATCTGCTCCAGTACCCTCCAGACGGTCTCAGCTCCGCGTGATGTGTAATTCCCTCCGCAGGAAACACTAACTAACCCTTGAGTCTCATGGTTGAGGCCAGAGTAGAGTGACTGAACTAGGATGTTATTATCCAAATCATGGCAGGGACATTTCTGTAGCAGGTCTTTAAACCTATCACAAGCCTCACAGAGTGGTTCATTGGGCATCTGAGAGAAGCTGGTGATGCGGGTCCTCATTTGGTTGGTCCGACTCAAAGGGTAGAATTTCTTCAAAAATAGGTTTTTAAACCTTTCATAAGTGGCCACAATCACTCCTAAGTTCTTAGCCCAGTAATTTGCCTTCCCTTTCATGGCGAAAGGTAGTGCAGTGAGACGAATGTAGTCATGGCTGACTTCTGGGTGCCTCAGATTCGAACATATTAGCTCTAAGTCTCGCAAGAATTCATATGGCTCTTCAGTCGTATTACCATGGAATTGTGGTAATTGACTTATGAAATGTGGCTTCAGTTCATAGTTTATTTCTGGCTGAGGTGGTTGCAAATAATTTCTCACTCTGTACTGTCCAGGGTTGTATGCGGCTTCCATTGGCAGTTCTTCCCCAGCATTCATTTGTTCTAGCAGCTCCCTCAGTAACTGTTGTTGCTGCTCAGATGCAGTCAGTCTTGCAAGAATCATCTGCATTGGATCTTCATTATGTTCATCTTCTGGTTCCTTTCTGGGAGGCAGCTTGGGAGGCATCTCTTCTTCTTCACCTTCAGAATATAAGGGGTTCGAGTTAATAGTTTGGAAAGAATTGATGCAAAAGTTTTCCTCGATCTGTTTTGGTGAGCAAGAGACAGTGTGGGTTTGTCCTACCTCCAGAAAGAAGAAGGAATTGTAGGAGTATGGTTCTTGGGAAAGGTTTCCCGGAGGCCAAGCAGGTCCAGAGTAAGAATCTCTCTGGGCTTTTGAGATTGGAGAGTTTGTGGTTGTGAGAGAAGGGTTCGCGGAGTACAAACAAGAATTACCACAATCTTCCATTCTATTTTTTGCGAAGAGGTATGCGGTTTATGATGCAGGCACAAGTGTGTGGTATTCGTTGATTTCTTAGTTTCTACGCACAAACCAAACACAATTCAAAATTTTCTTTCACCAACTCACTCAGTGAAGGCCGTAAGGGTTCGACCAATTATCTTGTCAGTTTTAGTTGGTGAGAATTCAAGTCTTGCAAGCCGTTTAAACGAGCTATTAGGTGCATGTATTTCCCGACCGACTCTACCGAATTCTTACGACTAGTTGCACCTACTTTCAGCCACTATGGGAGTAAGTAAGGACCGTACAACGGCTACCCTTTACTTTAGGACAGAGCCTTGCGCAGTGTCCTCTAAACCACCCACTCTGCTAAGGAAATCTGGACCGTTTATTGGCTACCCATAGATCCTCACTGAGAAGTAGCTAATCGCTTTTGGAAGAATCAGTAGTCAGTATGAAAATCCTGGCTTGGCTCTATCCTAGTGTGCGTCTCTCTCCTCGCTGCAAGAAAAAATCAAACAATGACGGGGTTGCTCTCCCGCAAAAATTCTTGATTTTATAGGTTCTTAAGATCGACTACATTTAGTAGTCCCAATTTTAATTACGTGATCACTGAAGAATTTAGATGAGCACAAATACACGTCTACCATCCAGTCCCAATTTCCTTTATAATTATGTGATAAAACAAGAGGGACAAATTCGGGAAAAGCCGATGCACGCGGATAAATATGATGAATGCTCAGTTAGAAGACTTACAATGAATCCTCGCAATCTCCATGTGGGATGCTAGATAGAATTTAAAATTTATTCTAAATGAATGCAAGCCGATGAAAAATCGCACCTAAGCAGAAAGTTCTATTAGCGGGGAAGAATTGAGTTAAATTTGGCTAAGTTGAATGATCTTTGTGCGTCTCGATTAATGTGAAGTGTGACTTAAGATCCTACAAGCACAATCAAAAATATAAATGCTCTGAGAGCCGTATGTGCAGGTCTATCCTAATCGCCACTCAAGTCGGGCCCCACCCTCACCGGAGAGTGAAACAGGCCATGACACACCATAGAAAAGTTCAGAGACTTTTTACACACGCGAGAGTCCAAATGGACACCACTATAAATGAGCAGAAATTGAAATTTGCAGAAATTAAAAACCTAGACTCTACGCTCTCTCACGACTCGACTCGATCTTAAATTTATTGCAGCTCCTTCAGATGTCGGTGAAGATGCTTCGGTTTCTTAAAAACCGCTCCACGTACGCCGGGTACCTCGCAAGAAAAATAAGAGAGAGAGTGTAGGAGAGTGACTTAGAAAATAATCAAAAAATAAAATAAAAGAAATAAATGCTGAAAATAAATGCAAGAAATAAAATGGGATTTACAGTGAAAAATTTGGGGGTCAGACTACCCGAATGCGGAAAATCGAACAAAAAATTTCAAAACACAAAACTAAGCCGTTTGCCTCCCCAGCAACGGCGCCATCTGACGTGTCCGGATTCACGCGTGTTAAGGAGTTGTTTTTATCTTGTTCGTGTCAAAAAGAATAATGTCGTTCGTTGTAGGCGGCGATCGTAATGGGTCAAGAAATAACCACAAATATTATTCAATTTTTAATCAAGTGGTTTTATGTTTATTTTACTTGGGAAAGTCTCAAGGTCGATCACAAGAAGGCAAAGGAACAAGCTAAAATTATGTCTATCTAATTTCGTGGTTGATTTTCGATGCGGTTTATTTTTGGAATTTTTCAATGCAATAAGGGATACAAAATGCAAATTCGGCCTATTTTAGGGACTAAAATATCAATTACGATCAAACAATGTCCGAAAAATATGTAACTTGGCCTCAATGTAAATGATGGTGAAATGAATACTCTGTAATTTTTTTGGAATTTTTGGATGGAATATGAATTTTTTTATGGATTTTTAAATGCAAACAAGATGATTTTCAATATTTAATTATAATAAATATTAAACCTAATTATTTTCAAGATATAAAATTATCTAAGATCTATCAGTAAGTGATGGATCTCAGAAAAATCCTAAACCTCGAAAATGTGGAGTTTAATACCTATTAAAAATTAAATATTAAAATATGCAAAATAATTTTTACAACACAAATTATGCATGTAAATGCAAATCTTTTTGGGCACAATGTCAAGCAAAATTAACTCTACAATGTATGATTTTTGGAGAATTTTTAGAGCAACGGTTCATCAAATAAAAATGAAGAGCATAAAATGGGTAAAGTTTGCAAATTTTCACCAAATAATTGATTATTAATGAACCATCAATCATAAAATTATCCACAATATCTCAAAATGTAGAGAATTAAGAAATGAACATCATGCTATTTTCTGAATAATAAATAATGTCTAGAAGAGGTTCAAAAATATGAAGGAACACAGGGGTATACGTGCAATATAAATAAAAGAAATAACTAAAGAATGCATACGAGGGGCTTGTTTGTAATTACCTATACCCCAGAGGGTATTTCTGTAATTTCTCTAGAAGGTCACGTGCGCTGCACATGACCTCTGGTTGTCTTCGACTGCGGCGCAAATATGGAGAAGCTCCAGGGGAATCCTTGCAAATTCTCCTCCACGTCACGTGAGCTTCACGTGAGAAGGTGGTGCGGCTGGAGGCTCGGGGCTGTGCTCCACGTGTAGAGCTTCTGTGCCTCGGCTTGGACCGAGGCTCTTGGCTTGGACAGCTGGTTCGGGCTCGCTTCGGAGTAAAACGGTGCCGTCGATGAAGATAGATCGGACGCTCGAGATGGTTGCGATGGCGGACGGTCCAGATCTTGATCCTTATTGATCGGACGATGGGGGGTGGCTGACACACGGCCAGGGGACGTCGGAGGCGTGACGGCATTGAGGCAGAGGTGTCGACGGAGGTCGATGGGGGTCGTGGACGATGGTCAGAGCAGCTGAGGAAGGCCGGTCGAGGCGGAGGGGCTCTATCAAAGAAGATGCTCGAATGTTTGGGGGAAGAGATACTCCTCCTCATGTAGTGGACTATCTTGCATTGAAGATCGCAACAGGGAGCTTTGAGCATCAGGTGGAGCTTGCGGCGACCAAGGCGGAGAGACCCGGTGGAGGAGGCGAAGATGGTGTCGATGACGGTGGACCTTCGCGAGAAGCTCGGGGGTGCAGCCGAAGAAGATGAAGTTGGAGATGTTCGGGGGTCGGCGATGTGGTCGGCGCAAGGAAAGATGATCGAGAGGGAGATAGAGATGGAGATGGATGGAATAAAGAGGTGAGGCGGAGTGAAGGAGGAGGTACCTAGGGAACGAAGGGGGCTCAACAGCGTAGGAGGGTCGGAGCTTGAGCAGCGCCAGGATAAGTTGCTGCGACGAGGGAGAAGGCCTCGGATCACGCCGACAAAGGAGTATGGGCTGTCACTTCCGATGAGGGTCCTTGGGTCTAACGGCAGATGGGTTGTATTGGGGGTCGGTGATGTCTTTAAATAGGACTGCGAGAGGTGGGGCTGGTGATGGCAGGTGCGAGATGAGCGGCGCAAGATGCAAAGGAGGTTGGCGGCGCTACGAGAGACACGGTGGTGGTTGGCCTTTGGCGGTGAAGTCACGGGGTTGTTGGAGACGCGGTCAGAGCGGAGGAATCGAGGGAGGGCGTTGGGAGGAAGACGAAGTATCGCGGCTGTTCGATCGGCCGCTGATCAAACGGTCGTGGAGGCGCCACATGGCGGGGGCAAGAGAGAGGGGGCATGGCACATGCAGAGCACGTGCCTGGGAGGCACGTGTGACGCACGTGCGGCCTCTAATTAATTAATTTTTTTATAAAAACAATAAAGAAAAGCCCAAAAACGTTGACACGTGGCAGCCCAGAGGGTGCCACGTGTCAACACCAGAAAAATTTAAAGAAAAATATTTTGTAAAATAAAAAAGAAATAATAAATGACTCGGATCGAAAAAGTTCCTTCACGAAAAATGCTCGTCTCGAGGAGATCTACAACTTTCATGATCAAAGCCAAAATCGGTCAAATGTAAAAAGTGAATTTTTGGGGTATCCCATGTACATAGAATACCTTGATTTTGGTTTTGTAATTTTTTGTCACTTTTTAAACAAGATAAAAAATCCGAAAAAATATAGAAAAATCAAAGATAAATAAAGACATCTAAATCTAATTTTTTGGATTTTTATTAATTAAGAGAGTATGTACATAAAATACGGATCAAAAACCGCTAAAATACACAATGTACAAAAGAGGCCCAAAACCCAACTGTCACATACGAGCTCCGATTCACTTGAACTTGATCTTGTTTTGAAGGTAATTGAATGTGTATTAGTTCAAAAGTGAGTAGGATCAAATCGAACATTGGATGGGGAAGATTTGTGGCTTTTAGTCTGAAAATCCTGAAATTAGGGTTTGGGTTTTTGGTCCACTTATCAGGGTTAGTGATTTTTTTGTATTTTTATTTATTCTTGTCATTGATATGTACACAGTGGAGGTGGTTTTGTGTCATTCAGAGTTAGCATGAAGGAGTTAAAAATCTTGGAAATTACGCTATTTACATGTCAAGTTTGGCAGAGATTTTTGGCTTCTTATTTTGTGCAGAAAATTATGGATAAAATGCATTTCTTATGCAAACATGCATGAATGCTAATTATGCAGAATAAATGCAAAAATGCTGATGATTTTGAGGGAATGTAGCTTAATAAATGAGATTTAGAGTGATGAATCTGAGATTCATCAGTGGCCCAGATTAGATCCGACGACTCAGATTTGACGGCTGATGGTAGAAGAATCGGATGGTGGTTGAATGGCTTGGAAGAATAGGAGGAGATTGACGGCTGAGACAGGCGGTGGAAGAACTGGGAAGAGGGTCGGTTGAAGCGAGCTTCCTCCAGCCCCTCTGGTTGCTTCAGGCATGCAATGAAGATCCAAAGTGGTCGATGAGCCTCCTGGCAGGTGTCTCTATCTCCGCAAGGTCGGTGAAGATGAGGGGCTCCAAGTTCCTCCAGCCAACTACAAAATGCCCCCAATAGCACGTGATGTGATCCTTTACCTACAAGAAAAGGTGATGGGGTCAAGGGCAAACTACCTCGACCCCGTAGCGGGGCAGTTGGGAACGTGGGGATGCGAATGTGAAGCTCACTGGAGCAAGCTCCGGAGAGGGATGAATGAAGGCGATTGATCAGGTAAAAGGTGAAATAAAAGGCGGCCTAGGTTTATACCTATTACTAGGAATGCAAGAAGAAAATGGAAGAAAATAACCTCAAGCCACAAGAGCAGCGAGATAGGGAACCTCGACGGCTAGCTCACCGGAGATGGGTGGAGCGCCCCTCAGTCAGCCTCCTCGATAAACCTAAAGCCATCGAGTGGATGTTGTCACCATCCTTCATACATTGCACGCCCCACGGAGAGAAGAAAGTGGTCAAAGGAGGTTTAAAATCAAATGGAAGAGAATGGAGGATTTTGTACAAGTGATGAACATGCTCCAAAGATCCGATGGAGATCGGGCGAATCGATGGATCAATCCCCGAGAAGGAGCTTGGTCGTGTAAGCTCATCCCACGAGGAGAAAAGTCGAGAAGACCGTGACATCAAATAGTGAAAGATGTGGCCCCCCAAAATGGGAGAAATTTGAGGTAAAACGGAGATTTGACAAAGGGTAGACTTAGGTCAGAGAGTTGACCTAGGTCAACTAACGGAATGAGCTGATTGGTCCACGTGGACCAACTAGAAAAAATCCTTGAAAAAGTATTTAGAAATTCAATTAAAAATAATAAACTATTTTTTAATTTTTGGTTTATAAATAGAGAAATATTTATTATTTTATAAGGAATTTTATTATGATTTTATTTATTTTTTGAAGTTTAGGATTACAATTTACTTTTTAGGGGCTATATATAGGTATATTTATCTATATTTTTGGTTTTTTATTTTTATTTTGTATTTTTTATTATTTAACTTAATTTAATATTTTTATAAATTTATAACTTATTTTTATAGACTTAAATATATTTTATTTTTTTCTGATATATTTTATATGATTAAATAAATAGATGTATTATCTATATAAGTATATATAGGTATTTTACATATGTATTTTGTAAAAGTATTTTATTTTAATATTTTCTCTTTATTTTTTATTCTAGTTTTAATATGCACGTATATTATAAATAATATTTACAAAATTATAAAAATATAAAATTATAAAAATAATGAATAATAAACAAAATGAATATTTTAATTGGTACAATTATACAATAGGGGTCCAAAAACTTAACTTTCACACCGTAAGTCCAAAAAATATGAAACCACCTTCATTAAATAGCTTATTAGAAGTTATGTACAATTAAAGGTGATTTTTAAGAATTTTGATTTTTTTTATTTTAAGTATAAAAGTGGAACTAAAAATAGGCCCAAAAATGAATAAAATGAATTAAATAAAAGGGATTTTTGTGTATTTTGGACCCTTATCTCCCCCTACTTTTATTCCTTGACGACCTAGTCATCAAGATGCCTAGGTCTTGGGATTTCAGGTCGTAAAATATTTTCAATATTTTATTATTTTTCTTTCTTTTCTTATTCTATAATTTTAACATAAAAAACAATATTTTATACAATATTTACACAACAATGCATGGATGTTAAATTGACTAAATTAAGGGTATTTACCACGCATTTACTAGGGTTTTTAAGTCCAAAATGATAGAATAAAGGTGATGAAATGGAGAATCATCACCCCCATATACTTATCTTTGCTAGTCCCTAGCAAACACGTATGCAATAAGTGCATAAAATAAAAACAAAGAAAAGAAAAAGAAAGTAACTGAATTGAATTTAATTATCAAACTTTGTCTTCACAAAATCAAAGTTTGGAGCTCAAGTCGGACCTTAGAAATTTTAGTGTGGTCGGAACCTTAGTGGGAGTGAAATTTTAAATCCAACGGCCTTCGAGAATCCTAAAACTCTACTCAAATCTCCTCAATAGCCAGGTCAGAATAATTCATATTCATATGCAAACCTTTATGACTATCAATCTGACTCGTACAATGTATGTAATAGTGGATCTCCCAACATAAATGACAAAGAAACTGACTTTTCTAGTATGACAACTCAGTGATTCCCCAATCCAATAAATCCTTCCTCAAGGAGCAGGGTATTCCCTTCTAAATTAAAGTGACAACCAGCTCAAGAGGAGGGGTGAAGAGAAAAATGGACGGTAGCCAGTGTAGCTACCTATCCTAGGATGCAAGACCAGTGTAGTCAAGTCATCCAGCTGCAGGCTCACAATGTATGACTTTGAAGCTCAAGCTTGCTTATTGGCTATACAAATATGTACACTCCGGCATGCATTTTATTTTCAATTAGGCATATCCACTTTTTTAGAGTTTTTTTAAATACTATATACAACATCATTTACATAGGGAGTTTTTCCTCTTGAGCCAGTAGACTATCCCTCTTTTGAAGCATTATTGCAACCCACACTCTATTGTCTTTAGATATCAACGCCACTGGACGGATTGGGGTGCACTTCTCTCCCTAGAGGAGGACAAATGTTTCCACTTGTGTGTGTCTCATATTGACAAATCCAATCCCCTGATACTCCAACTAAGTTGAGCCAAGTGAAAGGTCTAGGTGTCCAACTTAGGTCATTATCAACAAGAGACGTGCATGTGCTCCGAAATACTCTACTTAGGTAGTCAAAAATCCATTGAACCAAGTCTCACGATCCTCAAAGACTTAAGTCAACTAGACCTGAAGTACCTCATTTGCAGCTCCTATAAGGTTCCTGTTAATTAGGCAGATTTAAGGTCCAACCAAGCTCCAATCTCCGAATTTTACTTAGACTTGTTCAATTACCAAACTCAATCCGAAAAATGCTAATGCTATGCAAATGCTATGCAGAAAGCAGAAAATATCTTTGTGATGCAATTTTCAAATATTTTGAACTTTTTTATGGATTTTTTGAAGAGGATGATGCGTATGCGTTTTCTGAATTTTTTTTCAAAAAGATTTTTCAAAAGTTTTTGGGTATTTTAGTTTTGTAAATGTTTTTGTGATTTTTGAAAACAGAAGATTTTAAATAAAAAACCAGGTCAAAATATTTACACAGGGATGCATCTTATATTTACAAGAAATAGGTTTTAAGAATGGGATTTTATCACTTGTGCCCCACCGAGATATCGCAATATCAGTTATGCACCTATCTTTTTGGTAATATCAGTTATGCCCCTCACTTCTTGTTCGGTCATCAGTTGTACCCTTCCGTCAGATTGACCGTCAAAAAATTAAAATAACCATGGTTTATTCAAACCATGGTGTGGTTAAGAAGGGTATTATGGTCCATACATCTTCATCTTCTTCCTCCTCCATTTGCTCTTCTTCCTTCTCTTAATAATTTCTCTCTCTTACTAACACCTTCATGCATCCATCGAATCTCTAAAATTTTTACATTTCCACGGGAATATCACTCGTTACGGATCAAACGATGAATTTTATTGAATTTTTGGATGACGTTTTATGAATCAATTAGTCAAAAATTTATCAAAATTTAAGAAAAAAAACTCAACTCCAGTTGCAGCCACAGGCGGAGGAGGAGGGCGGAAGGGGCCGGAGGAGGCGCGGGGGTCGGAGGAGGGGTAGGCGAGGGGGGGGCGCGTTTAGGGGGAGGGGGAGGCGAGGGCAGCGGACGTCTGGAGCCGGGGAGGTGCTGCGTCGGGTATCGATGGATGCTGTGGGACCTTCTTCCTCTGTTGCTGATGAGGAGGTCCTCCTGCGGCTCCTGCGAGTGGTGCTCGATGGGAAGGACGAGAAGGCGAGGCGCGCCATGAAGGGGCTTGTTTCTAAGATGCTACGCGAGAATGGCAGATGAGGTGCGGACGTGAGTAGAGAGTCGCTCTACTCTGCTTGCGAGTAGTGCCTCGCGGAGCTCCGTCGCCACTTCCTGCGGGCAGTGGAGTCGGATGTCAGCGAGGTTGCGCAGATTGCGCGGCAGGCTGATAACATCGATTGGTTGCTAGATATACTTATCGAGCGGCGGATTGCGAAGGAGTTCCTCGCGACGTGGGCAGCGCAGAAGGAGCTCGCGGCGGCGCACGCGAGGGTACCGGCGGTGCACCGGCACGAGGTGAGCCGCGTGACCGCCGGCTGTTTGTCGGGATTGGGAAGGGGAATGTTTTGGTGTCGAAGGAGGCAAGATGCCGGCTCTTGAGGACGTGGCTAGAGCCGTTTTACGAGGACTTCGGGTGGATGCGGAGGGCTGCCCAGGGCCTCGACCGCCATGCGATCGAGGACAGACTCGGGAACACGATACTTACATTACCGTTGGCAATGCAGCAGGAGGTGCTGCTCAAGTGGTTTGACCGGTTCCTGAACTCCAGCGATGACTGCCCGAACATACAGCGGGGATTTGAGGTCTGGTGGAGGCGCGCATTCTGGCGGCGGCATGGGGAGCCCGAGCAGCGGACGTCGCCGCGGTGGATCTCTGCAGTGCCTGATGGCTCCTGATCATCAATAGAGGCAATGCGCGTTCAGGGGGAGGGGGAGGTCGGGCTGGGGGGGTGCGGGAGGTCGGGGCTGGGAGGGGGTGCTGGAAGTCGGGGGTGCGGGAGGTCAGGGCAGCAGGGGGTAGGGGAGGTCGGGCTGGGAGGGGGTGCGGGGTTGGGCGGCACGGGGCAGGGAAGGGGCTGCGGGCTGGGAGGAGGTGCGGGGAGCTCGGGGCGGAGCTGGGTGGCGCGGGGCAGGAGAGGGGGCAGAGAGGGAGGAGGAGGAGGAGGTGGAGGATGAGGAAGAGGATGGGGAAGAGGAGGAAGAAGAAGAGGATGAGGAAGATGGTGTAAAATGACTTCATAACCTTTTTTTTAAATTAATTCCGCTTATGTCCTCAAAGTTTATGTCCGTTTGCACTGTGGATGGATGGTAACTAACCCGAGGGGCACAAGTGAAAAAATAACAAGAAGTGAGGGGCACAACAGATATTACCAAAAAGATAGGGGCATAACTGATATTGCGATATCTCAGAGGGGCACAAGTGAAGAAATTTTCAAAGATTTTGAACTTTTTATGGATTTTTGAAAAGATGATGCATATGCATTTTATGGTATTTTTAAAAGGATTTTTTTATTTTAATTTTGCAAATGTTTTGTGGATTTTTGAAAACAAAAAGATTTTTGGATGAAAACTAGGTACAAATATTTACACGGAGATGCATCTTTTATTTACAAGAAGTGGATTTTAAGAATTTACAAGGGTAAGTGGTCAATTTTATAAATATATATAATAAATAAATTTAGGTGTGATGTCTGTAAACATATTTGAAAAAAGTTTTTCAAACAATTTTGAAAACTATAGTCCAAAATAATTTTTACAAACAATTTTACAAACATGTACACACATTTGAAATTTGTTTTGCAAAGGTTTTTCAAACAGTGTAAATAGATTTTTCAAATATTTTTGTAACCATTTTCAAACAATTTGCAAATCATTTTTCAAACATTTTATTTCAAACGAGAAAATAAAAATTTCAAACAAAACATTTTTACAAAGGTTGAAAACATGTAACAAAACGTTTTTTAAATTGTTTTCAAAAGATTTTCACAAAGATTTTCAAACTATTTTTCAAACATTTTGCAAAAAACATTTTCACCTGATTTATTAATCAGTAAGTACAAAAAGAATTTGAGGAATGATCAACATCTTTTTATTACGGTTTTTAATGAATTTTAATAGTATTATTATCCAGAATTATTAGGAAAATATGAAAGTATGAGTTATGGCTAAAGTATATACGCAGTATATACGACCCCCATATACTTAGCTTGAGCTATGTCCTCATAGATCGGAGAGAAAAGAGAAGACATAACTCGTACTGGGTATAGACAAGTCTAATAAACGAATAATGAGATGAATGAACGAATGAGAAGTTGACCGTCCCCCCTATACTTAGGATAAAATAATCCTAAGTATAGCAGACTGTACACACAGCAGGGAGGGGTCAAGGGTGGGAATGAACAGATCGTACTCAGGTTGTCTCCCTCTATACTTAGGGTAAGATATCCCTCAGTATATACAAGAAGAGGAGACAATGGAGAGGATCGAAAAGAATAGAAGAACTCGGGGTGCACACACCCTATACTTAGGACAAAGTACATCATAAGTATAGAAGACTGTCAATATGGTGCGACACCTTTTTGGTAGAAAAAGAAGATAAAAAAGGAAAAGAAGAAAAGAAGAAATAAAGAAAAGAGATCTGAAGATGGAGGAGGAGATCAGACGACGTACACATCACTCCCCCTATACTTAGGGTAAAAGAAGCCCTAAGTATATGCAACAACATGAGTAATGAAACATAACGAGGAACACTCAGCTCATTCACCCCCCTATACTTAGGACAAAGTGCATCCCAAGTAAGGCAAACACGAGAATGGGTGGACGAGCAATACGGTAGAGAGAGATAGAGATGAACAAAAGAGGATGTACAACAGAGATGGATGTACACGAGATCAAGAAGATAGAAAGCGAACCTTCTTGCGAGACTGTTGAGGAATGGATCTGGTATGGTGCAAGTCAACATCGGGGTCCACAGTGGACGGAAGCCGGTTAGGGTCGATAGGGAGAATATCCTCAGGGGCCCTAGGGTGTGAAGGCACAGACGGGTGAATGGAAGAAGTGTGGTCAGGTCTGGCCTTAGGTGTCTCGCTGATATCAAAGTGGAATGGGACGAACTCATCATCATCGAAAGAAGTGTAATCGGAGTCGTCCTGCAAGGTGTCGTCCAAGTCAAAACCAAAAGGCACGAACTCATCAGTGGAAGTAGTCGAACTCTATCCGTCCTCTATAATCTCAACCGGATCATCTTTCTCATTAAAAGGCATGAATTCCCAAATAAAAGCAATCAAATCAAATTCGTCCTTTGTCTCATCTGAATCTAAATGAACAGGAGCGGACTCATCAGTGAAAGAAGTCAAAACATGTCTGTCCTGTATAGTCTCTAAGTCTACCCTCCACTCAATGGTGTCAATCGTGTAAATCCCGCAGATGTCATTAACATATCGCCAATCACAGGAAGTGGAAACACCAAGGTCTATGCTTTCCGAGTCATAAAGAAAGTCTCTCTGATATCCTCATAAAGGTCATAGGCCTCAGGATCAGCCAAGATAGGTGTTGTCGCATCAGGTGCAGGTCTCTGGTCAATGGTGGGTGCGGTGATCAACGCTTCACTCTCGTCAGCATGACGGAAGGGAATCTCTCCTGATCCAAAATCAATAACGACCCTCGCAGAGGTGAGGAATGGTCATCCCAGGATGATTGGAGAATGCTCCCTAGTGGAGGTCTCCATGGGCAAAATGACAAAGTCAACATTGTATCTCATGCCCTGAATCGAAATGACGGCATTTTCAAGGATACCCTTCGGCCTCTTGATAGATCCATCAGCAAACTGAACGATCATCCCGGTTTTCTTTAGAGGCCCTAAGTGAGGAGACTGTACCCGCGAGAAGGGTATGATGCTAATTGAAGCAATGCCGTCTAGGAGAGTGTGATCACATGTGAAGTCAAAGATGGTACAGCTAATGAAAGGTGTGGCAGTGTTCTTCTTCCGAGGAATGGGATGGTGTCTGATGGCATGGGCAGTGGCCATGGTCAAGATATGACGCTCAGATCTGCTCCTCCACTTTCTCTTCTTGTGAAGAGGAGATGATACATCAGTCATGGCCTGCTGAAGTGGGGCACGGATGATCTCATGTATGGTGGCCACACTTCGGGTTCGCTCAACATTTTTTGAATTTTTGGACCTCCTCCATACAAGGGAGGAAGTTTAAATCATCATCTACACGAGGCATGCCAAGAGCAGTCTGTACAGCGACATCCTTGGGGTCAAAGGTGGGACCGTGTGTGAATGAATGTGTGGTCAAAAAGTCTGGCAGATGGGCACTCTCCTCACAGTCTGAATCAACCAAATGTCTCCCGAACTCTTTTTTTGTTTTTAAAATCTTCTCATCTTTTTGTATTTTGGGTGATTGCAAGCTCTCATGGAAATCCTTGAATGAACCCATTTCATCAAATGGTGGAATATCATGGTCGCTCTTAGTGAGGTGGTCAATCCTCTGTCGAATATGATCCATCATCTGGGTCAAGTGCTGAAGGGTGGACTCCATGAAAGGTGACTCCAACAGCTCAGTCTCGGGGGGATGTGAAGGTGGAAAATATGCAAGTGGTGGTGGGTGTGGGTAGAAGTCCGAGGTCTGATACTGTGGCTGAGGTGGATATGTACAAAAATCAGAAAAAATAGGAGGAGAATCCTCCTAATAAAAGGGAAGTGGACCAACTGGAGTGAACGAGGGATCCGTAATGTTCGGATAAAATATGCTCCAAGGGTGCATCTCGAAGACAAAAGGAAATGATCGGGAGGGCATGGAGGTCAAGTGAAGAGAATTGAGAAAAAAACGCAAATGCATAGGGACGATCTAGAGTGCACACAAGCAATCACAAGCAAACTCTCACAAAACAAACCCTCAATTCACCTACTCAACTCAGTAGAGACCAAAAAGTCGGTCTTTTAATCTTGTCTGTTCTAGAGTTAGGTGAGAAGTCAAAAATTGCACAAACACTTAGGGGGCTGAAATGGGATTTTCGCACTAATCCTTAGTGTGTGCACGAGCAAGTAAAAGTGAAGACAATGAGGGGATTACTCGCCCCAATACAACAATTTTCTTTTTGATCGATTTTAGGGTCAAGTAATATTAGCAGTCCCAATTTTATTGATTATCACTTTTTGGATTTTTAGTGAGAAATGCACGAGCCTATCAAGGAGTCGATTCGTTTAAGCACCTAGGTAGACAAAATCAGAGGGAGAGTCGGAAAAGTAATGCAAGCGACAAAACGATGATATATGCTAAAGCGTAAATGCTCACCTTGCCTCCAGCACTCTACACGCAAAGATGCTTAGCAGAATTGAAACCTAATCTATATGCAAATGCAAGCCGATGAAATCACCCTAGGGTGAGGAGCTGCTATTAACGTGAAGCACGATTTCAAAATTTGACTAAGTCCAAAGCGAGAATATAGGAGCATGCGATGATAATTAATGTGTTTGGACCTAATAATATCGTCAAGCAGATCCTAAGTCTAAGGGCTCAATCACACAAAAGAAACAAAATCGGAAAACAAACGAAAAAGAATGCGAAGAAAATCGTGAAAATCGCGGTGAGCCCCCAAGTATACAAACACTTGGAAATTAGGCCCGAAAGTCCAAAGTTCAAGTACCTGTATTATTACAAATTAATGTCTCTCTCTCTCTCACTTGAATAACAAAATAAATACTGCACAAATAAAAAAAAGGGACTCGGTCTTCAAAAATCTCTCTTCGTCTCCTTGGTTCTAGGATGTTAGATGCTGACTTCACATGGGTGCCCAGGCGCCTAGGGTGGAGTGCCTCCCTCGATCCGCGGTTCCTCGCATAAAGTCAACAAGAGTGGGTGATTAGACAAGCGAAACAATGATATCAAATAAATGAGCAAATAATGAAGGTAAAAATATAGACAAGTAATCTCAATCAAGCAAAAACCCGAACTAAGCGTTGTTGCTCTCCGGCAACGGTGCCATTTGTTGAAGCCAAAAATCGATGGTCTTAAGTTCCACACAAGGCGGGAACTCAGTCTCTGAGTCAACCACACAAAATCCAGATATTCAGACAACAATTAACCCACAACAAGAATCAAATAATGAAAAGCGGTGCGGAGTAAAAAATTATTATAACTTTACAACAAAGATGTTTATATGTGCAAGTATGTGTAGGGGTCGAACACAGGGAGAAGGCAGGTAGAACGGGGTAAATGAATGCACAAAAATGTGAATGTGAGGATTTGTCTATTTATGCTATTTTTTGTGGGTTTTTAATTTTATATTTTTTAATTTTATTTTTAATGTTATATTTTTGTAATTTGATTTTTAATTTCTTATTTTATATTTCTTTTTTATATTTTATATTTTTTTTTAATAATTAAATATATATACACTATAAGAAAGGAGTAGGAGATATATTTATAAAAATAGGTAAAAATAAGGAAAATTTAGGAAAAAATATTTTTGGTCTTTTTATAATTTTCTAATGTTTTTGTGATTTTTTAATATTTTTCCTATTTTGTTGTATTTTTAAAGTCAAAAATACTGAAAACAATGAATAAAATAAAAGTCTGAAATTGAAATGGAGAAATAAAATAGAAAATAGAATAAAAAATTCTCCAAATTAATTTTAAATAAAATATAATAAAATAATGAAAAATAAGAAACAAAAATTGTATTTTTAGGATTTTTATGAATTTTTATAATTTTTATGAAGATTTTTAGAGTTTTTATATTTTATGGGTTTTCTTTTGTATTTTTTAATGATTTTTGGACTGAAGTTAAAACACACTAAAATAGGAAAAATATATTATTTTGGGAATTTTCTGAGGTGTTTTTATAATTTTTATGGATTTTATAATGCAGACAGTAGAAAAAATGTGTGTTTTTGATTTTTTTTATAAATATTAAAATGCAATAAAAATGCAAACTAAAAATATGACATGAAACTACAATGCAACATGAACTTATGGTATTTTTTGGTAATTTTTGGGATTTTATAGATACATGAAATAAATAAAGGCAACAAAAAGAAATTCCAAACTGACAAGGGTATTTTTGTAATATGCGAAAAGTTTTGGGGCCAAATTGCAATTGTTCCACAAAACTTATAACTAATTAAAAATGTTGCTGGACTAAATACAAATACCTAGAAGCAGAAGGGTATCCTTGTAACATTGCCAAGTCACGTGCGCAAAGCACGTGACCTGGTAGGGACCAAAATGTAATATTACAAAAACCTAGGAGCTTCTATGCAAAAATGCCAGAAATATTATAACTGGTTAAAAACTTTCGGCACTAAACCATAATATCCAAAAGACCAGGGCTAGATGTGCAAAAATTCCAGAGCCCGCGTGCCACGCATGTGAGCCTGGCACGGGCCTGGATGCAATAATAAAAATTACAGGGTTCTGATTATAAATTTTACAAAAATATTAAAAGGCCGATGAAAGTTTAAGCATTAATTAAAAAATACAAAATGTGGCTTGGGCGTTTATGCAAAATACCCAAAGCTAAGGGTGATCCGACGGCGTGGCCGAAGCCACTTATCCACATGTCAGCCATGGGAGCGCCGATGACGCTTGGAAGCGGAGGGGCGAGATTAGACTAGGCGATGGCGATCAACGGCTGTGGTGCTCTAGATCGAATTGCACCTACTATATCTGGAAGCTGCCTCTTGATCGAACGACGATAAAGAGACCAGGATGAACTAGGAAGAACTGGAGCTTAGGGCTCCCTCGATCGCTCGAATCACACGGCTCCATCAACCTGGAGCTCCACAACCGGTCCCAAACGCCCCCTGGAGAGTCCCTCGAACCGCCGGTGGTGTTAAAATGGTGGAGAGACCACCGGTGGGCCACCACGGCATCGAGGACAAGTCACGGCTCTAGGTACCTTGTTCCTTGGCAAAATTTGACTCCAGATGGAGTCTCTTGACCCCTGGGACCTGCAAGTGAAGCACAACGAATAACAGTAGATGATCCTAGGGCCTTATTGGCGAATGGATGGCGAGCGTAGGGTCGATGACGGTCGCCAGAGCTCAAGAGCTCCGGCAACGTGTTCAATTGTGAAACCTAAGCTAACTGATCTATGAAACAACAAAATAAATGCACGAAACAAATCGTAAGACTATCAGCTAACTAAACAACGAGAAAACAAACAAAATACAACCTCGATTGGCTGGGAAGACCAAGAGATAGACCTCACGGACACTTGGCCGGAGATGGGGTGGAAGTGCCACCTCGGCCCTCGCCTGAGCCCCACGCGCGTGCTGGAGGAAGGCTGTCACCCTTCCGGTCCTGAGAACGACGAACAAGGGTCCAAATTTGGGTTGAAGAGTGTTCAAGTTTGGAAGAGGAAGGTTGGGTCATTTTTGAATGGGTGGTGAATGCGACTCCAAGATCGAGGCGTAGTGGTCACGCCAGCGATCCAAAACTCAAAATGAGCCCAGGGCGTGATTGAAAGATGAATGAGGCAAAAAAGTGAAGATAGAAGAGTCATGAGATAATGCAACAATTTGTCTCGGAAAAAATGCAAAAAAGAGACAAAACCATGTTCTGTCATGAACAGGAGGGGATCAGACTATTGACCGGAGGTCAACTGTCAAAGCCACCTGGTTGGTCCACGTGGACCAACCAGGAAAAATCTCCTGAAAAATTAATTCAAAATTCACAAAAATAGTATTTGATTTTTAATTTTAGATTATTTAATAAAAATGTTTATTTTTTATGAATTATTTTATTATGACTTTTAATTAATTTTATGAGGTATAAAAAATTACAAATTACCTTTTTAGGCTTATATAGATGTATATTCTTCTGTATATTTTAATATTTTATTTTTATTTTGTATATTTAATTTTATTTATTTTGTTTATTATTTTATAAATTTATAGAATATTTTTTACACTTAAATATATTTTTATTTTATTTTTCTGAAGTGTTTTGTATACTTAATAAAATAGGAGTAATAATTATATAGGTATCTGTACAGGTATTATACCTATGCATGATATATAGGTATTTTATTTTTATATTTTCTTTAGTTTTTTATTCTGATTTTAATGTACACATATATTATAAATAAATTTTAAAAAATTATGAAAATAATGAAAAAAATAATAAAATGAATATTTTAATATGTACGAGTATACAATAGGGGTCCAAAACTCAACTTCTAAACCGTAGCTCCGCAAAATAGGTAACCACCTTCATTAAATAGATTATTGAAAATTATATACAATTAAAGTGATTTTGATGCGTTTCGAGCTTTTATTAGTGAGATACAGGTCTGAGAAGTTGGGATTCTAGAATTTTATTCAGATCATAACTTTTTATTTGTACATTATTTTTGAGTGAAATAAATTTTGTATTTTTTTATATTTAATTATTCACAACTTTCATGTACAAAGTTTCTTTACTTGAGGTATAAAAAGTGGAACCTAAAATAGGTCCCAAAATGAATAAAGAATGAATAAAAGTAAAAGCGATTTTTATTGGATTCTGGCCCTTATCTCCCCCTACTTTCCTTGTCGACCTCGTCATCGAGATGCTTAGGTCTCAGAGTTTTGGGTCATAAAATATTTACAATATTTTATTATTTTTCTTTTCTTTTCTTTATTCTATTATTTTGGCTTTAAAAAATGTATTTTATACAATATTTACATGAATAAGCATGCATGCTAAAATTCCTAAATTAACGCTATTTAGATGCATTTACTAGGTTTTTTAACGCCAAAATGATAGAATAAAGATGATGAAATGTAGATTCATCACCTAGTAAAGCACATCTCTATCGGGATCTTCCCCAGTTTTGTGGTTCCGTTGATGTTCGACAAGTTTGGGATCTTTACCCTGCCACCTTCACTATTGAAGCACTGACACTCACTATTTCCTCCCTCTTTTCAATCAGCTAGTCCTATTATCTCATTCTTATTGTCCTACCTGGGCACCCCTCGTTGCAATCGAAGCTTAGTTGTGAGGTGAATTTGAAATGAACAATCATTGTCGCTATATATTATTAATATCAGAATGTATGACGATGATATCCAATGCAACCATCACATATATTTCTTTTGATATTGTGGATGGAAGAATGAGAGCATCATTTTACATACTGAAGAATTTGTAAGCGGCTAATCTAATCTCGTCTCATTGTAATACGACCAATTACTGGTGAATCAGAATCTGAACAAGAATCTTCGCGAGGAGTGACTTGGTTTAATTTCTCTTGGATAAGTCCAGGGTCAAACACAGGGACACTACCAATTAGCTTATCTAATAAGGCCCTAAAATGTGTGATATGATTACTCTAAGGGCCAATCTAGGACAAGTTTTCAAAATACAACACATTTGATGCATGGTTTTATAGGTTATTCGATGCAACTATTTTATGCCACAAAATGATGGCAAATGGCACTAAAGATGCAAAACACATCAACAACCACTCCCTTACAATTAATGCTCCTGAATTATTGCTTGAATAATGTAACTAATCATGCATTAAACTATCCAAGTGGAACCTTATGCACAATGTCAAATGTTTTTAAGTTCAATGGATGTATCATTTACTCGGGCAATTCTTCTTTCAGCACATCTAGCTCCCTAGTACAACATAAAGTTGGGAAATATTGTACAACATAGATCATGCAAAGTTCCTAATTAATCGACTATAAATTGAGGCAAATTAGGGGGTTGATGACATATTAAATTACTTAACATGTTAATTAGGGCTCAGTCGATTAAAGTTTAAGGCCAACATGTTTCTCTGATTTTTATTTATTTTCAGCAAATCATATCAGACATCTAAGTTCATCTCAATAAATAGCATCAAAATGACCTTTAAAATGACATTAATTTCATTTAATTTGGATAAAGGATGTAAACAATATTAATACATTAAGTCAAGGGAATAACTGTAAGAAACATACTATTTACATAACAAAATAGTCCGCAAAGGTCCAACATGCAACAAACAAAAGCCGTTGATGGCTAACATGCAATTAAGCCATGCACAAAGTTATCGATATAATATGTAAAATACGACAGGGCTTATTTTGCAAAAATTCCAAGTGACACGTGAGGAGGTGCGTAATGCGGAAGGACCAATTCATAAATCTCCAAAACCATGACCCATGGTCTGTAACTTCCCCCCACCACGTGAGGCAGGTCACATAGGGTGCTAGGCTCGGGTGATGTGGCAAGATAGGGCGCTTTGGTGCTGTTTCAGGCCGCCTATCCCTAGGATTGAATCGATGCTTCTGGATCAGAGTTGAGAAATGATCCTAGCCATTGGATCCGATCAGAGAGATACAATCCAACTGTAGATGCTACTCGAATTCGTCTACCACCTCCGTGCGCGACGGAGGACTTATGGAGCTTTCGTTGCGTGATGATGTTGTCCCCGTGCTCAGGCATCAAGGATGGAGATCCAAGGAGCTTCCCTAGTCCCTCACTAAGGTAGTGTGAGTCCGTCGAAGGTCGGAGGATGGTTGGAAGCTTCTAGCATGAAGGTCCATTGGAGAAGAAGCTCGAGGTCAGAGATCCCTCAAATTTCTGATCATTGAAATGGTTGACCCTCTTGCAATGGTTAACAAAGGAACTTCAAAGCAAGAAGAATGTATTAGGATGCTAGTGGAGGGAGATGGAGGCTCTGTAAGGGTGAAGGAAGTAGGGGCTTGATGGGCCACTACCCTTTGCGAGGGCAGTGATGAATCGAGGTGGGAGGAGCTATGGAGAAGCGGAGGAAAAATAGGAATGGTTGAGTGAAGGTCATCAGGTAATGATGAATGTGAGGGGGTGATCAGGTGGTGATGATAGGGAGTGTGCGATTGTAGAAAATTAGGAGAAGATAGAAAAAACAAATAAAGAGATTACCTGGAACTCGAAGGTGAAGATCGGAGTGGAGGAAGAGCTTGGGAGTGGAGCTGTGGAGCTCCTGGGTCTTCGCTGAAGACCTTGACAAAGGGTCGAGCTCGATCAGCTACCAACGGGAGGCTATAACTTGATCGGAAGACCAAGGATCACACCGACGATATACACTCGGTATTCAATCAAAAACCTCACACCTAATATGCCACAGGAGATGGAGGTGGGTGATGAATATCCATTTTATCTCATTTATTATTTCATTTTGGCCTTTAAACCCCAGCTAAATTCATGTAAATATGATTAATTTGCATAAACATCCATTATTTATTATGTAAACAATATAAAAATACTCTTTTTAAAGTCAAAATAAAATAATAATGAAAAGAAAAGAAAAGGAAATAAAATTCCAAAGGTATTTTATGACCATAAACCTTAAGACCTAGGCATCATGATAACTTGGTCGATAAGGAATAAAATAGGGGAGATATGGGCAAATAAGCACAATAAAAACCCCTAACTTTAGTCTTCAATAATACACTTTTGGGAGCTATTTTATTCTTTATTATTTATAACTCAAATCAATAAGCTTTTTACATGAAAGTTGTATATAATAAATAGAAAAATAAAAAATTAATTTCACATAAAAATAATACATATTGTGCATTCTACACTCATAATAAAAATCCAAAATCCAAACTTCCCAGATCCATATCTTCTCCATAATAACTCAAAATACATCAAAATCACCTTTATTGTATTTATTAACTATTTAATGTAGTGGTTTCATTTAATTTTGAGTTAAGATGCAAAAGTTAGATTTTGGATCCCTATTGTACAATTTACCTGAAAAAATATTGGTTTTATTTATTCTTTACATTTTTCATTATTTTATATTTTTATAATTTTGTGAATATTATTTATAGTATATGTATATAATTAATCTAAAATAAAACCATAAATAATAAATTTAAATAAATTTGTACACTAGAATACATAGATGAATTACCTATATATACCTATGTAATAAATACATATGTTTATTTATGCATGCAAATAAATTCAAAAAAAGAATAAAAATATATTTAAGTTTCTTTAAATAAGTTGTAAATGTATTATGTATATATAATAGTAATATATAAAATACAAAATAAAAATAAAATACCTAATATATAGGTAAATATAACTACAAATAAAAATCAACTCATAAAAATCGTAATAAAACACTAAATAAAATAATAAGCATTTTATGGTTTAAGTAAAAATTAAATAAATAAATTACTATTTTATTTTAAATTATTTTCATTTTTTATTTGTTTACTTGTCTTTTTGCGGATGACGTGGCCCAATCAGGGCCCGCCCTCGTTGACCCAAGTCAACTCTTCTGACGTCAGGTGTACCGTGTCAGAATGAATTTGACCAATCCTCTCAATTTTTGCGTGAGATTCTTTCATTATTTTGAGTGGAGTTGTTCTTTAATTTTCTTCCTCGATCCATACACTTACACGGTGATCCTACATCGATCCGATGATCGCTAAATCGAGCTTTCTTCCCAAACAAAGATTGCCTTGTATAAAATAGTACCTTTGTTTTCCTTCACCCCTTGATCCCTCTTCCACCGCAAATCCCTAACCCTAAGCGTTGATTGATTCTCTTCGTCTCAACAGGAGAGTGCTCACGCTTTAGGGGCGGTGTTGGTGTCGATCTGAGGTCGATCCTGGCCTCGTCGGACTTCTCCGTCAGGAGCCTTCAACCATTCGTCCAGGAAGGTAATATCCATTATTTCTTTGCATTTTTTATTCTTAGGCGTAGAATTAGGATAGAATATGTGTTATTTTCAGTTAGTTTAGTTCATATTTTGTTAAAAATTCTATTTGCAGTAAGTCAGAGATGAGCTTCGGTGAACCTCATCTCTATGCTTCGACCATCCTCCACCTCATGTATCATATCCTTCTTCTTCCCCTTCATCTTTTCTTCACCACAAGCACCTCCATTCCTCCTGATCTCGCTCAGATCAGGGAAATCTGCTCGCCCTCTCCGCCTCATCGCCAACGAGCTCCACCCCACTTCACCTCCACTCATCTCCACCACCTGAAGCCTTTGGAGTCTTTGTTTTTGCGTCCTTTATCTAACATTGCAGGTTGCAAAGAGAAAGAATCCCCTTTCAGGGGTCCTCAATGTAGGAAGTCATGCCCAGGGACCTCGAGCTTCAAGGGCCCCTTCGATGGGTCTTGGACCCTTCTGAGGCTGCCCTCCGATGCGGAGCAACATCAGCTCCATTTTGCACTAGATCTGAGTCTCTTGGGTCATCGAAGGAATGGGGAGGAGTTGATCGAAGCTCGAGCAACTCGAATTCTTAACCTGTTCTTCCACCCCTCTTCTCCACCGCCTGATCAAGCATCCATACCCAGGGGTACAACTACCATTGGATGCACGAGCCCTCAACCGTCAGATCATCAGCCGTGGATCTAATCATGGGCATCTAGTAGCAAATTAGTGCAGGTCATTGTGATGCAACCACATGGATAAGTGAAGTAGATCCAGTCATTAACCTGCGCATGTGGGGGTAATTTCATCCAATACCCCTGTAATTTTTGTCATTTCATTTTAGTAATTATTTTAGTCTGTAGCATAAAAAGTTGTAATATTTGCATTTTGCCCCTATACTTTCCATATTTGCATTCTGATCTCTCGCCACATCACCTCACATGCATGTACGTGTGAGGTGTGGCCTTTTTTTAGAGGGGCCCCCGTATGTTTTTGTATTTCATTTCAGTCCATATTTTTTAGTTATAAGTGTAGTATTTTTGGAAATTTTGCATATGGACCCTTGAACTTTGTATTATTGGTAGAAATACCCCTCTGGGTATATTTTATTGGATATATTCTTGGAAAATTGCATTTTGACCCTATTATTCTTTATAGTGTCCGTGATTAGTCTATAAACTTTAAATAATTTCATAAATGCCCATGATAGTTTGTATTTTCTTTTTATAGATTTTGTTTTATTAAAAATATCAGCAAACATCTAAAAATTCTTAGAAAATTAGCATAAATACCTAATATATATACATATATCATATATATAGGCATTTAAGGTTGATTTTCTATTTATTAAAAAAAATAGAGTTATTTTCCCTATTTAGCTTAGAAAATACAAAAAGTTAAAAATACTTTGAAAAATTTTAAATAATGTATTTTATTTATTAGCCTATTTTCCAAATACATACCAAAAATCCTTAAAATAGGAAAAGAAAAACAATAAAATTTTAAAAGCTCCAAAATCCTCATAAAATTATAAAAAATTCTGAAAAATTCCACAAATATTTATTTCTATTTTTGAATTTTATCTACTATATTTATTATATATTAGAAATAGATTTGGAAAATTTTGAGGCATATAGCTATTTTTAATTTGCAAACAATCCCATCTAATTATTCTATTCACAGTTTTGCAATATTAATTCAATTAAGAATACAAAAAATTGTGAAAATTACCAGAATAATACCTAAAAAACAATAAGAAAAGACAAAAATATTTAATTTTGTGAATTTTGAATTTTTATAGCTATATTTATAAGCTTAAAAAGCTTTCAATATACATATATGTATATATACTTATATTTTTATTTTTAATTATTTTAAAAAATCTAAAAATCAGAAAAGATAAAAAGAAATTAAAAATTATAAATCTAAAAAAATACAAAAGCAAAAATTCTAAAAAACAGATAATTAAAAAAATCCACAAAAACTAAAAAATAGAAAAAAAAGCCAAAAATAATTACTATCTTTTTGTAGTCAATTTTTTTTGTCTATCCCTCATTCTCCATGTGTTCGACCCCTACCAAACTTGTCACTATATGTATTTCATTGTAGGGTATAATAAATTTTGATTCACACTTGCTTGTATTTATTCCTCTTTACATTGTGTGGGTTGATGGTTGATTGATCTCGACTATAGTGAGCGGTCACCTCAGCGACACTTTATCTTCTCCTCTTGTGAGGATATTTTAGAACCTCACAAAAGTTTATTTCATCAAAAGGCTCTGTTATTGGGGAGCAACATGTAGGATAAAATTTTGGATCCTTTTTATTTCATTATTTTTATTTATTTATTTTCTTTTTTATTTGATATAATTATTTATTGTGTTAACATTTATCTCTTCTATTTTTCTTGTGAGAGATTTCGAGACGACGACGATCACCTAGCTGGTTGAGGCACCCGAGTCGAGGAGGCTTGGTCCTTCTACTTATGGACCAAGAGGAGAGCGCAAGAGAAATAGAGAAGAGTTTAGCATAAGCTTCTCTTTTTATTTTTGTGAGAGAGTGACATTTAGTTTTGCTTATTTAATTTGTAAATAATACAGGTTTTTGGACGTGGACACTCATGCCTAATTTCCAAGTATTTGTTCACTTAGGGGCTCATTGAATTTTGTCGTGATTTTGTTGCCTTTATTTTCTTTGTTTTACGCATTTTGTGCTTTCCGCTTTATTTTTATTTATTTCATGGAATGAGCCCTTAGCATTTTAGGAATTGCTTGATCGGGTAAATTAAGGCCAAACACCCAATATCTTGCATGTACTTGTAGTCTCAAAATTTGGACGTAGTTTAAATTAGTTATTGGATACATAGACTTGAAACTGCGTGCTATGAGAGGTCTCCATACAACACTTGCAGGACCCATTGTGGCAGGCACCGAGGAGCCTCCAAGGCCAGACTCTAGGTTTTTTTCTAATTATTTAGCATCTGGTTCTTCATGACATTAGCAATTTCCTATTTAGGAAGATTTCTGCTTGCATCTCGCACATACAGTATAGGATTAAAAATTCCTGCCTTGCATCCCGCATGGAGAGCGTTGGGAAGCACTATAAGTCTTCTAACTAAGCATTCATCATTTAGGCATAAAGGTGAGATTTCCATCTTAGTGTCACCTTACATTGCTTTATTGTCCTCTCCCTCCGATTCTGAGCACCTAAGGCAAAAAGAAAATAACAAAATCGTTTAGTGTTTGTCATTGAAAAATACTCAAAAAAGTGAAAATCAAAAATTAAAACAAGGGGTCTGCTAAGTGAATTTTGATCCTAATTAAAATTCGTAACTAAAATAATTGTTTAGGGTTCACAAAGTCCTTACTGATTTCAGGTACATTCCAGACAGAGTGAGGCGCAACCCTTAAGGATAGAGCCAAAAACCCGATATGTGGCTGGCACAGCAATCACCTAGGATTGGTGAAGTATTAGCGCTTCAATCGTACATGGTCGAATAGGTCCTTATCGACGATGGTGCTCCCTCCTTGTGTGGAGTATCTGACTTGGTCCGAAGTACTGAGCGTAGGCGACACCCTCATAGGTGTGTTTGTCTCATCGGTTTTCCTCTGAGTACCTCACTTGCAATAGAAGTAGTGGTTTCGCCTATCGACTTCATCTCTCTTATCTTTGACCGAGTAGCCACCTAGGCACGAGATTTAAGACCTTAAAGAGCGTAGATTACAGGATATAAAGGAGGTGGAACAAGTACGGAGAGACTCTTCTTGGAAGTACACGCTCTCCTTTAGGTCTAGCCACTTAAGGAGTCATGATAATATTTTACATGAATTCCCAAGTCTAAAATTGAAAAGATAAAACTAGTCGAACCTTTATGTCTTCACATGTGTTGAGTTGGTGAACCCAATTTTGTATTGTGTTTATTTGGATCTTGACTAGGATTCAAATATTATTCCCACATCTTTGCATCATTTTGTTACATTTTCTCTTTTGCATGTTTCCTCTTGACCCTTTCTCATTATGATCCTTCTACTATTTTAAACTCCTTTTATTTCTCAATCATCCCCGTATCCTCCATCCTTCATCGGTCTTCCTCATTCCCTTCACGATGTGGAACTAGGCTCTTGATCGAACGACTCTAAGGGTCCCTGGAAGAACATGGAATAATGTGTCTTATAAGCTCACTCGATTGGCTCTAGAAGCCTCCTCCGGCCACCAATCATGCCATTGAAATGCTCAAGAACACGCCTGGAAGGGTCCGCATCTGTGGGTGGCTTCACAAGTGTTCAGGGTTCACTGATCAAGACATGGAGGTCGAGTATACCTAGAGGAGCTTCCGAGCCTCACAACCCCTCAGATAGGGTCTTCTGGACCTACAAAGATGCTAGAAAGCATCGTGAGACATAGACGGTAGTGCCCAGGTTGTTATTTAGTGGAAATGATATGGGAATGGAGATGGAGGCGGGTTCTCCAGTGAAGCGATGGAGGGAGACCTCGATTCGTAGAACCATAAGGGTTCCGGTTGGTCAGGTGATTCTTGAAGGTGGAGAATGTGATGGGAAAGGAAGTGGGGTGAAAATGGTAGTTGGAAACGGTGAGGTTTACGATGAGAACATGATCGGAGATCTAGAGCTCCGACAAGGTATGTAACTTAACCAACGCTCAATAACTAACCAAAACTCGAAATGAAATGCATGAAATAAAAGACAAGACTAAAATCTACAAAGAAAGCATAAAAAGCAAAAGTCTTATACCTGGCCGGACGTCCAGGGAGCAGGGCGGCCGGAGCTTGTCGTGGGTGCACTTTGCTTCACTTAAATCGCATGCCTAATGATCGGGGGTACTCCTATTGTCTCCAGGAAGGTGCACACACACACACACACATGAAGAGGGGATTCGAACCTCGCGTAAGGACCAAATTCGATCAAGAAGGCAAGATTTTTATTAATACACATGGAAAGCACCTTATTGATGGGCGATTTGGGAAGAATCAAAAGTAGGTACAAGCAATCAAATGAGCAAGCGAGATTCCTGGATAATCAATGATAAAAATGGTGAAGGTCTCGAGGGTGAAGGATCAATGGAACGACGGATCAAAATAAAAAAGACGGGCCACTCGAGACTCTTACAGAAGTCAGAACGGAAGATGGGGAGTTGACTGGGGGTCAACAATCCCTACGATATGATTGGTCTATGTAGGACACTTCAAGACAAAACAATCCATTTTATTCGAAAATAAATAAGTAAATGTAGTAAATGATTTTATTAATATCAAGTTATAAAAAAAATGTTCATTATTTTATGTCGTATTTTAGTATGATTTTTATTTATTTTTTAGGGGTTTATTTATTACAAGTTAATTCTTAAGGGTGTATTATAGTTATATTCATCTATGCATTGGGTATTTTATTTTTATTTTTTTGAATTTATTATCTTTTTTTATTTTATGTATTTATAAATTATTTTTATTGTATTTTCCTGATTTTATTCGTATACTTAAATAAATAAAGTTATTAAATATATAGGTATAAGTATAGGTATCTCATCCATGTGTTTAAGTACGCTATTCTATTTTTGTGTTTTATTTGTGTCTTTATTCTATTCTAAATATGTACATATACTATAAATAATACTTATAATATTATAAAAATATAAAAATATAAAAATAACAATAAATAAATAAAATGATTATTTATTAAGATATATGGTACAATGGGGGTCCAAAACCTAACTTTCACATCTTAACTCCAAAAATATGAAAACCATCTTCATTAAATAGCTTATTAAAAGTTATATACAATTAAAGGTGATTTTTATACATTTTGAGTTTTTATTTGGTAGATATGGGTCTGGGAAGTTACGATTTTGGCTTTTTATTTAGTGTATAAAATGTACACTGTATATTATTTTTATATGAAATCAATTTTGTATTTTTCTATATATTATTATCTACAACAATTATGAATAAAGTTTCTTTATTTGAGGTATAAAAATTGGAAAATGAAGTAGGTCCCAAAAATGAATTAATGATGAATACATAAATGGGATTTTTATTGTATTTTTGGTCCTTATCTTCCCCTACTTTAGTCCATGTCGATCAAATCAATTGTTGACTTGGTCTCGGGGTTTAGAGTCATAAAATACCTTTGGTATTTTATTCCTTTTCTTTTCTTTATTTTATAAATTTGGTATTAAAAAGTATCTTTTATTCACAATAAATGGAACAAATATTTAATGTTAATTTGTACAAGATAATGCTATTTACATGCATTAGCTAGGGTTTTTAAGTCCAAAATTAAAGGTGATGAAATCGAAATTCATCACCTAGGAGACTACCTACAAATCATCATGACTTAAGAAAATGAAAATGAAAATGGAAAGTGAAATAAAAACAAAACCAAAGAGATCGACTAGACTCAGACGACAAGTAACTCGACTGCTAAAATCTAAAAAAAGATTGTAACAATTCACAAAATAGATCTCAAACAAACACTATCCAAATCCTCAATTCACCTACTCAACTCGGTGAAGATTGTAAAAGCTCGGTTGTTATCTTTTCAATTTTAGAGTTATGTGATCAATCAATGGTATTAGCACAAACTCATAGGTGTGGTTTCATAGAGTATGTCGTGACAAGTCGGTGAATCCTCGAGGCAGAGAATTATCCACGTAGGATCTCAGGACTAGTTCTTAGGAAATCCACCTCCCTACTCACGCGACTACTTCTACTAACTTCTGAGGCAAGTTCTTGCAACAATAATAGACCCCGAGAGTCCAGAGTCCAAAGTGCTTAGGGCCCAAGTCCTGGACTTTGGGTTCTACTCCTTACGTGTATGCGCCTTGCTTAGTATGGAGAGAACCTATGAGAATGAGGGGATTGTTGTCCCAAATCTATGAATGACGTCTGTTACGTTTATTTTAAGATCAAGTATAATTAGTAGTCCCAAATTTATTTTGGTTATCACTTTTTTGATCTTTTTGATTTGAAAATAAACAATGTCTAATGAATTTTTTGGCGATTTTACTTTAATCCTACGTAAAGGAAAACAAGGGATACGAAAATGCAATGAATGAAAAACTATGAATGCATGCAGAGATAGAAGATGCACACCTGTCTCTCACATGAAAAACTATGAATACATGCAAAATGATGCACACAGAAATATAAATATAACCTATATGCTTGAACATCGGAAAAGAAATTGCGTAACCTATAAAGAATGAATAGTTCTACAAGGAAGAACTGACTTTATTTTTCTAGGTTATATGACTTATGTCTAATTAACCTACGATATTGAAAAGCAAGGAAGAAATCCTAATCAAGCACCTAGCCACTAACAAAAAACCATGGAAAATAAAGAAAAAGATAATGAAAACCAAAACCGCAGTGCCCCAAGTGCGTCGGCACTTGGAGAAACATAACCTGAAAAAATAAAGATTGGGCACAAGTCGGGATGCCCTTAAGGGACCCCTTCTACAAAGTAAAAAATGCGTAAGTGCCCCTTCCTCTCTCAAAAAATAAAATAAAAATGAAATAAAATGAATCATGTATCCTCCTAGCACTGATCCTCTACAATCGATTTGTAAAGAACACCAGTCACCAAGTACCTCACCTGATTGACTCTCAGAAGAAGTCGACCTAAAGTAGACACAAAAGCTGTAAAACAGAAACAAAGAAATAAAAGAGAGAAAAAATAAAATAAAAGAAACCAGCGAAGAAAACAAAATTAAATGAAACAATTGACAATAGAGAAGAAATGAAACCCTAATCCTAAGGCTCTATCTAATTCCCCAAGCATTGCCTCCCCACTAAGGGCACCATATGAAAAATTGCTCGACCTATTGCTCTAAAAGGATAGAACAACTCACTGTGTCGATCGGGCAAGATTATCGGGAAAAGAAGTTTGTTTTATTTATACTCCTAAACTAATGTGTATAGTAATGGCACAGGAGTGTCGAACTCAGGGAGACAAACTGTGTGAATTACGGTGAAATAGTAAAGTGAACCAAGGAAAGAGGGTTTTTTATTTTTTATTCATTTTTAAGAGATTTGAATGATTTTTAGTTGATTTTATGGATTTTGTATTGTTTGTATGTGTTTTATATATCTATAAGTAAAGTTGTATATGTATTGATTTTATATTTTTTCCCTTTATGTTTTATATTTATTTTACTATTTTTATATGTTTATGATTTGTTTTTAGGATTTTATGGGTTTTGAAGTATTTTTAAAGTTGAAAACAAAGTTCTAAAAGAAAACATGGAAGTATTTTAGATTTTAAAAATAGTAAATAGTAAGAAAATATTGTTTTCATTTTTAATGGAAAGTATATCAAAATACCTTTAAAATAAGGTATTGTGTGTATTTTTTATTCTTCTAAATTATTTATGATTTTTTAAAGTTTTTTTATGTATTTTTGAATTTTTAGTGATTTTAATATTTGATTTTTATTTTCTTGTTGGTTTTACGTGTAAAATATAATATAATATACTCTATGTAGATTTTATAGGATTTTTAAATATGTTTTTATATTTTTTAAGTATTTTTTATTTTTGTGTATTTTTTGCAATTTCTTTTGATTTATTAAAATAGAAAATATTTTTAATTTCAAAACAAATTTTATATTGTCTATAGTAGAATACTATGTATTTTTTGCATCTATATTATATTTTTATATTTAGTATTTTATTAATGTGAATATTATAGTATTCGTTTATTAATAATGTATATAGGACTTAATCTGTGATTTACAAGAATTTAAGGGGGCATGTGAATAAATGGGAAATGAAGGTATTCTGCGCAAAAATCACATTTAGACACACGCTCGCGTACGTGGTTTAGCACTTGTAGGGACCTTTTTGGAATATCAAACAAAGGTGAGTTTTGAGCGTAATATCTTAGTAACCACATGCCCATGCATGTGAGATAAGGACCACATGGTCCTTCCTGAAAAATAGGAAAAATAATAGGATAAACAACGCAAAATCCCACGAGTCACGTGTATGTGCATGTGTTATGAGCTTTCAGGACCTATTCGCAAATTAATAGAAGTTCATTGAGTTCTGTACAATTAAGCCAAAATATTTAGGGTGTGTTTGGTTCGTGGGTTATCCAGGGGTGGATAACCCGATTTTGTGTTTGTGTGTTTGGTTGGTGGGTTAAGGGTTGGGAGGGTTTGTGTGATGTGATTGTATTGGAATTTGAAAAAGTTGGTAGTTATTATGGTATGATTGTATTGAAATTTGAAAAAGTGGGTGGTTGTTGTGATGTGATTGTATTGAAGTTTGGAATAGTGAGTAGAAGTTGAGTATTTTATGATTTTTAGATGATATGATGGTATATATATATTTTTTCGTTGAAAAGAGAGTGGGCCCCACTAATGGGTTGGGAATATGGGTTTTGGGAGGTAACCCACCCAAAGTGGGGGGTAACCCCCCAACCAAACGCACCCTTAGAAAGATACGCGAATCGCGTAACTTCTCTTGAGCGGTGAGGCCGTGACTGCTCTGGAGTAGGAGCTGTGTTCTTCCTCAATTTTGCTTGGATGCGATGTTCTTCTAGGCATTTGGCTCCAAGCGGAGGAGCTTCTCGATCGATGATGTTTGTAGATAGGAGGTTCTCGATGAGTCAATGACTACACCCTCCTGTACGTTACATTAACAGATGGTAGAGCTCTCGATGCTCTTCTGACCGATCTACTACTATTGTTCGAATATCAATTCTTCTCTCCCGATCCACCATAGCAGTATTGCCCAAGGCATCATGCTGTGATTCTCTTTCTTCACTTGATGTTCTGATGGCCCGTGCTTTGCTACTACTCATGTTGGATCGGATGTGAGCAATCTGAATATGATGCTCGTGTTGAAGCTCAAGTTCTCGATTGAATTTACGGTTGCCCATCAATCTAGTCGACCTCCAGGCAATATGATGAGACAACCGATGATGAAGATCTCGTACTCCAGATGCCTTAGGTTTCATTAGGAAATGTGAATGAAGAAGGCATCAGGGGCGATCGATTGACTTTCAAACTTCGACCACCCGGCATGGCCAGAGGTGATCAGATGTGCGAGATAGAAGATGAAATGGAAGGTTTCAAAAGTGGAATGGAAAATCAGCAATGAAATTGGCAGAGGATTTTGGTTGGTTGTTTGAGATCGAAACAGAGAGGAAGAGATGTAGGAGTAGGATGAGATCAGATGTCAACAGGAATTAGAGAAGAGAGGAGGAGAAATTATGGGATTGGATCTAACGTGGAATGGAAATGGATGTGTACCTAGGAATCGAAGCTCGGCGGACTCTGATGATCATCACCTCAATGTGTGGTGATGCGGAGGTAGGGCATGACGGAGCAGGTGCTACAACGTTGGCACTGATAGATCTCGCCACATCTCCTCCTTGCTCGAAAAAGAGAACGACACGAAGTGGGGCAGCGGCCACGCGGGTGGGCAATCAGGGGCTGGAGGTGCCGCGATGGAGGAGCAGGTGGTTGCGGGTCTAGTGGCGAAGGGGAACGGCGAAGGAAGCGCGCACGGGCTTGCGCAGAGGGTCGGGATGGCGGTTGGGCTGCGGCGGTCGGTGGCAAGCCTCCAGGCGCGGGCGACTAGGCCACGAGCACAACAGGGCAACACATGCCCCGCGGTAGAGGAAGGAGATGCCGGTGGTCGGGGGAATACTACAACCGGTGGTTGGGGGCATGATGGGCATCGCCTGGCACGGAGGTGGGCGGCAGGCGCCGCCCGTGGATGGGGGCGGCGGGCCTGCTGTATTTTTTTGTTTTTTTTTGTTTTATATCTTTTTTGTAAACAAAAATAAATAATTTCTTTTAATTTTTTTAATTTTTTTAATAGAATCGGGAAAGAAAGGAAAAAATTATATATTTTTTAAAACAGAACTGCAAAGATGTTTTATATTTTTATAATTTTTTTCTAAATTCCTGCAAAACAAATGCTAGAAAGAGAAAATATATATGATGATTTTTTTATTATTTTTTATTCCTGCAATACAAATGTTAGCGATAAAAACATTTGCAATTTTTTTTTATTTTTTGTATAAACAAATGAGGATACGAGTATGACGACTCGATCCAAGAAAAATTCGAACATGGAAAAACGTGAGTGGATGCAGATCTGTGAAATAGGAGATGGATCCGGGTTTCTGGTCACCATGCGTGGCCGGAGGTGAGAGATAATGTGAGGTAGAATAAGAAAATGATGAGATCGAGAAAAAGTTGCGAAATCGGTAGTCGGAGATGAATTGATCGGTGATGATGAATGATTAAAACTACTGATCTAGGTCTACAACGAGATTGAAAATAAACACAATGCTACGATTACTCTATATGAAAGTTGCGAATAAAAGTTGGATCAAACCTGAGGGAGGCCGGCTCCTTGATGGCTCGATGACTACCGGTCCGCTGTCATCGGACGGCTCAGGGGCTGGGCTCCTCTATCGATCGATGGGTTTTCGGGATTGAGGCTCCTTCTCCACCAAAGGTTGATCAAAGGGAAAATGAGGGAGGAAGAGCCCAATAAAAAGAGAGAAAACATAAAAAAGGAAAATATATACAAATAGGGAATGTGTTTGATGGTTAATTACATAATTAAATTAATTATCTAATTAATTAAAAAGAAATTCGTAATTAAATAAAATATTTAAAATAATTAATTTTAAAAAAGTAATTACCCACCTTAATGGTGGTTATTTAAGGTATAAAATCTAATCTTATATACAAGGTAGGTTTTCAAATCAAATAAATGAATAAACTAAATAAATAAATCTAATTTTCGTAATTAAAATAATTTAATTAGTTAATGTTAGATATAAATTTTTTTGGTGATTTTTATGTACAAAAATTAGTTATATACATGTCTTATATACATATAGTACAATATACACATGTACAAATAAGAAAATTATTTTTAAATATATTTTTTTAAAAATATTCTTTTTATTTTTAATAATGAAGAGAAATATTTACAATTATTTACATTATGTATAAAAAATAAATATGAATAAAAATATACGATGAGTAAGTGGTGAAATTGCAAAAACCATCCTAGAAAACCGACTTTTCAACAATAAGTTCAAAAATTATAAACCACAATCATTTTAAAGATAATTTAATTTAGAGTACAATGGAGTGAGTTTGATTCAATTTGAGTTCGTATGGAGCCAGAATTGATCTTTCAATTATCACTTTACGGCTTTTTCTGAGTCTGGATACTATTGATCTGTACATGATTTTACTTTACAATTATTTTTATTATTTAAAAAACATTATTATTTACAACTTTTGTTTAAAAAATATTTAATTTAAAGTCAATTTATATACAAATAAAATAGTGTAAGTTCTGTACACATATACAGGGAAAAATTTACAAATTATTTTTGGATTTTTGAATTAAAGAACATATCTCTCCCCTACTTTATTCCTGGTCGATCATGTCAAGTCTTGACCTTCTCTTGGGGTTCAGGTCAATCTGCATTTATTTCATAAATACATACTTTAATTCATTTTCTTTTCTTTTTTTATTCTTTTATTTTTAATATAAAGATTATTAAAAACACATATTTAACAAATGCATGCAAAATGCCAATTTCATGAAAGTATTGGATATTTCAGGTATTTGACTTAGGAAAAAAAGCTAAAATAAAAGAATAAAGATGATGAATCATGGATTATATACATTTTTCCTCTAACATTTTTTTTTGGGTTTTATACATTTTTCTCGTTGACTGAATCGATTGGTTGAGAACAACGACATGTGATAATTTATTCCATGTTAACTACATCGATTTTCAGGTCATCAGAACGACGACGTTGCCAGGGAGCACGACTTTGTAGTCATTTTTCAATTTTATTTTATTTATCTCTACATATAATAAATGTTTTCTGACCATCGTCTACTTTGATTTTTGTGTGAGGAACCGCTTGGAGGACGACTCGGTTTCTTTTTGGAGGACTTGAGCAAGAGGAGGAGCAGAAGAGGAGCGGGAGGCAGTTGTTCTATTTTAGAGAATATTTTGAGACTTTTGTAATAATTTAGATTCTAAGACTATTTGGACACTTGGACACTTGTACTTGGGGTCTGTTTCTCCAAGTGTTGATACACTTGGGAGATCCCAACTAGTTTATGTGCTTGAGCCCCTAGTTGTAGGTTTTACTATCTTGCTTGAGCTAGGTAATTTATTAGGTCCAAAGCCCTAAACAAGAATTTTTATACCTATAGAGTAGAGCGTAATTTGTATTTTGTCAAATTAATTGGTTCTTGCCTGCTTATAGAAGTTATTGCTAGGATGGTTCACGCGCGTCATGTAGGTTAGTTTAATTTTCTATATTAAAATTCTGCGCGGATCACTTGCATGTAGAGTGCTGGATCATGGTACGCATTTTTTATCTCTACATGCATCATTGGATTTTATCATGCATTGACTTTTTCGATTTCCCCCTTGATTTCACTCACATAATTCAAACAAGAAATTGGACACTCGTTAGATGTTATTTTTGAAAAAACAATCCAAAAAAAAGAGAAACCCAAAAATTAAAAATTAGGCTGCTAATTGAACTTGGCCCTTAAAATCAAACGTAATTGATTCATACCATTATTTTGGGGAGAGCAACCCCCTCCTTGTTTTATTTATCTATAGCGAGAGAGCGACCCGCACACTAGGATAGAGTCGTACTTGATCTCTCTTTAGACTACAGGTCTTTAGGTTAGTTGTTCTCCAGTGAGGATCTCTCTGGTAGTCGGTAAAGCGGCTCGCAATGTCCTGAACAAATTGAATTGATCGAGTAGCTGGTAAATGGTCTGTAATTTATACTGGTTGGGAATGATCTAGCTTTGGGATTGGGCCAGTCTCCTGGGAGCATCGGGTTCCCAACATCTCGCTCTAATCGCTCTTATATATTGATTTATCACCTGAACTCTAAAAATTGATAAGATAATGGACCACATCTTCACGATATTCACTTTGCGTTGAGTAGGTGAATTGGGGGTTTGCATTGTATTTTTTTGTGATTGGTGTGAGTTGGTTACGTTCATCTTCTCTATATCATTAGCAGTCACCTTCTGTCTCCCTTCTTACCTTTACTCTGTCTCTACTATCCCACCCTCCCTCCCTTCTTTTCCTTCTCTTCATGATGGGCCATACTCCATTTCAGCTGGATTTTGCAGCTGCTTCATTTCATTCCCATCATTCCCACCCACTCTCTTGAGAGGTTGGAACTCCGACCGACATCCCATCTTCTCCCTACCCACCTTCCTATTCTGAGCATGTTGTCCTAAGAGAAGACACCCGAAGAGTTCAGATGACTAGATACGAGACACGGGGGATCATCTTGCTGAGATGAGAGTGCATTCCTTAAGAGATCACATAGAGCAGTTACGAGTTTTAGACGACTTCTATCCTGAGATGATGGATGAGTACCTAGATCAGGAAGCGCAGTCCGCTTCTACATTGAGTCCATTCATTCTGGATTTAGAGTTTATTAATCTACTGTCGAAGTTTTCAGGGGGAGTGCATGAGGAGCCATATATTCATATATCTAAGTTTGAGGACTTTTGTTAGTCACGAGCATATTCAGACATCACTTTTGAGGATTTGCAGCTTATGACCTTCCCTTTCACACTTCATTATAGAGCAAGAGTTGGCACAAACGATTGGGAAGGAAGGTCGCTATGTAGGGAGATTTACGATCATTGTTTTTGCAGAGATTCTATACCCAAAGTAGAGCAGATATGATACGGTCTTGCATTCGAGATTTTTTAGTAGACCGCCAGGAGCCATTGAGAGATTCATGGCTTAGGTTTATTGACCTATTAAGGAGATTTCCAGATCATGGAATCTCAGCGACTGACCTTGTACAGATCGTCATGAGGGGGATGACCGCAGAGCAGATAGGACTAGTAGTGACCTCGTTGGTGGTTCACACCACACTCCCGACATTGATATACTTTTTGCCATCTTTGGAGAGCTTTCTGACATCTCGTTGACTTCCCAATCTTCACGAGATCATTTTGCCGGGACAAAACATGGGGGAGATTTAACACCAGTTTAGTATGTGGCATTTCATGCCGATTCAAACGACACAAACTATTCAGAGGACATGGATTCTACTACATTTCAGATGATGGACATGTTGACTACCACTGTGAGTTTCCAGAGCCGGACATTGGTCGAGTTCCCGTTGGTTTTACAACTAGAGTTTGAGCCAATACCATACTTTCACGTCGAGGATTCTTGTATTCTAGATCTGCTAGTATCACAAGAAATAAAGGAGCCCACATTGTTTCAGTTGTCCTTTCAACAATTTCAGTGTCCCTATCCAGATGATTCAGTCTCCAGTCTTTAGAAGATCTTCTCAGATTTAGATGTACATTTGGATCCGTCCCAGCATAGAGAGCTTGATAAGGGACACCATTTTGATTTGACAAACCTAGATAGTCTCTTCTTTGAGCCATGTGTCCTCCCACTTGATGAGATCAATACATTTATGGAGGACCTGATGATTGACAGAATTATCGCAGTTCGAGGATCAGATCCTGAGATGTCTACTGCTTATGCGTTGTTGACTAGTGGCATGCCATGCCTCAAGGTTGTTCAGATGCCGTTTACAGCCGTTGAGTTACTTTGGTGTAGGAACTTGGTGTTTGACAATCGTGTAGATCCCCAATCACGATCTGATTCCTCATCTTTTACCAACGAGCCTACATATATTACTCCCCGAGGGTTATCTACGGGAGGATGCATTATGTCCCTGGTACTCGGTTTCGCTGCCTAGACGTGATTCCGATCTGTCGGATCATGAGATCGAGCCATCAGTTAGTTCTGATTTCCATGAGTTTGATTTTTCTGTTCTCAACGACCCTCACGAGGATGACTTTTGAGGTATTCGATGATTTTACTGATTTATTTACATTACATGCATCGGTTATCAACCTTTTTAGTGAGTCTCCTGATCTTGATCTTCCTTATCTATTCGAGACGGTGATTGACATGGAGAATTACCTTACAGATCCTTCCTTCTCCGCGTTCGATTTTTTTGGCTCCATCCATTCACTCCATTCAGACCTTGAGCCTGTAATTTCTTTTGTCCTATCAGAGTATGATTATACATCGTCTTTTCTTTTCCCGATAGCCGAGACCCACATAAGTGCATATTCGGGTGTCTCTTTGGACCATCCTGAGTCCGTTGTTGTTCTCCCACCGAGACGATAACAGTATTATGGCATGCGCATTACAGATGCCATCCTGAACCTTGATACAACATTATCCTAGCATTTGCACCCAGCAAGGGATGCAAACGCTTAATGAGAGGTAATGAATCCACGATTCATCGTCTTTATTCTTTTATTTTAGCTTCATTTCGTTAGTCAAACACCTGTAAATACCCACTAATTTCATGATATTACCATTTTCATGCATTTGTTAAATATGCATTTTTAACACTTTCTGTACTCAAATAAAAGAATAAAGAAGAAAAGAAAAAGAAAGGAAAAATGAAGGATGTATTTATGGAATAAATGCAAACTGACCCAAACCCCGATAGAAGGTCAAGACTTGACCTGATCGACCAGGAAAAAAGTAGGGGGAAATAGGGTCATTAATTCAATAATCCACAAATAATTTGTAAATTTTTTCCCTATATAATTATACAAAACATACACTATTTTATTTGTCTATAAATTGATCTCAGATTAAATATTTTTGTAAACAAAAGTTGTAAATTAAAATATGTTGTAAATAATAAAAATAATTACAAATAAAATAATGCACATATTACAAATAATCAAACTCAGAAAAAGTCGTAAAGCAATCATTGAAAGACTAATTCCAACTTCATACGGGCTCAAATTAAATCAAACTCACTTCTATTATACTCTAAATTAAATTATCTTTCAAATGGCTATAGTTTCATAATTTTTGGAGTTACGGTTGAAAAGTCAGTTTTTTGGGGTGTTTTGTGCAGTCTTACCACTTACTTGTTGTACATATTTATTCATATTTATTTTTTATACATAATTGTAAATATTATCTTTATTATTAAAAATAAAAATAATAAAAAATAATAAAATTTTTAAAAAAGTATTTAAAAATAATTTCCTTATTTGTACATGTGTATATTGTACTATATGTATATAATATTTGTATACAAGTAATTTCCTTAACATAAAATTAACAAAAAATTAATAATCTAACATTAATTAATTAAATTAATTTATTTACGAAAATTGGATTTAATTATTTCATTATCTAATTTATTCATTATTTGATTTAAAAACATACCTTATATATAAAGATATTATTCTATACCTTAAATAGCCACCATTAAGGTGACTAATTTATTTTTACAAATTAATTAATTTATTTATTTAAATTAATTTTGAAATTCATTTTTAAATAATTTATTTTTTATTTATTTTATTATTTCCACCACTAAACACCTTCCTCTTACATCCTTTCCTTTTGTATTTTCTTCTCTTTTTATGTGGCTCCTTCTCTCTTATTTGTCTTTGATCAATCTTTGGTGGAGAGGATCCCGATCTCCAAGAGCAATCTTGTCGATAAAAGGGTGCCCAGCCTCCGAGCCGTCCAGTGACAGCGAGTCGGCCCTCGCCGAGGCCATCACTGTGTATCCAATCCCGATGTAAGATCTATTATCTTTTCCGTCATTTTTCTTAGATAAATATTATATTTACTTTTTGCGTCGATGTCATGATTAATTTTTAGATCTTAAATTCCTAAAAATTTTCCACTCTGATTTGATCTGCCTCCGAATCCGATTCTTATCTCATCTTCTTCATCCACACACGGTCTCATTCTATCTCACACGATCCCCACGGCCGCCTCCTGTACCTCACGCGACTCCGTCGTGCCACCGCGGCGATCCCGCATCACCGCCGACAAGACAGCAACGCCCTCTGCCCAAAGCTCCCACTAGATCTCCAGCGTGACCCGTGGCCCGCGCACCACCTCTGACCGCACCTCCAGTTCTCCCCCAGCAGCACCGCCACGGCACCTTCGTCATGTAGCGCGGTTGCGCGCCTCCATAGCACCGATGAGCACTCATCATGCGACGTCGGCCCCTATGCCGAGCGTTGCCCCGTCATCCTCGTGCGCCATCGCCTCCGCTGTACTCGCCATCGCCGATCTGTGAGACAGAGATAGAGGGGAGGAAATGAAGGAAATAGAACAAGAAACCCTAGGGGTGCGTTTGGTTCGTGGGTTATCTAGGGGTGGATAACCCGGTTTTGTGTTTGTGTGTTTGGTTGGTGGGTTAAGGGTTTGGAGGGTTTGTGTGATGTGATTGTATTGGAATTTGAAAAAGTTGGTAGTTATTATGGTATGATTGTATTGAAATTTGAAAAAGTGGGTGGTTGTTGTGATGTGATTGTATTGAAGTTTGGAATAGTGAGTAGAAGTTGAGTATTTTATGATTTTTAGATGATATGATGGTATAATATATATTTTTTTGGTTGGAAAGAGAGTGGGCCCCACTAGTGGGTTGAGAATATGGGTTTTGGGGGGTAACCCACCCAAAGTGGGGGGTTTTTAATTAAATTTTGGGTAAATTGCAAAGTAGCCCGTGGAAGTTGTCAAATTTATAAAAAGCCCCTTGCCAGCATGCAACACATGCTTAGCATGTGACTATTTGGGTAATTTGTGATTTTTATCCTCTGATTAGTTTGTGTTATTTCATGAATGTAGAAACTTTACCTATTTACATTTCTGTCCCTTATTTCCAGACAATTAAATTACATGGTTAATTCATCAAAATAACTGTTTTTTTGCTCTAAAAATTGTACAAAATGTGTGAATGCTCTTGCTATGTGCTTGAACATTGTATAAAATTTTCATTGCATTTCGTCATGATTTGATATTTTTAAAAAATTAAAAAATAGTGTCTTTTTATCTACCTGAACTTTAAAAAATCATAAAATTTCGAAAATTTGTCTAAAAATTCCAAAAAATTATTATAGGTGTATTTTATTTCTCTTTAATTTCTACCCAATTTTCGAGCAATAATTATTTATAAAAGCCAAAAAAATTGTGAAAACTGAAAATCTTAAAAAATCATATAAAATTGTTGGAAAATCTAAAAATTCTGATTTTAGTCTCTATTTGTAGATATGTAGTTGTACTTTAGTTAAAAATAATTTCCAGGAGTTTTGGCATTAAATTAATTTTAAGTTGCAAAATACTCTTGGCTGTGTAATGTTCACTTTCATTTCCATTGTTTGATTTTTATAGAATCACAAAACATCAAAAAAAATGAAAAAATTACCAAAAACATTTTATAATATATAAACACACAAAAACATTTTCTTTGGATTTTTTTGAGAATTTTTGAATTTTTTAGAAAATATAAAAAGAGTGTGGTATATGTATTTTTGTTCCCTTGTGCATATTGTGACTTGTGCTTTATTCGAAAATAAAAAAAATTAAAAATAAAAAACCACAAAAAAATTTTATCTTCAAACATTGACTACTAAGTTTTTAAATTATGCTCCTTGTGTTCGACCCTTGTCGTTATACCAGGTAAATTGAATAACGAAAACCGCTTACATTCCATTGCTTGATTTTCTTTAAAGTGGTTTACATATTTTTCTCATTGACCGAATCGAATGGTTGAGAACAACGACCATTGCATATTTATACCATCTCGACCGCATCGAAAATTCGTATCATCATAATGGCACCATTGCCGGGGAGCACGACTTTGTAGTCATTTTTCAGTTTTGTTCTATTTGTCTCTGCAATATTATAATAGTTTTCTGACCATCGTCTGCTGTGATTTTTGTGCGAGGGACCGCTTGGAGGATGACTCGGATTCTTTTTGTAGAATTACGCAGGAGGAGCAGAAGAAGAGTAGGAGGCAGTTGTTTTATTTTAGTGAACATTTCGAGATTATAGTAATAATTTAGAACTTGAACTCTTGTGGACTTGGACATTATTCGGGGTCTATTTCGCCAAGTGCCGGTGCACTTGGAGAACCTCACCGCAGTTTTTCATGTTTTCTTGATTTCACCGCCATAACTTTCTATTTGATTCTCACGGTTTCGGCCCCTGGATAGGATTTATTTATTGATTGTGATGTAATTAGCTAAGGCCCAACACATAATTGCTTGCAAGTACCTATAGAACATAATTGGAGCTAGCTAAAAAAATAAATTAAAAAAGTTAACTTAATCGGTTGAGAGACCACGCGCCGCTAGAGGACGTATACAGTGCTGGCAGGATCCGTTATGGTGGACACCGATCGACATCTGAGACCGAACTCAGGCCTCTCTCTCTGATTAGTTAGCTATTTGTTCTTCACGATCAATAGAAATTGCTCGTCTAAGGCTGATTTCCTCGTGCATAATATAGTTAGTTTACTTTCGATATTTACGAATCATATTGCATGTAGAGTGCTGGAGTAAGGTACGCATTTTCTATCTCTGCATGCATCATCGTGTTTGACCACGCATTGGCTTTTCGACTTCCTCTCTTTGTGTTTTTTTGGACTCAAATTAATCAAATAGAAAATCGGAAAGCTCGTAATGCATTATTTTTGAAAAAAAATCCAAAAAAAGAGAAAATCAAAATTTTAAAAAATGGGACTACTAATTGAACATGACTTTTAAAATAAACATAAATTGATTCATCATTGTTTTGGGAGAGCAACCCCCTCATTGTTTACGCTTTTAATTGCTCACGTACTCATTAAGGACTAGTGCCCAAATCCCATTAAGCCTCCTAAGTGTTTGTACAATTTTTGTTTGATCACTGAACTCTTAAAATTGAAAAGATAAAGACCGAACTCTTACGGTCAGATTTGTGTTGAGTTGGTGAACTGGGGGTTTTCTTTGTGTTTGGATGTCTTTGGTGTGAGTTTGTTACGTTAATCTTCCCTAGATCATTAGCAGTCACCTTCTATCTCCTTCACTCTATTTCTATCCCACCCTCCCTCCCTTCATCATCATTCTTTCCTCTCTTTATGATGGGTCATTCCAAATTCCAGCCAGATTTTACGGCTTCTACATTTCATACCCATCATTTCATCCCACTCTCTTGGGAGGCTGGAACTCCGACCAACCTCTCGTCCCCTTCTCTTCCTACCCCCTCCCCATTTCATCTTTCTTCTGGGCATGTTGTACTAGACACCCAAAGAGTTCAGATTGATCAGATATGATACACGGGTAATCACCTTGCTTAGATGAGAGTGCATTCCATAGGAAATTAAATTGGGCAATTACAAGTTTGAGACGATTTTCATCCTGAGATGATGGATGAGCACCCAAACCAAGAAGCGCAGTCCGCTTCTACATTGAGTTCCTTCATTCTGGATTTTGAGTTCATTAATCTACTACCGAAGTTTTCAGGGGAAGTGCACGAGGAGCCTTATTTGCATGTCGATGTGTTTGAGGTGTTTTTGCAGATCACGATCATATTCTGATATCACTTTTGAGGAGATGATGCTGATTACCTTCCCATTTTCACTTCAGGGTAGAGCAAAGAGTTGGCACAGACGATTGGGAAGGATGTCTGCTACATGGGGAGATTTATGATCATTGTTCTTGCAGAGATTTTACCCCCATCGTAGGGCAGACATGATGCGGTCATGTATTCGAGATTTTTCAATTGACCCTCAGTAGACATTGATAGATTCATGGCTTAGATTTGTTAACCTATTGAGGAGATTTAAAGATTATGGAATCTCGCCGACTGACCTTGTGCAGATCGCCATGTGGGGGATGACCGCAGAGCAGATAGGATTGGTAGTGACCTCGTGTGGTAGTTCACACCATAGTCCCGACATGGATTTATTTAAGACCCTCTTAGGAACACTTTCAGACATTCCATATTCACGATATGATTTATTCGGGACAACACATGAGGGAGATACGACACCAGTTGAGTGTGTAGCATTTCATACCGATTCCGACAACACACGTCATTATGAGGACATGGATTCTACCACATTTCAGCCATCTATTCAGCCATTTCAGTGTCCATGTCCAACTGATTTAGTGTCCATTCTTCAAAAGATTCTCTCAGATTCCGAAACACATTTGGACCCATCCCAGTAGACAGAGCTCGATGAAGGACACTATTGTGATTTGACAGACCGAGATAGTCCCGTCTTTGAGCCATGTGTCCTCCGATTTGAGGAGGTCGATACTTTTTTTATGGACCTGATATTTGGCAGCATAGATCCCTAGTTCAATTCTGATTTTGCATTACTCTCAGAGGGTTATCTGCGGGAGGATGCCACGTACCCTGTGTACTCGGTTTCACTTTATGGGAGTGCATTCGACCTATCGGATCATGAGACCGAGTCTTCTAATACTTATGATCTTATTAAGTCTGAGTTTTCTCTCCTCGACAACCCTCGTGAGGATGACCCGATCTTTGAGTTATTTGATGATTTTACTGATTTTTCTACATTACATACATCAGATATCAGCCTTTTTAGTAAGTCTCCTAATCTTGTTCTTCCTTATCTACGAGATGGTGATTGATGTGGAGATTCCTTGACAGATCCTTCCTTCTCCACCTTCGACTTCTTCAGCTCTTCCCTTTCACCCCATTCAGACCTTGAGCCGATAATTTCTTTTGTGCTACCGGAGCCCAATTTCATCTTCCCATATCTTTACCCGGTAGCAGACACCTGCTTGATTATTTACCAGGGGGTTATCATTTACTCTATTGAGTTTGTTGTTGTTCTCTCATTGAATCTACGATGACAATACGATATTCGCCTCACAGATGTCGTCCTGAACCTCGATACAACATTATCCTAGCCTTTGCGCCCATCTAGGGGTGTAAACTCTAGCACTTGTTGAGAGGCACCTCAGCATTGTCCTACTCATAGCTGTATAGATCATTTTGTTCATATCATTCATTCTTTCTGTCTAAACACCCCATCTTCATCTCATGATTATGCTATACTTAGGGTGCACTTTACCCTAAGTATAGGGGGGTGACGGACTTGTGATTATTCTTTTGATTCTTTTTACCTCTATTTTGCTACCTATACTTAGGGATATTTTACCCTAATTATAGGGGAGGTAGACTCTGTACATCTTATCACTTGGTAGTCCCCTTGTGTACAGTCTTCTATACATAGGATTACTTGATCTTACGTATAGGGGGATCACCGACTCCTATTGACTATATTCTTTTATTCGTCGTTGTAGCACAACATTCTTTTCACTTCCCAATACTTCGCACGAGTTATGTCTTCCTTTGCAGCTCTTTTGATAACTATGAGGACATTGTTCAAGCTAAGTATAGGGTGGTGTTGTATATATTATATATATACTTTAGCCATAACTCATGCTTTCATATTTATTATATGGCTAAAATACTGTATAAATACTGAAAATTTTTTTATTACATAATATAAAAGATGCAAAAATTTCCTCACAATTCTTTTTTTATATACTGATTAATAAGTCAAGTTTAAAATATTTTGAAAAATATTTTGAAAGTAGTTTGAAAATCTATTTGAAATTTTTTTCAAAAACTATCTGAAAAATGTTTGAAAAATATTTTCAACCGTTGTAAAAATAATTTTGCTTGTAAAACTTTTTCTTTTCTTTGTATGAAATAAATTTTTTTGTAAAACTATTTACAAATGTTTTGAAAATAGTTGAAAAATTATGTTTAAAAAATATATATTGTTTGAAAAAAGTTTGCAAAAATTATTTGCAAATGTTTGTGAAATTGTTTGAAAAATTATTTTGGACTATAGTTTTCAAAATTATTTGTAAAATTATTTTCAAATAAGTTTGAGGAATATATGCATCACATAAAAAATCCCAACTGTATGTATATACATGTAAAAATTACTCAAGTTGTAAATCCTTTAATCTGGTTCTTGTAAATAATTGACTCACTCCTGCGTAAATATGTGTATCTCATCCCTAACCCCAATTAAAAATTTATTATATACTTGTATATATTTTACTAACCCTTTTTCCTTTTTGAAAAAAAAGTACAGAACCAAAAATCGATAAAAAGTTGCATAAAAAACTCCTTTTGCATGTACATCATTTTTCAAAAATCCAAAAAAAGTTCAAAATTTGAAAATTGCTTCATAAAAAGATTTTGCTTTCTTTTCCTTGCACTGTACATATTTTCTTGCATTTGCATGTACATTTCTCTAGATAGTTTACTAAGTCTGGAATAAAATTGAAGAATGGAGCTTAGTTGGAACTTAATTCACTTAATTTCAGAGGAACCTCATAAGAATTGGAGTTAAGACTTTCTAGGTCATAGTGACTTAATTCTTTAAGTCAATAAGACTATGTTCACATGTCATCTTGATTAGTCTAAGTAGAATATTTAACAACACACGCATGATTCTTTCAGACCATGGCTTACCTTGGACAAGCACTCTACACGTAGCTCTTCATGGAGGAGGTAGTGAGGGGGCAAAATCTTTTGTCTTGGGTTAGCATACGAGGGTAGTACATCTAGGTGGAACCTCTCGTCCTCATCTAGGGAGAGAAGTGTATCTCAACCTGATCTGGTGATGTTGAGGACTAAAGAGGCATAGTCTACTGGCTCAAGAGGATAAACTCCTTATGTACTGCTGCACCTTGTATCTATTTTCAAAAAAAAAGAAAAAAATGAAAAATCTCCGAAAAGGACAGGCCAGATTGAAAAGTAAAATGCCTGCCGGAGTGTATATACAAGTGAAAAAAAATAAGAGCTTCAAAGTCAAATGTTTGTAAGCTTGCAGCGGATGACTTGGTTACACTAGTCATGCATCCAAGGATAGGTAGCTACACTGGTTACCGTCCATTCTCTTCTCCATCCCCTCTTCTTTAGCTGGTTGTACTTGAACTTAGAAGGGAATATCCCCGCTCCTCGAGGAAAGAGTTGCAAGACCGGGGGATTAGAGTTACCTTGTTGAGAGAGGTTGTTTCTTTGTTACTTCTGAGATGAGGACCTATATTCACTTACACCGTACAAGTAAAGATTCATAGTCATAAGAATTTATGTATGTAGACTTGTTCTGACCTAACTGTTGTGGACACCTGAATAGGAGTCTTGTGGAACTTAGAGGCTGTTAGGTTTTAAATCCATTTCCCATTAAGGTTCTGACACACTATTAATCTAAAGGTCCGATAGAGCTCCATACTACAATTTTATGAAGATAAGTTTAAAAGTCAACATTGTTCTAACTTCTTTCCTTTTTCTTTTCTTTATTTTTGTTTTCACTTAATTTCTAAATAACTGTTTGCTAAGGGACTAGCAAAGGTAAAGTATAGGGGAATGATGAATCCACGATTCATCGTCTTTATTCGTTTATTTTAGCTTCATTTCCTTAGTCAAACACCTGTAGATACCCACTAATTTCATGAAATTGCCATTTTGCATGCATTTTGTTAAATATACATTTTTTAAACTTTTTGTACTAAAATACAAGAATAAAGAGGAAAAGAAAAAAGAAAGGAAAATGAAGGATGTATTTATGGAATAAATGTAGACTGACCCAAACCCCGAGAGTAGGTCAAGACTTGACCTAATCAACCGGGAATAAAGTAGGGGGAGATAGTGTCTTTAATTAAAAAATCCAAAAATTATTTGTAAATATTTTTCCCTGTATAATTGTACAAAAATTACACTATTTTTTCTATAAGTTGACCTTAGATTAATGATTTTTGTAAACAAAAGTTGTAATTAAAAATGTGTTGTAAATAATAAAAATAATTACAAAATAAAATAATGTATAGATTACAAATAATCATACCCAGAAAAAGTCGTAAAGCAATCATTGAAAGACTAATTCCGGCTCCATATAGGCTCAAATTGAATCAAACTCACTTCCATTATACTTCAAATTAAATTATTTTTCAAATGGATGTGGTTTCATAATTTTTAATGTTACAGTTGAAAAATAAATTTTCTGGGGTGTTTTGTGCAGTTTTACCACTTCTTTGTTGTACATATTGATTCATATTTATTTTTATAATAATGTACAATATTGTAAATATTATTTTTACTATTAAAAAAATAAAATTTAAAAAAATCATTTAAAAATAATTTCCTTATTTGTACATGTGTATATTGTACTATGTGTATATAATATTTGTATGCAACTAATTTCCTTACATAAAATTAACTAAAAAGTTAAAAATCTAACATTAATTAATTAAATTAATTTAATTACGAAATTTGGATTTATTTATTTAAATATTTAATTTATTTATTATTTGATTTGAAAACATACCTTGTATATTATTCTATACCTTAAATAGCCACCATTAAGGTGGCTAATTAATTTTTGTAAATTAAATAATTTATTTATTTTGATTAATTTCAAAATTCGATTTCTATATATTTATTTATTTATTTATTTATTTATTTTATTAATTACACCACTAAACACCTTCCTCTTTTGTACATCCTTTCCTTTTGTATTTTTCTTCTCTTTTTATTGGGGCTCCTCCTCCCTCATTTGTCTTTGATCAATCTTTGGTGGAGAGGAGCCCAATATCCAAGAGAAATCTTATCGAAGAAGGGTGTCGAACCTCTGAGCCATCCGGTGACAGTGAGTCGGCCCTCGTCGAGGCCATCACGGTGTATCCGATCCCGAGGTGAGATCCATTTTCTTTTCCGTCATTTTTCTTAGATAAATATTAGATTTAATTTTTACGTAGATGTCATGATTAATTTTCAGATCTTAAAATCCTAAAAATTTTCCACCCCAATTTAATCCGCCTATGAATCCGATTCTCATCTCATCTTCTCGATCCACATACATTCTCATTCTATCTCACACGATCTCCCAACTCTAGTCGTGCACGGTGGTCGGAGACACGAATCCTTTCCTCGCTTTCTGTCGGATCCCCGTTCACATCCTATTTTGTTTATAAATAAATAAAACAATAAATAAAACATATAATTTTTTCTTCTTAACATTTGTTTTGCAAGAAAATAAAAAAACATAAAAAAATAAAAAAATATTTACAGTTTTCTATTTACATATAAAAAGAAAAAAATTAAAACAAAAAAATCAGAAGGTCGCAGCGGCTCCGCCGACCCCTGCCGTCGACTTCCACCGTTGTAGAAGAAATTCCCACGAGTGGAGGCGCCTCCCGCAACTGCACAGCCCCCACTGCGGTGCCTCCGTCGTCGTGCGACGCTCCCTACAGCTACCTCCCGCGGCCCACACGACTCCGTCGCGCTACTGTGACGATCTCACGTCTCCGCCGACAAGACAGTAGTACCCTTCTCCCGGAGCTCCCTCCAAATCTCTAGTACGACATGTGGCTCGCGCACCACCTTCGACCGCACCTTTAGTTCGCACCCAGCAGCGCCGTCACGACGCCTCTGTCCTAACGCGTGGTTGCGTGCCTCCACAACACCGCTGAGCGCTCACCGCGTTGTCGGTCCCTCCGTCGAGAGATACATCATTGTCCCCACGCGTCATCGCCTCCACCGTACTTGCTGCCACCGATCTATGAGTGGAAGAGGGAGGGTGGCTTCCCCTCCCCTTTTTGAGAAATGAAGGAAACATAACAATAAACCTTAGGGGTTTTTAATTAAATTTTGGGTAAATTGCAAAGTATCCCCTAGAAGTTGTCAAATTTGCAAAAAGCCCTTGCCAACACACAACACGTGCTTAGGACGTGACTATTTGGGTAATTTGTGATTTTTATCCTCTGATTAGTTTGTGTTATTTCTTAAATGTAGAAACCTTGACTATTTACATTTCCGTCCCTTATTTCCAGATAATTAACTTGCATGGTTATTTCATCAAAATAAATGTTTTTTATTGCTCTAAAAATTGTACAAAATTTATGATAGCTCTTGTTATTTGCTTAAACATTGTATAAAATTTTCATTGTATTTCATCATCATTTGATATTTAAAAAAAATTCAAAAACAGTGTCTTTTTGTCTGCCTAAACTTTAAAAAATCATAAAAATTCGAAAATTTGTCTTAAAATTCCAAAAAAATTACTATAGGTGTATTTTATTTCCCTTTAATTTCTATTAATTTTCATGCAGTAATCATTTATAAAAACCAAAAAAATGTGAAAAATTGAAAATATTAAAAATCATATAAAATTGTGGAAAATCCAAAAATTCTGATTTTAGTCTTTGTTTGTAGATATGTAGTTTGTACTTTAGCTTAAAAAATATCAAAAACATTCTAAAACATATAAAACACAAATACATTTTCTCTGTATTTTCTGAGCATTTTTTAGTATTTTGAAAAATAAAAAAAGTCTGGTGTGCGTATTTTTATTCCCTTGTGCATATTGTGACTTGTGCTCTATTCTAAAATAAAAAAATAAAAAAAACGACTAAAATTTTTATATCTTTGAAATTTGACTGCTAAGTTTTTAAATCGTGCTCCTTGTGTTCGACCCTAATCGCTATACATGGTAAATTAAATAGCGAAAACCGCTTTACATTCCATTGCTTGATTTTCTTTAAAGTGGTCTACATATTTTTCTCGTTGACCGAATCGATTGGTTGAGAATAATGACCATTGCATATTTATACCATCTCGACCACATTGAAAATTAATGTCATCAAGAGGCACCTCAACATTGTCCACGGCTGTATAGATCCATTTGTCCATATCATACATTCTTTCTGTCTAACACCCCATCTCCATATTGTGATTATGCTATACTTAGGGTGTACTTTACCTTACGTATGGGGGGTGTCAGATTTTTTATTATTCTTTTGATTCTTTTCACCTCTGTTTTGTTGATGCCTATACTTAGGGATATTTCACACCAAGTATAGCGGAGGTAGTATCTGTACATCCTATCACTCGGTAGTCCCCTTGTGTACAATCTTTTATACTTAGGATTACTTGATCCTAAATATAGGTGGACCACCGATCTCCTATTGATTTTATTCTTTCATTCGCCGTTGTAATATAGCATTCTTTTCACTTTTCTATACTTATCACGAGTTATGTCTTTCTTTGTCGCTCTCTAATTACTTTGAGAATATAGTTCGAGCTAAGTATAGGGGGTGTCGTATATATTGTATATATATATACTTTAGCCATAACTTTTACTTTCGTATTTTTCTAATATGGCTAAATTACTGTATAGATACATGTAAAATTCTGTAAAATCAACTAAAAAAAGATGCAGATATTTCCTCAAATTTCTTTTTGTATATACTAATTAAGAAGTCAGGTTAAAATACTTTGAAAAAAATTTTGAAATTAGTTTGAAAGTCTATTTGAAAAATCTTTTGAAAACTATTTGAAAAATATTTTGAAAAATATTTTCAACCCTTGTAAAAGTATTTTGGTTTGTAACAATTTTCTTTTCTTTGTGTGAAATTTAATTATTTTGTAAAACTATTTGCAAATGTTTTGAAAATGGTTGAAAAATTATTTTGAAAAAATCTAAATATTCTGTTTGAATAATGTTTGCAAAATAGTTTTCAAATGTTTGTAAATGTTTGTAAATTTTTTGGAAAATTATTTTGGACTAAAAGTTTCAAAATTATTCGTAAAAACATTTTCAAATAAGTTTGAGGAATATAGGCATCACAAAAAAATATAAAAACATATTCCAACTATATGTATATACATGTATAAATTACTCAAGTTGTAAATCTTTTCACCTGATTCTTGTAAATAATTGACTCACTCTTGTGTAAATATGTGTATCTCATCCCTAACCATTATTAAAAATTATATATACTTGTATATATTACTAACCTTTTTTATATAAAAAAACTACAAAACCCAAAAGTCTAAAAAATTGCATAAAAAACTCTTTTTGCATGTGCATCATTTTTCAAAAAATCCATAAAAAGTTCAAAATTAGAAAATTAATTCACAAAAAGATTTTACTTTCTTGCATTATACATATTTTCTTGCATTTGCATGTGCATTTTTCTGGATATTTTTGACATTTAAACTAAGTCTGGAATAAAATTTAAGAATGGAGCTTAGTTGGACCTTAATTCACTTAATTTCAGAGGAATCTTACAAGAACTGGAGTTAAGACTTTTAAGGTCCTAGTGACTTAATTCTTTGATTCCATAAGACTATGTTCACATGTCATCTTGATTAATTTAAGTAGAATATTTAACAACACATGCATGATTCTGTCAAACCGTGGCTTATCTGGGACAAGCACTCTACACGTAGCTCTTCATGGAGGAGGTACTAAGGGGGCAGAATCTTTTGATTTGGGGTAGCATACAAGGGTAGTACATCTAGGTAGAACCTTTTGTCCTCCTCCAGGGAGGAAAGTGCATCTCAACCTGGTATGGTGATGTTGAGGTCTAAAGACAGGATGTTGTAAGGTTGCAATAATGCTTCAAAAGTGGGATAGTCTACCGGCTCAAGAGGAAAAACTCCTTATGTACATGCTGCACCTTGCATATATTTTCAAAAAAGAAAAGAAAAAAATGCAGAATCTCCAAAAGTGGACATACCCGACTGAAAAGTAAAATACCTGCCGGAGTGTATATACAAGTGAAAAAAAGAATAAGAGTTTCAAAATCAGATGTTTGTAAGCTTGCAGCGGATGACTTGGCTACACTGGTCATGCATCCAAGGATAGGATAATGGTTACCGTCCATTCTCTTTTCCATCCCCTCTTCTTGAGTTGGTTGTACTTGAACTTAGAAGGGAATATCCCCGCTCTTCGAGGAAAGAGTTGCTCGACCCGAGGACTAGAGTTACATTATTGAGAGAGGCTGTTTCTTTGCTACTTTTGATATGAGGAGCTATATTTTACTTACACCGTACAAGTAAAGATTCATAGTCATAAGAATTTGTGTATGTAGACTTGTTCTGACCTGATTATTGAGGGTACTTGAATAGTAGTCTTGTGGAACTTAGAGTTTGTTAGGTTTTAAATCCATTTCCCATTAAGGTTCCACCACACTAATAATCCAAAGGTCTGACAGAGCTTCATACTACAATTTCATGAAGATAAGTTTAAAAGTCAACATTGTTCTAATTTCTTTCCTTTTCCTTTTCTTTATTTTTGTTTTCATTTATTTTCTAAATAAGTGTTTGCTAAGGGACCAACAAAGATAAAGTATAGGGGAATGATGAATCCATGATTCATCATCTCTATTCTTTTATTTTAGCTTTATTTTCTTAGTCAAATACCTGTAAATATCCACTAGTTTCATAAAATTAGCATTTTTCATGCATTTGTTAAATATGCACTTCTAACACTCTTTATATTCAAAATAAAAGAATAAAAAAGAAAAGAAAAGAAAATTAGACTTGTTCTGACCTGACTATTGAGGGTACTTGAATAGTAGTCTTGTGGAACTTAGAGTTTGTTAGGTTTTAAATCCATTTCCCATTAAGGTTCCACCACACTAATAATCCAAAGGTCTGACAGAGCTTCATACTACAATTTCATGAAGATAAGTTTAAAAGTCAACATTGTTCTAATTTCTTTCCTTTTCCTTTTCTTTATTTTTGTTTTCATTTATTTTCTAAATAAGTGTTTGCTAAGGGACCAGCAAAGATAAAGTATAGGGGAATGATGAATCCATGATTCATCATCTCTATTCTTTTATTTTAGCTTTATTTTCTTAGTCAAATACCTGTAAATATCCACTAGTTTCATAAAATTAGCATTTTTCATGCATTTGTTAAATATGCACTTCTAACACTCTTTATATTCAAAATAAAAGAATAAAAAGAAAAGAAAAGAAAATAAAGGATGTATTTATGAAATAAATGCAGACTGACCTGAACCCCTAGAGAAGGTCTAGACTTGACTTGATCGACCATGAATAAAGTAGGGGGAGATATGGTCTTTAATTCAAAAATCCAAAAATATTTTGTAAATTTTTCCCTGTGTATTTGTACAAAACATACACTATTTTATTTATATACAAATTGACCTGAAATTAAATATTTTTCTAAACAAAAGTTGTAAATAAAAATATTTTGTAAATAATAAAAATAATTGCAAAATAAAACCATGTACAGATTAAAAGTATCCACACTCAGAAAAAGTAGTAAAGTGATAATTGAAAGATCAATTCAGCTCCATACAAACTCAAATTGAATCAAATTCACCTCCATTGTACTCTAAATTAAATTATCTTTAAATTGGCTACGGTTTCATAATTTTTGGAGTTATGGTTGAAAAGTCGGTTTTCTTTGGTGGTTTTTACAATTTCACCACTTACTCATCGTATATATGTATTCATATTTATTTTTAATATATAATGTAAATAATTTAAATATTTTTCTTCATTATAAAATAAAAATAAAAATAAAATTTAAAAAAAATATTTAAAAATAATTTTCTTATTTTTACATGTGTATATTGAATTGTATGTAATACTTGTATATAACTATTTACTTACATCAAAAAATTTATATCTAACATTAATTAATTAAATTAATTAAATTACAAAAATTGTATTTATTTATTTAATTTACTCATTTATTTGATTTGAAAACCTACCTTGTATATAAGATTTGATTTTATGCCTTAAATAACCACCATTAAGGTGGCTAATTAATTTTTGTAAATTATATATTTTAGTTTTTTTATTTAGTTACGAATTTCTTTTTTAATTTATTAATTAATAATTATTTAACCAATAAACACATTTCTTATTTGTACATATTTTCCTTTTTTATTTTTTTCTCTCCTTTTTTGGGCTCTTCCTCCCTCATTTTCCCTTTGATCAATCTTTGGTGGAGAAGGAGCCTCAATCCCAAAAACCGGTCGGTTGATAGAGGAGCCCAGCCCCCGAGCTGTCCGGTGACAAGGGATCGGTTGTTACCAAGGCCATCAAGGCGCTCACCCCCCTCAGGTTAGATCCAATTTTTATGTTGTTTCTCTAGAGTAATCGTAGCATAGTTTTTATTTTCATGTGCATTGTAGATTTTAGATCCATAGTTTTCATCATAAAAATTTTCCATCCCGATTTGATCCACTCCCGAATCCGCTTTCTCATCTCATCTTCTCGATCCACACGCGTTCTCATTCTATCTCACACAACCTATCAACTCTGACCACGCACGGTGGTCGGAGATGCGGTTCCATTCTCTCACATCCCTCGGAACCGAACCCATACACATATCTCACTTTTATTTGTTTTAATAAAAGGGACCGAGCCATCGTGCTCGAGGTCATTCTTGATCCTACAATAAAATCAAAGAAAATAATTTTTTTCCTTTCTTTCCTTTTCCTCTTACAATTTTGTTGTAGGATTAAAAAAAATAAAAAATTACTATATGTATATTTTTCTTTAACATCTTTTTTGTAGGATAAAAAAAAGTATATCCATTTTTTTCTTCTTACATTTGTTGCAGGTCTTTAAAAAAATAAAAGAACAAAAAAAAAACAGCAGGCCCACGCCCGGCGCCCACCACCTCCCAATACGAGGCCTCCTCCGCCGCTACTCAGGACCGCACACTGACCTTCCACCATCCCCAAACTCAGTCGTACATCCGCAGATCGCCAACCAACCCCGTACCACGAGCTCTGCCTCCTTCGCTTGTTTCTCCACCATCCCCCTGACTCCACGCGAGGCCACCCACCCGACCACTGCCTTAGCCAAGTGCATGCATCGCCAACAGATCTGCCCACACGTGAAGAGAGAAGGAGAGGGTGGCGGCTTGACCCCTTTCTACTTTTTAGTTGAAGAACGAAAGAATAGGAAGAACCCTAGGGGGGTTTCAAAAGAGGAGAAATTACATATATACCCCTAGGCAGATCTGAAATTACAAAAGAGCCCCTACCATCACTTACGATATGCAACACACACATTTTATTGGGTAATTGACATTTTCCACCATGCAGTTTATTTTTGTTATTTATTTAATGCACAAACATTAGAAATTTACATTTTAGTCCTTATCTTGCATATTACGATTTCTTGTTTGCTGAGCTTGAAATAAATAATATTCTTGCTCTGAAAATTCTACAAAAATTCATTTTGGCTTCTGCTTGGTTGATCTACATGTTATAATTTTTGTTTGTGAAAATATTTTAATTTTATATTTTAAATAATTCAAAATCTCCCAAAAATTGTCCTATTTGAATTTGAAAATTCATAAAATTCGAATATTGCACTAAAAATTCCAAAAAAATTGATTAGGTGTATTTTATTGTCTTTTTTCTATCCAATTTTTGTGCATTAATTATTTATAAAACTCAAAAAATACAAAATACTAAAAATCTTATAAAAATAGTAGAAAATTGTAGAAAAATAAAAAAATTATGATTCCAGTCATGTGTTTAGAAATTTGTTTATTTTTAGTATAAAAATAATTCTTAAGAGTTTTGGGCTTAAAATATTTTCAAGTTGCAAATTACTCTAGGTTGTGCACTGTTTTCCTTTTTTTCACTATTTGATATTTATAAAATCACAAAAAACATCATAAAAATTTAGAAAAATTATCGAAAACATTAAAAAAGATTTAAAACTCAAAAATATTTCTTTGTAATTTTTTGAGCATTTTTTATTATTTTAAAAATACAAAAAGAGTGTTATGTGTGTATTTTTATTCCCTTGTGCATATTGTTCCTCATTTGAAAATAAAAAAAATTGAAAAATAAAAAAAACACTAAAAATTCATTTTATTTTACTTTGAAATTTGACTACTTAGTTTTTCAATCGTGCTACTTATGTTCGACCCTCGTCTCTATACCAGGTAAATTAAATAGCGAAGACCGCTTACATTGCTTTACATTTAATTGATTCTATCTTAAGTGGTTGTATATATTTTTCTCGTTGAGTTAGCTGATTGATTGGGGTCGCAAGGACCGTTGATAGATTTGCATACTTAACCCTATTTGATCGGTCGCTCATCAAGAACCTTTGTCACCTGCTCCTTCCGAGCTCTGGAAATGGGGTGGAAATGACGGATGACCCGAAGCTTGAGGAGGGTGATGAGGTTATATAAGAGGGGAAGAAGGAGATGTTTGTGGGGAGGCGAACGATGATGAGGCTGGGTGAAATGGCTTGGTGGTCCCAGGCCTTTGGAGAGGTTTACAAGAAGGGAAGAGAGAACTGAATAAATACTAATTAATAGGTTAATGAAATAAATAATTAAAGAAAAAATTGTAATAATTTAATAAACAAGTTAATTATGAATTGTGATTATAAAATATTAATATTTAAATAAATAAAGAAATAAAGGTATATTATACCTATATAATAAGTATAATTATTTTATTTTTAGTTTTTTTAAATTTTGCTATTTTTATGTGTATTTTATAATATAAAATATGTATAAAATAATAAAAATACAATATGTGAAAAAAATATAAATAAATAAATAGATAAATAAGGATATTACAGACATATATGTACAATAGTACTCCAAAAATCTGACTTTCACATCTTAACTCCAAATTTTATTAAACCACTTTTGTTTTAAAGCTTATTTAATTTCGAACATAATAAAATTGAGTTTGATTTATTTTAACTTCATATGTAGTATATATTGATCTTTCAATTATGATTATATATTGATCTTTCAATTATGACTTTTCGGCTTTTTCAAAGTGTTACCCCTTTTATTATGTACATGGTTCATTTTTGCAAATATTGTTATTATTTAAAATACATTTTTATATGCAAGTTTCGAGAAGAAAATGTTTTTATTTGAGATTGAATTGCTGATAAATAAAATAGGTAAAGATATTTACATAATGAATGATTGAATATGTACAATGTACATTTGATTTTCTAAGATTTTTTTAAGTTATTAGCCTTATCTCCCTCTACTTTATTCCTTATTGATCATATTAATACTTGAACTAATATGAGGATTTTGGGTCAATCTGTATCTATTACATACATACATCCTTCTTTATTTCCTTTTATTTTCTTTTTTATTCTTTTATTTTTGTATAAATAAGTGTTAAATATATAATATTAATAAACGATGTTTGATTGTTAAAAGATGAGAATTAGTGTTGTTTACATGTATTTTATTAAAGATTTTAAGCCAAAATGAAAGAATAAAGATGATGAATTTGTGATTCATCAATGTCAATAGCAAGAAGGCATATTCTTCCTGGGTATTTGTAAAAAGCAATATATCTTCAGGTTGCAATGGTTACTATGGTACAATTAAGGAGATATTTGAGATTAGCTTTTATCATGATCAATGAGTACTTCTATTCAAATGTGATTGGTATATTGTATTTAAAGATACTGGATTCTCGTTAGACCCAAATCATGGATATATAACTCTTAACCAGAATAAATCATTCTTCATAAACTAGAACCATTTGTGCTAGCATGTCAAAAGATGATGTTTTTTATATTCCAGACAATAAAAATAATAGCATGAGGACATTATGGATCTCTTTAAATGAAGATTATGATGAGGAAGAGAATGAGGCTTATCAAGATGATGTTGAGAATTAGAAATGCTCGGTAATTTAACCTGTTTATTCATGACCATTTACGTAATTTAGTCTGTTTTTAATCTACATAACTTAACATGTTTTTATACATATAAATGCTTCAATCTTTATTCATTATTGCTGATGGTGCGAACACATTTTTTCAGACGTAATGAGCCAGAACATGTAGAGGCTAACGAAGAGGTTGAGCTTGACGTAGTTCCAGAAGTGGAGGACGATGCAGAGGGATATGAGGATGGGGAGCACAATACAATTGTTGTCTCAACTCCTCAACATAAATGTAGGGGTCCTGCCATGTGCAACTGCCTAAATAGATTACGTCCAGGTGAAAGAATATAAGTGGAAGTAGCAAAGGTTGATCATGCATTAGGAGGTTAGACCTCTTTTTCAAGCCGATTAGGACTTGTTGCGAGGATGCACATTCCGTTGAGCACGAAGGATTTTAGGAAAGTTCCACACTCTTTGAAGGCGGCAATAATCTCTGATATGAGGTATAATATTTATATTGAAATATAAGTAAAATCTTTGATTGAATTCTATATTGTAAATGATTTTGATCCTAAGATCGATGAGGGGATTTTACGACTAGCAATAATGATTCATCGGGATGTCAGGACTAAGGGAAGAAAGGTTAGTATTAGCCACATGTTTCTGTATGTTAGGGTTTCACTTGAGCAAAAGACAAATATAAACTGAAGATTTATGACAAAGCATCATCCGAGGCAGAAGCGAGATCGAATCCCCAACTAGGTTAGCATCCTACAACGTGGGAGGTTGCATGTAATTACTGGTCCAGTAAAGGATTTTAGGTAAAATCATCATTTTCTCATTTCTCTCTCTCTCTCTCTCTCTCTCTCTATATATATATATATATATATATATATATAGATGATATTTAAAAAGCACTTTTAACATGTGTTTTTACATACTGAAATCATCTACAACGAACAAGGTAAATAGAAAGAAAGCCGTTGCTCCAACCTACACTTTGAGTAGAGCAAGTTTAGATCAATAAAAATAGAAATAAGTAAGTTTTCTTTCTTAGAGTACAAGGAAAGCATCATTTATTTAAGTATAACAAAAGCTTCCTTTTGTTAAGATTCCTTTATTTATATTTTTAGGCCGTGTGTGGAGAGATACTAAATCGAGTTAGAATTTTTGAGTTAACACGTCAGTTGACATATAAAGAAGGAAATAAATTCTTTATTCATGGCATTTAGGGAGAAGCACATGTAAGTAAACTCGTGCTATTTGTCCATTTTTTGGAGACATTCATAGTATATATGTTAAACATACTCAAACTTGTAGGGTAACATTATTCAATAAATAAAAAGCCATCCTCCTTCGGATCAAGGCGTGCTGGATATGACGGATCTGGGCGAGGAAACATTTCGTCATGGCTTCCCACCAGAGAATCAACATTCTGGACGGGTTCTATGTTCTAGTGCATCTTCCACGAAACCAAGTTGGTTTGGGCAGATAGGTGGTGGTCCGTCCCAAGTTGAATTCGACAAGCTCAGAGAGACTGTGGAAGACTTGCGACATGACCAAGAGGAAGCAAGAAAGAGGGAAGATGAACTGTGAGAGGATTGACATAAATCACATGAAAGGGAGGACCAATTGCATGACACATCCCAACAAACCAACCAAATGATGTTGAATATCAAGAGGTTCATAGATGAGATGTCCAAAAGGTTTCCGCGTAGTTCATTTCCTGTTATTCATTGTTGCGATCATGATGACGACCCTCCCTCCGCTAGTGGTGATCCCTTGCAAGTTTAACTTTACAGAAGTATCTAATTGTATTTTGCGATGTAAATACCTCTCAAGATGTATGCAAACATATGTATTATATTAATTGTACTTTGTGATCTATCTCGATACATTGTCATTGTTAAGAAGCATTGCATGCCTTATAGTAAATGTTTGGGTGGTTAACACTTGTTTGATCAACGAAAAGAGTTGGAACGTAACTTTATGCCATGTTTAAGTTTCGTTTCCATTATTTACTGAGAAACTCGATCACAAGTACCAAAACAAATAGGCACATCCAAATTAATAATAGAAAAACATCAAATCAACATCCGAATATTCCACAAGCTTTTTGAATGAAAATATTTCCCAAATGAGTACCACAGGAAACTCCAAACATAAAGAAAAACAAAAAACAGGGAAAAAATGTTCAACGCATTCGAAGATGCAGAAAAGCATTTGAAGATCCATGTACTCCTTGAAGCGGGACGATAAAATCAACGGGCTCAGAATCTCAAGTGCAGACGTATCAGCTCAACAGTGGAGGTATCTCCTCAGTTGCTTATACACACCGTACCCGTATCGGTGCGAACGGAGTTCTGCTGCCGACTGCTTCAGAGACCACACCATTCTGGAATGATGGAAACTGCCCTGCAATCATCACAATACTACAAGTTAACCATTTGAAACGAACATGTTGAGGAGATTAGACATCTCTCTGGGACTTACCCTGCTAATCCTCAACGCTGTTTGGATCACATAGTTCCCATAGCGGTCGCAAGCCAACTCGTGAATATCATCGCAACTATACACCAGGTCATCCAGAACCAACAACTTTGCGCGAGACAGGAGGCACGATTCTACCACATGGCTCCCGTACTTATTCCTCACTACATGCGACAAGTACCCTTTAAGGGTCATGCAGACACGTTCAGCAACGCCGTCGATGTTCCTTACTATATGTTGAACAACGAAATTCCTGCATTTGATGGAAAAAAACGGTTAATCAGTGCATATGCTTTCCTTGTATATGTTACTCTGCAAGAAAAAGATCGAGTAATATGTACCCATGGCGATGTTGAGAAAGGAAGACAGAGTAATCTATAATCCTCAGCACAAGGCGAAAGGTCAATGTTGATCTCGCAGAGTCGACCAAGTCTTGGAGAAGTAGGTAACCGTCCTTATCCTTGGCCAGCAGCATAAATCGATCGCCCTTCAACAGATGATCATATAGTACCTGCAGACGTAGTTTATAGATCGATCACGCAACCGGAGGATCCAATTGCAACAGAACAATTTTGAATCTTAATTTAAAATTAGGCGCATAGAGGGTGCATGGTCTTACTGTGCAGAGGTGTGTGTGGTGCTGTAGAAGGTAACGGATGAAAGAACTTGCGCACTCAGACGACATGAGTTCAGGGAGTCTTTGCCCGATGACGCTTACGATGCCCACAACTGCTTGGATGGCAGGAGCATCAACCGTGTCCATCACCGTTTTGATCAGCAGGGTAAGACTTGCAGATCTTCATGTAAACAGCAAAATTAGGAAACTAACAAATGAGATTTCCATCAAGATGAACAGGTACCATCCAAGTGATTATACAGCAACATTATCCACGTACCCGGTGTCGTGAGTGGCGAGTTGGAAGACAAGGGATCCTCCTCCGTAACGTGCCAGATGTAAAGCGATCTCTCGCGCGGGGGTGGCGTTCTTGCCGGTGCCTTTCAGGATCGCACGAAACACGTAGAGGGCGACGGCGTCGATCATGAAGAAGCGCGTCTCCGCGAGGATTGCTCGGGTAACGGCAACGACCAAGAAGCAATTGTGGTGATGGCGGCTCACCGCGTCCACCAATTCTTCGCACGGAGCGGGATCGCTGGAGTGGGAGACGACCCTCCTAATCGCAGGAACCAGATCGGTAAGTCCGAGCCGAGACGATAGGGGGGATGGCTTCTTGATTATTCTTCCGGTCCCGAGTGGGAGGTAAGGGAAGTCTGCAGTGAGCAGCAGCTGCTCTCTAACGATGGCGGGGAAGGGGCACTCGGAGGAGTTCATCTTGAATAGACCGGAGGATCGATGAGTAGCAGCAGCGGCAGTAGTGGGCGTCCGTCATCTTGAAGGGTCTGCGCTGCTTATATCGCATAAGATCAAAGCACTCCTACACCGATTAGGATTAGGATTGGTATTATGATTACTGGTGATTACGTGCATATCTTCTTCTACTATCTCTACTACTGATTCCCATCTGGAAAATCGGGTTTCAGGAAATAAGATTGCAGATTGCAACTAACTTCGGGATAATGACTCAGCAGATGTCTGTTCTTGCAATTGAACCAATGGCAACAGAGATAAAATAGGACTTGGATTTATTGACGTATGAAAATAGGACAACAGAGATAAATGATCACCGATTCATTTCGTCAAAATAGAGCCCACAATGTTACAAAACCAAAATGTTGGCAGGAGTGTCCCAAAAGCAAAGCGTCACATGAAGATAAAGGGGATAAACAAGAGTAAAAAGTGCTAACCAAGGATGGACCAAAAGTAGCTCGAAGAGTTTTTTAATTAGAGGGGGAGGGGGGGGGGGGGGGGGGGTGAGGCGGAATTGGACGGATAAGACTTTGTTGTCTGCATATCGCAGTATGCGAGATTTTAATGGGATAGAAAAAGAACTGAAGTAAAACCTTCATTTACGAGAGAGCAGATGTTAAGGAGATCATGATTAGTGCAGCCTCTTTGGTTAGAGCTGAGGGCGGGAGGGAGGTAAACTGGAAGTGTCTCACACCTGGTGGAATTGGACGGCTAAGGCCGGTACGGCGAGTTTGCAGGTTCAATGGAAAAGCGATCTGGTCATACGATGGTTTCGTATATGGTCCTCGCGAACAAGTTGCTGCCACTTTGTTGTCTGCATATCGTAATATGCGAGATTTTAATGGGATAGAAAAAAGGAAAAAATTGAAGTAAAACCTTTATTTACGAGAGAGCAAGGCATAAGGGGTATTTGTAAGTGTTGGTTGAATTTTTTTTCAAAATCGCCACCGAAGTTAACAAGATTTAAAATGCTGAATAGGACCGTGAGAGTCTGCAACCGAGGAGAAGGTGGCATATGGTCTCTTCCGCCGCAAGGCATAAGGGGCGGGGGGGGGGGGGGGGACCAATTTTGTTTAGCATTGATGGTGGATAGAAGTTTATTGATTGTGTTATTTTGTTTTCTAGCCAGTGACCAGAGGTTCGGGTATTGGGATGATAGCGGGGGCTGCCGTTGAATTTGTTATGTTCAAAGGAGGGAATTTTTACCATCGCCCAACATTTTGGATGCGAGAATTCATATAAATTGAGATCCTATTTTAATTGATCGCGAGCAAGGGGAGTCCCTCTTGAAATTGGGTTCAAAGATTGGCATAGGTTTTTGGTTGTGAATGCGGCCTCGGATGATCTTGGAGAATAGGTGGTAAGGCTTCTCCATTGTATAGAGCCAAGATTTCGCTAGAAGCGCACAATCGACAGTGTCAAGGTTTAGGATTCCCCACCCATCATTGGCTTTCGGACGACATATGGATTCCCATCTTACCTGATGTATGTGATTGGTGTTTAAAGACCCCGACCAAAGGAATTTTTTTGAATTTTATCGATTTTCGACTGGATATATTTTGGCACTTTGAGGGAGGCCATCATATGGTGGATTTAGAGGATGAGAGATGAGTTCAGAAGGATGATTCTAGATAGAAGGGATAGCATACAAGACTTCCAACCCAAGAGTTTTCTTTTCAAACTTCCCCAATGATTAGAAGACACTATGATCTAGTAAGGGGACATGGGGATAGAGGTATTCCTAAGTAGTTTATTGGGAGGGGGTGGGGTGACTAGTTAAGGATAGTGGTTACTATCTGGATTTCCTAGGCTGTGAGGTTAAAAGTATCGATGGTAGTTTTTTCATCGTTTACAAACATACCAAAAATCTCAGAGAACTAAGTGTGAATTTCATGCATTTTAGGACTTGAGGGTTGTATTTTAGGAATATGAGGATATCATCAGCAAAGAGCATGTTTGTGATGGAAATGTCCTCCCTGAGGATTTGAAAAACTTTTTTCAAATTTGATTTTGCCAAGTTTTGGAGCATTCCATTGAAGTTGTTTATTATAAAAAGTAGTGTAGAGAGGGAGTCGCCCTGTCGCACTCCTCCCCACTCCCCCTCCCTCCCTCCCCCCCACCCCCTACCCTGCCCCGAAGGTTTAAAGAAGCATGAGGTGGTGTTGTTTATTTTCAACAAGATAGCCCTGCTCTAAAGGAAGACTTTGATCCAACTAATGAAGGTTCTCGTGCAGTTAGTGTATTTGAGTGCTGAGAGAACGATGTCCCAGATTAGGAAATTGGAAGCTTTACGAAGGTCGACATTGAGGATGAGTAATTTGATTTGTCCTGGTGCTAGTGGGAGAGGATTTCAAAGGTGATGGCAAAGGCATATGATGCTCCTCTACCTTGAAGGAAGGCTCATTGGAAGGGTGGAAGAAGGTTGTTTAGTTTAGGAGCCCATCTATTGGCCAGGTTTTTTGAGATAATTCTTAGGGAGAGGTTTATAAGGCTGATGGGTCGGTTGTTTGCCATACTTTGAGGATCACCTTTTTTGTAAATTAAAGTTATTATTGAATTATTGATAAATTTCAGGTCATGAGGGTCAAATGATGGGGAGAAAAGGAGGTTGATTAGATTCATGAAGTCATGTTTGATAATGGTTCAGAAGCGCTTGAAGAACTCGAGGATTGTTCCATCTGACCCTGGAGCTTTTAGGGATTTTAAATTTTGTATCATCGCAAAAGCTTCAGTGTCAAAGATAGGTTTAACCAGTTCGTTTGTGTCCTCTATGTTACTCAGGAGGAGGTTTTCAAGATCGAAGGATAGAGATGATGTAGATCCTTTACTCGAGTAAAGTTTTTGGCAATATGAGATGGCGAGCTCAGAGATAGCAGTTCATGATGTTTGTACCAGCTCATGGTTGTCTTTTAAAATCGAGATAGAGTTTCTGCTTCTCTTTCTTGAAGCGATGGATTGTAGGAGCTTGGTATTGAGATCTCCTTCTCGAAGCTAGTGAACCTTTGCTCACTGGTTTAGTCTCAGGTATTTATCTTTGTAAAGTATTTCTAAGGATTTGTGGAAGAACATTAGTTGTTGTGGCATACTTGGGTCAGGGTTTGGTAGGGTTAAGGATAGTTCTAATGAAGCAATCTATTGTGTTAAGTTTTCTTTTGAGATGTGGAAGGTGGTAAGGTGTAATTTTTTCCAGTCTATTATATCAAATTTAAGTCACTTTATTTTTAGAAGCAAGTGTGGAAGGGGTTAAAGCCTTGACAGGGTTTGTTCCAAGTGGTAGAGACCATTGGAGGGAGGGTAGGTTTATTAAAGTAGAAAGTTTTCATTTTTAAGGATGGACGGTTTGGTTTGAGGGAGGATATTGTCATTATCAGAGGATTATGGTTTGAGAAGGTTTTTAGGAGCACCTGGTTTTTGGCGAGGGTGGATGATTATAGGAGCAGGGAGGAGATAAGTATTCTGTCTAGGATTGCCCCATGTTACCTTCGTCGAAAACATATTGAATCGGTTAGCTCTCCCCCCTCCCCTCGGCTCTCCCCCATCCTACCAGCCTCGCCGAACGGTCAAGTGTGGATATCCACCGACGATCGATACTTCAGTGCCATCATCCGACCAAGGTAAATCATGCTCCCCTAAGATCCTCCCACCCTCTCTTCATTCTCCTGCAGCATGGCTCCGAGTTCACCTTCCGATCCTCTTCCCTCGACTTCATCCCTTCTCCCTCCCCTCCACCCTCAACTTTTGGTTTAACCATGGGGTGCAAAGGCTATAAAGAGAGTATCTTATGAAAAAAAGCTAGTGCACAACAGTCACACCCTCTTTCTCGGACCATCTCTAAATCATTCACCCCCTCCACACCAATTAACAAATATCTGTCTAGGTCCCAACCTAATCACCTTTGAGAAAATATTGTGTCCCCTAAAAGATAAAAAAGAAAAAAACTCAAGAAAACAGGTTGAAAAAGCAAAATTTTATATTTTTATTTTTTCAAACAAAGAAAATGAAGAAAATAAAACAAAGCACACAAGCAATATTTTTAAATTTTCAAATAAAATAAAAATAGCCAAAAAAATCAAGTAAAAATATTTTTGGGTTTCTAGTAATTTTATACTATTTTGTAATATTTTAGGGGTTTTAGATTTTTTCGGGATTTTCAAAATGATTAAAAATAGGAAATAAAGCAAACAGTGCACAACTAGGAGTATTTTTCAAAATAAAAATATAAAATAAGCTCAAAACTCATGGAAGATATTTTATCAAAATAAACATATTTAAATATCTACAAACAGAAATGAAGAACACAATTTTTGGATTTTTAAATTATTGTATGTTATATTTATGGTGCTTTTAGGGTTTACAAGTATTTAGAGTTTTATAAAAGCAAATAAGATGAAAATTGGATAAAAATCAAACAAGTAAAAATAAATCTACCTTAATTTTTTTTAGAAATTCTAGGTGTATTTTTGAATTTTTATAAATTTTCTAAGGAAATCATAGAATTTTTGGTTGATTTTTAAATTTTTAAAAATAGAAAATACAAATAATAAATCAAACAAAAATTACCACATAAAGTAAACATTAGCAGGAGCTTCAGGGAATTTTTTGGCATTTTTAGATAAGATTTATTGCAATTAAAATGAAACAAAATAAAATGGTTGGATGTAGAGGGACCTAGATGCAATTAGTTTAAGTTATGGGGCCTAATGATAACAAGCAATAAAAATGCAAGGGTCAAAGCACAAAAATCCAGCACAAAACATGTGTCACACATTATTCCAGTATCACAGGGGTTTAAGTGCAAATTAAAAAAAAACTGATTTAAATAAAACATGAAAGCTCAAGTAAAACCATGCAAATAACCCAAGAAGATCATGTGTATGGGAATGTGACTTCAGTTCAGCTAGACTAAAGTGCAATTAAGAAAAATTCGAGCTCCTACATGCAAAATGTTTATAACTACTTTTACAATTATTAGACTAAGATGAAATAACAGAAATCGAAGGGAGAGAAGTGCAATATACCCAGGGTCTCGTGCGTCACACATGGGGTCGGCGTATGGCTCATATCTTATGCCTGGGTCTGATCCAAAGATGAGGGATCGTAGCACTGAGAAAAGGTCCGGATCTACCCTCTACCAGATCAGAGCGCTTAGATTTGGGCGTGAATGGATGACCCTGATCAGATCTGGGCCACGTCTCCTAATACAACAACTGGAGGAATCCACATAAGTTGAACAGTTCGGATCTGAGGATACCCCTTCGGCGATGAGCATTGCTGAAGTGATCCTCAAATGGATCGAACGTTCCGGGCACCTTAAGTGTGAAGGACGGAGATTAGAACTGTAGGGGCGACCAGATCCAACGATTGGGGGATCGTATGGATGATCTAGCGAAGAACTTACCTCCGACAGGCTTTGATTAGTAAACACGCATGGCTCATGCATTCCCTGAAGCTGCTCTTTTGGGCGAAAGGTCGTTGTTGGCCGTATGCAGCTGTGGAGGCTCAAAAATGGGCCTAAGACCCAGTAAGTGGTCCTAGAGAGGCATGGAGAACTAGAGCATCCTAGAACATGTTCATCTCATCAATCGGTCCAGAACTCAGTTTCCTACACACATAACACGCTGGGTCGAGGGAAAAATGCCTTGACCCGTTAAATGGTGGGATGGAATGGGTGTGCATCACTATGCGGGTCTCTGATGAAGTAGAGGAGATGGAGGCTCGAGGGCTCGACTCCGATGGACTCGAGGCAAATGGATGGGTGGAGAAGGTGGAGGGAGTTCTGGTGAAGGTGGACGGAAGCACGGAACTAAGAAATGGAGATCCAATCGAGGTAACTGGAGTTGGAAATGGGTGGCTTTTCTACAAACCAAAAAAGCTAATAAGAAAACAAGAAGAACTAGGAATCTAAGCTACCTGATGGATGAAATCGCATGGCCTAGAGGTCAAGAACCTCATGGGGTCATGGCCTCGAAGGCTCAACGAGGCCAGAGGCTGAGCTCCTTGCTGCAGAGCATGGCGTTGAGGCCATCGGACCTAGGGCACACTCTCTTCCTGGGTCTCCCTACACGACCACGCTCTTGTTGTCACTCTCGAGAAAGGCCTATGCGCATGGAAGAGGTGGAGTGATGAATCCACGATTCATCGCCTTTATTCTTTTATTTTAGCTTATTTTCCATAGTCAAACATGTGTAAATACCCACTAATTCCATAATTTTACCATTTTGCATGCATTTGTTAAAATTGCATTTTAACACTTTTTGTACATAAATAAAAGAATAAAGAAGAAAAGAAAAAGAAAGGATGTGTTTATGCAATAAATACAGACTGGCCTGAACCCCAAGAAAAGGTCAAGACTTGACCTGATCGACCAAGAATAAAGTAGGGGGAGATAGAGTCTTCTGTTTGAAAAACCAAAAATATTTTGTAAATATTTTTCATGTATATTTGTTCAAAACGTACATTATTTTATTTGTACAGAATATGACCTCAAACTAATTATTTTTGTAAACAAACGTTGTAAATAAAAATGTGTTGTAAATAATAAAAATAAGGGTAAAATAAAATAATGTATATATTGCAAATAATCGTACTTGGAAAAAGCGACAAAATGATAATTGAAATACCAATTCCGTCTTCATACGAGCTCAAATTGAATCAAAATCACTTCCATCATACTCTAAATTAAATTATCTTTTAAATGGTTATGGTTTCATAATTTTTAGAGTTACGGTTAAAAAGTCGATTTTCTGGGGTGTTTTGTGCAGTTTAACCAATTTTTGTTAATATTTATTTTATAAGGTATATAATTGTAATTTTTGTTTTTATTAAAAATAAAAATTAGAAAAATAAAATTAAAAAAAAATCTTTTATAAAAATTATTTCCTTATTTGTACCTATGTATATTGTATTATATGTGTATAATATGTGTATATAACTAACTTCCTTTTATAAAAACCACCAAAAAATTAATTATCTCACATTAATTAATTGATTTTTTAATTAGGAAATTTATATTTAATTATTTAATTCTTTATATTGAAAACTTACCTTTTATGTAAAGATTTGATTTTATACCTTAATTGGCCACCATTAAGGTAGTTAATTGATTTCCATAATTATTTTAATTTATTTATTTTAACTAATTCCGAAATTCATTTTTATTAATTAATTATTTTATTTATTTATTATTTTAATAATTAATCACTAAACACCTTCCTTAAATGTATATACCTTCCTTTTTCATTTTATTCTCTTTTTTAATGGGCTCCTCCTCCTCATTCACTCTTTGATCAATCTTTGGTGGAGAGGAGCCCGATCTCCAAGAGCGATCTTATCGAAGAAGGGTACCTAGCCTCCGAGCCATCCGGTGACAGCGCGTCGGCCCTCGTCGCGGCCATCATGGCATTTCCAAACCTCGAGGTGAGATCCAATTTTATTTCTCGTCATTTTTCGTAGGTAAATCGTAGATTTATTTTCTTCATAGACATAGTTAATTTTTAGCCATTAAAAATCTCAAAAATGTCCACCGCACTTTGATCCGCCACCGAACTCGATTTTTCATCTCATCTCGCGATCTCTCCGTTTTCACATTCTATCTCACGCAACCACGCACCTCCGGTCACGCACGGTGATCGGAGCGACGGATCTCTCTTTCATCTCGTCGAGATCCGCCCATTCACACATTCCATTTTTGTGTATAAATCAAAAAATACATAAAATTATTTTTCCTATTTTTCTAACATTTATTTTGTAGGAAATTTTTTTTACCTTTTTTCTATCTCTAATATTTGTTTTGTAGGTTCAAAAAAATATAAAAAACAATTAAATAAATTTTTTTGATTACTATTTACATTTTCTGTTCAAAAAAAATAAAAAAACTTTTCCTTTTTTATTTATTATGTTGTTTACATAAAAATATAAAAAAAGAAAAAAATCGCCGTCCATGGCGGCACCAGCAGCCCCGCTCTAGCCTTCAGCGTCGCCTCCTCGCGCGGCCGCCGATCCCGCACGCGCCTCCCCTCCCGGCACGACCCCCTCCAGCTCCTCCGCGTCCGCTCGACGGCACCGCCCTAAGCCACCATCGACCCTCCGACTCCCGTGCGGCTACTGCGCCACCCTCCAGCCTCGCGGAGCACGCCCGCGACCCCCGCCTCCTGGCCCCTTGACGCCACCCTCAGCGGCGCCTGACCTCCTGCATCATCAGCCCCAAGCGCCAACCTCGTGGTCGTCTCCACCGCCTCTGATCGCACCAGCGTCCGCCCAACGTGCATCCGTGCGCGCCGCCTTTCCAAGCCCGCGCTCCAGTCGCGCAGCGGCCGCACACGCGGTCCTCCTCCACGTCAACTCCCCTTAGCGCCCCGCTCCTCTGCCTGGTCGCACCTGCGCGGAAGCATCGTCGTGCGTGGCCGCAGCTCCGCCATTCCCCGTCGCGATCGGCCGCGCCTCCCCCTGTGGCGCCGACGGCAGTGGCCTCCTCGTTGTTGAAGAAAGAACGAACATCAATAACCCTAAAGGGGGTTTTTGAATAAAAAACATTCTTTGGACAAATTACATCAAGGCCCTTGGAAGTTTTCAAATTTGCAAAACAACCTTGTGCATTAGAAGATCACGTGCGTGTCTTGTGACATTTTGGTAAATTTCACATTTCCTCCTGCAAATTTATGTTTTTATTTTTCAAGCCAGAACTTTTCATTATTTGCAATTTGGTCCCTGTAAATTCCAGACATTGAACTTGCTTGATCTTTGTGTTTAAATAAATGTTTATCACGCTCTAAAAATTTTGTAAAAAATTTGTGTATGCTCCTGAAATGTCAATTTACATTGTGTAAATTTCTCATAGCATTTTGTATTTATTTGATATTTTTTAAAAAAATAGTGTATTTTGCCTGCCAGAAATTGAAAAATTTATAAAAATTTGAAACTTAATCGAAAAATTCTAAAAAAATTGTAGGTGTAGTTTTATGTGCTTTAATTTCTGACCAAATTTTGTGAATTTTCCATTTATAAAAACCAAAAAATTTGTGAAAAACAGAAATTCTTAAAAATATTTGTAGTAAATTGTAGAAAAATCCAAAAATAGTAATTTCAATTTCGTATTGTAGATATTGCTTTTTAGTTTTTGCTAAAATAAATTCCAGTAGTTTTGGTCATTCAAATAATTTTTAATTTACAAAATACTCCTGACTGTGCATTTTTTTGCTCTATTTTTTACTGTTTCATTTTTTTAAAATCGCAAAAACATCAGAAAATTACGAAAAAATTACCAAAACCATTTTAAAATATATAAAATAGAAAAACATTTTCTTTGGAATTTTCTGTACATTTTTTATTATTTGGAAAAATACAAAAGAGTGTGGTGTGTGTGTTTTTATTCCTTTGTGCTTCTTTGAAATATAAAAAAATATAAAATTTCAAAAACCACAAAAAAATAACTCTGAAATTTGACTGCATAGTTTTTAAATTGTGCTCCTTGTGTCTGACCCTAGTCTCTATACCAGGTAAAAAGAATAGCAGAAACCGCTTACATTTAATTTCTTGATTTTCTGAGTGGTTTAATTATTTTTTTTCATTGACCGATTCGAGTGGTTGAGAACGACGACATCTTGCATAATATTTTTACACATCTCGACCTATCAAATTTGTATCATCAGAATGGCGTCGTTGCCAGGGAGCACGGCTTTGTAGTCATTTTTCTATTTTTGTCTCACTATACAATAATTGTTTTCTGACTTCCTCTCTTTGATTTTTATACGAGGTACTGCTTGTCGACTTAGAATTTCTTTTTAGTGGACCCACACAGGAAGAAGAGCATGGAGAGAAGAAGAATTTTATTTTTTTGAGAGAGAACAATAAATTTTGTAATAATTTAGGACTTTGGACTTGTGAACTTGGATTATTTTCTCGGCATATGTTTCGCCAAGTGCCGGTGCACTTGGGGGACCTCACCGCTGTTTTTCCGAGATTTGGATTTCACGCCATAGCTTGCTACTTGATTCTCGTGGATTTAGCCCCTAGACGTAGGAATTTTGATTGATTGTGACGTAATATTCTAAGGCCCAACACCTAATAGATTATCTGTTATTATAGAATGTTTAGACCTTGCTAAAAATAAAAATTAAAAAGTTCTTCACGATCAATAGAAGCTGCTCGTCTAAGGCTGATTTCCACGTGCATCATATAGTAAGTTTACTTTCATGTATTTAATTTATGTGCAGATCATATTGCATGTAGAGTGCTGGAGTAAGGTACGCATTTTCTATCTCTGCATGCATCATCGTGTTTGACCGTGCATTGGCTTTTTCGACTTCCTCCCCCTGCTTTTGACTCAAATTAATCAAAGAGGAAATCAAAAAGCTCATTGGGCATTATTTTTTTGAAAAAAAATCCAAAAACATAGAAAAAAATTGGGACTGCTAATTGAACTTGAATCTAAAATTAAACGTAATTGACCACTTCATTATTTTGGGAGAGCAACCCCCTCATTGTCTGCACTTTTAATTGCTCGCGTACACACTAAGGAGTAGTGTCCAAATCCTATTCAAGCCTTCTAAGTGTTTGTACAACTTTGTCTTATCACCTAACTCTTAAAATTGAAAAGATAAAGACCGAATCTCACGGTCAGATTTGCGTTGAGTTGGTGAACTGGAGGTTTGCTTTTTGTATTGTATGTCTTTGACGTGAGTCGATTACGTTCATCCTCTCTAAATCATTAGCAGTCGCATTCTATCTCTATCCCACACTCCCTCCCTTCTATCTTTCTTCCTCCCTGCCTTCTCCCTTCTATCTCTCTCTCACCATCTCTCACCTTCTATCTCTCTATCTCTTTCACTCTACCCCACCATCCCTTCCTTTATCATCATTCTTTTCTCTCATCATGATGGGTCACACTCCATTTCAGCCAAATTTTGCTGCTTCTTATTTTCATACCCATCATTCCCGCCCACTCTCTTGGGGGGTCAAAACCTCGTCCGATTTCCCTTCTTCTCCCTACCCACCCGCCCATTTGGGACATGCTGTTAGTGAAGCCCGAGGAGACCAGATTGACCAAATACAACACACGGGTGTTCATCTTGCTGAGATGAGAGTGCATCCCATAGGCGATCATATGGTGCAGTTGCGTGATTTAGATGACTTCTCTCCTACGATGATGGATGAGAACCAAGATCAGGAAGCACAGTCCGCTTCTACTTTGAGACCATTCGTTCTGGATTTAGAGTTAATTGATATACTGTAAAAATTCTTTGGGGAAGTGCATGGGGAACCGTATTTACATATCGATGAGTTTGAGGATATTTGTGGATCACGATCATATTCGGATATCACTTATGAGGGCATGATGTTGATCACCTTCCCATTTACACTTCAGAGTAGAGACAAGAGTTGGCACAGACGATTGGGAAGGAAGATTACTACGTGGGGAGATTTATGATCGCTGTTTTTGCAGAAATTTTACCCCAAGCGTAGAGCAGAGATGATGCGGTCGTGAATTCGTGCTTTTTCAGTTAACCCCCAGAAGCCATTGATAGATTCAAGGTTGAGGTTACGAAAACTTTTGAGGCGATTTCTGGATCATGGATTTTCGATGACTGACCTTATCCATATCGCCATGAGGGGGAGGACCACAGAGCAGATTGCATATGTCATTACCTTGTGTGGTAGTTCACACCACAGTCCTGACCTAGATTTAGTTGAGACCATCTTGGATTCACTTTCAGACACTCCGTATATATGAGATGAATTATTCGGGACAACACATGAGGGAGAGATGACAACAGTTGAGTGTGTGACACACCATGCCGATCTTGACAACACACACAAATCAAAGGATATGGATGCTACTACTTCTCATTTGATGGATGTGTTGACTACCACTGTGAGTTTCGAAAGGCGGACATTGGTGAAGTTTTCATTGGATTTATAATCAGATTTTGAGCCAGTCCCGCACTTCCACATTGATGATTCTTGGATTCTAGATCTGCTTGTATCACACGAAATAGAGGAGGAACCCGCATTTCAGCCATCCTTAGAGTCATTTCAGTGTCCATGTCCAGTTTATTCAGTGTCTTGTCTTCAAAAGATCTTCTCAGATTCAGAGATACACTTGGATTCATTTCAGCATAGAGAGCTTGATGAGGGACCGATTTTTTATTCGACAGACCTTGCTAGTCCCATATTTGAGCCTTGTGTCCTCCCATTTGATGAGGTCGAAACACTTTTTGAGGACCTGATACTTGACAGCATTGATCCCCAGTTCCCTGATGATTCGGCATTACTCCCCGAGGGTTATCTGTGGGAGGATGCCACAGACCCTGTGTACTCGGTCTCACTTTCTGAGAGTGAATCCGATCTGCCGGATCACGCGATCGAGTCTTCTGATATTTGTGATAATGAGTTTGATGTTTCTCTCCTCGATGACCCTCGTGAGGATGACCCGATCTTTGAGGTATTCGATGATTTCACTGATTTGTCTACATTATATGCATCGGATATCAGCCTTTATAGTGAGTCTCCTGATCATGACCTTCCGTACCTTTTGAGACTGTGATTAACGTGGAGGATTCACTGATCGATCCTTCCTTCTCCACGTTTGACTTCTTTGGCTCTGCCCTTTCACTCCATATAGATCATGAGCCGATGAATTCTTTGTGCTACCGGAGCCCGATTTCATCTTCTCATATCTTGACGCGGTAGTAGACGCCTGCCTGATTGATTACCTGGGTGTTATCATTTACAAAATTGAGTTCGTTGTTGTTCTCTCACCGAGACTGCAACGACAGTACGGTATTCACATGACAGATGCCATCCTGAACCTCGATACGATGTTATCCTAACATTTACGCCCAGCTAGGGGCGTAAACTCTAGCGTTTGTTGAGAGGCACCACAACACTACTCACGGCTATATAGATCCATCTGTCCATATCATACATTCTTCTTGTCTCACACCCCATCTCCATCTCATGATTATTCCATACTTAGGGTGTACTTTACCCTAAGTATAGGGGGGTGTCAGACTTGTGATTTTTTCTTTTGATTTCTTTTACCTCTGTTTTGCTGCCTATACTTAGGGATATTTTACCCTAAGTATAGGGGGGGGTAGACTCTGTACATTCTACTTCTCGATTTTTCATTTGTGTACAGTCTTTTATACTTAGGATTACTTGATCCTAAGTACAGGGGGATCACCGACTCATATTGTTTATTTTCTTTTTATTGTTGTAGCATAGTATTCTTTTAGCTTCCCAATACTTAGCACGAGTCATGTCTTTCTTTCCAGCTCTTTGATAACTATGAGGACATAGTTCGAGCTAAGTATAGGGGGTGTCGTAAATAATGTGTGTATATATAATTTAGCCATAACTCATACATTCATATTTTTTTAATACGGCTAAAATACTGTGTAAATATTCAAAAAAACTAATTAACTAATAAAAAGATGCAGAAACTTCCTCAAAATTCTTTTTGTATATACTGATTAATAAATCAAGTTAAAATATTTTGAAAAATATTTTGAAAGTAGTTTGAAAACCTATTTAAAAAATCTTTTGAAAATAATTCGAAAAATGTTTGAAAAATATTTTCAACCTTTGTAAAAATATCGTGGATAGTAAAAATTTCTCTTTGTGCGAAATAAAAATATTTTATAAAAATTATTTGCAAATGTTTGGAAAAATGGTTGAAAAATTATTTTGAAAACCTATATATATTGTTTGAAAAATGTCTGAAAAATAGTTTTCAAATGTGTGTAAATGTTTGTAAAATTATTTGAAAAACTATTTTGGACTATAGTTTTATAAATTATTTGTAAAATTATTTTCAAATAAATTTGAGGAATATATGCATCAGAAAAAATAAAAAATAATGAATAAAATAAAAATTTTAAAAAAATCAATTGTATGTATATACCTACATAAATTACTCAAGATGTAAATTCTTGCATCCTATTCTTGTAAACTAATTAACTCACTCCCGAGTAAATATGTATCTCACCCCTAAAAAAAAGGAAAAAACTATTTTTGTGTATATACTTGTATATATTACTAACTATTTGCATAAAAAACTTTTTGCATGTGCATCATCATTTTTCAAAAATTCATAAAAAATCAAAATTTTGAAAATTATTTCACAAAAAGATTTTGTTTTATTTTTGCATGTACATATTTTCTTGCATTTGCATGAGCATTTTTCAGGATGATTTTGACATTTAAACTAAGTCTGGAATAAATTTCAATAATGGAGCTTAGTTGGACCTTAATCCACTTAATTTCAGAGGAACCTTCTAAGAATTGGACTTAAGACTTTTCAAGTCCTAGTGACTTAATTCATTGAGTCCATAAGACTATGTTCACATGTCATCTTGATGAGTCTAAGTAGAATATTTAACAACACACACATGATTCTTTCAGACCGTGGCTTACCTTGGACAATGCACTTTACACGTAGCTCTTCATGGAGGAGGTAGTGAGGGGATAGAATCTTTTGGCTTAGGGTAGCATACGAGGGTAGTACATCTAGGCGGAACCTCTCGTCCTCCTCTAGGGAGGGAAGTGCATCTCGACCTAATCTGGCATTGTTGAGGTCTAAAGACAGGATGCTGTGGGGTTGCAATAATGCTTGAAAGGTGGGATAGTCTACTGGCTCAAGTGGAAAAACTCCTTATGTACATGCTGCACCTTGTATATATTTTCAAAAAAAAAGAAAAGAAAAAAAATGCAAAATCTCCAAAAGTGGACAGGCCTGATAGAAAAATAAAATGCCTGCCAGAGGGTATATACAAGTGAAAAAAAGAAAAAAGAATAAGAGCTCCAAAGTCATATATTTGTGAGCTTGCAGCGGGTGACATGGCTACACTGGTCATGCATCCAGGGATAGGTAGCTACACTGGTTACCATCCATTCTCTTCTCCATCCCCTCTTCTTGAGCTGGTTGTACTTGAACTTAGAAGGGAATATCCCCACTCCTCGAGGAAAGAGTTGCCAGACCGGGGGATTAGAGTTACCTTGTTGAGAGTGGTTGTTTCTTTGTTACTTCTGAGATGAGGAGCTATATTCACTTACACCGTACAAGTAAGAATTCATAGTTATAAGAATTTATGTATGTAGACTTGTTCTGATCTGACTGTTGAGGAGACCTGAATAGGAGTCTTGTGGAACTTAGAGGCTGCTAGGTTTTAATTCCATTTCCCATTAAGGTTCCGACACACTAATAATCCAAAGGTCTGATAGAGCTCCATACTACATTTTTATGAAGATAAGTTTAAAAGTCAAGGTTGTTCTAACTTCTTTCCTTTTTCTTTTCTTTATTTTTATTTTCACTTATTTTCCAAATAAGTGTTTGCTAAGGGACTAGCAAAGGTAAAGTATAGGGGAATGATGAATCCACGATACATCGCCTTTATTCTTTTATTTTAGATTCATTTCCGTAGTCGAACACTTGTAAATACATACTAATTCCATAATTTTACCATTTTGCATGCATTTGTTAAAATTGCATTTTTAACACTTTTTGTACATAAATAAAAGAACAAAGAAGAAAAGAAAAAGAAAAGGATGTGTTTATGAAATAAATACAGACTGACCCGAACCTTGAGCGGAGGTCAAGACTTGACCTGATTGACTATGAATAAAGTAGGGGGAGATAGAGTCTTCTGTTTTAAAAACCAAAAATATTTTGTAAATATTTTTCATGTATATTTGTACGGAACTTACATTATTTTATTTGTACATAGTTTGACCTCAAACTAATTATTTTTGTAAATAAAAGTTGTAAATAAAAGTGTGTTGTAAATAATAAAATAAGGGTAAAATAAAATAATGTATATATTGCAAATAATCGCACCCAATAAAAGCCGCAAAGTGATAATTGAAATAGAATTCCGGCACCATACGATCTCAAATTGAATCAAAATCATTCCATCATACTCTAAATTTAATTATCTTTCAATTGGTTGTGGTTTCATATTTTTGGAGTTACGATTAAAAAGTCGACTTTCTGTGGTGTTTTGGGCAGTTTAACTATTTTTTGTTAATATTTATTTTATAATGTATATAATTGTAATTTTTGTTTTTATTAAAAATATTTTAAAAAATAAAATTAAATAAATCTTTTATAAAAATCATTTCCTTATTTGTACCAATGTATATTGTATTATACGTGTAGAATATGTGTATACAACTAACTTCCTTTTATAAAAACCACCAAAAAATTAATTATCTCACATTAACTAATTGATTTATTTTAATTATGGAATTTATATTTAATTATTTAATTCTTTGAATTGGAAACTTACCTTTTATGTAAAGATTTGATTTTATACCTTTATTGGACAACATTAAGGTAGTTAATTGATTTCCATAAATTATTTAATTTATTTGTTTTAACTAATTCTGAAATTCATTTTTAATTAATTAATTATTTTATTTATTTAATTATTTTATTAATTAACCACTAAAAACCTTCCTTAAATGTATATACCTTCCATTTTCATTTTCTTTCTCTTTTTTAATGGGCTCCTCCTCCTCATTAAGTCTTTGATCAATCTTTGGTGGAGAGGAGCCCGATCTCCAAGAGCGATCTTGTCGAAGAAGGGTGCCTAGCCTCCGAGCTGTCCGGTGATAGCGCGTCGGCCCTCGTCGAGGCCATCATGGCATTTCCGAACCCCGAAGTGAGATCGAATTTTATTTCTTGTCATTTTTCGTAGGTAAATCGTAGATTTATTTTCTTCATAGACAGTTAATTTTTAGCCATTAAAAATCTCAAAAATATCCACCGCACTTTGATCCACCTCCGAACCTGATTTTTCATCTCATCTCGCGATCTCTCCGTTTTCACATTCTATCTCACGCAACCACGCACCTCCGGTCACGCACGGTGATTGGAGCGATGGATCTCTCTTTCATCTCGCCGAGATCCGCCCATTCACACATTCCATTTTTTTGTATAAATCAAAAAATATATAAAATTGTTTTTCATGTTTCTCTAACATTTGTTTTTGCAGGAAAAATAAAAAAAAATTTACCTTCTTCTATCTCTAATATTTGTTTTACTGGTTTAAAAAAATATAAAAAAACAGTCAAATAAAAAATTTAGATTATTGTTTACATTTCTCATAAAAAAATAATAAAAAAAATCCATTTTTTCTTATTCTATTGTTTACATAAAAAATTATAAAAAAAGAAAAAAATCGCCGTCTACGACAGCACCAGCAGCCTCGCTCCAGCCTTCAGCGCCGCCTCCTCGCGCGGCCGTCGAGCCCGTGCGCTCCTCCCCTCTACGGCACGACCCCCTTCAGCTCCACGTGTCCGTTCGGCAGCATTGCCCGAAGCCACCATCAGCCCTCCGACTCTAGTGCGGCTATCGCGCCACCCTCCAGCCTCATAGAGCACGCCCGCGACCCCAGCCTCCAGACCCCTTGACGTCACCCTCAGCAGCGCCTGACCTCCTGCATCATCAGCCCCAAGTGCCAAGCCTACGGCCATCTCCACCGCCTCTGACCGCGCCAGCGTCCGCCCAGCGTGCGTCCGTACGCGCTGCCTCTCCAAGCTCGCACTCTAGCTGCGCGACGGCCGCACGCGTGGTCCTCCTCCGCGTCAACTCCCTTAGCGCCCCGCTCCTCCACCTGGTCGCGCCCGCGCGGAAGCACCGTTGCGTGTGGCCGCAGCTCCACCATTCCCCGCTGCGATCGGTCGCGCCTCCCCTTGTGGCGACGACCTCCTTGTTGTTGAAGAAAGAACGAACATCAGTAAATCTAAAGGGGTTTTTGAATAAAAAACATTCTTTGGATAAATTACATCAAGGCCCTCAAAAGTTTTCAAATTTGCAAAACAACCCCTGTGCATTAAAAGATCACATGCGCGCCATGCGACATTTGGGTAAATTTCACATTTACTCCAGCAAGTTTCTGTTTTTATTATTCAAGCCAGAACATTTTATTATTTGCAATTTGGTCCCTGTAAATTCCATACATTGAACTTGCTTGATCTTTGTGTTTAAATAAATGTTTATCATGCTCTAAAAATTTTGTAAAAATTTATGTATGCTCCTGAAATGTCAATTTACATTGTGTAAATTTCTCATAGCATTTTGTGTTTATTTGATATTTTAAAAAATAAAAAATAGTGTATTTTTGCCTGCCAAAAATTGAAAAATTTATAAAAATTTGAAAGTTAGTCGAAAAATTCTAAGAAAAAATTCTATCGGTGTAGTTTGATGTGCTTTAAATTCTAACCAGATTTTTTGAATTTTGCATTTATAAAAATAAAAAAAATAACGAAAAATGAAAATTCTTAAAACAATTGTAGAAAATTGTAGAAAAAATCCAAAAATATTGATTTCAGTTTCTGATTTTACATATTGTTTTCTACTTTTTGCTAAAAATAATTTCTAGGAGTTTTGGGATATAAAAGATTTTTAAATTACAAAATATCCCAACTGTGCATTTTTTTCTCTGTTTTTCACTGTTTCATTTTTATAAAATCACAAAAACATCAGAAAATTATAAAAAATACCAAAAACATTTTAAAATATATAAAACACAAAAACATTTTCTTTGTTATTTTCTGTGCATTTTTTATCATTTGGAAATATACAAAAGAGTGTGGTATAGGTGTGTTTTTATTCCTTTGTGCTTGTTTGAAAAATAAAACAATATAAAAATTCAAAAACCACAAAAAGATAACTCTGAAATTTTTCTGCATAATTTTTAAATCGTGCTCCTTGTGTTCGACCCTGGTCGTTATACCAGGTAAAAAGAATAGAGGAAATCGCTTAAATTTAATTTCTTCATTTTCTGAGTGGTTTAATTATTTTTTTCCGTTGACCGATTCGAGTGGTTGAGAACGATGACATCTTGCTTAATAGTTTTACACATCTCGACCTATCGAATTTGTGTCATCAGAATGTGAGATGGCAAGTCGATGTCGAACGTGGATTAAAGCGTGATGGAATTTTTGTGATTTTTTGTTCTAAAAACTGATCACTACAACCAAAAGGTGCAATCAAAATAGGGCGCAGGTGTCTTATAGACGGTGCAAGCTCAAGAATGATTGATCGTCAGTGCGTGAACCAAGGCGCGTATCTTGGAGATGCTCATTGGGCATGGATTAAGGATCCATGCCTTCCAATCGGAGCTGAAGAACGAAGGGCAAATCGATCAGACTCGGTCGAGAAAAAATGGAGAAAATCGGAGCAAACCCGATTCACAAAAGAAAAAGGGGGGGCCAGTTGACCGTGGTCAACCGTTCGAGGTGGACCAATAGAAAAATAGGATTTACAAAAATAAAAGAAAAATCAACTAAAATAGTAAATGGCCTTAAAATAAAAAATAATAAAAATGAAATAGGTTAGTTATTTTACAAACTAATTTCTTGTGATTTTTAATAATTTTTATCAATATATATTATATGTAGTATATGTTAGTATGTATATGTACACTATACTTATATATTATACATGTATATTTATTTTGCTATTTTTACATAAATACATTTAATTTTATTTTTTATTTATTTACAAAATAAATTCAAGTATATAAATTTATTTATTGGATTTTTATAAGTTAAGAATATGAGTTAATAAATTATTATTATATACAAAATATATACACTTGATGTTATTGTACAATGAGGAGTTTGTTTTATTTTTATTTTATTTTGTCATTTATGAATTTCATTTAAATTTTATTTAATTATTAGAAATATATACAAGTATTTTAAAAAGCAATGTATATAGTTTATACACAAAATAAATAAAGAGATACATAGATACATGTATAGGTACTGTACAACTGTACACAATTTGCAATTTTTTATTATTTAAAACACATTTTTATTTGCAAGTTTTATTTAGGAAATAAATCAGTTTTGAGTATGGTGTAAGTGATATATATCCCCCACCTCAAAAGTGGCAAAAAAGCAGCCTCCCTCAACAAGTTAACTCTAGTCCCCCAATCTAGCAACACTTTCCTCGAGGAGCGGGGTATTCCCTCTTAAGTTCAAGTCAACCAGCTCAAGAAGAGGGGGAAAGAATATAATGGGTTGGGGCCAGTGTAGTCAAGAATCCCATGGAGGTTGACCAGTGTAGACAAGTCTCCAGCTACAAGCTTCCATAAGATGAGACATGTATCACATAGGCTTTGCTTATTCAACTATACACACTCCGGCATGCATTTTATTTTCAATCAGGCTTGTCCCCTTTTTTGGAGTTTTTGCATTTTTTTCAACACATATATAACATGTGCAACATGTACATAAGGAGTTTTTGTTCTTGAGCTAGTAGACTATCCCTCTTTTGAAGCATTATTGCAACCTCATAGCATCTTGTCACTAAACCTCAATGTTACTAGACCAGGTTGAGATGCACTACTCTCTCTAGTTGTAACACTCCCTTGTGCTGCCCCAAGGTAAAAGATTCTGCCTCCTCACCATCTCGTCGATGAAGAGCTACATGTAAAGTGCATGTCCAAGTCAAGCCATTGTCTGTAAGTCATGCATGCCTAGAAATATTGTACTTAGACCAATCAAGATGGCATGTGAACATAGCCTTCTGGACTCAAAGAATTAAGTCACTAGACCTAAAGAAATTCAACTCCAAATCCTATAAGGTTCCTCTGAAATTAATTGGATTAAGGTTTTAACCAAGCTCCATTCTTCAATTTTATTCCAGATTTGTTCAAATGTCAACAATGATTCTGAAAAATGCATATGCAAATGCAAATAAATGTATTTACAAAAACTTTTAAAAAGAAAATAAAATAAAAGACAAAAACTTTTCGAATAGTTTTTCAAAGAATTTTGCATGTTTTTATGGAATTTTTAATTTTTCAAATTTTTAGGAATTTTGGAAAAGAAGGAAAAGAAAAGAAAGTACTTACAAACATTTGCAAAACTTTGTACATATTTACAAAATCATTATACAAAAACTTTATACAAGATCTATATACAAGATTTTACAAAGAGAATATTTACAAGTTTTATTTACAAGTTTTACAAGTGGATTTTATCTACAAATTTTATTAAAGAATTTTCTACACAAAAGAATATTATATGCAGGTTTTAATTTACAAAAGAATTTTATTTTACACATACAGATTTTACAAGTTTACAAATAATATACCCATAATTTATAACCTATGTGGCAAAATATTTTACAAAAAAAATTTACAAACCATTTTTCACAATTTTTTAAAATATTTTACAAAACTTTCCGCAAAAGATTTTTAAAAATAATTTTACAAACTTTTTGCAAACAAATATACAATTTTACAAATATTTTCTTTTCACACATTTTACAACATTTGTACAATATATATAATTTTGATACAAAAATAATTTACAAACAAAACATTTTTACAAATATTTTACAAATATTTGTACAAAAATAATTTTGTAAAGGGTTTTAAAAACATTTTTACATAGAATTTACAAATCTTTTTATAAACAATTTAGACACATTTTTGCAAAGAACTTTTCAAAACATTTTAAATCCATTTTTATAAATAATAGCCATATTATTAACACAATAGTATGAGTTATGGCTAAAGTATATATACAATATATACGACACCCCTATACTAAGCTCGAACTATGTCCTCATAGTGACGAAAAGAGCAACAAAGGAAGACATAACTCATGCTAAGTTAAGAATAGTGAAAAGAATCCTATACTAGAATTACTCAAAGAATGAAAGAATAAAATGAATAGGAGTCGACGATCCCCCCTATATCTAGGATCAAATAATCCCAAGTATAGAAAACTGTACAAAAGGGGAAAACCGAGGAAGAGAGTATACACAAAATCAACGACTCAACATGTACCCCTATACTTAGGGTAGAATATCCCTAAGTATAGAAAAGAATAGCAACAATTGAGGGAAAAGTGAAAGAACAGACGAAACTAAAACGAATATATACAAGAGAAAATAGAACGACATCACTTCCATATACTTAGGGTAAAGGATCCCTAAGTATAGGCAACAACACGAGTAATGAAACGGAACGAAAATGAACAACTCGGTGTTTACACACTCCATACTTAAGATAAAGTAGATCCTAAGTATAGCGAAAATCCTAAGGGAGTCCTGGGGTGTAAAACAAAATGGAAGAAACAAGGAACAAATCAAGATGAAACACGTACATACAAAGTAGACACTATTGAGGTACCTCTCAATAAGCGCTAGATTTTATACCCCCAGCTGGGCACAAAGGCTAGGACAATGCAATATTAAGGTTCATGATGGTATCTGTAATGCGGATATTGTACTGTTGTTGTATTCTCGGTGTGAGAACAACATTGAGGTCAACAGTGTAAACAATGACACCCATATAAACAATCAGGTGGGTGTCTGCTTCCGAATAAATAGAAGGGAAAATAAAATGAGGCTCCAGTAGCACAAAAGAAATCATCGACTCAAGATCAGAATAGAGTGAAAGGGTAAAGACAAAGAAATCAAACGTGGAGAAAGAAGGATCAATCATAGAATCCTCCACATCAATCACCGTCTCAAAAGGTATGGAAAGTCAAGATCTAGAGACTCGCAAAGAAAAATGATATCCGATGCACATAATGTAGAGAAATCAAATAAATCATCAAATTTCTCAAAGATCGGCTCATCCTCGCGAGGGTCATCAAGGAGAGAAGAAAGAAACTTGGTCTCAACAGAAAAATCAGAATACTTGATCTCGTGATCCGACAGATCGAATGCACTCCCAGAAAGTAAAACCGAGTAAACATAGTACGTGGCATCCTCCCGTAGATAACCCTCGGGGAGTAATGTAAACTCATTAGTGGAGAAAGAGGAATCAGAGTTTAAATGGGAATCTACGCCACTATCAAGGACCCACTCCTCACACCAAAATGCCTCATCAGCTGAAGATTGCTTACGAACAATTTAGAAACAAGAAATGGTACTGGTCAACAATGCGAAAGTGGTCAAAATTTCTAAAATTGATTCTCGTGTAGTGTCAAAGCTGTCTATCATCTGGTCCTCATGAAATATATCAATCTCATCAAACTGGAGGAAAAAAGTCTCAAATATGGGACTCTCAATATCTGACATCTTAAATGGTGTCCTTCATCACCTGGCTGCTAAAATGGGTCAAAATATCCATCTGAATTAGAGAAGTGCCTCTGAGTAATGGACTCTGTCTGGTCTAGACCTGGAAACTTAAAAGGATGAAAGAACAGTAGAAACAATGTAGGCTCCTGATAACAAGGAGAAATAAGAGGGTTGCACGGCTTCACAAGGCGAAACCACGTCAGTGTGCTGACCACTCTCACCTCCCCTGGTGATTAGCAATTAACCGACAATCTGAATAAAGGAAATGAATAGCACAGGTGAGGTTAAAATTTATTATTCTCTACTAAAAGATGCATAGTGATTAAGCATGTAGAGGTCGAACCACAAAGAGCAAAATGATAGCCTATGATTATTTATTTACAATCGTGTCCTTCATCATGCATGTACATGTATCTCTTTTTTTATGGGTCTTTGATTTATATTTATATTTTATTATATTTTGTTTTATATTTTTGTACTTGAAATTTAATTCTCTATTTTTATATTTTCTTTTTATATTTCTATATTTTCTTTTTCTTTGAGGTATTGATAGTCCATATAAGACTATATACGCCATATAGAGTAATATAAGTATAAAAACTAGTAAATATTATAACATATAGAATATAAAATGTTTTTGGGTTTTATATCTTTTTCTAATGTTTTTATAATTTTTCTACAATTTTTACTGATTTTTATGTATTTTTAAAATAAAAAATATCCAAAATCAGAGATTTTAATAGTAGGCTAATGAATCCCTGATTCTCACTCTTTATTCTTTTATTTTAGCTATTTTTCTTGGCAAAACATCATGTAAATAGGTGTAAATACAATAAGTTAACATTCAGCATGCATGTGTTAACATTGTATAATTAGTATATATTTGTGGAAAAATAAAAGAATAAAGGAAAAGAAAATGAAAGGAGGTATTTAGAATAAATACAGAGTGACCCGAACCCCAAGAGAAGGTCAAGCCTTGACCTAATCGCCAAATAAAATAAGTAGAGAGAGAAAAGGCATGCTCTGTGTTGTACGAATTACCTATATATATAAATAATTATTTTGACAAAATAAAATTAAAACATTATTTTACCACATTTATAATCCTATAAATAAAACAAATAATAAAATAAAAATCAGAAAAATAAAATAAAAATAAAATCCTTCTTACTTGTACAAAATACATGCATACATGTCACCTCCCCTATTTATTCTATACCTGTAAATAAATCATAAAATAAAATAAAAATTATTTTGAACTCCCAAAATTATGTTGAAAATAAATAAAATATAAAATTGTGGGTTATTATGTAAAAATAATAAAAATAATATGTGTACATAATACATAGGTATATTATACATGCATATAATACTACGTAATGTATATACCCTAATTTATTTTCATAAAAATAACTAAAAATCATAGAAATATTCCTTGAAAAATCATAATCATTTTCATGTGATTCATTTTTATCATTTAAATTCGTTTATTATTTTTAATTTAATTATCTTTATTTTTCTCTTCTATTTTGCTCTGTAGCGTAGCTTGTCCTTATTCTACAACTCTCGTGATTGGGCCACGTCAGGGATGTTGACCCAAGTCAACATCACCTCCCTGGGCTGACCCGACCTGATTCGCTTCAATGGACCTCCTTCTCCCCTTTTTCCAACCTGATTCCAGATGCCTCTCACCTCGATTTCTCGTCTGTCGCTTCTTCTAGGATCCCTAGGAAGGTGCGGATCTTCCTGGGGTTGTGCACCATCGCTCGATCTTTGGAGGTAATTGAAGTCGACTATATAAGCTCGCCTTCGCTACCCAGCGCTGCAGTTCGTGCCTCACTCCTTCTTCCACCCATAGACACCGTTGGTTGAGTGACAGCTGCCGGAGAGCGTCTTCAGATTGGAGTTTGGTCGTGTAATCATGCAGCTCGCCCTTCGTGGTCGGAGATCCGCCGCGAGCAGCCTCCCTGTCTGCCGCAATGTAGTTGAGTTCATAACCTTGATGATCATCATTGCCTGGAGCTCAGGAATCCATTCGGATCTTCAGGTACCCATCCTATCTTCTGTATTTTCGCTTTTGATTCTGTTCATTCAACTTAGCTCCGTCGCACACCCACTTGCTCCGACCAGCTAGTCAGAGCCCTGTTATCCGCATCCATCCATTGAAATTGATCCTCCATCTCACCCTTTATCTTTCACCGCAGCATGATCACCCTTAGGCTCGACCACCAGGTCGTGATTAAGGCCAAAACTCCTCCTCTCCATAACCGCCGGGAGTCGGCCTCCATTCCCCTCCGCTTCTCTTGCTTCTACATGCAATAAATCCTGACCAGAGCTACTCATCGAAGCGTTCTTTCCATTGCAGGCCATGGTTCGCACTGAAGACCCCTATTTAACCCCCGACTACTCAGGCGGAGCAGCTCCAAGCGCATCTCCATCGCGACGACCTTCCGGTCGTTATCCTTTCGATCGGAGCTAACCTCCTGACGTGTGACATATCGACGAGCGTGACGAGACCTTCAGATCTTTCATCAGGCTGACGGATTCACCTCGTCGCTCGGTTGAAGGTCGTCTAGAGGGAGTTCATCCAACATCCTCTCCTACCGTCGGATGGTCCCCGCTCTGCCAAATTCGATCATAGTTGCCCGACCAGTTCAGCTTGGTGGCCGTTGGATCTGACACACCCCGACGCAGCAGGACGTACGTTTCCGAAATACTCTATGCCGTCACATCTACCCCGCCAGTTGATTAGAGCCGTGCATGCACGATGCCTTCCACGCGTGCCACGTGCCACTTCAAGGTATATTGCATGTTTTATGCTGCACTTTTACGCTTTATTAGCTAGTCTAGAGAATAACATTGTAGTACAATTATTTTGCAGTTTGGACCTTACATTTTTAGTATTTGCACTTTAATCCAATCGAGGTGCAGTTACGTGCCATACCACGTGCTTCTCTGGTGTTTTTGCATTTTGTGCCTTGAACTTCTGTTGTGTTATGCTTTGAATGGAATATTTATGACATTCGCGTTTATGCCCTTGTGCATGGTGTATTGAGCATGTGCGTGAATATCTTGGATAAATTGCAACTTCAGCCTTGAGCTTTTTATATATGTTATCTTTTGGCCTGGAAACTTTTGTATAATTGCATTTAGGTCCCTGCTTGCTGTGTGTGTTTTGAATAAAATAAATACCTAACTAACTCTAAAAATTCCCTAAAAATTTCAGTTAGCTCATGCTAGCACTTAATATTTAGAGAAATTTTTGAGAATTAATTTATTTTTATTTTATATTTTCTAAAAATAAAAAACACCTAAAATTTGTTCTGTCTATTTTCTAAAATACCTAAAAATTAAAATATTGTTTTTAAAATTAGAAAAAAAAATAATGTATGCATTTCTTTGTGTATTTTAACTCTAGTACCATTTTTGTTTTAAAATTCCTTATAATAACCCTAAAAATCTAAAAACTTTAAAAACATATAAAAATAATTAAAATTTCAAAAAAAATAAAAAAAATAGAATTTCAGTTTTTGTAGTTACGTATTTTTATTTACTTTTTCAGAAAAAATCTCAACGAGGACATTAGGACACTTTTAATGGTTTAAATTTTCCTTTTAGTCCAGGATGTACATTATTTTCCCTGTTTGACTTTGTTTGATTTTTATAAAATCATATAAAAATTAGAAAAATCCCATAAAATTACCATAAACATCTAAATATTTGAAAAATATAAAAATACTTTTGTTTCTGATTTTTGAGAATTTTTGACCTTAATAAAAATTGTGAAAGCTTGCTTGTGCCCTATTTCTCTTATTTTATTTGTTTAGTTTTTTTAACTATAAAAAAAATAAAAAAATTGCAAAAATCGCAAAAATATGTTTTTATTTGTCTAATCAGGATTATTTCGTAGGTTTTACTCATGCTACATGTGTTCGACCATGGTCGCTATATCAGTTTAAATAAATAGCGGAGACTGCTTACATTGATTTTACGCTTTGATTGTTCGATTTGTGTGGTTGATGAATCTATGATTCGTCATCATTATTCATTTATTTTAGCTTAAAATCCCTTATAAAACACATGTATATATAACAAACTCCATATTCTTACTAACATGCATCTTTGTGTAAAAATTGTACACTTCTTACTAATTTTAACCTAAAACAAATAAAGAAAGAAAGAAAAGAAAAATAAAGAAAATAAAATAAAAAAGGAAGACTATATATATGTAATAGATACAGGCTGACCCGAACCCCGAGAGAAGGTCAAGACTTGACCTGATCGACCAGGAATATAGTAGGGGGAGATAGGTTCTTCAATTAGAAAATCCAAAAAAAATGTATGCTGTGTATATTTGTATACTTACTATTTTATCCGTACCTTAATTGACCTCAAATCAAATAACTTTCCAAACCAAAGTTGTACATAAAAATGTGTTCTAATTAATAAAAATAATTGCATAATTTAATCATGTACATAATAAAAGTAACCACACTTGGAAAAAGCCACTATGCACTAATTGAAAGATCAATTCTGGCTCCATATGAACTGAGATTGAACCAATCTCACTTCCAATGGAATCTAAATTAAATTATCTTTAAAATGGCTGTATTTTCATGTTTTTTGGAGTTATGATTTAAAAGTTGGTTTTCTGGGGTGGTTTGTACAATTTTCCCATGTATTTTATACATATTGTATTTGTATATATATGTAAATTATTTTTTACTAATTACTTAAAACAAAAAAAAAAAAATAAAGACTTAAAAAAGCTAATTTGCTAATTTACCCATGTAGATAATGTAATATTTGTATATATCATATGTATATATTTAATTTTCTTAACTAACTTCCACAAAAAAAATAACTTTTAATTTTCTAATAAATAAAGTGACGAAAATTAAAAAAAAAGATAATTTTTGTACATATTTTTTGACACTTATCTTTCTATCTCTATCTCATTTCAATTTTAACTCTCTTATCTCTTTATCCAAAAAGTCAAAAATTCAAACTTCATCTCCATTATCTTTTCTGTTTATATGGCTCCTCCACCCTCATTCTAACTCGATCAATCTTTGAGAGAGGAGCCCGATCTCTGAGATAAATTTTCGTCAAGAAAGGTGCCTAGCCTCCGAGCCATCCGATAGCGCGTCGGCCTCGTTGAGGCGATCACGATCATTTTCCGCTCCTAAGGTGAGATCAATCGTCATTTCTTCATTTTTTATCTAGGTTAATCGTAGTTTTATTTTGTCGTATTTTTATTTCATCGTTATCTCATTTTTTTCTAAATCTTAAAAGAAATATTTCATCACGATTTGATCTTCCACCGACTCATTGTTTTTCATCTCACATCTCTATCTAGACGCGTTCTTTTCTATCTTACAAGATCTATCAACTCCGACCACGCACGATGGTCGGAGAATCGGATTTGATCCTTTCACTTTCGATGGATCCCCATTCATTTTTCAATTTATAAATAAAAAATATACAAAAAAATCATTTCTTTTTCTCTAACGTTTGTTTTATAGGATCATATAAAAATAATAAAAAATTATAGAAAATAAAAAAAACATTTCTTATTTTCTGTTTTTATTTCCTCTGTTTTGGGTTTAAAAAAATTAAAAAATTCTCTGATTACTGTTTTAGATTTACAAAAGAAAATTTACAAAAAAATTAAAAAAAAACAAAAAAAATTAACAACATGCATTCCCGGTCCACGCTGCCCCCGATGCTCATCTCAGACCACCGCACCACCTCCTCAGCCATCCACGTCAGCCCGCTCCTCGCCAACCCAACAAGGTTGCGCACGACCGCTCATCCACCGCTGCCCGTGCCTTAACCCCGTGCTCTAGGCAGCTACGCCGCCCACCCGCGTTGGGTGCGGCCTCCTCTACCGTCGCGGACTCCATCCATCATGCTCATCCACGAGTGTGCGTCGCCGCCCGTCACCACTACTGACCGCTAGTGCCGGTGCGGGGCGTGTATCGCTCCGCCTCTACCTCTCCCGCCCGCCGCTTGTACCTACCGTAGCCACCACCTTTGATTCACTACAGCCGACTGAAGCCCAACGCCACCACGCGGAGAGTCACACGCCTCCTGCCTGTACGCCGCGCTGCCGTTCAGATCAATCGCCATTGCAGGAGCTTCACCCACTCTCCAGGCGCGCTCCTCCCCAGCATCGCTTAACCGCTCCATTGCCACCACCTAAAGATCTGAGGTGCCCCTTGAGGAAGAATAGGGGAGGCTCCTTCCCCTCTGGTTTACTTGGAAATGAAGCAAAGAATCCTAAGATTCAATAAATAAATTGGAAAAATTACAATCAATCCCTGGCGATTTCAGAAATTGCAAAGAAGCCCATCTTCAACGTATCACTTGTTGCGCACACATTGATAGGGTAAATTACACTTTTGCATTTTATTTATTACCTGTTATATTTTGGTGCTTAAACATTGAATATTCATGTTTCAGTCCTTGTTCCCAGACATTAAATTTGCATGATCCTCGCATTGGAATTAATGTTATTTTTGCTAAATAAATGTTCACGATTTGATATTCGTCCTAGCATAAATATTTCATCGTATTTTAAAATCATTTATAATTATTAAAAAATCATAAAATGTCATTTTTCACTTTCAGAAATTCAAAAATTCATAAAAATTCGAAAATTACTCCCAAAAAAACATTGTCTTTTAATTTCTGTGCAAATTTCGTGCATTAGCTATTTATAACACCTAAAAAAATTGAATCATACAAAAACAATCTTATAAAAATCATAAACAATTCTACAAAAATCCAAAAATTGTGATTTTAGTTCATGTTTGTAGATATTTGTATTTAATCATCATTAAAATAATTACTCGGATTTTTGGCACTAAAAAAATTTTATGTTGCAAATTACTACAAGCTGTGCACAATTTCGCATTTTCTCACTGTTTGATTTTAAAAAAATAGAAAAACATCTGAAAATTTCACAAAAATTCCCAAAAAATATTTAAAAACTTTTAAACCCAAAAATATATTCTATGAATTTTTCTGAGCATCTTTGATATATTAAAAAATTACAAAAAGAGTTGGTGTGCGTATTTTTGATCTTGTGAATATTGCTCCGTATTATTTTGGAAAAATAAAAAAATGCAAAGTCAAAATCACTAAAAATTTGAAAACCAGAAAATAGAAAAAATAGAAATAAAAAAATAAAAAAAAAGATAAAAAAATATACAAAAACCAAGGATAGCTATCCTTTGAGATTCCTATTTTTCTCTTAATTAATTTTTGATTAATTGAATAACCTTCTGGATTTATAACCTCCCTCAGTTCGACCATGTCCGCTATACATGTTAATTAGTAGAAAAATTAAAAAAAATATTTGATTGTTTGTCAAGGGATTTTTGGGGATAGCAACGACTTATTTATCATTAATTTCCGATCCTCGAGATTTCGCGATCAACAAATGGCGTCGTTGCCATTTTTGTTGATCTTGGAAAAAAATGAGATGACAATGAAATAACAATGCGATAAAAAAAACTACGATTAACCTAGATAAAAATGATGAAATGATGATGGATCTCACCTTAGGAGCAGAAAATGATCTTGATCGCCTTGACGAGGCCGGCGCACTGTCACCGGACGGCTCGGAGGCTAGGCACCTTTCTTGACGAAAATTTCTCTCGGAGATTGGGCTCCTCTTCCAAAGATTGATTCAGTTAGAATGAAGGAGAAGGAGCCATATAAATAGAAAAGATAATGGAGATGAAATTTGAATTTTTGACTTTTTAAATAAACAGATAAGAGAGATAAAATTGAAATGAGATAGAGATAGAAAGATAAATGTCAAAAAATATTTACAAAAATTAACTTTTTTTTTAAATTTTCGTCACTTTAGTTATTGGAAAATTAAAAGTTATTTTTTTTTATTTTTTGTGGAAGTTAGTTAAGAAAATTAAATATATAAATATACTATATACAAATATAACATTATCTACATGGGTAAATAAGCAAATTAGTTTTTTTTGTTTTAGAATTTTTTTATTTTTTTATTTTTATTTTAAATAATCAGTATAAAAATAATTTAGATATATATACAAATACAATATGCACAAAATACATGGGAAAATTGCACAAACCACCCCGGAGAATCACCTTTTTACTTGTAACTCCAAAAAATATGAAAATATAACCATTTTAAAGATAATTTAATTTAGAATCCATTGGAAGTGAGAATGATTCAATTTGAGTTCATATGGAGCCGGAATTGATCTTTCAATTAGTGCTTAGTGGCTTTTTCCAAGTTTGATTACTTTTATTCTGTACATGATTTAAATGAGCAATTATTCCTATTAATTAGAACACATTTTTATTTACAACTTTTGTTTGGAAAGTTAGTTGATATGAGGTCAATTAACGTACAGATAAAATAGTAAGTATATATATACAGCACACAATTTTCTTGGACTTTGTAATTGAGGACCCTATCTCCCCCTACTATATTCCTGGCCGATCAGGTCAAGTCTTGACCTTCTCTCGGGGTTCGGGTCAGCTTGTATCTATTACTTATATACATTCTTCCTTTTTTATTTTATTTTCTTTATTTTTCCTTTATTTATTTGGGGTTAAAATTAATAAGAATTGTACAATATTTACACAAAGATGCAAGTTAGTCAGAATATGGAGTTAGTAATATATACAGGTGTTTTATAAGGGATTTTAAGCTAAAATAAATGAATAAAGATGATGAATCGTAGATTCATCATCCCCCTACGCTTTACCTTTGCTAGTCCCTTAGCAAACACTTATTTAAAGAATAAGTGAAGAAAAAGAAAAAGAAAGGGAAAATAAAGAAAGTAGGACAATATTGAGTATTAAACTTATCTTCATAAAATTGTAGTTTGGAGCTCTGCCGGACCTTTGGATCATTAGTGTGTCGGAACGTTAACGGGAAATGGATTTAAAACCTCACAGCCTCTAAGTTCCACTGGACTCCTATTTAGGTCTCCTCAACAGTAAGGTCAGAACAAGTCTACATACATCAATTCTTATGACTATGAATCTTTACTTGTACGGTGTAAGTGAGGTATAGCTCCCCATCTCAGAAGTAGCAAAGAAACAACCTCCCTCAACAAGGTAACTCTAGTACCCTGGTCTTGCAACTCTTTCCTCGAGGAGCGGAGATATTCCCTTCTAAGTTCAAGTACAACCAGCTCAAGAAGAGGGGATGGAGAAAAGAATGGACGGTAACCAGTGTAGCTACTTATCCTTAGATGCATGACTAGTGTAGCCAAGTCACCCGCTGCAAGCTTGCAAAAATTTGTCTTTGAAGCTCTTATTGAATTTTATTTATTTATTTTTTCCTTGTATATACACTCCAGCATGCATTTTACTTTTCAATCAGGCCTGCCCACTTTTGGAGATTCTGCATTTTTCCATACTTTTTTTAAAGCATATACAAGGTGCAGCATGTACATGAGGCATTTTTCCTCTTGAGCCAGTAGACTATCCCTCTTTGGAAGCATTATTGAAACCCCACAACATCCTGTCTTTACACCTCAACATCGCTAGACCAGGTTGAGACGCACTTCCTTCCCTAGAGGAAGACGAGAGGTTCCACCTAGATGTACTACCCTCGTATGCTTCCCCAAGCCAAAGAATTCTGCCTCCTCACTACCTCATCCATGTAGAGCTACGTGTAGAGTGCTTGTCCAAGATAAGCCACGGTTTGAAAGAATCATGCGTGTGTTGTTAAATGTCCTACTTAGACTAATCAAGATGACATATGAACATAGTCTTATGGACTCAAAGAATTAAGTCACTATGACCTGAAAAGTCTTAACTCCATTTCTTATAAGGTTCCTCTGGAATTAAGTGGATTAAGGCCCAACTAAGCTCCATTCTTCAATTGTATTCCAGACATAGTTTAAATGTCAACACTATCCTGAAAAATGCACATGCAAATGCAAGAAAATATGAACAATGCAAATTTTTTTTGAAAAAAATGTACATGTGAAAAGAACATTTTTTTAAACAATTTTATAAGTTTGAGCTTTTTATGGATTTTTTTGAGAAAAATGCAGATGTAAAAGAAAGGTTTTCTTTTGAATTATGCAAGTTTTTATAGATTTTTGGTTTTTTAGTTTTTTTAAAGGAAAAAAGGTTAGTAAAATATATACAAGTATATACAAGATTGTTTTGTTTTGCTTTTGTTTTTTTTTTCTCTCTTTTTGCTTTTTGTTTTTTTTTGTTTTTTTTATATTTTTTATGTTTTTTTAGTTTTTTTAGTTTTTTTGGTTTTTTGTTTGTTTTTTGTTTTTTACAAACATGGATTTTACAAAATTATATACACATCCCCCAAATAAACATATTTAAAAGTACGAGTTATGTCTAAAGTATATATACAATATATACGACATCCCCCTATACTTAGCTCGAAGTATGTAATCATAGTGATCAGAGAGCGAAAAAGGAAGACACAACCCGTGATAAGTATAGAAAAGTGAAAAGACTCCTATGCTACAATGACTAAAAGAAAAGATAAAAAGAAGAGAACTTGGTGATCCCCCATATACTTAGGATCAAGTAATCCTAAGTATAGTAGACTGTACAAAAGGGGAAAATCGATGAAGAGAATGTACATACTCAAAAAGAAAAAAGACATGATATGAACAACATCACCCCATATACTTAGGGTAGAGTATCCCTAAGTAAAGGCAACAACAACAAGAGTGATGAACATGACGAATATGAACAACAAAAATCATTCACCCCCCATACTTAGGATAAAGCACATCCTAAGTATAGCATACACACACACGAAAAAGGGGTGAATGATAAAATAGAAGAAGAAAGAGTGAAACAAATGGATATTCAAAAGGAGTGGATGTACAAAGGTCAAGAAGGTTGAAAACGAACCTTCTTACGGGGTCGTTGAGGTATGGATTTAACAAGGTGTAGGTTGATATTGGGATCATTATTAGACATAAACTGAGTAGGATCGACCAAGAATGTATCCTCAGCGGTTTCAGATTGTGCAGGCCTAAACCGATTATTGGAAGTAGTGCGGTCATGTCCTGCCTGGGAAGTCTCGCAAACATCAAAGTAAAATGGCTCGAAATGATTATCAGAAAAAGTAGGATCAATTTCAGCCTGGCGAGCCTCTACTGGATCATCATCTTTATCAAAAGGCCCAAATTCCTTTATAAAATTAATCAAATCAAATTTGGCATGATCGGTCTCGTCTGAATCAGGGTGAATAGGAACAGACTCATTAGTGAAGTAGTCAAATCATGTCCGTCCTGTCTAGTCTCAGAGTCTGCCTTCCGCTATAGGGTGTCTATCGTGTAAATTTCACAGATGTCATCAATGCATCGCCACATAATAGAAGGGGGAACTCCAAGGTCTACGTTTTCCGAGTCTTCCTCCTTCAGGAGGAATTCTTGGGTTTCATTATTATCCAACATATAAAAAGAATCTCTGATATTATCATCGAGGTCAAATTCCTTGGGGTTGGCTAACACGGGCGGGCTCTCATGGGATGCAGGTCCCTGGTCATTAGTGTGTGTAGTGATCAACATATCGCTCCCTGCATCAGAACGGAAGCGAATCTCTCCTGAATCATAATTAATAACGGCTCCCGCAGAGGAGGAAAGGGCATCCCAGGATGATGGGAGGGTGCTCCACAGGGGTGGAGGTCTCCATGGACAACACAACAAAATCCAAAGTGAAATTCATGCCCTGAATAAGAATGACAACATTTTCTATAATACCCTTCGGTCTCTTAATAGATCCATAAGCAAATTGAACTATCATCTTGGTTTTCTTGAGAGGCCCTAGATGAAGAGACTGTACCATAGAGAAAGGTATTATATTATTGATGAACCGTCATCAAGGAGAGTGTTATCAAAATAATGGTCAGAGATGGAGCAACTCACAAGAGGTGTGGCAGTGTTCACTTTCTAAAATACAGACGGTGAGAGATGGCGTAGGCAGTGGCCATGGTCAAAATGTGATGCTTAGATCTTCTCCTTCGCTTTCTCTTCTTATTTTGAGAAGTAGATAAATGTGTCGTGGTCTGTTAAAGTGGAGCTTTAATGATCTCATGAATAGTGGCCACCACTTCGGGTTCAGTCAACATTTTTTTGAATTTTTGGACCTCCTCCATACAAGGGAGGAGATCGGAATCAACATATACACGAGGATTGCCAAGAGAAGTCTGTATAGTGGAATCCTTGAGGTCAAAGTTGGGACATGTGATGGATAGATGTGTGGGTAAATGATCGGGCATTTAGGTCATCTTCTCACAAAATGAATCAATAATGTGTCTCCCAGAATCTTTTTGAATTTTTAAATCTTTCTCATTTTTTGTATTTTGGACGATTATAAGCTCTCATGATTATCCTCAAGTGAATCCATATCCTCAAACACTGGAGTAGTGTTCTGGCTCGTATTTATATTAAATAGATTGCTAATCCTCGAATTCATACGCTTCATCATCTGGTTCAGTGTCTCAAGTGTGGAAACCATTAAAGGTGACTCTAAAATCACAGGATCGGGTGGGTTGAATGAGGGTGGGTGAAAATTAAAGTCCTCCGATTCCTGAAATAATGGGTTAGGCAGATATGCACAAAAATTAGGAGGAAAGCCCTCCTAGAAAAAGGAAGGTGGATCATATGGAGAGTACGAGGTATCCACGAAGATCGGATTAAAATAACTCCAGTCAGCCATCTTCGAAACAAAAGACAGGATCGGGAGAGCATGAGGGTCAAGTCAAAATATATGGAGAAAAAGGCGCAAATGCACAAAAGGATTGAGTATGCACACAAGCAATCAAACACTATACAAACCCCCAATTACCAACTCAACTCAAAGTGAAGACCGTGAAGGTTCGATAAATTATCTTGTCAATTTTAGAGTTTGGTGATAATACAATCTATCAGAGCGGTTAAAGTGAGCTGTTAGGAGCCCAATGCTCTCAGGAAACTGGCCTAATCCCAAAGTTAGATCTTTCCCAGCTAGTATGAATTGCGGACAGTTTACCGGCTACCCGATCAATTCAATCTGTTAAGGACGTCACGTGCCGCTTTACCTGCTTTCGGAGATCCTCACTGGAGAACGACTAACACAAGATAGTAGTCTGAAAAGAGTTCAGGCGTGGTTTTATCCTATTGTGCGGGTCACTCACTCGCTACATACAAACCAAACAATAAGGGGGTTACTCTCCCCAAAACAATGATTTTTCCTTGTATTTTTTAGGGTCGAGTTTTCTTTAGCAATCCCTTATTTTAGGCAGTTGTCACTTGGTTAAAATATTTCCAAAGAATCGCCTACCGAGTGTCCAATTTCCTTTTTAACTTATGTGAGTGAAAACAAGGAAGGAGATCGGAAATGCCAATGCGCGATTTAAAACAATGATGCATGTAGTGGTTAGAGATGCGTACCTTGTCGCCAGTACTCTACATGAAAGTGATCCACACAGAATTGAAATAAACTATCCTATATGCAAATGCAAGTGAACTGTCCTAGATGATAGCTTCTATTAACGGGCAAGAAAAAGTTAATTTGACTAAGTCCAAATTACGCTCTACTCTATAGCTACAGAAATTCTTGTTTAGGGTGTTTGGACCTCATTAATTACCTGGCTCAAGCAAATTAATTAAAGCAATCAAGAGGTAGCTCATGAAATCTGCGGGAAACAAAGAAAAATAAGGCGATGAAAACAAAACCAGTGAGGTCCCCCAAGTGCACCGGCACTTGGTGAAATAGACACCGCAAGAAATGAATGTCTGTTTACAAGAGTTCAAATGCTAGAAAAGAAATCTCTCTCTCTCTCTCTCTCTTTCATCTCCTTCACTTCTTCTTCTCCTCTTCTCATGCTATCCTGCGGCTTGGTGAAGAATCAAGCTCCCTCCATGTCGCTTGGGTGCTTCGGCTCTCCTAGGATCGCCTCCTTCGCTTCGCGGGCCCTCACAAGAAAAAGAAAAGACAATGTGTAAGAAATACAATTATCAAATATGAGAAAAGAAAAATGAAATGAAACAGTGACTATGAAAAATGGAGTGGATATGGAAAATTATATAATCAAGAATAGCAAGTCAAAAGAGAAACCTAACTACCCTCGTCGTGCCTCCCCGACAACGGTGCCATTTTGTTGGCAACGGATTTCTTGAGGATCGAAGGTATGAATAAAGTCGTTGCAATCCCCAAAAATCCCGTGACAAACAAACAAATATTTTTTTTATTTTTTCTACTTATTAACCTGTATAAAAAATAAGGTAGAACTCAGGAAGGCTACAAATCCCGAGGGCTATTCAATTAATCAAAAATTAATTAAGAGAAAAACACGAATCTCAAAGGATAGACATCCTTGGTTTTTGTCGATTTTTTATTTTTTTTAATTTTTTATTTTTATTTTTTTATTTTCTGGTTTTCAAATTTTTAGTGATTTTGACTTTGCAAATTTGTTTTATTTTCAAAAATAATACGGAGCAATATTCACAAGATTAAATATATGGACACCAACTCTTTTTGTAATTTTTCAATTTATCAAAAATACTTAGAAAAATCCAAAGAAAATATTTTTGGGTTTTAAAGGTTTCAAATGTTTTTGGGATTTTTTGTTAAATTTTCAGATGTTTTTCTATTTTTGAAAAATCAAACAGTGAGAAAATGTGAAATTGTGCACAGCCTGGAGTAATTTGCAACTTAAAAATATTTTAATTGCCCAAAACTCTTGGAAATTATTTTTATGATGAAATAAATACAAATATCTTTAAACAGGAACTAAAATCACAATTTTGGGATTTTTGTAGACTTTTTTATGATTTTTATAAGTTTTTTTGTATTTTTCAATTTTTTTGGGTGTTATAAATATTTAATGCACGAAGATTGCATAGAAACTAAAAGACAATGAAATAAAACTACCTTGATATTTTTGGATTTTTTGGAGTTATTTTCGAATTTTTATGAACTTTTGAATTTTAGAAAACGAAAAATGACATTTTTTGATTTTGTTAATAATAATAAATGAAATTAAAATGCGATGAAAAACTTATGCTAGGAAGAATAACACATCAGGAACATAGCATGATTTTTCAAGAATTTATTGAGCAAAAATAACATGTATTCCAATGCGAGGATCATGCAAATTTAATGTCTAGGAGTAGGGACTGAAACGTGAATATTCAATGATTAAGCACTAAAATATAATAGGTAATAAATAAAATGCGAAAGTGTAATTTACCATGTCAATGTATGCGTAGCACGCGATATGTTGACGATGGGTTTCTTTGCAATTTTTGAAATCGTCAGGGATTGATTGTAATTTTTCCAATTTATTTATTGAATATTAGGGTTCTTCTCTTCATTTCCATGTAAACCAGAGGGGAAGGCACCGCCCCTGTTCTTCCTCAAGGGGCACTGCTGATCCTTAGGTAGTGGCATTGGAGCGTTTAGGTGATGTTGGGGAGGAACGAACCTGGAGAGCGAGTAAAGCTCCTACGACGGCGGTTGATCTAAACGGCGGTGCAACGTACAAGTAGGAGGTGTGCGACTCTCCACGAGGTGGCGTTGGGCTTCAGTCGGCTGCCGTGAATCAAAGGCGGTAACTAGGACAGGTGCAGGCGGCAGGCGGGAGAAGCAGAGGCGGAGCAACACACGGCCTGCACTGGCACTAGCGGTCGGTAGTGGTGATGGGCGGCGACGCACGTTTGTGGATGAGTGTGATGGATGGAGTCCGTGATGGCAGAGGAGGCCGCGGCCAGTGCAGGTGGGTGGCGTAGCCTCCTGGAGTGCGGGGTTGAGGTGTGGGCGATGATGGATGAGCGGACGCACGTTACCTTGGTGGATTGGCGAGGAGCGGGCTGACGTGGATGAATGAGGAGGTGGTGCGGTGGTCTTAGACGAGCACTAAGGGCGGCACGGACCGGGAACGCATGCTGTTATTTTTTTTTGTTTTTTTTGTAATTTTTTTATTGTAAAGCTAAAACAGTAATTAGAGATTTTTTTTAACTTTTTTAAATCCGAAACAGAGTAATTAAAAATAGAAAATAATAAATGTTTTTTATTTTTATTTTTATTATTTTTATATGATCTTGTAAATCAAACGTTAAAGAAAAAGAAAACAATTTTTTTGTATATTTTTTATTTACAAATCGGAAAATGAACGGGGATCCGGCGAAAGAGAAAGGATCAAATCCGATTCTCTAACCACCATGCGTGGTCGGAGTTGATAGATCATGTAAGATAGAAAAGAATGCGTCGAGGTAGAGATGTGAGATGAAAAAAAATCGAGTTGGTGGCGGATCAAATCGTGATGAAATTTTTTTTTAAGATTTAGAAAAAATGAGATGACGATGAAATAACAATGCGACAAAATAAAACTATGATTAACCTAGATAAAAAATTAAGAAATAACGATGGATCTCACTTTAGGAGCGAAAAATGATCGTGATCGCCTTGACGAGGCTGACGCGTTGTCACCTAACGGCTCGGAGGCTAGGCACCTTTCTCGATGAAAATTTCTCTCGGAGATCAGGCTCCTTTCCCAAAGATTGATCGAGTTAGAATGAGGGAGAAGGAGCCATATAAATAGACAAGATAATGGATATGAAATTTGAATTTTTGACATTTTGGATAAAGAGATAAGAGAGATAAAATTGAAATGAGATAGAGATAGAAAGATAAGTGTCAAAAAATATTTACAAAAATTAACATTTTTTTGAATTTTCATCACTTTATTTATTGGAAAATTAAAAGTTATTTTTTTATTTTTTGTGAAAGCTAGTTAAGAAAATTAAATATATATATATATATACATATGCTATATACAGTATATGACATTATCTACATGGGTAAATAAGCAAATAAGTTTTTTTTATATTAAAATTTTTTTTTATTTTTTTTAAATAATTAGTAAAAAAATAATTTAGATATAAATACAAATACAATATGTACAAAATACATGGGAAAATTTCATAAACCACCCCGGAAAATTAACTTTCTACTTGTAACTCCAATAAATATGAAAATACAGCCATTTTAAAGATAATTTTATTTTAGAATCCATTGGAAATGAGATTGGTCCAATTTGAGCTCATATGGAGCTGGAATTGATCTTTCAATTAGTGCTTAGTGGCTTTTTCCAAGTGTGGTTACTTTTATTTTGTACATGATTTAATTGTGCAATTATTTTTATTAATTAGAACACATTTTTATTTACAACTTTGATTTGAAAAGTTATTTGATTTGAGGTCAATTAAGGTACATATAAAATATGAAGTATACAAATATATACAATATTCTTTTTTATTTTCTTTTCTTTATGTTTCCTTTATTTATTTATTTATTTTAGGTTAAAATTAGTAAGAAGTGTACAATTTTTACTTAAAGATGCAAGTTAGTAAGAATACAGAGTTAGTAATATATACAGGTGTTTTATAAGGGATTTTTAGCTAAAATAAATGAATAAAGATGGTGAATCACAGATTCATCAGTGGTCTTGATTTTTCTTGTTGAGTCTGATTGGCTGATTGGGGTCACAACGACCCTTGCTTATTTTTCATACTTAACCCTGGTCGGCTTACCGGTCATCAGAATAACGCCATTGCCGGAGAGCACGGATTAGTAGTCTTTTCATATTTCTGTTTATTTTATCTCTATTTTATATAACTGTTTTTCTGGCATTCATTCTGCTTTTCTTTTTGTGCGAGGGACCACCCGAGGACTTTGCGGCTTTTGGTTGGAGTAACCGCACTCGAGGTGGAGCATGAGAACATGAGGGAATCAGTTATATCGGATAGAGTAGACTAGAGTAGATTAGTATTTATTTCCAACAAATTCTATTATTGTTGTCATAATACAGGACCATCAGACTCTTTTGGACACTTGGTTTATCGGGGTCTGTTTCGCCGAGCATTGATGTGCTTGGGGGGACCTCACCACAGTTTCCACCGGTTTTGATTTCTCGTATTTGTTTCTATTTGATTCTCAAAGTTTTTAGCACTTAGACTTAGGATTTTCTCTTGATTGTGATGTAAATAATTAAGGCCCAATCCTTAATATATTGCCTGCACCTATAGAATCGTAATTGGACCTTATTAAAAATCCATTATAAAAAAGGTTAACTTGATTGATTAAGAGGTCATGTGCCGTAAGAGGCCGTATACAACATGTGCATGATTCATTGTGGTGGACACCAATCGGCATCCGAGATTGGACATCAACTACTCTCTCTAATCAATTAGCTACTGTTCTTCACAATCTTTAGAAACTGCTCATCTATGGTTTTTTTCTTCTTGCATCATTTAGATTAGTTTAAATTTCCATCTTTTAATTTTTGTGCGGATCACCATGCATGTAGAGTGCTGGAGACAGGTACGCCTTTTTTCTTTGCATGCAACATAGTGTTTGATCACGCATCAACTTTTTTGACTTCTCCCCCCTGTTTTTGTACTTAAAATAACCAGGAGATCAAAAAATTTGTTAGCCATTATTTTCTTTGGAAAATACCATAAAAAGTGATAACCATAAAATTAGGATTGTTAATGCAAACTTGATCTTAAAAGACACCTCACATAAAAATCTGTCTTGGGAGAGTCATCCCCTCCTTGTTTGGTTTGTTTGTGCGAGGGAGTGACCCACACACTAAGCTAGAGCCACACCTAAACTCTCGTTAGACTACTGTTCTTGGGGTTAGTTGTTCTCCAGTGAGGATCTCTTCGGTCTCCAGTAAAGCGAGCTATGATGTCCTTAACATATCGAGTTGATCAGGTAGCTGGTAAACGGTTCACATCTTGTGTTGGCTGAGAAAGATCTAGCACTGGGATCGAGCCGGTCTCTTGGGAGCATCGGGTACCTACCAGCTTGCTTAATAGGTCTGTAAGATTGAATTATCACCTAAATAAAATCGACAAGATAATCGACCAATCCTTCATAGTCATCAACTCAGTGTTGAGTAGGTGAATTGGGGTTTTGATTGCTGATCTTGTTTGTATCCAGATCTCATCCACGTTTTTCCACATCATGATGATGGGCCAGAGGTCCCTTAGGCTGCCTTTGACAACACCGCTCTCAAGAACTCTAACCCACTCATCTAGAGATGTTCCGGGGAGCCTTGACTCATTCTCGGAACCACTGTTCGCTTCGGCCATGTTCCCCCTTGACCACCCTTCTTCTAGTCCAGAGGTGCCCGAGTAGAGACCAGCAGCACAACTATTTGTTCATATGGCGACACATGAGTTCAGGTCTTTTGCCTTTGCAGAGACCCTTGAGATGGCCAGCAGTGACAGACGCACCGATGAGCAGCCCAAGGGTTCTACGTACAGTTTGGATCAAGGTGCCATCAACAACACATTTTTAGCCTCCCTTGAGACGATGCAGAGATAGGTCCGGGATCATGGAGCATTTATGGTCGAGGTGTGTCGAGAACTAGCATAGATGCGAGCTGATGGAGAGGAACAACCAAGAGCAGGTAGTGGAGACATTCCAGCACCTGGAGGAGGAGATGGAGGACATCTTGAAGAACTGCAGGAGCCAACCAGACCCGCCAGGCAGATTTGGGAGTTGCACAACCCTGATGCAACCCTTACACATTGTTTGATCCAGCTTCTGGTGATTCTGGGAGACTTCAAGCTTCCCCCCAGACCATTCAGCTCTTGCCCAAGTTCCATGGGCTTTCCACATAGGAGCCACATCTACACTTACAGGAATTGGATATGATCTACAACACTATCCATGACAGATTCGTGGACGAGGATACTATCAAGATAATGGCATTTCCATTTTCCCTGGTCGATAGAGCAGCCTACTGGCTGCAGCATTTAGGGAGATATGTGACTTTGTGGGAGCAGCTCCGGACCGAGTACTTGAACAAGTACTATCCACCTGGCCGGACGAATGCAGCACGAGCTCTGATCAACAACTTCTCCATGATCAACAAAGAGCAGTTCTATGAGGCGTGGGATCGATTCTGTGAGCTCATCGATCGGTGTCCACATCGTGACATATCCAAGCCCAACCTAGTGCAGAGCTTCTTTTTTGGGATGTCACCGGAGCAACAGGGGCTAGTTAACGCTTCTTGTGGGAGCTCCTATTTCACTAAGGATGAGGACCAGGTCTGGGCCATCTATGCCGAGATGGCCGAGAACTATACGGTGATGTCCCAGACCAGGCTCTACACTCGAGGGAAGCACCTACCCCACGTCATGTCCTATCAGAGGAAAGCACGGGTTGATGCGGGTCCATCCACTTCTTCATCAGCAGCAGCACAGGTAGAGTCATCCACCACTGACATGGGTATCACCAGCGAGAAGTTGGACTGCATAGAGATCATTGAGAAGAAGCAGTGCCAGGGCATGACACAGATCGATCAGTTAGTAGAGACCTTGAGCGACTTGATGACCCACATCATGTATCTCCAGTAGGCACAGATGGCTTCTCAGCCCCGTCTCAGGTCACGGGCTGATCCTAGCAGCAGCAGTTCGTCCCAACACTCAGTCTAGTATCATTAGGTTCACCATATCTAGGAAGATCCGATCCAACAGCTGCAACACCCGTACTCTCAACCACCACCATCTCGGGATACTCACATGGTAGTGTACCAGCAGGATCAGCCACTGGCAGTCCTTCCCCCATCCCCATATGAGCAGGAACCGTTGATGGAAGTCAACGGAATTTGGTATGATCGACACCAGCCCAGGATCCGCCAAGATCATCCCGGATTCAGGTGGTCTATCGGAGGCACCTCATCCCAGCTGCAGCAACCTCCAGCTTTAGGTGAGTAGTCCAGTAAGCAGTAGCAGCCCCTGTACTCCCAGCAGCCACCATACCTCTACTAGTCAGGTCCTCGTCTGTACCAGGAGTGACACTAGTGGAGGAAACAGCCTCAACAGTAGTTCACTCAGCCCCCTCAACAGTTCCAGCAGCAGCAACCTCATTTTCAACGAGGCAACATGTCTGATTCTCATGGACCAGCCTATGAGAACCCAACTCTTGATGATCTAGCCCGCCAACTCACAGACCAACATGCATCCTTTAGGCGGGAGATGGACGAGTTTCTCCAGGAGATGAGGGAGATAATAAAGGGCAAGGCCACAATATCCGCTCAGATCGAGCCCAACCCAAACAACCTAAAGAGGAAGTCTGAGCAGGTACAATTCACAGAGACCACCACTCCTAGTGATTTATCGGGTGACATTGCTTTATATATATTTGATGCTAATTTTGTGCCACTTAGGAGCGGTAGGATACCAGTCAGTGGCACCTCGTCTGAGCGATGACACCATGATGAGCTAGGAGCACCAGACGAGGAGGACAACAGTGTTGAGGCTGTTAATGATGATGTCGATGACGGTGGTGCTGATGCCACCAAGGATGCTGAATCCAAGCGATGGTACTGAGGCCATCACTTCTCCGGATGCAGATGATGGTGCTGATGCCACCGGATTGCAAGATGCTGAGCCTGAGCATAGTACTGATGCCGTGAAGACAGATGCCGTGGGTGGATCTGAGGCCACCTCTTCCATTCCAGTTGTGCACCCTCCAGTTTTTATATCTCAAGACTATTTGAAAAACACCAAAAAAATTAATAAAGGAAAGGTTTCTTCATCTTCGAGTCCATATGTGATGCATGATGATACTTGTATGGATTTTGTTCCCTCTCAACAACAGGAACCTGTTCCTAGCCCTCTATCTGAGGAGGGTCCAACCATCCCCTTCCCTCAAGCACTCCGCTTGTCAAAGGGGAATAAAAAAGAAAATCAAATAAACAACCAGCAATTAGAGTTCAGCCAGTAGATGATAGACAGATTTCACATTCAGCTGACTCTATAGGAGGTATTTGAGCACATCCCTCTCTTCTAAAAAGAACTTGAGAGAGAAGACCACTATCCGTAGGAAGAAGAGGAACCATCAGGTAGAAATCCATGTGCTGACCCGTGCCATCCGCATCGCCATACAAAATCGTCTACCGGCCAAGAGGCCAGATGTAGGAGCTTCTTATCTCAGATGCCACATTCATGACCAGAGATTTGATCGCACTCTATTAGACAATGACTCTTCCATCAACCTCCTTCTGGCAGCCTTACTCGACCGATTCGAGTTTGGTCCTCGTCGACAAAGTAGGACAGTCCTTCAATTTCCTGATCAATCTATCAAGAGGACGATGGGGTTGTTGAAGGATGTGGTCTTCACAATTCAGGTCCTGAAATTCCCCGTGAACTTCATTGTGTTGGACATGGAGATCCCTAAGTCTGTGACTGATACCCCCATCATTTTAGGACGACCACTCTTGGCCACAGCCAAGGCGATGTCTGACCATGATAGAGGGAAGGTGTACTTTTTTGTCGAGGGTGAGAGTATACAAATAGAGAGGATCCATGAGACTACATCGTGAGATTCAGCTTGCTCAAAGTAATTGAGCGATGCAGAGCAGACGATAAAGGCAACATCCACTAGGAGTGCGACTTTGTGATCACTGATGATGAAGCTGCTTGGTCCGACCCTGTTTCACGAGCCCTTCTCTCACTTTTAGATGTTGAAGATTCACAGCTTCCAACAGAGGAGAGCTCGGAGAGCACACTCTTGGTAGAGGACACTTTTATGGCTGGCGATCGCATTCATAATAGTGAGGAAGAGTGTATATCTTGTAATTCTGATTCAGATCCCTCGGAATCTGCCATAGACTAGGCAGAGTTTGATGACTTGTTACCTTGTCTGATTTTCGCAGAGACAACGGCTAGGGTGGAGAGTGAGCCAGCACTGAGCACAGACACACCAGCAGGGCTATCTTCACCAGTTTTTCATGATCAGTGAGAGTTCTCACATTCATATCTGGTAGCCTTCATGCATACATTCCAGAAGCCATATTTGCCAACTCCCAGTTGTCCAAAACTGAAGCCTTTGTCATAATCGCTGAAGTATAGGTTCCTTACGAGTGAGCATAAGATGTACCCAATCATTATCTCAACAGATGTGACTGGAGAGAAAGAATCTTGATTGATGGAGGTTCTTGAAAGAAACCGCAAGGCAATAGGATGGAGTGTTGCTGATCTCCAGGGGATAAATCGGCCATGTGCTCCCACCATATCTTTCTCGAGGAAGATGCGAAGACTTCGCGTGAGTTCCAGCGACGACATAACCTAAATCTTCAAGAAGTGGTCATGAAAGAAATATCCAAATGGTGGAGCACCGATTATATCTACCCCATCTTCGACTCCAAATGGGTTAGTCCATTACATGTGGTGCCCAAGAAGACGGGCATCACCACAGTTGTGAGTGAGTCTGGAGAGGAGATAGCTACTCGGGTACCCATTTCTTGGAGGTTCTTTGTAGATTACAGACGATTGAATCTGGCCACCAAAAAGGATCATGTCCTGTTGCCTTTTATTGATCAGATTATAGAGAGGCTAGCTGGGAAGAGTCACTACTGTTTCCTTGACGGGTATTACGGATACAATCAAGTGGCCATAGCGCCCGAAAACGAGGATAAGACGACATTCACCTGTCCATTTGGGACATATGCTTTTACACGGATGCCCTTTGTTCTATGTAACACCCCAGCGTCATTCCAAAGGTGCATGTTTTCCATCTTCTCAAACATGGTGGGTGACTATTTAGAGGTCTTCATGGATGACTTCTCGATCTACAATGATGAGTTTGATGCTTGTCTTTATTGCCTCGACAAAGTGCTTCAACGTTGCATAGAGGTCCATCTTGTTCTTTCTTGGGAGAAGAGTCACTTCATGGTGACTCAAGGGACGATGCTTGGTCATATTATCTCCAACAGGGGCATGGACGTTTATCCATCCAAGGTGGATATCATCAGGAAACTCAATCCATCGTCCAACTTGCAACAGTTGTGGTGTTTTATGAGACATGTCGGTTTCTACCGATGTTTTATTCATGACTTCAGTAGGATTGCATGGCCGCTCACTGATCTGCTGACAAAAGACACTGAGTTCATTTGTAGATGATAAGTGTCTTGCATCGTTTGAGACACTCAAGCACCTAGTTGTTGAGGCTCTTGTCCTTCAGCCATCTGATTGGTCTCTTCCATTCTAGATCATGATAGATGCCTCCGATTTTGTCGTGGGGGCTATGCTAGGATAGAGAAGGGACGGCTTACCCTTTTCCATTTACTACGTTGGCCGTACATTGGATGTCGCTCAATGGAACTACATAGTCACGGAGAAAAAGATTCTAATCGTAGTTTTTCCCTTGACCAAATTCAGATCATATATTCTGGGATCCAAAGTGACTATACTCATCACACCGCCATCAGGTACCTTATAGCAAAGAAGGATGCCAAAGCTCGATTGACCAAAAGGATCCTTCTACTCCAGGAGTTTGATATTGAGATTAAGGATAAGCCTGGAGTCAAGAATGTGGTGGCAGATCATCTCTCCCGTTTGAAAAATATTGAGGAATCCGAGCAGATTGATCCTATTACTGAGAACTTCCCAGATGAGGCGATCCTAGCTATCGCCTCGCTCCCATGGTACGTCGACATTGTGAACTATCTTTTTGCTAAGAAAGTTCCACAAGGTTGGCCCAGGCAACGAGTTGAGACCTTCCTTGTGAAGGCCAAGTCGTACCACTGGGTGTATCCCATCCTTTATCATGAAGGAGGGGATAGCGTCTGGCGTCGGTGTGTTCCTCAGGAGGAGTACCATAGCGTCCTCATTTACTGCCACAAGATCGAGGCAGGAGGACATCATTCTAGGAGGAGAACAACACATAAAGTGCTCAAATCCGGCCTATGGTGGCCTACCCTCTTTAAGGATTCTGATGAATTCGCGAAGAGGTGTACTGCTATCAGAGGATGGGCACTTGTGGACAATGTGATATGATGCCGATGCAGTCCATTCACTTCTGTGAGGTTTTTGATGCATGGGGCATTGATTTCATGGGTCCATTCCCTAAGAGTCGGGGATTTGAGTATATTATGTTGGTTGTTGATTATGTTAGTCGTTGGGTTGAGGTCATTCCCGCCCTAACCGTAGATGCTAAGATTGTTTGCAAATTTTTAAGGAAGAATATCATTTCACAGTACGGGGTGCATAGAGTATTGATATCTGACGGGGGGTCTCACTTTATCAACAACAAGGTAAAGGCCCTTGCTAACAAGTTCAACATAGATCATCGTGTTGCCACCCCATATCATCCTCAGACTAATGGCCTTACTGAAGTATCGAACAGGGAGATCAAGACGATACTGTAGAAGATAGTCCACCCAAACCTAAAGGATTGGTCACAGCTTTTGGACTCGGTCTTGTGGGCATATCGAACTTCCTTCAAGACTCCTTTGGGTACATCTCCCTTTCATCTCGTTTATGGAAAGCCATGTCATTTACCTGTTGAGATTAAGCATAAGTCACTATGGGATATCACTGAGATATTATTGGATCCAAAGAGTATAGATGATAAAAGGAAGGCATAATTGGTTGCCCTATAGGAGCTTAGAGATACAACCTTTTCAAGCATCCTACAGTATAAGGATCGAGTAAAGATATGGCATGATTCTCATATCATCCATAAACAGTTTGAGCCAGATCAGAGAGTATGGTTGTTTGATGACAATCTCATATTATTTCCAGGGAAGTTGCAGAGTAAGTGGAAGGTACCATACATGGTCCGAAAGGTGCATGACAATGGTAGTATCGACATATCTGAGATGTCATCTGAGTCCACCTTTTGCATCAACGGTCAGTGCCTCAAGCCATATATAGATCATGATATGCTAATTGTTGACGTAGCCATGATTCATTTTGCATGAGATGTGATCTTTTGACTCACATCATTTGCATCTCATGCATGATTATCATTGTTCTCCGGCCGTGTATAGATCCAGATGTCCATATCACACATTCTTTTATCTAACACCCCATTTGCATCTTATGATTATGCTATACTTTGGGTGTACTTTACTCTAAGTATAGGGGCGTGTCAGATTCTTGATTGCTCTTTTGAGTCTTTTTACCTTTGTTTTGATGCCTATACTTAGGGAGATTTTACTAATTGTAGGGGAGGTAGACCATGTACATCCTATCACTCGGCTTTCCCTTTGTGTACAGTCTTCTATACTTAGGATTACTTTATCCTAAGTATAAGGGGATCACCGAGCTCTATTCATTCTATTCTTTTATTTGTAGTTGTGCTATAGTCGTTCTTTTCACTTCCCAATACTAAGCACGAGTTATGTCTTCTTCATCGCTTTTTGATCACTCTGAGAACATCGTTCATGTTAATTATAAGGGGTTTCGAATATATTACATATATACTTTAGCCAGAACTCGTTCTTTGTGTGAGTGTGTTAATAAAATGGCTGAAAATAACTTATTAAAAATCACAAAAATTTTAAAAATGTTCCTTGAACATAGAATTCTTTCTTGCACATACATAGCTATTTTTTTGTAAAAATGTTTTTGTAAAATGTTTGTAAATATTTTTGTATCAAAAATATGTATATAGTACAAAGTTTTTGTTAAATGTTTGAAAAAAAAGGTTTGCAAAAATCCTCATGTACATGTTTGTAAATAGTTTGCAATACTTCCGCATTCATGCATGTATTCAAACATTTTCAAAAAATTTGCACAGTTTAAAAAATTTTGCATAAAAAGATTTTTGTATATATTTGTATATTCTTCTGAATCATAGTTGACATTTAAACTAGTCTGGAATTAAATTGGAAAATGAAGCTTGGTTAAGACCTTAATGCACATATTTCTAAGAGGAAGCTTATAGGATTTGGGGTTAAGACTTTTCAGGTCCATTAGGGACTTAATTCTTTGAGTCCACAAGGCTATGTTCGCATGTCAACTTGACGAGAATAAGTAGAACACTTAACAACGCACACATGACTCTCACAGATAATGGCTTTACTTGGACCATCACTTTACACTCAGCTACACACGGATGAGGTGGTAAGGAGGCAGTTCTCCTTGGCTTGGGGTAGCATACAAGGGTAGTAATTCTAGGAGGAACCTCTCGTCTTCCTTTAGGGAGGGAAGTGCGTCTCAACTTGGTCTGGCGGTGTTGAGGTTTAAAGACATGAGTTGTGGGTTGCAATAATGCTTCAAAAGAGGGATAGTCTATTGGCTCGAGAAGAAAAAGTCGTTATGTATATATGTTGCACCATGTAGATATTTTGTGCATATGAACATCAAGAAAATGTGCAAAATCAAGAAAGACTCCAGAAAAGTGGCGGTCCTGATTGAAAATAAAATGCCTCCCGGAGTGTATATAACCAAATAAAGCAAAGCTTATGTTACACCTTCTCATCTCACAAAGCTTGCAGTGGAAGACTTAGCTAGACTGGTTGGGCTCCTAGGGATTCGTGGCTACACTAGCCACGGTCCATTCTCTTCTTTCCCCCTCTTCTTGAGCTGGTTGAACTTGAACTTAGAAAGGAATACCCCGCTCCTCGAGGAAAGAGCTGCTAGACTAGTGAATTAGAGTTACCTTGTTGAGGGAGACCGTTGCCTTGTCATTTCTTAGGTGGGGAGCTACATATCACTTACACAGTACAAGGAAAGATACATGGTCATCAGAGTTTGTGTATGTAAACTTATTCTGATCTGGATTATTGAGGAGTCTTGACCATAGAATGGTGGAACTTAAAGGTTGTTGAGTCTTAAACGTAGATCCAAAAAAGGTTCCGACAAGCTAATAATCCAAAGGTCTGACCGAGCTCCATACTTCAATTTAATAAAGATAAGTTTAATAATCAACCTTGATTCTCCATCTTTTTCTTTTCTTCCTTTTCCACTTCTTTTTCAAATAAGTGTTTACTAAGGGACAAGAAAAGGTAAAGTATAGGGGGATGAAGAGTCCCTGATTCTCACTCGTTATTCTTTTATTTTAGCTATTTGTCTTGGCCAAACATCATGTAAATAGGTGTAAATACAATAAGTAAGCATTCGACATGAATGTGTTAATATTGTATAATTAGCATGTATTTATGCAAAAATAAAGAATAAAGGAAAAGAAAAAAGAAGGATGTATTTAGAATAAATATAGAGTGAACGAATCTCAAGAAAAGGTCAAGCCTTGACCTTATCGCTAAATAAAATAAGTAGAGAGAGGGCCTGCTCTATGTTGTACATATTACATATATATATATATAATTATTTTTGACAATATAAAATTAAAACATTATTTTACGTCCTTGTTTATAATCCTAGAACTAAAACAAAAATAAAAAAATCTGAAAAATAAAATAAAGATAAGAATAAAATCCTTCTTACTTCTACAAAATACATGTATACATGTCACCTTCCCTATTTATTCTATACCTGTAAATAAATCATAAAAATAAAATAAAAATTATTTTGAACTCCTAAAATTAGGTTGAAAATAAATAAAATATGAAATTAGGGGTATTTGTGTAAAATATTAAATAAAAATATTTGTACATAATACATAGGTATATTATACCTACATATAATACTACATAATGTATATACACTAATTTTTTTTCATAAAAAAAATAAAAATCATGGAAAATTTCCTTAAAAAATAATAAACATTTTTCATTTATTCATTTAAATTCATTCATTATTTTTAATTTAATTATCTTTATTTTTCTCTTCTGTTTTGTCCTATAGCATAGCTTGTCCTTATTCTCCTGATTGGGCCACGTCAGGGATATTGACCAAAGTCATCGTCGCCTCCCTGGGCTGACCCGATTCGCTTCACCAGACCTCCTTCTCTCCTTTTTCCAGCCTGATTCCAGCTGCCTCTCGCCCCGATCCCTCGCCCGTCGCTTCTCATAGGATATGTGATCCTTGCGGAACCCTAGGAAGGCGCGGATCTTCCTAGGGATGCGCACCATCGCTCGATCTTTGGAGGCACCTAGAGTCGACTATATAAGCTCGCCTTCTCTACCCAGCGCCGCAGCTCGTGCCTCGCTCCTTCTTCCACCCAAAGACACCTTTGGTCGAGTGACAGCTGCTGGGGAGTGTCTTTGGATTGGAGTTTGTTTGCGTAATCATGTTGCTCACCCTTCGTGGCCGGAGATCCACCATGAGCAGCCTCCCCATCCGCCGCAACACAGTTGAGGCCATAACCTCGACGACCATCATTGCCTGGAGCTCGTGAGTGTATCTGGATCTTTAGGTACCCATCTTATCTTCTGCATATTCACTTTTGATTCTGATTATTCAACTTAGCTCTGCCGCACACCCACTCGCTCCGATCAGCTAGTGGGAGCCCTGCTATCCGCATCTATCCTTTCAGATCGATCCTCTGTCTCACTCTTAATCTTGCACCGCAGCCTGATCACCTTTAGGCTCGGCCACCAGGTTAAGATTAAGGCCAAGACTCCTCCCCTCCATAATCGCCGGGAGTCGACCTCCATTCCCCTCCACTTCTCTTGCTTCTACTTGCAATAAACCATCGCCGGAGCTACGCGTCCGAGCATTCTTTCCATTGCAGGCCTTGGTTCGCATCGAAGACCCCTTTTTGACCCCCGACTGCTCAGGCAGAGCAGCTCTAAGCGCACCTCCACCGCGATGGTCATCTGGCAATTATCTTTTCGATCGGAGCTGACCTCCTGATGTGCGACATATCACCGAGCGCGATGAGACCTTCAAATCTTTCAGACGGATTCACCTCGTCGCTTGGTTGAAGGTCGTCTGGAGGGAGTTCGTCTAGCATCATCTCCTACCCTCGAATGGGCCCCGCTCTGCCAGATTCGATCACAGCTGCCCGACTAGTTTATCTTTGTGGCCGTTGAATCTGATGCACCCTGACGCATCGGGCCACACGTTCCCGACATACTCTGTGCCGTCAGATCTGCTCTGCTAGTTGATCAGAGTCGTAGGTCCACGTCGCCTTCCACATGCACCACATGCCTCTTCACGGTATATTGCATGTTTTATCCCACACCTTTACGCTTTATTAGTTAGTACAGAGAATAAAGGTGTAGTACAATTATTTTGCAGTTTGGACCTTACATTTTCAGTATTTGCACTTTAGTCCAGCCGAGTTACAGTCACGTGTTGTCCCACGTGCTTCTATGGTGTTTTGCATTTTGTGTCTTGAGTTTCTACTATGTTATGCTTTGAATGGAATATTTATGACATTTGCATTTATGCCCCTGTGCGTGGTGTATTGAGCATGTGCGTGAATAACCCGGACAAATTGCAACTTCAGCCTTGAGCTTTTTATATATGTTTTCTTTTGGTCTGGAAACTTTTATATAATTGCATTTCGATCCTTGCTTGCTACGTGTGTGTTTGGAATAAAAAAATATCTAATTAACTCCAAAAATTCCCTAAAAGTTACAGTTAACTTATGATAGCACTTAATATTTAGGGTAATTTTTACGAATTAATTTTGTTTTACTTGATTTTTTCTAAAAATAAAAAAAAACTAAAAACTATTATGTTTATTTTCTACAAAACCTAAAAATTATAAAAATTATTTTAAAAAATTACAAAAAAATTAGTGTGTGCTTGCCTTTGTGTTGTTTTAACTCTAGTACTATTTTTGTTTTAAAAATCATTATAAAAACCATAAAAAATCTAAAAACTTTAAAAAACATATAAAATTATAAAAAATCAAAAAAATAGAATTTCAGTTTCTGTAGTTAGGTATTTTTATTTATTTTTTCATAAAAATCTCAACTAGGACATTAGGGCATTTTTATTATTTTAAATTTTCCTTTTAGTCTAGGATGTACATTGTTTTCCCTGTTTGACTTTGTCTGATTTTATAAAATCATATAAAAATTAGAAAAATCCCATAAAATTACGAAAAATATTTGAATATTTGAAAAATATTAAAATATTTTTGTTTCTGATTTTTGAGTAGTTTTACCATTATAAAAAATTGTGGAATCTTGTTTATGCCATACTTATCTTATTTGATTTTTTAAATTTGAAAAGAATTTGCAATATAAAAAGCATAAAAATATGTTTTTATTTGTCTGATTAGGACTACTTCGTAGGTTTTTCTCGTGCTCCTTGTGTTTGACCCTAGTCGTTATACCAGGTTAAGTAAATAGTGGAGACCGCTTACATTGATTTTGCGCTTTGATTGTTCGATTTGTGTGGTCTTGATTTTTCTTGTTGAGTCTGATTTGCTGATTGGGGTCACAATGACCCTTGCTTATTTTTCATACTTAACCCTAGTCAGTTGACCGCTCATCACAATGGAACCATTGCCAAGGAGCACGACTTAGTAGCCTTTTCAGATTTCTGTTTACTTTTATCTCTATTTTATATAACTATATTTATGACATTCGTTTTGCTTTGCTTTGTGTGAGGGACCACCCGAGGACTTTACGGCTTTCGGTTGGAGTAACCGTACCCAAGGAGGAGCAGGAGAACAGGAGGGAATCAGTTATATTGGATAGAGTAGACTAGCTTAGATTAGTATTTATTTCCAGCACTAATAATACAGGACCATCAGACTCTTCTGGATATTTTGCTTATCGGGGACTGTTTCGCCGAGCACCGGTGTGCTTGGGGGACCTCACCGCGGTTTTCACCGATTTTTATTTCTCGTATTTGTTTCAATTTTATTTGAAGATTTTAGCCCTTAGACTTAGGATTTTCTCTTGATTGCGACGTAAATAATTAAGGCCCAATCCCTAATATATTGCATGCACCTATAGATTTGTAATTGGACCCTATTAAAAATCCATAATAAAAAAGGTTAACTTGATTGATTAAGAACTCACGTGCTGCTAGAGGTCATATACAACACGTGTAGGATCCATTGTGGCGGACACCGATTGGCATCCGAGACTGGACATCGACCTCTCTCTAATCAGTTAGCTACCGTTCTTCGCGATCTTTAGAAACTGCTCGTTCAAGGCCATTTTCTTCTTGCATCATTTAGATTAGTTTAAATTTATGTCTTTTAATTTATGCATGGATCACCTAGTATATAAAGTGCTGGAGACATGTACGCCTTTCTTACTTTGCACGCATCGTAGTGTTTGATCACACATCGGCTTTTTTGAGTTTTCCCCCTTGTTTTTGGACTTAAAATAACCAGGAGATCGAAAAATTCATTAGGGATTATTTTATTTGAAAAATACCATAAAAACTGAAAATCATAAATTTAGGACGGTTAGTGCAAACTTTATCTTAAAAGATACCTCACATAAAAATATGTCTTAGGAGAGTCATCCCCTCCTTGTTTGGTTTGCTTGCGTGAGAGAGTGACCTGCACACTAGGATAGAGCCACACCTAAACTCTCGTTAGACTACTGGTCTTGGGGTTAGTCGTTCTCCAGCGAGGATCTCTCCGGTCTCCATTAAAGCGGGCCATGATGTCCTTAACAGATCGAGTTGATCGGGCAGCCGGTAAATGGTCTGCAACTTGTGTTGTTGGGGAAAGATCTAGCTTTGGGATTGGGCCAGTCTCTTGGGAGCATCGAGTACCTACCAGCTCGCTTAATCGCTCTGCACGACTGAATTATCACCTAAATAAAATTGACAAGATAATTGACCGAACCTTTACAGTCATTATCTCAATGTTAAGTATGAGAATTAGGGTTTTGACTGCTGATCTTATTTGCATCCAGATCTTATCCACATTTTTCCACATCACGATGATGGGCTGGAGGTCCCTTAGGCTGCCTTTGACAGCATCGCTCTCGAGCACTCCGACCCACTCATCTAGGGAGGTTCCGGGGAGCCTTGACCCGCTCTCTAAACCTGAGTTCGCTTTTGCCATGTTCCCCCTTGACCACCCTTCTTCTAGTCATGAGATGCCCGAGCAGAGACCAACATCACAACTATTTTTTCATTTGACGACACTTGAATCCGGGTCTTTTGCGTTTGTAGAGACCCTCAAGATGGCCAACATTGACGACCGCAACGATGCGCAACCCCATGGTTCTACGTACATTTTGGATCAAGGCGCCATCAGCAACACACTTTTAGCTCCCTTTAGATGATGTAGAGACAGATCCAGGATTAGGGAGCATTTATGGCCAAGGTGCGTCGGGAACTAGCACAGATGCGAGCTGACAGAGACAAACAACCAAGAGCAAGCGGTGGAGACATTCCAACACCTGGAGGAGGAGATGGAGGACAACCAGAAGAACCGCAGGAGCAAGCCAGACCCGCCAAGATGATGAGGGAGTTGCACAACCCTTGTGGGAGACTTCAAGCTTCCCCATAGACCATTCAGCTCTTGCCCAAGTTCCATGAGCTTGCCACAAAGGAACCACATCTATACTTACAGGAATTCAAGATGATTTGCAACACTACCCATGATAGATTTGTGGACAAGGATACCATCGAGATGATGGCATTTCCATTCTCCCTGGTCGATAGAGCAGGCTAGTGGTTGAAGCATTTATGGAGATATGTTACTTCCTGGGAGTAGCTATGGACCGAGGACTTGAGCAAGTACTATCCACTCGGCCGTACTAACGTAGCGCGAGATCTTATAAACAACTTCTCCATGATCCCCAATGAGCAGTTCCAGAGGCGTGGGATCGATTCCGTGAGCTCATCGACCGGTGTCCACATCATGACATATCCGAGCCCAACCTAGTGTAGATCTTCTTTTGTGTACTGACACCGGAGCTGTAGGGGCTAGTTAATGCTTCTTGTGGGGGCTCCTATTTTACCAAGGATGAGGACCAGGTCTGGACCATCTATGAGGAGATGTCCAAGAACTATACGGTGATGTCCCAGACCAGGCTCTACACTCAGGGGAAGCCCCTACCTCAGGCCATGACCTATCGAAGGATAGCACAGGTTGATGCAGGTCCATCCACTTCTTTGTCAATAGTAGTAATATAGGCAGAGTCATTCGTCGATTACATGGGTATCATCAGCGAGAAGTTGGATTGTATAGAGATCATTGAGAAGAAGCAATGCCAAGACATGACACTGATCGATCATTTGTCATAAACCATGAGTGACCTGATGACCCAGATCATGTGTCTCCAGGAGGCACAGACGGCTTCTCAGCCCCGTCTCAGGTAAAGGGCTGATCCTAGCAGCAATAGTTCGTCCCAGCACTCCGCTTAGTATCGCAAGGTTCACCATATCCAGGTTGATCCGGTTCAGCGGTTGCAGCACCCGTACTCTCAGCCACCACCATCTCGGGACACTCAGATGGTGGTGTACTTGCTGGATCATCCACTGGCAGTCCTTCCCCCATCTCCATATGCACAGGAGCCGTTGATTGAAGTAAATAGGATTTGGTATGACCAGCAACAGTCTGGGATACGTCGAGATCATCCCGGATTCAAGTGGTCTACTAGAGGCACCTCATCCCAGCAGTAGCAGTCTCCAGCTTTGGGTGGATAGTCCCATCAGCAGCAACAACCCCAATACTCCCAGCAGCCACCATACCATTACCAGTCCGGTCTTCGTTCTTACCAGCAGGGACAACAGTGGAGGCAACAGCCTCATAACAGTAGTTCACTCAGCCCCCTCACCAGTTCCAATAGCAGCAACCTCATTTTCAGCGAGGCAACCCATCCGGTTCTTATGGGCCAGCCTATTAGAACCCAGCTCTTGATTATCTAGCCCGCCTACTTACAGACCAACATGCATCCTTTAGGCGAGAGATGGACGAGTTTCGCTAGGAGATGAGGGAGATAATAAAGGGAAAGGCTGCCATACCCACTCACATCGAGCCCAACCTGAACAACTTAAAGAGGAAGTCTGAGCAGGTACAATTCACAGAGACCACCACTCCTAGTGATTTATTTGGTGACAATGCTTCATATACATTTGATGCTGATTTGGTGTCACATAGGAGCGGTAGGATGCCAGGCGACGGCACCTCATTTGAGCGACGACACCATGATGAGCCAGGAGCACCAGACGAGGAGGACAGTGGGGCTGACACCGCTGATGATGGTGTTGATGACAGTGGTGCTGATGCCACCAAGGATGTTGATCAAGGCGACGGTATTGAGGCCGTCACTTCTCTAGATGTAGATGGAGGTACTGACACCACCAGATTACCAGATGCTGAGCCTGAGCGCGGTACTGATGTTGCGAAGATAAATGTTGTGGGTGGAAATGAGGCCATCATCCCATTCCAGTTGCGCCTCCTCCAGTTTTTGTATCTCAGGACTATTTGAAAAACACCAAAATTATTAATAAAGGAAAGGTTTCTTCATCTTCGAGTCCATATGAGATGTATGATGATACTTGTATGGATTTTTTTCCCTTTCAATAGCAGGAACCTGTTCCTAGCCCTCTATCTGAGGAGGGCCCAGCCATCACCTTCCCTCAAGCACTCCGCTTGGCTAAGGGGAATAAAAAAGAAAATCAAAAAAAGAACCAGCAGTTAGAGTTCAGCCTATAGATGGTAACCAGATTTCACATTTAGCTGGCTCTACAGGAGGCACTTGAGCACATCCCTCTCTTCCAAAAGAACCTGAGAGAGAAGACCACTATATGTAGGAAGAAGAGGAACCATCAGGCAAAAATCCATGTGCTGACCCGTGCCACATGCTTATCCATCTAGAACCGTCTGCCAGCCAAGAGGCCAGATGCAGGAGCTCCTTATGTCAGATGCCACATTCTTGAGCAGAGATTTGATAGTACTCTATTAGACAACGACTCTTCTAACAACCTCCTTCCGGCAGTCTTACTCGACCGATTCAAGTTTGGTCCTCTTCGATAGAGCAAGACAATCCTTCAGTTTAATGATTGATCTGTCAAGAGGCCCAAGTGGTTGCTGAAGGATGTGGTCATCACAATTCAATGCCTGAAATGTTCCATGGACTTTGTTGTGTTGGACATGGAGATCCCTGACTCTGTGACCGATACCCCCGTCATTCTAGGACTACCATTCTTGGCCACAGCCAAGGTAGTGTCCGACCATGATAGCAGGAAGGTGTACTTTTGCGTCGAGGGTGAGAGTATACAAATAGAGACGATCGATGAGACTAGAGCGCAAGATTTATCTTTCTTAGAGGAGTTCAGCGATGCAGAGCAGGTGATAGAGGCGGAGCGAGACCTCCACCAAGAGTGTGACTTTGTGATCACTGATGTTGAAGCCGCTTGGTCTGACCCTGTTTCACGGGCCCTTCTCTCACTTTCAGATGCCATAGATTCACATCTTCCAGCAGAGGAGAGTTCGGAGAACACACTCTTGGCAGAGGATATTTTTGAGGTTGACGACCGCATTCAAGATAGTGAGGCAGCGTATATATCTTGTGATTCTGATTCTGATCCCTCGGAGTCAGACATAGACTAGGCATAGTTTGATGACTTGTTACCTTGTCTGATTTCCGCAGAGACAACAACTAGGGTTGAGAGTGAGCTAGCACTGAGCACAGACACACCAGCATGGCCATCTTCTCATGTTTTTCATGATCAGCAAGAGCCCTCACATTTAGATTTGGTAGCCTTCACGCATAAAATCCAGAAGCCAGATTTGCCAGCTCCCAGTTGTCCAGAACTGAAGCCTTTGCTGTAGTCACTGAAGTATAGGTTCCTTATGGGTGAGCATGAGATGTACCCGATCATTATCTCAGCAGATTTGACTGGAGAGCAAGAAACTCGATTGATGGAGGTTCTTGAAAGAAACTACAAGGAAATAGGATGGTATCTAGCTGATCTCTAGGGTATAAGTTCGATCATATGCTCCAACCATATCTTTCTCGAGGAAGACGCGAAGCTGTCACATGAGTTCCAGCGATTGCTGAAACTGAATCTTCGAGAGGTGGTCATGAAAGAGATATCTAAATGGTAGAGCATCGATATTATCTACCCCATCTATGACTAAAATGGGTTAGTCCATTACATGTGGTTCCTAAGAAGACATGCATCACCATAGTTGTAAGTGAGTCTGGAGAGGAGATAGCTACTCAGGTACCCACTTCTTGGAGGGTCTATGTGGACTACAGATCATTTCCCACAGCCTATTATTGATTTGATTATAGAGAGGCTAGCTGGGAAGATTCACTATTGTTTCCTTGATGGGTACTCCGGATACAATCAAGTGGCCATAGCACCGAAGACCAGTATAAGACGACATTCACCTGTCTGTTTGGAACATATGCTTTCAGACTGAATGCCCTTTGGTCTATGTAATGCCCTGGCATCATTCCAAAGGTGCATGTTTTCCATCATCTCGGACATGGTCGGTGACTGTTTAGATGTCTTCGTGGATGACTTCTCGGTCTACGACGATGGGTTTGATGCTTATCTTGATTACCTAGACAGAGTGCTTCAGCGTTGCATAGAATTTCATCTTGTTCTTTCTTGGGAGAAGATTTACTTCATGGTAACTCATGGGACGGTGTTTGGTCATATCATCTCCAACAGGGGCATGGATCTTGATCCAGCCAAGGTAGATATTATCAGGAAACTCAATCCACCATCCAACTTACAGGAGTTGCGGTGATTTATGGGACATGTTGGTTTCTATCGACGTTTTATTCACGACTTTAGTAGGATTGCCAGAACTCTCACTGATCTGTTGATGAAAGACACCGATTTCATTGTAGATGATAAGAGTCTTGCGTCGTTTGAGACTCTCAAGCACCTAGTTGTTGAGGCTTCTGTCCTTCAGCCGTCTGATTGGTCTCTCCCATTCAAGATCATGACAGATGCATCCGATTTTGCTGTGGGGGTCGTGCTAGGATAGAGAAGGGATGGTTTACCCTTTGCCATTCACTACGCTAGTTGTACATTGGATGTCGCGCAGCGGAACTACATAGTTATGGAGAAAGAGATGCTAGCTGTAGTTTTTGCCTTGGACAATTTCAGATCATATATTCTGAGATCCAAAGTGACTATCTATACTGATCACACCACCATTAGGTACCTTATGACAAAAAAGGATGTCAATGCTCGATTGACCAGATGGATCATTCTACTCTAGGAGTTTGATATTGAGATTAAGGATAAGCCCGACATCAAGAATGAGGTGGCGGATCTTCTCTCCCGTTTAGAAAATCTTGAGGAATCCAAGCAGATTGATCCTATTACTAAGACCTTCCCAGATGAGGCGATCCTTGATATCGCCTCGCTCCCATGTACGTCGAGATTATGAACTATCTTGTTGCCAAGAAAGTTCCACAAGGTTGGCCCATGCAGCGACTTCAGACCTTCCTGGCGAAGGCCAAGTCGTACCACTGGGAGAATCCCATCCTTTATCATGAAGGAGGGGATAGCATCTGGTGTCGGTGCATTCCTCAGGAGGAGCACTATAGCGTCCTCACTTACTTCCACAAGCTTGAGGTAGGAGGACATCATTGTGAGAGGAGAATAACATAGAAAGTGCTCCAATCTGACCTATGGTGGCCTACCCTCTTCAAGGATTCTGATGAATTCGCAAAGAGGTGTAATTCCTGTCAGAGGATGGGAAGTTGTGGACAATGTGATATGATGTTGATGCAACCCATTCACCTCTGTGAGGTTTTTGATGCATGGGTGATAATCAGGATTTGGCGAGGGTCAAAATACGTCTCACACATGGCAGAGACAAAGTAACTGTGACGACCACTCATTAAACCCCAATTAGTCAATAGTTAACCCACAATATGAATAAATCAATGAATATCAAAATGTGGAGTTAACATTTATTATAACTCTACAACAACGTGTATAGCGTGTAAGTACCTGTAGAGGTATAACACTGGGAGCAAACGAGAGAAGGAGGTAAAGTAAATGCACAAAAATTCTATCATGTATCTCTTGTTCAATTTATTATTTTTGTGGGTTTTTTATTTTATATTTTTTTATTTTATTTTTGGTTTTTTAATTTTGTATTTTCTTTTTTTTTTATTTTTTTTAATTTCTATATTTCTTTTTGATTTAAATATAATATATATGTGTATGTATAAATAAAATATAAGGTATATATAGATACGATACAGATAAAAACATGCAAAAATAAAATAATACAATAAATATAATTTATTATGATTTTCATATTTTTCTAATTTTTTTGTTATTTTTCTGGAATTTATGCTAATTTTTATATATTTTTAAAGTCAAAAGATGTCCCAAATAAGGGATTAAAAAATAATCCGAAATTAATTTGAGTTTTAAAAATAATAATAAATCCTAAAATTACCTAAATTATTTTTGATATATAAATATTAAAATAAAAAATTTATAAAGCATAAAAACACATTTTTAGTGTTTTTGTAGAATTTTTATATTTTGTTGGATTTCAGAGCTTTCTGATTTTTTTACCATTTTTATTTTCAATTTTTAGGGGTTTTTGTTTTCTGGACTCAATAAATGCTAAATACTATATATAATTTTTTTGGATCAAAACATTTTTTATATTTTTTGGTATTTTATAAATTAGATAGGGATTATTTAGGCTCCTTTTCATTTTTAATAAATGGATAAAAATGTAAAAAAAACCAATTAAAAATATGGGCGTGAAAGCTCATCGTGTGAAACATTTATCCCTATTTTTTCGTATTTTTAGGAGCTCAATAGGTATTTTTAATGAATAGATAAAAACATCAAAATACATGTCTTGACAGGGGCAATTTTACAATTAAAATAAACTCTGAGGGGCTCTATGCAAATTTACAAAAAATATACGTGACTAATAATTTTGATGAACTGTTTAATAAATACAAAATTGCCAGGACTACAGAAGCAATTTTCCCATCACGTGGGACTACACGTGACGCACATTGGGGGGGACCTAAAAGTAAATATCATAATGTTCAGGGACCTCCAAGCAATTTTCAAAAATATATAATGTGCTTTAAATTTAATTGGACTATTTAATAATTACAAGAACTTGCAGAGGCATCCCTGCAATTTCGCCACCTCATGTGGGACAACACGTGAGGTGACGTGAACTGGACCCAAATGCAAATAAAATAAATATAGGGTCCTAGTTACAAAATCTCCAAATTATTGATAACGTTCTTTTATTTACAAAACTAATTATTAAATATAAAAAGGTAGGGGATGGATATGCAATTTACCCCTAATAAGGCTCGATCGGACGACAATGGTCTTCTCACTTACCACGTGTCACGCATCCAGCGGTCGATGACGCCTCCTCGATGGATGATGGAGATGAGATCAGCTGGGCTAATCTGACGGTGTAAGCATAGATGCATCCGATGGCTCGGATCAGAATTGGGATCTTCTTCTTCATCCGACGGCGGGGAGGGTCAGAGGAAGAACAGGGAAGAAGCTCGCCGCTGATGAGTTTCTTCCAGCCAGATCTCCCTCCCTCATTGGTCTTTGCTACTCCCAAGGGTCCTAAGAGCTTCCTAGCAGGTGTCTCTGTCTCCTGGTGGCTTCAGAATGGCACGAAGGCGACCGGAACTCCTCCGCGAGGTTGGGGAAGACAAGGAGCCCCAGGTACCTGTTGAAGTGAATTTTGCAGAGGTCGTGTCGATTCACAAGGCGAATCAACAGTTGTTGATTTGACCTCCAGCGAAATCCGAAATTCAAACAACTTAACCCACGACAATTAAATAAAGCAATGAAGGTGAATGTGGAGTTAAAATTTATTATAACTCTACAACAAAAATGTGTATAGGTGCAAGTATGTGTAGAGGTCGAACACAGGGAGCAGACAGGTAGAACGGGGCAAAATGCACAAAATGTGAATGTGATAATTTGTCTATCTATGCTATTTTTGTGGGTTTTTAATTTTATATTTTTTTTATTTTTAATTTATATTCTTATATATTTTGATTTTTAATTTTTTGATTTTATATTTTCTTTTTGTATTTTATATTTTTTTATATTTTCTTTTTTTAATAATAGAATATATACACAAAGTAAGAAAGAGGAAGATAAGGTATTTATAAAAATAACTACACATAAGTAAAAGTCAGGAAATAAAATGTTTTTGGGCTTTTTATATTTTTATAATGTTATTATGATTTTTCTACATTTTTCTTAATTTTTTGGTATTTTTAAAGTTAAAAATACTAAAACAGTGGATAAATTAAAAAGCTGAAACTAAAATGGAGAAATAAAATAGAAATCAGTCACAAAAATTCTCCAAATTAATTTTAAATGAAAGATAATAAAATAAAGAAAACTTAGAAATAGAGTTTGTATTTTTAGGATTTTTGTTGAATTTTTAAGATTTTTAGAAAGATTTTTGGGGTTTTATAATTTTTAGGAGTTTTCTTTTGTTTTTTTAGTGATTTTTGGTCTGGAGCTAATTCACACATAAACACACAAAATATATTTTTTTGGAATTTTTCACAAATGTTTTGTAATTTTTATGGATTTTCTAATGCAAACAGCGTTGAAAATACATATTTTTGAATTTTTATAAATATTAAAATGCAATAAATATGCAAAATAAAAATATGATGTGGACCTACAATGCAACAGGGAGCTATGATATTTTTTTTGGATTTTTTAGTATTTATAGATGCATGCAATAAATAGAGGAAGCATAAAGAAAATACATACAGGCAGGGGTAATTTTGTAAATAGAAGAAAGTTTGGGGACTTCGGCGCAATATTTCTAGAAACTATTTAACTAATTAACAAAGTTTACGGGTCAATCATAAATCATTAAAATTCTGGGTCCTTTCCTGCAAAAATGCCGAGCCCACGTGCATTGGCACGCGCGCCTGGTAGGGGCATCTACATAATTATCCAAAAAGCTGGGGACCAGATTGCAAATTTGACAAAAGTTTCTAAAAGCAAATGAAAGTTTGAGCATTATAAAATAAATATACAAAAGTTGCGGAGGTTTGGGCAAAATACCTACGCAACAGGCGCTGGTGGGCGGTTTGATCTGTCTCACTTATGCCACGCGTCAGTGCCAGGGACGACAATACCCCTTCGATTATGATGGCCGCGATTAGAAGATAGGCGGATGATCGAACAGCCGGGGGCGTACTAAATCTGACGGCAGCCGGACGCGCAGGAAGAACTGTAGGGAGGATCGACGGCTCAGGAGCATGGACGAAGAACGACCGAAGAACATGGCTGGGGTGAGTTAGGAACAACAAAATCTCGATGCTCCGAGCGGAAGGGTCACGTCCGATGGCTGTCCGAGCTTCTTGGGAGCCTCCCTGAATGGATGGCTGCTTCAAAAAGGCGGGTGGACCGCCGGAGCGCCACCATAGCGATGAAGAGGGGGACGAGCTCCAAGAGGCGTGCGTCTCAACAAAAACAACCCCAGGAGGGTCTCTTTGGCCCTGGGACCTGCAAGAAAATACACGAAGACAGTGGGGGTCCCAGAGTAAACTCAGGTGCAAGGATGGTGTGGTGGTCGTAGTGGACGGAGCGGAGCTCCGGCGAAGGTGGTTGAGACGAAATAACACGATGAATCAATCAAGAACTAGCCCAACTAAACTTAGCACGCAAAATAACAAAGATATGCATTAGAAAAGGAGAATAAACAGGACCTCGAGCCAAGGAAAAGGCGAGATGAACCTCACAGCCGAACATGGTCGGAGATGGTGGTGGAGCACCTCCCGGCCGCCTAAGCTCGCTCCTTGGGCTGGAGAAGGAGGCTATCACCCTCCTCCCGCCGGAGCACACGTGAAAGATCCAAGCTAGGGGTCAGAAAGGGTTCAAAGAAGAATGGAGGAAAGGGGGGCGTTTTTGAAAGAATGGTTGGGGTGGCTCCAAGAACATGGTGCAATGGGAGGACGATTGATCCAATCCCCGAAACAAACCATGGGCGTGATTCCTCGATAAGTGGTGATAAAAAGTCATGAAGGGACCAGCGTCGATTGGTGAAAGGATAGCCCACGAAAAATCCAAGAAAACGAGTGTAGGCACAGGTCCCGTGGTAACAGACCTGGGGTTAAGGAGTTGACCCACGGTCAACGGATGGCGTGGCCTGATTGGGCCACGGCATCCGCAAAAAGACAAAAATAAATTAAAAGTTTTGTAAATTTAATTAAAAATATTAAATGATTTAATTAATTTTAGGTTATTAAATAAAAAAAATTTATCATTTTATAAATTATTTTATTATGATTTTCAATTATTTTTATGAGGTTTATAATTACAAGTTACCTTTTTAGACCTATATAGGTCTATATATTTTATGATTTAATATTTATTTTTTGTTTTTTATTTATTTAATTTTTGTTTATCATTTTATAAATTTATAAGTATTTTTATACACTTAAATATATTTTTATTTTATTTTTCTTAAGTGTCTTATACACTTAATAAAATAAAAGTATGAATTATACGTGTATATGTATAGGTATTATACCTAGGTATTATGTACAAGTATTTTATTTTTGTATTTTATTTAGGTTTTTATTCTAATTTTAATGCACATATATATTATAAGTAGTATTTACAAATTATAAAAATATAAAATTATAAAAATAATGAATAAATAATAAAATGATTATTTTAATCTGTACAAGTATACAATAGGGGTCCAAAACTCAACTTTCAAACCATAGCTCCGCAAAATACGAAACTACTGCCATTAAATAGCATATTTTAAATTATATAAAATTAAATTGAGTTTGATGCATTTCGAGCTTTTGTTAGGGAGATACATGTTTAGGAAGTTGGGATTTTGGAATTTTATTCAGACCATAACTTTTTATATGTACATTATTTTTGAGTGAAATCAATTTTTTGTTTTTCTATATACAATTATCTACAACTTTCTTGTACAAAGTTTCTTTATTTGAGACATAAAAAGTGGAACCAAAAATAGATACCAAAATGAATGAAATAAAATGTATTTTTGTTGTATTTTGGCCCTTATGTCCCCCTACTCTATTCCTTGTCGACCTAGTCATCGACATGCCTAGGTCTCGAGGTTTCGGGTCATAAAATATTTACAATATTTTATTCTTTTTCTTTTCTTTTCTTTATTCTATAATTTTGGCATTAAAAACTGTACTTTATGCACAATTTATACACAAATGCATGGATGATAAAATGCATGATTTAACACTATTTACAAGCATTTACTAGGGGTTTTAAGGCCAAAATGATAGAATAAAGATGATGAAACCGTAGATTCATCATCCTCCTATACATGCCTTTGCTAGTCCCAAGAACAAACTTATGCAATAAGTGCAGAAAAAGAAAAAAAGAAAAAATAAGAAGAAAGGTGGATTAAATTTAATTATAAAACTTGTCTTCACAAAATCAAAGTTTGGAGCTTAAGTCGGACCTTTGGAATTTTAGTGCGGTTAGAACCTTATTGAGAACCGGATTTGAAATCCAACAGCCTTCGAGAATCCCAAAAACTCTGTTCACGTCTCCTCAATAGCCAGGTCAGAAATATCTCAACTCATACACAAACTCTTACGACTATGAATCTGACTCGTATAGTGTAAGTGATGGTGGCTCTCCCCAACTAATGGCAAAGAGACTGACTTCTCCAGTATGACAACCCAATGATTCCCCAATACAATAACTCCTTCCTCGAGGAGCGGGGTATTCCCTTCTAAGTTCAAGTGGCGACCAGCTCAAGAGGAGGGGGTGAAGAGAAGAATGGACGGTAGCCAGTGTAGCTACCTATCCTAGGATGCAAGACCAGTGTAGTCAAGTCATCCAGGTGCAGGCTCACATATTTGACTTTGGAACTCAAGCTTTCTTATTTTCTATACAACATATTCACATACTTTGCAGGCATTTATTTTTGTCTTTTCTGTACAAGCCTGTCTTTTTTTTTGAAGTACTATATACAACAGCATTTACATAAGGAGTTTTTCTTCTTGAGCCAGTAGACTATCCCTCTTTTGAAGCTTTATCGCAACCTACACTCTCCTATCTTTAGAATTCCTCATCACTGGACGGGTTGAGGTGCACTTCCCTCCCTTTTATCAGGAGGACAAGTGTTTCCACTTGCGTGCGTCTCATACCGGCAAATCCAATCCCCTTACCACTCCAACTGAGTTGAGCCATGTGAAAGGTGCAGGTGTCCAAGTTAGGTCATTATCAACAAGAGTCATGCGTGTGCTCTGAAATACTCTACTTAGGCAGTCAAGAATCCATTGAACTAAGTCTCGTGATCCTCAAAGAATTTAAGTCAACTAGACCTGAAGTAGCTCAAACCCAGTTCCTATAGGGTTCCTGTTATTAGGTAGATTTTAAGGTCCAATCAAGATCCAATCTCCAGATTTTATTTAGACTTGTTCAACTATCAAACTCAATCCGAAAAATGCGAATGATATGCAAATGCTATGCAGAATGCAGAAAATATTTTTTGTGATACAATTTTCAAGGTTTTGAACTTTTTATGGATTTTTGAAAAGATGATGCATATGCATTTTTTTGTATTTTTCAAAAGAATTTTCAAATGTTTTTGGATTTTAATTTTGCAAATATTTTTGGGATTTTTGAAAACAAAGATTTTGGCTGAAAACTAGGTACGCATATTTACACAGGAATGCATCTTAGATTTACAAGAAGTGGATTTTAAGAATTTACAAGGGCAAGTGATCAATTTTATAGGTATGTACAGTGGATTTAGATGTGATGTATGTATTTCTCAAACTTATTTGACACAGGTTTTTCAAACAATTTTGAAAACTATAGTCCAAAATAATTTTTACAAACATTTTTACAACATGTACACATATTTGGAAATCATTTTGCAAAGGTTTTCAAACAGTATAGATAGATTTTTCAAAATATTTTTGCAACCATTTTTCAAACCATTTGCAAATCATTTTTCAAACATTTTTATTTCACACAAAGAAAATAAACTTTACAAACCAAAATATTTTACAAAGGTTGAAACATGTAACAAAATATTTTCAAAATAGTTTTCAAAAGATTTTTCACAAGGATTTTCAAACTATTTTTCAAACATTTTGCAAAAAAAACATTTTCACCTGATTTATTAATCAGTAAATACAAAACAAAAAAATGAGGAATGATAACATCTTTTTATTAGAGTTTTTAATGAATTTTAAAGAATTATTTAGCCATATTATTAAGAAAATACGAAAGTACCAGTTATGGCTAAAGTATATACGTAGTATATACGACCCCCTATACTTAGCTTGAGCTATGTCCTCATAGATCAGAGAGAAAAGAGAAGACATAACTCGTACTGAGTATATGAAAATCTAAAGAATAAATGAACGATGAAACGAATGAACAAATGAGAAGTTGACCGTCCCCCTATACTTAGGATCAAATAATCCTAAGTATTGCAGATTATACACAAAGAAGGGAAGGCCAAGGGTGGGAATGAATAGATCGTACTCAGATTGTCTCCCCCTATACTTAGGGTAAGATATCCCTAAGTATAGACAAGAAGAGGAGACAATGGAGAGGATCGAAAAGAATGAAAACTCGGGGTGCACACCCCCCATACTTAGGACAAAGTACGTCCTAAGTATAGAAGACTGTCTACAAGGGGCGACACCTTTTTGATAGATACAGAGGATAGACAAGGAAAAGAAAGAAAACAAGAAAAGCGATGAAAGTGGAAGAAGAGATCGTGAGGATGTACACACCACTCCCCCTATACTTACGGTAAAAGAAGCCCTAAGTATAGGCAACAACAGGAGTGATGAAACGGAACGACCAAGGAACACTCGGCTCGTCCACCCCCCTATACTTAGGACAAAGTACGTCCTAAGCAAGGTAAACACGAGAATGGGTGGAAGAGAGATACGGGAGATAGACAGAGGAAAACAAATGAATATACAACAGAGGTGGATGTACAGAGGATCAAGAAGGTAGAAAGCGGACCTTCTTGCGGGACCACTGAGGAATGGATCTGGTATGGTGTAGGTCGACATCGGGGTCCACAGCGGACAGAAAACCGATCAAGGTCGACAGAGTGTGTATCCTCAGGTGCCCTAGGGCATGAAGGCACAGACGGGTGAGTAGAAGAAGTACAATTAGGTCCGGCCTTGGGAGTCTCGCTGATATCAAAGTGGAATGGGACGAACTCATCATCATTAGCAGAAGTGTAATCGGAGTCATCCTGTGAGATCTCATCCAGGTCAAAACCAAAAGGAACGAACTCATCAGTGGAATTAGTCAAAACATGTATGTCCTGTATAGTCTCTAAATCTGCCATCCGCTCAATGGTACCAATCGTGTAAATCCCGCGGATGTCATCAACACATCGCCAATCACAGGAAGCAGAAATGCCAAGGTCTATGCTTCCAAGCCTTCATCCTTGGAGAGGAATTCTCGGGTCTCATCATCGGTCAAAAAGAAAGTCTCTCTGATATCCTCATAAAGGTCATAGGCCTCAGGGTCATCCAAGATAGGTGTGACCACATCAGGTGCAGGTCTCTGGTCAACGGTGGGTGCGGTGATCAACACTTCGTTCTTGTCAACAGGACGGAAGTGAATATCTCCTGATCCATAATCAATAACGACCCTCGCAGAGGCGAGGAGTGGTCAACCCAAGATGATTGGAGAGTGCTCCCCAGTGGAGGTATCCATGGGCAATACAACAAAGTCAACGTGATAGCTCATGCCCTGAATCGAAAATGATGGCGTTTTCAAGGATACCCTTTGGCCTCTTTATTAATTCATCAGCAAACTGAACGATCATCCTGGTTTTCTTGAGAGGCCCTAAGTGAAGAGACTGTACCAGCGAGAAGGGTATGATGCTAATCGAAGCACCACCGTCTAGGAGAGTGTGATCACATGTGAAGTCAGAGATGGTGCAACTAATGAAAGGTGTGGTAGTGTTCTTTTTCCTAGGAATGGAACGGTGTGTGATGGCGTGAGTAGTGGCCATGGTCTAGATATGATGCTCAAATCTGCTCCTCCGCTTTCTCTTCTTGGGAAGAGGAGCAGATAATTGGGTCATGGCCTGCTGAAGTGGGGAGCGGATAATCTCATGAATAGTGGCCACCACTTTGGGTTCAGTCAACATTTTTTTGAATTTTTGGACCTCCTCCATATAAGGGGAGGAAGTCGGAATCAGCATATACATGAGGAATGCCAAGGCAGTCTGTACAGCGGCATCCTCGAGGTGAAAGGTGGGACTGGGTGTGAATAAATGTGTGGTCAAAGGATCTGGCAAGTGAGCGCTCTCCTCACAGTCTGAATCAACCAAGTGTCTCCCGAACTCTTTTGGTGTTTTTAGATTTTTCTCATTTTTTTGTATTTTGGGCGATTGCAAGCTCTCATGGAAATCCTCGAGTGAACCCATATCATCAATGGTGGAATATCATGGTCACTCTTATTGGTACTAGTGAGGTGGTCAATCCTCTATCTCATATGATCCATCATCTGGGTCAAGTGCTCAAGGGTGGACTTCATGAAAGGCGACTCCAACAGATCAGACTCGGGTGGATGTGAAGGTGGAGGTGGATAATATACAGATGGAGGTGGAAGTGGGTAGAAATCCGAGGTCTGATGCTGTGGCTGAGGCGGGTATGTACAAAAATCAGAAAAAATAGGAGGAGGGTCCTCCTGATAAAAGGGAGGTGGACTGGTTGGAGTGAGCGAGGGATCCGCAAAGTTCGGATAAATTACGCTCCAGGTATCCATCTCCGAAACAAAAGACAATGATCGGGAGAGCACGATGGTCAAGTCAAAAGAGTGAAGAAGGAAAGGCACAAGTGCACGGATGCGATCTAGTATACACACGAGCAATCACAAACAAAAATGAGAACAAGAGAAACCCTCAATCACCTACTCAACTCCGTATAGATCGAAAAGTCGGTCTTTTTGTCTTGTCTGTTTTAGAGTTAGGTAAGAAGTCAAAGAATTGTGCACACACATAGGGGGCTGTTATGGGATTTGGGCACTAGTCCTTAGGGTGTGCGCGAGCAAGTAAAAACGAAGACAATAAGGGGATTACTCGCCCCAAGACAATGTTTTTCTTTTTGATCGATTTTAGGGTCAAGTAATATTCGTAGTCCTAATTTTATTAATTAACACTTTTTTTGGGTTTTTAATAAGAAATGCACGATCCTATCGGGGAGTCAATTCCCTTTAAGCACCTAGGTGATCAAAATCAGAGGGAGAGGCGGAAAAGCAATGCAAGCGGTAAATCAATGATGTATGCTAAAGAGAAATGCTCACCTTGCCTCCAGCACTCTACATGCAAGGATGCTCAGCAGAATTGAACCTATCTATATGAAAATGCAAAGCCGATGAAATCGCCCTAAGGTGAGATGCTGCTATTAGCATGAAGCACGTTTTCAAAATTTGAGTAAGTCCAAAACGTCACTATAGACACAAGCAAATATGATTAGATGTTTGGACCTAATGCTATCGACAAGCAACTCCTACAGCTAAGGGCTCAATCACACAAAAAAAAATAAAATCGAAAACGGAAAACAAAGTAAAAAAAATGCGAAGAAAAGCCGACAAAAATGCGATGAGCCCCCAAGTGTACAAACACTTGGAAATTAGGCCCAAATGTCCAAGTGTCCTGAGTACCTGTATTATTACAAATTAGAATCTCTCTCTCACTAAAATTAACAGAAATAACTAAATACAAGAAAATAAATAGGAGCTCGGTCTTCGAAATTCCTCTATGTCTCCTTCGGTGCAAGGCGAGCAAAATCGGCTTCATGTGGGCGCACAGACACCTAGGGTGGAGCGCCTCCCTCGATCCCGTGGTTCCTCGCACGAAATCAACAAGAGTAGAGGTTAGACAGCTCAACAGATATATCACAAATAAGGAAAATAAAATAAGCGAAAATAAAAGCAGTAAAGCTAGACAACAATCACAAGCACAAGTAAAAGCCGAACTACGCCTTGTTGCTCCCTGGCAACGGCGCCATTTGTTGAAGTGAATTTTGCAGAGGTCGTGTCGATTCACAAGGCAAATCCACAGTCGCTGATTTGACCTCCAGCGAAATCCGAAATTCAAACAACAATTAACCCACGACAATCAAATAAAGCAATGAAGGAGAATGTGGAGTTAAAATTTATTATAACTCTACAACAAAGATGTGTAAAGGTACAAGTATGTGTAGAGGACGAACACAGGGAGTAGACAGGTAGAACGGCAAAATGCACAAAATGTGAATGTGATAATTTGTCTGTCCATGCTATTTTTTTGGGTTTTTTATTTTTTATTTTTTATTTTAAATTTAATATTTCTATATATTTTGATTTTTAATTTTCTGATTTTATATTTTCGTTTTGTATTTTATATTTTTTGTATTTTCTTTTTTTAATAATAGAATATATATATACAAAGTAAGAAAGAGGAAAAAGGTATTTATAAAAATAATTACAAATAAGTTAAATTCGAGAAATAAAATTTTAGGCTTTTTATATTTTTAATGTTTTTGTGATTTTTCTAGATTTTTCTTAATTTTTTTTGGTATTTTTAAAGTCAAAAATACTGAAAACAGTGGATAAATTAAAAAGCTGAAACTAAAATGGAGAAATAAAATAGAAATCAGTCACAAAAATTCTCCAAATTAATTTTAAATGAAAGAAAACAAAATAAAGAAAATTTAGAAACAGAGTTTGTATTTTTAGATTTTTGTAGACTTTTTAAGATTGTTAGGAAGATTTTTGAGGTTTTATAATTTTTAGGAGTTTCTTTTGTATTTTTAGTGATATTTGGTCTGGAGGTAAAACACATATAAACACTCAAAATATAATTTCTGGAATTTTTTAGTGATATTTTTTTGAATTTTTATAAATATTAAAATGCAATAAATATGCAAAATAAAAATATAGCGTAGACCTACAATGCAACACGGAGCAATGATAATTTTTGTGGATTTTTTAGGTATTTATAGATGCATGCAATAAATGGAGGAAGCATAAAGAAAATACACACAAGTAGGGGTAATTTTGTAAATAGACGAAAGTTTACGGACTTTGGCGCAATATTTCCAGAAAGTATTTAATTAATTAACAAAGTTTATAGGCCAATCATAAATCATTAAAATTCTGGGGTCGTTCCTGCAAAAATGCCAAGCCCACGTGCGTTGGCACGCGCGCCTAGCAGGGGCTAAAGGCAATTATCCAAAAGGCTGGGGACCAGATTGCAAATTTGACAAAAGTTTCTAAAATCAAATGAATGTTTCAGTATTATAAAATAAATATACAAAAGTTGCGGGGGTTTGGGCAAAATACCCACGCAACAGGCGCTGGCGGACGGTTTGATCTGCCTCACTTATGCCATGCGTCAGCGCCAGGGGCGACGATGCCCTTCGATTATGACGGCCGCGATTAGAACATAGGTGGATGATCGAATGGCCGGGGGCGTACTAAATCTGACGGCAGCCGGAGCGCAGGAAGAACTGAAGGGAGGATCGACGGCTCAGGAGAATGGACGAAGAACGGCCGAAGAACACGGCAGGGGCGAGTTAGGAACAGCAAAATCTCGATGCTCCGAGTGGAAGGGTCACGTCCGATGGCTATCCGAGCTTCCTGGGAGCCTCCCTGAATGGATGGCTACTTCAAAAAGGTGTGGGGACCGCCGGAGCGCCACCATAGAGATGAAGAGGGGGACAAGCTCCAGGAGGCGTGCGTCTCAACAAAAACGACCCCAGGAGGGTCTCTTTGGCCCTGGGACCTGCAAGAAAATGCACAAAGACAGTAGGGAGTCCCATAGTAAACTCGGGTGCAAGGATGGTGTGGTTGTCGTAGTGGCCGGAGCGGAGCTCCGGCGGAGGTGGTTAAGACGAAATAACACAATGAATCGATCAAGAACTAGCCCAACTAAACTTAGCACGCTTAATAACAAAGATATGCATTAGAAAAGGAGAATAAACAGGATCTCGAGCCAAGGAAAATGCAAGATGAACCTCACGGCCGAACTTGGCCGGAGATGGTGGTGGAGCGCCTCCCTGCCGCCTATGCTCGCTCCTTGGGCTGGAGAAGCAAGGCTGTCACCCTCCTCCCGCCGGAGCCACGCGAAAGAGCCAAGCTAAGGGTTAGAAAGGGTTCAAAGAAGAATGGAGGAAAGGGGGGTGTTTCTGAAAGCATGGTCGGTGCAGCTCCAAGAACGAGGTGCAACGGGAGGACGATTGATCCAATCCCCCGAAACAAACCATGGGTGTGATTCATCGATAAGTGGTGATAAAAAGTCATGAAGGGACCAGCGTCGATTGGTGAAAGGATAGCCCGCAAAAAATCCAAGAAAACAGGTGCAGGCACAGGTCCAGTGATCTTAGACCTGGGGTCAAGGAGTTGACCCCCGTCAACAGATGGCGTGGCATGATTGGGCCATGTCATCCCGCAAAAAGATAAAAATTAATTAAAAGTTTTGTAAATTAAACTAAAAATATTAAATGATTTAATTAATTTTAGGTTATTAAATAAAAAATGTTTATTATTTTCTAAATTATTTTATTATGATTTTTAATTATTTTTATGAGGTTTATAATTACAAGTTGCCTTTTTAGACCTATACAGTTATATATATATATATCTATATATTTTATGATTTAATTTTTATTTTGTGTTTTTAATTAATTAATTTATTTATTATTATTTTATAAATTTATAAAGTATTTTTATACACTTAAATATATTTTTATTTTTCTGAAGTGTTTTATACACTTAATAAAATTAAAAGTATGAATTATACAGGTATATGTACAGGTATTATACCTAGGTATTATATACAAGTATTTATTTTTGTATTTTATTTAGGTTTTATTCTATTTTTAATGCACATATATATTATAAGTAGTATTTACAAACTATAAAATTTATAAAAATAATGAATAAATAATAAAATGATTATTTTAATCTTTACAAGTATACAATAAAGGTCCAAAACTCAACTTTCAAACCGTAGCTCCGCAAAATACGAAACCACTGCCATTAAAAAGCTTATTTTAAATTATATACAATTAAAGGTGAGTTTGATGCATTTCGAGCTTTTATTAGGGAGATACAGGTCTGTGAAGTTGGGATTCTGGAATTTTATTCAGACCATAACTTTTTATCTGTACATTATTTTTGAGTTAAATCAATTTTGTATTTTTCTATATACAATTATCTACAACTTTCATGTACAAAGTTCTTTATTTGAGATATAAAAAGTGGAATAAAAAATAGATCCCAAAATGAATGAAATAAAATGTATTTTTGTTGTATTTTGGCCCTTATCTCCCCCTACTTATTCCTTGTCGACCTAGTCATCGAGATGCCTAGGTCTCAGGGTTTCGGGTCATAAAATATTTACAATATTTTATTCTTTTTCTTTTCTTTTCTTTTTCTTTATTCTATAATTTTGGCATTAAAAACTGTATTTTATGCACAATTTATACACAAATGCATGGATGATAAAATGCATAATTTAACACTATTTACAAGCATTTACTAGGGGTTTTAAAGCCAAAATGATAGAATAAAGATGATGAAATGTAGATTCATCAGTACCTTCTGCTAACCTGCATAGGAAGAAATTACGGCTCGAGACGGTTGTCCTGGACCGGAAGTGAAGCTGTTAGCGTGAAAAAAGAGGTGGGCGAAGACGCTTCCGGCTAGGTGGCAGAGGGAAGCGTTGATTCAATGAACGAAAAAGGTTCCGGTGGTCTAGGGTGGCTGGAAGATGGAGAAGCGGATGGGAAAGAAATGAGGATGGTCAGTGGGGCTCAGAAACAGGCGTTTGGACGGTGAAATGTTCGGCGGAGCAGAGCTCCAGCGAACTTGAAGTGGTTGTTTACAGCTAATCCTAAGGCCTAAACGCCAAACTAATGACATGAATAAAATGCTAACATTAAAATCTATCAAAAATAATTGAATGGTGCAGCTCTTACCTGGCATTCAACCAAGGAGTAGAGGTCGCCGGTACATGGTAGCCTGGGTGCACCTCCTCCTCCGCTAACCGTCGTGGATGCCTCAGGGGACTCCCCCTGTAACGGGGATACGCTCTAGATCGAGATCCAGGGGTTCAGGGATGAAGAAATGACCAAATTTGGAAGAGGAGGCGAAGGTCCTTATTTATACATTATGATGGCATTCTTATTTCACCAGCCGATTTTAAAAAATCGATGCAATATACAATGGTTCTAATGATCAGACGCGTATGTACAATGATGGAGGATCACTTTGTCTGAAGAAGTTGATGGCAATTGATCGATACATCGTGCACGAAAAAGGGTGGAAGTTCGAGGAGATGATAGTTCTGACACGTCAGGGAGCAGATGGGACATTTGACCAGAGGTCAACAGTCCCTGCACAGCCATTGGGCCACGTAGGCCACTAAACGAGAAAACAGTAAATTTTATTAAAGAATAATTAATTAAAAATAGTAAATGATTTTATTAATTTTTGAGTATAAAATAGAAAAAAGTTTATTATTTTTTTAGTATTTTATTCTGTTTTTTATTTATTATTTTATTTTTTAATAGTTGTTTATTATTAGTGTATTTATAGGTATATTCATCTATGTTTTGTGCAATTTATTTTTATTTTGTATATTTTATTTATTATTTTATTGTTATATTTTATATATTTATAGCTTATATTTTTGAGTATAAATATATTTTTTTTATTTTATGATGTTATTTGTACACTAAAATAAATAGATATGTATATTTTGCAAGTCTATTTAGAGGTATTTTACCTAGGTTTTATATACATATTTTCATTTTAGTGTATTTTATTAGGTTTTTTTGATTTTGTATTTTTAATATAATATAGACAATATTTACAATATTATAAAAAATATAAAGAATTAAAGAATAAGTTTCCCCTTTTATTTATATACAGCTATAATCAAAGGAGTTTTGCCTATATAATTACATAAACTTATTTTATTTTTCATATTTTTTTTGGTTTTATTTCTAGTTTAGCATGCACATATGTTATAGATAAAATTTATAAAATTATAAAAATATGAATATGTAAAAACAATAACGGATGAATAAAATGAATATTTTAATCGATAAAATGTACAATAGGGGTCAAAAAACCTAACTTTCACACAGTAACTCAAAAAAATATTAAACCACCACCATTAAATAGCTCGTGAAAAGTTATATACAATTAGAGGTGATTTAGATATATTTTGGGTCTTTATTTGAAAGGTATGGATCTGTGAAGTTGGGTTTCGGCTTTTTATTTTGTGCATAACACGAACATTGTATATTATTTTTGTACAAACTCAATTTTATATTTTTATTTACATTATTATCTACAACTTTCATGTACAAAGTCTCTTTACTTGAATGAATAAATTATAAGGAATAAAATAGATGTAAAAAAAGCATAATTAAAGAATGAATAGATGAGATTTTTATTTCTATTTTTGGCCCTTATCTACCCCTACTTTATTCCTTGTCGACCAATTCAATTCTTGACTTGATCTCGGGGTCTAGGATCATAAAATATTTTCAATATTTTATCCTTTTTCCTTTATTCTCTTTATTCTATAATTTTGGCATTAAAACCCTTATTTTATATACAAATAATACAATAAATAAAGAATGCTATTATGCACGAATTGAGGCTATTTACATACATTTGCTAGGCTTTTTAAGGCCAAAATTGATAGAATAAAGAATGATGATTGGAGATTCATCATCCCCCCTATACTTGTCTTTGCTAGTCCCTAACAAACACTTATGCAATAAGTATAAAAAAGAATAAAGAAGAAAACAAGAAGAAAGAATAAGGAATAAATGGAATTGATTTTGATAAGTAAACTCGTTATGTATAAAATCAAAGTTTGGAGCTCAGGTTAGACCTTGATGTGAAAATGTGTGTTGCTACTGGTCGAGAACCAAATTTAAAACACAACAGCCCTCGAGAGTCACAGAACTCTGTTCAACCCCACCTCAATAGCCAGGTTAGAACTAGCCTACATCATATGCAAACCCTTATGACTATAAAGTGACTTGTATAGTGTAAGTGATAGTGGTTATCCCCAACTGAAATGACAAAGGAACTGACTTCCTCTGAATGACAACCCAATGAATCCCACAATCCAGCACTCTATCCTCGAGGAGCGAGGTATTCCCTTCTAAGCTCAAGTGGAATCCAACTCAAGAGGAGAATGTGATGAAAAGAATGGACAGTATCCAGTGTAGCCACCTATCCTGGATGCATGACCAGTGTAGTCAAGTCATCCAGCTGTAGGATCACATGGTATAACATTAATGCTCAATCTTTCTTATTTTATATACAAAATATATACACACTCCGGCAGGCATTTTATTTTTATTTTCAAGCATGTCCATTTTTTGGAGTTTTTTTTTTGAAATACTATTTACAGCAACATTACATAAGGATATTTTCCTCTTGAGCAAGAAGACTATCCCTCTGTTGAAGCTTTATTGCAACCCACACTCTCCTGTCTTTAGACTTCATAATAACTGGACTAGGTTGGGGTGCGCTTCCCTCCCTAGACGAGGACCAATGTTTCCACCCGTATGCGTCTCAGACTGGAAAATCCCTTCCCCTCACTACTCCAACTGAGTTGAGCCAAGTGAAAGGTGCAAGTGTCCAAGTTAGGTCACGGCCGACAAGGGTCATGCATGTGTCTCGAAAAGTTCTAGTTAGTCAGTTGAGGCGACTTGAACCCAGCCCTAAATATTGAAGAATTAAGTCCTACTAGACCTGAACTACTTTAAACCTAGTTTCCATAAGGTTCTAGTGTGGTTAGGTGCAGTAAGGTCCAACCAAGTTCCAATCTTCGACTTTATTGACTAGTTCAATCATCAAGCTCAATTGAAAAGAATATGAATGCTATGCAAATGCTATTTACAATGCAGAAAGATGATGCAGTTTTTCAAAGAATCTTGAAAATAATAATAATTTTTACACATAGAATTTTGCAAAAGAATTTTGGCACACCAAGTATATAATATGTATATCTATTTACACGGGTGTGCTTCTTTTTATTTGTTACAAGACTAAATAATTTACATAAATTTACATGTTTTAGCCAGTTATTTTATATGTATATATGTATTGGTAAAGAATTTTATTTATATTCCTTTTTATTTAATGATGCATTTATTCCTCAAATTTATTTGAAAATAATTTAAAAACTATAGTACAAAATCATTTTTGCAAAATATTTTTAACCATTTGGAAAGCCATTTTGCAAAGATTTTTTTCAAATAATATATATACATTTTAACATATTTTACAAATATTTTCAAAAACATTTGCAAAAAGGTTTTTGAAACTTTTATTTTCACACAAAGAATAGAATTTTTTTAACAAAAATATTTTACGAAGGTTTGAAAACATTTCACAAAAAGTTTTCCAAACGGTTCACACCATTTTTCAAATCATTTTACAAAATATTTTTAACCTTATTTATTAATCAGTATGTACAAAAATATTTAAGGAATAAGAAGCATTATTAATTAGTTTTTAATGAATTATATAGTAATTTTAGCCATATTTATTAATAATTATATGAAAGTAAGAGTAATGGCTAAAGTATATACAAGGTATATATGACCCCCCTACACTTAGCATGAGCTATGTCCTCATAGATTGAAAAAGACAAAGAGAAAACATAACTCGTCTGAGTATAGAAAAGCCTATACTATAATGACTGAAATGAAAGAATGAAGAGATAAATGAATAAGAAGGTGACCATCCCCCCTATACTTAGGATCAAAAAATCCTAAGCATAGCAGCCTGTACACAAAGCAGGGAGGGTCAATGGTGGGAATAAACAGATCACGGCTCGGGCTGTCTCTCCCTATACTTAGGACAAAGTACGTCCTAAGTACAAAAAACTGACAGAAAAGGGCAACACCTTTTCTGTAGATAAAAAAATGAAAAGAAAAAGAAGAAAAAGACTGAGATATACATATAGATGAAAAAGATCGTGGAGAATATATGTGTCACTTCCCCTATACTTAGGTTGAAAGCTCCCTAAGTATAAGCAACGACATGAGTGATAGAACAGAGAAAGAACAACACGGTGTATACCCCCCCTATACTTAAGACAATGTACGTCCTAAGTATAGAAACACATATACCGCGCAAGATCTGGAGCGCACAAGACATACGGAAGAAAGAAGGAATAGAATACACAACACTTATATACAACAAGTAAAGAATGTCGAGTACAGGATGGTATCTTGTAAGCGAATACCGTACTCTTGTCATTGTCTCCCTGTAAGAACGAGGACGCAATCAGACAGTGAAAAGACACCCGGGTATGCAATAAAGTGGTTGTCATCTATCGAGGACAAGAGATTGAAAACTAAGCAAGGGACCAGCAGCATGAATCAGCACATCAGCTCATAAGGAAGGAATGAATGAGCGGAGATGATACCGTAGTACTTGGAGGAAGAAAGAACAATACCGACTCCTCCAAGTTAATATAAGTCTCGAAAAGATATATAAAAGTGAAGAACATGAGACTTTCCTAATGCATCGGTGTGATATCCGATGGTCATATAGTCTGAAAGTCACGGAATACATCGAACACCATAAGTCATGGCTCAATACTGCGAGTGTCCTCAAGATGAGCAAAGTCAGATGAGTCAAAGATATCAGAAGACTCGGCTCCGTGCTCCTACAGATAAGAGACACAACCAGGGAGGAGACCGAGTACACAATTCAGAGGACCTGACTTCATGCTTCCACCAGATAGGAGACACCAGAAGTGAAGTTGAATACCTAGAAAATGATGTACCCTCCCGCATATAACCCTCGGGGAGTAATACAAGCTAGTTAGTGAATAATCATTGTAGAGGCTCGCCCTTGCGAGAGTCGTCAAGATGAGATGACTCAGAGGAGCCAGATCCACGGATCCAGAGAAGAGGTCTCGATAGGCAACATATCGGCTACCAGTAGAAGAGACTGACAAATCAAGAAAATGTGATAACATCCTGCAGATAACCCTCAGGGAACGTGCTGCCAACTAAGCATCAAACAATCATAGAAAGATAGCTTGTCCTTGCAAGGACCGTTAAGGAAAAGAGGACTCGAAGGAGTCCAGGTAGATAGGTCCCCAGGATCTGACAGATCAGATACGATCAAGGAAGTGGGGACCAGGGAATATATCAGATGACTCGGTTCCGTGCTCCGACAGATAGGAGATACAGTCAGCAAGGGAACCGAGCGTAAAGAAAATGTTGCATTTTCCCTCCGATACTCCTTGAGGAACAATACAAGCTAAGCATTGAATAGTCAGATCAGATCCTGTCCTTGCGAGGGTCATCAAGGAGAGAAGATTCCGATGAGAAAATCAGAACGATCTCAGTAGACGACGGATCGGCTACCAAGCAGAAGAGAACCACAAATCTAGTGAGGCGCCATAGTTATCTCGCAGATAACCCTCAGAGAGTACTACGAACTAGGCAAGGAATAATAAAAAATGTGGGGCTCATCCATGCAAGGACTGTCAGGGAGAGCAGACTCAAAGGAGTCAGGGAAATTGACCTCATGCACCTACAGATCGGGTGCAATCAACAGGGAGGCCAAACAGTTCAATCATACGATGTGGTTTCGGGCTCCGACATAGTCAGCGAATGAAACCGGTCATAGAAAATGTGTTGCATACTCCCACAGATAGTCCTCGGGGAGATGATGCAAACTAGGCCAATCAAAACATGGGATTGCTGGCAGCACTTCTCAGTCCTCAAAAGCAATAAGTCAATCAACCCTCCATAGGGCATAAGATCAGGTGAGGGATAATAGGTCAATTTAGTCACAGTACGTGCCTCAAGTAAATCAAATCATATGAGATGGCATGGAATATAAGAAGAAATTTTCGAGGTTCCACGAGTGGGTGATAGACAAGAGATCGGGGATGGGTCAAACAAGAAGTTGAGCAAGATCATGTGGGTTCCAAACACCATTAAATTGAAGTCCAAATGAAGATAGTCAATCAAACATGTAAATCAAGATGGATGGAACCTCAAAATAAATTGATCTATTATAGCTCATGAAATCCTCATCGAACCATTAAAGCATGTCACATCCTCAATCCGGTGTGCATGATAAAAAATCCTCAATAAATAATCACACCTAATAATCATGCATCATCAAGGTCCTCAGTAACATCTATGCACAAATCCAGAGTCAAATCCACAAAATGTAGCAATTAATCCCAACAATCTCAATGTTCTCGAACATGCCCGGCTTATTCAAATGTAAGTCCTAATCTTCTATGCGGGCTATTCCTCTAAGCACATCAATACCGGGAAGAAGAAGGATGATACGGGGGATACGAGGGCAGGCGAGATGAAAGTGAACACAGTCAAAATTGTGGTTCACGGAGAGTGTCTCCTTGAACCGGACTAGATATGGATGATATGGGCAAGGAAAAAGCTACAAAATCTGGCTTGGACGGTGAGGTTCAAGACCCAATATCACGAATCGATGCAAATGAGGAAATGTGTGTATAAGAGAGGTAGAAGACTCTGAGATGAAAAAGATGACTCACACAGATGGGTAGTAAAACTCAAAGAGATGAAAATGCAAATGGGCTCCAGGTCACAATCGATACACAAAGCAAACCCCTAGTTCACCTACTCAACACAGTGAAGATCGAGATGTGGTCTTTTTATCTTGTCGATTTTAGAGTTAGAGTGATCATCATAGAGTTGTACACATCGA